>CM031595.1:52174063-52294063 GCA_018398815.1 Conus ventricosus
AAAATAAACAAAAATAAAAAGAAAACACAACTTAATCACACAAAAATGCACAAGAAAAATAAGAAGATCCACTTTACACACACAGCACACACCACACACAGGCAGTGAGGCAAACAGATGCACGCACACACACACATTGTCTCTCAAAAAAAAAAAAAAAGTTTATTGTAATTTCTCTCAAGACTTAATTTCATTTAAATTTAAATCTAAGCCTCAAAGTGGCAAGTTTTCAGGCAATGCTTTATTAATTTGTTGACCGACAAGTATATAAACATTAAAAATGATGATTATGATAAATAAAGCTATCACATTCCTAATTAATAGGGTGCTTTAACCAAATCTTCATGACTAAATTGTACAAAGTTTATTTCTTTTCGTTTTATTACCATACTGAAACGATTGAATTCATATAAACTGCCAAATATATTTCCAGTACAGTAGAATAGAGCTAACTGAAAATAATATACAAACGGACAATAAATCAAATGACTGTGTAGTTTAACCACTAGTAGTTGTACAAAAACATCTAGTTAGCCATCCAGTCTTGCATCTCTAATTTATCCATTTTACATCCATGTTTTGTTTAACAGAACTAAAACAGGCAATAGAGACAACAAATTTGAAGGACTTTTCAAGCAATCCAGACAAAACTTTTATTCTCAATTCATGCATTATTACATACCAACATTAAAAACAAGATTAACTTACATTTCACTGGCTGACTCTGGGCTTTCAAAATCCTGGTACAAGTTTTCACTGTGTTTCAATTTCTTTTCCTTCAATACCTGCAAATAAAAAAAAGAAGAAAACTGAGCACCTTTGCAGAAAGCTGATCACCTTTTGTCTCAAGAATTTTTGAAGTAACACTGTGTTGCCACTAGTGTCAGACACATAATACACCATTGGTCCTTTCTGCTTCTTCAGCAGAATAGAATTGTATTTTATAGCACATGTACAATCTTCCCCCAACCTCCCGTCTTTTATCATCTCTCACCATGCTAAACAAAAACTGAATGACAATAATATATATGTCAATGATGCCAAGTTGTCTCTTATTAAGAGTTTGTCGTTCAGTGAATGGTTCATGAAACTTTTCCAAATTTTCCGATGAGTGACAGTCAGGTTCCTAAAAAGCAAAAATACTGTGCACAATTTAATGCAATAGTAGTGCATCAAATATGCAAAATATAAAGGTATACAACAGCATTTGGTCAAGAAAACAAGCAATGAAGAGTGCAACTATCACAAAGTACCAGAGTATATCATTTTATTTCAAACGAATATTCACTTGTAGATGTAGGTTATTGGGTGCACCAAACTCAAAGTTATCTTTAATTAATTGCTAGAATGTATTTTTCATGTCCAGATTTAAATGGCATTTTCACCACAGTTCCCCTTTCCTACACAAGTCTGTAACAAACACTTTAGAACCAGGACGAAGAGAAGTTACCGTTTGTCCTTTGTTTCCTTTTAGTCCAAGGGCCACATCGAGCTACCGTTCAAGTTCGTCGGCTAGAAAACTGCATCGAAATATTTTTTTTGCAAAAGGTACTTGGATAACATAAGATTAAAATTTTATAGTCTAGAACCACCGAACCTATCTAAATTAATCAGTAGAACGCAAAAAAGTTGGCGAATTAATGAAGCCGAAAACGTCTTTTTCACCGGCTGTTTTCATCGCGAGTTATTTCCCTTAACAGCAGATGACTGTCTTGTTCAATGTTGCGAATGTGAAATTTTACCTATTTAGAACAATTTTCTGACATTCAATGGATTACAACTATACGATCCTGTCACCAGTGGACGGTCTTAGATGAAGAACAGGTGATCTCTCAAAAGCTTCTGATTTCGACTCGAAGCCAGAAAATATACGGCAGTGTTATATGCGGCAAACGCGGAATAGAACAAGCGCAGGTGCGTTTTCAGAAGGGCAAAGCACTGGTACAGTTTCACCAAGAAAGAAAGTGAGCCCACAACGACAGAAAAATGGAAGAGGAACAAGTTCCAATGTTTTGCCACCCATCTGCATTTTATGCAAGAAGACCAAGTGGAAGCGCAACACAGCCACAGGAACATGGTGTCCAGAAAGAAAAAAACTTTGTCAAGTAAGTATTTAAAGCATTTTTTTTATGACAGTAAATAAATTTTGATGTGGTGTCACGCATCACATAGTGAATGACAAACATGTCATGAGCAAACAAATATCGTGCTGACATCAACAGAACTTCAGTAAACAAAGGGATGTTGCTGATGCAAACTGACAAATTTATCAGAGAGAGAGAGAGAGAGAGAGAGAGAGAGAGAGAGAGAGAGAGAGAGAGAGAGAAGGGTGGTCCTTGATACCCAGTTTCACAAACCGCTTACAATTCTAAGCTACCCCTACCATTCTGTTCTGCCACCCCCTCTGGCATCCCATTTCAAGTCAAGAACACTTTATTATCTCCATGACATGACACTGTGTGTGGTGTGTGTGTGTGTGTGTGTGTGTGTGTGTGTGTGTGTGTGTGTGTGTGTGTGTGTGTGTGTGTGCGAGTGTGCGTGTGTGTGCGTGTGTGAAAAACTGAAGGAGTGAGGTAGTATGTCTCTGTCATTTGTTCTCATTTACACTTCCCCACCCTCTTCCCCATCCTCACCATGGTCATTGAGTTTGTGAGAGTGTGTTAGTCTGACGGGTCCCAGGCTGACAACTGACAAAGATATTGTTTTTTGCTTATTGCTTAATTAATACATGTTAGTCTTTATTCAAATCAAAACAAACCAGTACAACTGTACCAAAATACAGTTTTAAGACTTTTTACTGAATGCACACTAATTGATGTCAAAATAGTAATAATACTAATGATCATGATGATGATAATAATAATAAGCACTGATCATCAAAAACAAATGTTACAAAGCATGAATTCTGCATTTAAAAATCTATGCAGTGTGCAGAATCAAGAAAAGCAACATTTTGGTAATTTGGTATGTAGCTTTATTTTCTAGAAATGAAAGATGTGACTGACATTAGGACAATCAGCATACATTTTAGTGTCATGTGTATGATTTACATGTAGCATAGGTAAGTTTTTACTTTTGATGGGTGTGTGAATATTAAAATTTCACATTTAATCATATGTAAGGGCGTGGGTATTTGAATGCATAGTTGTATATCCTGACTGGTTAAAGCATTAGCATGTGTGTGTGTGTGTGTGTGTGTGTGTGTGGTGTGTGTGTGTGTGGTGTGTGTGTGTGTGTGTGTGTGTGGTTTGTGTGTGTGTCTGTGTATAAATAGGCATTAATATGTAATCGGTTTATCTGATACCAACAGGGAGGCCCTTCAACAGAAGGATCTATGATGCCGTTGTCAGTCTTCAGAGAGCTGGTGTCCTCCATGACATTCAGTACAGACCAGACTTTCTAGCTGTGGAGGCAAAGTAAGTTCACATACTCACCCCATTTTCACACTGAAGACCTCTCTCTCTTTCGCGCATGCTGGCCACCTTGTGTGTGTGTGTGTGTGTGTGTGTGTGTGTGTGTGTGTGTGTGTGTGTGTGTGTGTGTGTGTGTTGCTGCTGTTCTTGTTTTTGTTGAGAAGTGTATGACAGGTGTCACTGTACTTGAGTTACTGTGCACATGGGTGGTGTGCTCAAGAGACTGACAGATGCAGAAAGAAATGTTCATAGATCCTTGTTTGAGAACAATGTCAAATTAAAAAAAAGTAAGTTAGACCTACTTTCTCATTTGAGATCCCCCCCCCCCCCCCTCATCTAACATCCTTTTTGGTTACAATGTTTCATCAGTTTTGTTTCATATTCATTCATCCAGTCACCATTCTCCTCCTAGTCTTACATTCTTTTGTACCTTCACCCTCAGGCTACCTTTTTTTTCAGTGGAACTTCACTATAGTGCATTCCTTTTTTTTTCCATATTCATGGTATGCTAATCTCAGTCCACTTTCTTCCTTACCCCATTTTACTTTGGTGTCAGTATTACTGCCTTTTGAGAGTTATCAATTGTTGTGATGGTTTTTTGTTATTGTATTTATTAAGTGATGATGATAATGGAGATGATGATGGTGACTGCAGTTATGTTGTTATTATTTATTTTGTTTAAGAATTCACCAGTGTATTTCATATATATTTTAAAACCTTTTCTATTATTCTCCCTCCCTGTTCTCCCTGTCACCTCCCTCTCCTTTTGCCCCCTTCCCTCCCTCCCTCCCTCACCCTGAGCCTCTTGTCTTAGTTTTAATATTAATCTTCATTGCTCGCACAGGTATCACAACTCCTGGTACAGAATCTGATGCATACAGCTCCAAGGGGACAGTGAAGGCCAAAACAACTGATTGTGATGCTTCATCCGAGTCAACTTCTACCCTGTGTTCACCACGCCCATTGCAGAAATCTTTTGTTTCATTCTGTATGAATGTTATAGAACCACAGCTGCAGAAGGGTGGAAGAATTGCCACCGTCACTAAGCTCAACAGACTGTTTAGGCAAACATGTCAAGAAAAGGAAAATATTTCTTTGAGCAAACATGTAAAGGCACATATTTGAAAACATGCCTTCAGGTAGTATACTCTTACACTGTTTTTGCAGGTCAAAGGTTTAAAAGCAAGTCAGGTGGTGGTGTTTTTTTTCCAGTGCTGGGCAGAGCATTGTTATGAGCACAGAACTAGAAGACACTGACATTGACTATAGTGATGAATCTGAAGACAGTGACTTAGAGAGCAATGAATCTAACAATGGTGTCATCTATATTCAGGATCTTAAAGCCCAGAGGATACACGGGTCACCTGAAACAGACTCTAATGCTGAATGTCAGCAGACTTGTGAAACAGTAAGACAAAGACTTGTGACTGGGATAAAACAGTCAAAGATTACTGCAGAAGCTGCAAGCGATGATTTGGAAAATGAATGGAAGCAACTTTACATGTCTGCTCTTTCTGTGAGGAATGTTTTGAGTACAACTCCAGAAATAGCTTCATGGCCTTCTTCAGATGATGGAAATGAACACAATCTTTTAAAAATTGTTCTTGCTGAATTATTCAACTTCATTGCCTGGATCTGTGGTTTCACATGTGAATTTGAACAGGATCATGTACATGTTCCATGACACGTAAAGCAAAAGATACCATCCATCTCACAGGACATTATTTCCTTGGCAAACAAGAATTACACAACACCAAAGCAGATCATGCTTGGGATGGCGGTAAAACACAAAGCAGGATCAGGAAGACTTGTTAACATATTGAATGGACATGGGCATTGTACCTCACAGACAACACTTCAGAGAGTGGAGACTTCTATCACTGAAGCTGAAATGAGAAATCCAGTGCCATCTTCTATCAACAGGTCTCAATATATTAACACTGGTTTGGGACAACACTGACTTCCAAGAAGAAACTATGAATGGACAAAACACAACACACTGTGTGAATGGGATTGAGATTCAGTGTGGACAACATCCTTTGCCAGCTACATTTGTGGAAAATGCCACTACCCATAATTCTAACATCAGCAAATCCAGGAGGAAAAAAAACTGGAGTGTGTTGAGACTAACATTATGTATTTCTCTAAAAAGAGGACAGATCCTCAGTTTCCAGAACTAGGTTCTACTGATGCTGCACAACAAAATGCCAAAGTGACCACTGTAAAACAAGACATGTTGTATTTTGTGCTCAAGCTATGCGCCCAGTCACTTGAAAGCCTTCCTTTGCCACCCTGGTCTGGATTTAATGCAGCTGTTCAGAAGGAAGTGCCAGCCTGTGCTTCTGTGACATAGCCTGAGGCTATCTTCCAGTCATTGATGGCAGTGCTACAGACATGTCAACAGTCAACACTATCCTCTGCAGAAGGATGGACTTTGCTGAACATTTAGAGCAGAAAAGTAATTAGGCCTATTGTTTGTGATCAGGCATAAGGCCTATATGCCAAAATTTATATTTTCACCAGTGGACAGTCATCTAAAGTGACAACAAAAATAGAATGTGAAAATAATTCAGTGAATATTTGTGCTATGCTTGACTTGAACTGTATGGAATGTGGGCTGATTTCAATGGAAATATATTATGTGCACATAAGGACTGCATCAGTTCAACTAAGGGACATAATTCTTTCTCAGAATCAGGTAAATTGAAAACTATCTTTTATGTTCTTTTTTGCATTTTTTTGTGCCTGTTATGAACCCAATACCTCAGACCTTACATTATTTATTACCTGAGGTGTCTGAAAGTTGGTTTGGAGTATGCCTTTTTTCAGATTTTGCTCGTTTAAAAAATAGGCCTACTTGTCTTTTTGACTGAGAGTATCACTTTTAAATGCCTATTTCTCACAAACTAGATTGAATTCAAAGTTTTAGTATGTCAAAAAGTAATAGGCCTACACTACTGACCCTTTCCAAATCAATCAAAAAATTTCAATGCGGGGTCCTAGCCGACACTTTCATTTTCTAGGCCTTTTTTGGTGTTGTGGCCATTGGACCATTTGTTCTCAGTGTTGTCTTGCCTGAAGGGAAACAAAATCCGCGTAGGGTCTGTTTTGAAATGTATTTATTCTTTCGTTTGGGGGGTTAGTAACTCGCGTTTGCTTTTAATATTGCCGATGGGTGTACAAAAGATGGGTCTCCGTTCAGTCACATAGCCTACTTTTTTCAGAGAAATTTAGGGGGCCTACTTAAAACCGGTAACCATGTATCAAACGACACTGGTTTTGTATATATATTATCAGGGGTTCCATTTATTGCAAAATTTTGCGTAATTATTGCTTTTTTTCTGCCTTCCTACGCATTTTTTCGCGGCGTGGGGTTTAGCGACGGTATTTTCCCGGACCCTGTTTCTCAACCGCAACCCTATGTCAGGGGGCAAAACACGGCACAGACCTACAGCGGGGACTGCTTGAAACCCCCAAATTAGTGATAGTGCGTGCACATTTTACTCTGTGGCACTCGCTGACTTTTTGCTAGATCAAGAAGTTCCAAAAGCCTCATCCTTTTCCCCTCGAAATAAAATGGAATCTTTCCCGCGTCTGCGATGGTGCCATTTTCTAATGGGGAAACGTTAATTTGACTTCCCACGCACACACGATCATCCCACGTGATTCTGGATGCCAGAGTGCGCCCTTTGATGGGAACTTTACCGGGAGGGGGTAGTGGTGGGAGGGGGAGCGGGGGGAGGGGGGGGGGTCTTGTTGTCTCCGTCCCTGTTCTGCGCAGAACAGGGGACTTTAAACCGTGGTCACGCTTTGTAGGAATAATATCAAGGTTGACTGACCCGGCTCGTTTTCGCGGGCTTACTTAGCAAAAATGGCAAAGAAAACAATCAAACATGTTTGCTTTTTTTCGGTGGGGGAGAAAAGCCCCGATGTGAAGATTTTTGAATCTGGAAAAAAATCTCGAGTACAGTTTACTTTGTTACGCATTTTTGTCAGCGCTGACGCAATTTTTTGCGGGGGGGGCGTGCGTTTCTTGGGACGCAAAAAACTAAAAAGTCAGGGGAAACCCCTGTATATATATATATATACATGTTGATGGAAACCGCAAAATGTCATATTCAAGAAATTTGAAAAATATGGAGTTGATTGTCAACGTCCGACAGCCGCGGGGTGGGCTAGCCGGAACGACCACGTGCGCGCCGTGGCCAGGGCCCGATAAATGGATAATCGCCGTGGTGGGAAAACCGACACCGAGACCAAACAAGAAAGGAAAATATAGTGTCATAAATTCTTTAAAAAAAAAACATCAAAAACCAATAATCTATTGCCATGCACACGTACCTTGAACAGGGCATACCCTGCCGCAGTTTCAAAACAAAACCAACATTGTGATTGTGGTTCTCTCCCCCGTGTACGTCTCCTTTTCCGCGCCCCCCGATCTCTCCACGCTACTGCCGATTAAGGGAAGTTATGGAAGACGCATGCGTCAGGGGTATAATTAAAAATTTGCACTGCCTGGTTATGAAAAAACAACAACTTGTTTTTGTTTCTTGCTGACTGAAATAAGAAACAGAATTTATTTTATATCGTTGGGTGTTTAAACAATCATCTAGATATTCTTGTTATCAAAATTTTTTTTTTTAACTGGATTTTTTGACCCAGTTTTTTTTTTCTTAATCCCGTGAAAGCCGCGGATCACGAGGAGTTCTGGCTGCGCTTGATTTACCACTTTTCTTACAATGTGTTCTTGGCTCAAATAATGTAATGTAATGAAAAAGGATATTTATAGAACGCTTTTTCTCGCAAGAGCCCAGAGCGCTACCACAGAAACATAATAAAATACTGAACCTAACTCAAAGCACACACACCCCACGCCACACACACCCCACACACACACACACACACTCACACACAAAACACACATACACACCCCGCGCGCGCGCAGACGGACACACGAGCGTGTAAATTTACCAGCAAACACGCGCACAGAGATAAGTGGATGTCGTTAATCAGTCCGAGGGAAAAGAGCTCATCATCGATACAAATGGAGTAGCCAAGCTGCTGAAGAACTTGAATCCAGCAAAAGCAGGTGGACCGGATGGAATACCAAACAGGATCCTTAAGACCTGCGCCGATGCCATCGCTCCTGCCTTGACCTGCATCTCCGGGACCAGACTGCCTCCAATTCGTGTGGGGCGACCATCCCCAACCCGGCGGGTCCCCAGGTGGCGGATAAGGGAACGGCCCTCAGATATGGGGGTTAGCTGCGAAATAAGCAGTCCTGGACCAACTGGCGATGTTCCTACCAGGACGGGTGAGTCAACAGGTGGCACTGTTGTCCTCACTGAAATACCCCATGTGCCCCTAAAACGGCTCATCATGCGGTAAAGAGGCGCGTTATAACCTCTAGCCACGGGGGGGGAAACCCCCGGAAAAAACAATCCCCCTGTGTTCAAGGGTAGGACATACGGGCCTGAGCTAAGGGTGAGGCACCCCAAAAGAAAACTCCAGCTGAAGACAGAGGTATGGGGCCCAACTGGCGCAAACTAAACCACGATACCACGCATCTACGCTTTCATGTGTTGCAGTCCACAAAATTCGATGTGGCGCTCGACCTTCGGAGACCCGAGGGGAGGTCGGGAGCCGGGCCCTATGCCTCAAAGGGGCCCATCCCAAGCAGTCGGTGGTTCGGACAAGGAAATTTCCGCATGCCTATGCGAGGAAGAAGGAGACCTCATCCTCCTGCTGGTGCCAAGCAAACAAAAATCGCCCAGAATGCTCAACATTCTCCAGTGGAAGCAGAAGGGGGTGCATAAGAAGAAACTTGGCCTGGCAGAAAAGGATGCAACAAGAAAATATTGATTTTTGCATGTGTCCAAGAGACACATTTGACCGTAAACCATCGCTTTCAAGTGAGGGGTTACGAGCCCATCGGGTTTGGGACCGTGAGGAAAGAAGCAAAGGAGGGGTACTTGCTTGGTGCGGAATTCCATCGCCGCACAAGAACTCAAGATCAACACCAATCAAACAGGCAGAGATCCAAGGGGTTGATATAGTCCTTAAAGAACACAAAAAATCAGGATCTACAATGTCTATTGCCCTCAAGATCGTGATCTTTCCCTCACATACATGAACATCCCAGACAAAAAACTGTGTGGTGGTGGAAGTTTTTTAACAGTCACTCAGAGAGATGGGGCTAGGGACGAGACGGACAAGAGAGGCGAAGAAGTGAGGATTGGGAGATTGACACACATCTTCATCTCGTCAACCAAAAAGATGATGAACCCACCTTCTACTCTAGACGCTGGATGACCACGTAAACACCAGATCTAGCGTTCGCCACCAAGGGACTTGTTTGTCAGAACCAAAAGAACAGTCCTCAACCAGCTTGGAGGAAGTGACCACAAGCCCGTAAAACTCTTATCAACCTCAACTTGCAGGCTCCTCAAGCAAAGTGTTTTCCCCGCTGGAATTATAAAAAGGCGGATTGGACTCTCTTCGAGACCCTCACAGACACATTCACAAAGCCAATCAACATCAGGCAGAAGGACTCAAACAAGATGGTTCAAGACTTCACAAAGGCCCCTCTTGAAAGCTGCTACAGAATCCATCCCAAGAGGAGCACGCAAAAACTACAAGCCCTACTGGACAGAGGAACTTCAGAATCTGAAGATGCTGTTTTCGGAAGCCAGGGACCGAGCAGAGAAAAGCAGCCATCATGGAGAACAACATAGCGCTGAAGGAGTAACTGCCAGATTTCAAGCTGTCCTGCGCACAAGCAGCAAGGAAAAGCTGGCAAGAGGAAAATGAAAGCCTGAATCTCGACAAGGATGGCAGCAAGCTGTGGAAAACTGGCTAGAACCCTCAGTAACGAAAAAAACAAATCAGTACACAATAACAATACAAGAAAAAGGGAAATTACCTCTCTGGAAAGAAAGCAGCAGACCATTCATAGACGTCTATGAAAACATCAGCAAACTGGAAGTCCTTCCTGAACATAGAGCTGCAGTGCACAGGCCCAAGGTGAACTTCATGAGGGGAAAAAAAGGCCCCAAAAGGAAGTCATGACCACAGCTTTCACAGAGAAAGAGCTGGAGGAAGCGTTGCAGGCCTCAACCTGAAGAAGTCACCTGGGCCAGATGGAATCACCAATGAAAAAGTTTGCATTTGGGTTTAAGAGCAAGGCAGTCCTTCTAACAATTTTTAAACTCCAGCTGGAAGACAGGATCAGTAACAAGTGTTGGAGGGAAGAGACATGATCCCCATTCACAAAAGGGAAAGGACAAATCGAAGGCTGACGCTTCGACCTCTCTTACAAGTGCTTAGGAAAGCTGATGGAGGGACTTGTCTACACAAGGATTGTCTGGCACTTGAGGAGCATCAGTGCTGAGCCTGAACAGGGGGCTTCCGCCAACACAGATCAACAGAGGACCAGATCTATTCATACGCAAGCATTGAGGCGCCTTCCAAGAAAAGAAGAACAGCTGCTGTCTGGTTTTCATGGAGAAGGCGTTCGACAAAGTTGGAAGGGGACGGGGATCAGGCTAAACTCGGCGATGTGGTGTGTTGGGGAGGATGTACACTGGATCAGTGTACCTACACAAACCCCAAGCCCGAGTAAAGTTCAGGGCCAAAAGAGGGAAGAAGAAGGTGCTGAGTCAGGGGTACACAAGGAGGAGTTTCCTTTCGCCAACGTGTTCTCATCTTTATAGATGACATGTCAGAGATCTGCCAAGAGGGTCGAGGACGATCTACGCAGATGACCTGGTGCTATGGTGTCCGAAGGTACACACTACAGCCCTGTACGCCTCCCAAAAATGCGCCAATAAGATCAGGACTGGACCAAGGAATGGCTTGTCTCTGCAACTCAAGCAAAACAACCTAACAGTCTTCAGGCCCATCAGCAAGAAGCAAGAGGCGAAGTGACTCTGAACAGCAAAGGGCTTGCAGAGGGGAACCCCCCTTACCTCCTGGGAGTGACCTTTGACCGCAGGCTCACTTGGAAAACAGCAGATCACCAGATGCTGTAGTAGGGCCAAGCTGGACTGGCGATCATGAGGAAACTTGCAGGAACGGACTGGGGGTGACGAAAAAAATCCTGAAGAGACTCTACACAAGGGAGAGTCCGACCGTGTTGAGTACGGGACATCGATGGGATCAGCTGCAAGTCAAACCTTGACCATCTCAACCCAAAATACAGAAACCTGCTCGCGTGTCATAATGGCGCCCATGAGATCCACCCCAATTCTGAAGATGGAGGAGACCACTGGCTGCAGTCATTGGAGGACGAAGGGACACAAAGATCCTCTCCAGGCAGCAAAATTCAACGCTTGAAAACCATCCAAAAGAACGACAGAATGAGCAACCACCAAGAGCTGGCTGAAAAGAGGCAGCTTCATCCACCAGTCAGACGCCTTGAAAGACAGATCCCAGTCTTTGGGGGAATCACGAAGCAAAGCCCATCGCGGCAAATGTCACCCCCCCGTCTTGGAAGAGGCAGGTGTTTTCCCCAACAGTCCCTCACCAGCATTCCCGGAGTGGAGAAGAGAGGAACACGTCAGACACCCAAAGGAAAGCCCTGGCCAATGGGGGTACTCGCAACCAGTATCCCCAGGGGAAAACTGGACCAATGGGTTTTTCCCGATGGCTCCGCACGAAGCAACAAGGGATGGTGGAGCTGGAAAAACTTCTCCGATACAAAAACGGAGATGAAGAAATTGCAACCCAAAAGGAAATTACTCACCAACTTCCGAGCTGAGCGGAAAGCCTTGTGAGGCCCGCCAAAAGTCTCGCAGAAAATCCCTAAGAACAACCCGGCAGGTGGTGGTGTTCTCAGACGCTCTCTCGTACTCCAAGCCCTCAAAAATTCCGCTGCAAAGAACAGAACCATCTTACTTCAGCCTTTTTGCCTGAGGCCCGAGTGGAGAGATAAGTGGTGATGCAATGGGTACCAGCACACTGTGTTCAGAGGGCCACGAAAAGCGGATATTCTGGCAAAAGATGGTGAACAGAAAGGAGAGGCCAACAACCTGGTGCTTATGATGAAATCCAACAATCAAACAAGGCAAAGCAAGGATTTAAAATGGCACCCCAGCACCCCAAACCCCAACCAGAAGGGCAATACATTTGCATTTTTGAAAGGGAACAGGTCAAGAAACTTCGCCTGAGGACTGGACACAATCGCCTGCACACCACATGCACACAAAATTTGGCATTGGACAGAGTGGAGAGTGCCCTTGTGGTGAGGGACTAATGACGACAGATCACATCCTTCAAGACTGTATGACGCATGCAGCATCCAGAAGGAAGTACTGGCCAACACCGACAGCAGTGGAAGCCAAGTTGTACGGCACCCTGGAGGAGCTGCGGTGGACGGCAGCCTTCATCGATGACACCGGGCTGCTCATCTAATGGAAAGCGAACGAGGAAGAAGAAGAAGAAGACCTGCATCTACAGGCGTTCCATACATACGGGCCAGTTACCAGAGGATTGGCTGTCAGCAAACATATCGGCGGTTTTCAAGAAAGGAGACAGAAACAAGGCAGAGAATTACAGGCCAGTTTCTCTAACTTCAGTGGCCTGCAAACTCATGGAACATATTATCTGTCGTCACCTTCGGAGCCATATGGAGAGGCACAACATACTGACAGACAGAAACCACGGCTTCAGATCCGGCTACTCCTGTGAGACGCAGCTGATTACCACAATGCATGATCTCTTCGAGTCCTACGATGCCGGGAAGCAAACCGATGTGGTGATACTGGACTTCAGTAAAGCTTTGAGACGGTACCTCACAAAAAGTTACTCCACAAACTCGATCATTATGGAGTACGAGGACCTATTCTTAAATGGCTCACCGACTTTTTGACGAAAAGGAGGATGCGAGTGGTACTGGAGGGAGAGGCATCAGGCGAGGTAGTTGTCAACTCCGGTGTCCCTCAGGGAACAGTGTTGGGGCCACTACTCTTTCTGTGCCACATCAATGACCTACCGGAAGCAGTGAAGTCAAAAGTACGACTCTTCGCTGATGACTGCCTACTGTACCGCAACATCAACACCCTTCAGGACCACATCACCCTGCAAGAAGACCTGAGACACCTTGAGGACTGGGCCAAGAGATGGGGGATGCACTTCAACGCACAGAAATGTTATATCCTGTCCTCCCGGAGCAAGTCTACCTATATGTACAGCCTCAATGGCTTCAAACTACCTGTCTGTAACACAGGTCAGTACACTCACTCCTTCGTGCGGACAGTGATGGACTGGAATCATCTAGGGGAGGATATCGTCAGTGCAGGCTCTGCCAGTGCATTTACATCAGCACTTGGCAGATCAACATCGCCTGCCTACTAGCATCTTGACAGCAGTAGAGTTTGTAGCCAGCTTTTTTTGTTTTTTGTTTTAAACCTGTAGATACCTGTTGTGGCTACTGACTGAGACCCGAACCCAGTGGAAGATTGTTAGGACAAATGGTGGCTTTAAAAACTATTTTAAAACTATTTTTGCGCTCTCCCTGTTCCGTCGTGTTTATAGCCATTGATTGGCTCCTGCGATGTAATGATCCAGATCTAGATTCAGATGTGTCTTTAGGGAGGCTTTAAAATTCTCTAAAGAGTCCGTGTTACGCAGAGAAGAAGGCAGACCATTCCACAGAGCAGGTGCCTGGTAAGAGAAAGATCGTTGGCCTTAATTTTCAGGCGAGCAGAGGGAAGCCGATGCAGACGAGAATCGGTGGATGAGCGTAAGCTGCGAGACGGAACATGGAGATGAAGGAGGTCAGAGAGGTAGGAGGGAGCCAGATTATTCAGCGATTTGAAAACCAGGAGACCTTTAAAGTCAATGCGAGACTGAATTGGAAGCCAGTGTAAGGATGACAAAATTGGTGATATGTGATCAGATCTAGGGGTGCGGGAGATCAGACGGGCGGCATTGTTTTGAACTTTTGGAAGTTTAGAGACGAGCCTTAAGGGACAACCGGCAAGGGGGAAGTTACAATAGTCGAGCCGAGACAGAACAAAAGCACAGATTAGAGTCTTCAGGGTATTTGAGTGAGAAAGCGGCGAACTGAGCTGATTCTACGAAGTTCAAGGTAGCAGGACTTGTACACATTAGAGATATGTTGTTTGAAAGGAGAGTTTGGTCGACTGTAACGCCGATGTTACGAACAGACACTGATAGATTTATCTCATTGCCATCAATATTTAGATACCATATTCATCTGAAAAGCTATGGTGAAGGAGAGTGTTGGCTGATAATGGCCGAGAGAGGCTGGGCATATAGCACAAACAAAATCGGCCCCTGGACAGATCCCTGAGGGACACCAAACTGAAGTGCTCTTGCTGGAGACTTAGCACCACTCAATGAAACAGTTTGCGCGCGATCAGAGAAATATGAAGAGAACCAGGAAAGGACAGAACCAGAAAGACCAAAAGAAGTGTTGAGTCTTGAGAGGAGAATGGAGTGATCTATTGTATCAAAGGCAGCAGACAAATTTAGGAGAGAGAGAGAAGAGAAACTTTGTTTCCATCAAGAACTGTGAGGAGATCGTTTGTTATCTTCAGAAGCGCTGTCTCGGTACTATGACCAGCCCGGTAGGCTGACTGGTTTGTGTACAAGAGATTGTTTACGGAGAGATGTTCAGACAGTTGGGCGAGAACAACTTTTTCAATCAGTTTAGAAAGAAATGGGAGATTAAAGACAGGTCTGTAGTTCTTGAGATTTTCAGGATCTAAGTTTTGCTTCTTCAGGAGAGGTCTGACAACTGGAAATTTGAACAGAGTGGGAAAACAACCTGATTGTAAAGAATCATTGATAATGGATGTAAAGTATGGGAGGAGATCGTCAAGACAGCAGGTAAGAAGGGATGAGGGGAGAGAGTCAAGTTCACATGTTTTGACAGTGACTTGCTTCAAGATTTCCGGACCTCTTCTACCGACACAGAGTTGAATTCAGACTACTGAGTGCCGGAGAAGGAAGGATCAGGAACAGCAGGGTGAGGAGCAGCTTGAGAGTCCAGATTATGGCGAATAGTGGCTATTTTACTATAGAAGAAATCAGAGAAACGCTGGGGGAGTTCTGTTGCAGGGATTGAGGAAGGCAGTGGTGTGGATCTTGATTTGCCAAGTAGAGTATTGGTTACAGTAAACAGTTGTCGGGATGTACTACAGGCTAGGATTTTGGCGCTGTTAAAAACAGCATTTGGCACTGTCCAGAATGCTGGTAACTAGGTTATTGGCAGTACGAAAAATTTGTTTATGAATATGTTGTCCAGATCTGAGCCAGCAACGCTCTGCCTGGCGTCGATCTCGCTTAGCCTGCAGCAGCTGAGGTCCGACGGAGGTGAACCAGGGTGAGGGAGGCCGGCTGGAGATCTGGCGGCGGGTGGCCGGGGCGTGCTGATCTAGAAGACTGGGCAGAAGCTGGTGGAGCTGGTCAGCTGACAGGTATGAAGAGGCCTCCAGTCTGGCCCGAAGACTGGAAGGTGACAGTGTTGACAGCGGCGATCTTCCTGGCCTCCACGTACACAGGAAGGCGTGAAGGACGTGAGAGGCGGAACTGGGCCACAACACAGTAGTGATCGGAGAAGTCCAGGGTGAAGTCTGGGGCTGTGGAATGCAGCACGTTGTCGTCACGCCGGCTGATGAAAAGGTCAAGGGTGTGACTTTTGTGATGGGTCGGGAAGGTGACAGCCTGGTGCAGACCAAAGTCGTCCAGCAGAGTGGTGAAGCGAAGCGCGAGGGAGTCAGTGGGGACGTGGTTCATGATCCTGGTGGAATGTAAAGCCGGTTAATTTTCTGAGGTGCCAGGGCGGGGGAAGGGGCAGATTTCAGTCGCACGTGCAATCGTTCACAGATGTGTCTGTTGTGCATCTGCCCACAGAGTTTGTTACCGCGAATCATTCCCTAAATCAGTAATGTAGTGTCTGTTGACACTACGAGCTCGTAAATATATTCTATTAGTTTTCTTCCTACTACTGCCACGATCTATCAAAAATTGAAATAACTGACACGTGTTAATGACTGTATGGACGTATATACAAACAAATGAACACTCGAAGCCCGACTATGAATGTAGTTTGTCATCTAACAGGTATAATTCCAACACTTCAGTCGCATACCAATCGCAAGAAAGCTTACAAAGTTCGGCGTATGGCGTAGACCGACCGACTGAAATATGAAAAATCCCAATGAAAAAGGTAGAGATTACAACAACAACAACAAAAATTGATAACAACCATTTACGATGTTGATCAAATAAATGGTTTCCATGAAAATTGGAGCATTGTGTCTAAATAATGGCTAGAGGTCAGAAGTACTTTTTTTCCAGTCATGCACCGCCATTATTTTGTTTGTAATGTACTGCTATACCATAACCTCTTCTGACTAGTCGACCGACAAATACACATATATCCTGCCACTAACTCTGCAATGGCTTGACTGAATGCACTGGAAAACACGTTTCATCAAGGTCAAACGGAATAATCCGATGCTCTTGAATGCGATTTGTATTCAATAATTGCACCAATTCTCCCAGTTTTCTTTGTGGTGTGTGTGTTGTGTGTGTGTGTGTCGTGTTGTGTTGTGTTGTTGTGTGTGTGTGTGTGTGTGCGTGCGCGCGCGCGCGGTGTGCGTGTGCACGTGCATGCATGCGGTATGCGTGATTGCATGCATGCGAGCGGGCGTTGTGTGTGTGTGTGTGTGTGTGTGTGTGTGTGTGTGTGTGTGTGTGTGGTGTGCGCGTGCGCGTGCGCGCGTGTGTGCGTGTGCACGTGCATGCATGCGTGTATGCGTGATTGCATGCATGCGAGCGGGCGTGTGTGTGTGGGTGTATTGTGTGTGGTGTGTGTGTGTGTGTGTGTGTGTTGTGTGTGTGCTGCGCGCGGGGATCACGGGTGGGGATGGGGTGAGGATGGGGGAAAGAATTGGGCGGGTCCTTTCAACTCGAAACATTTCAGGCCTCATGACTAGACATCCCTCATAGACCTTCCTTTCTTTCTCAGTGAACTGGTCAGTTTCACAGCCCACAGAACTAGAATGTCTTTCCTAGCACTCAAATATGCATAACCAAGTTCTCTCGTCTAAATGACCAGCAGTTTCACGACCCAGAGACCCAAAGAACAGTTGGAGTTAACACGAACACAGCAGTTACCTCTGTTATCTTGACCTCAGCTTCTTGAATCATCAATAGATTCAGTGTATCCATGCTTTTCTGAATCTATAACTCTGATGTCGAATAAGTGATGTGTTTTCACTACCAAGGCACCGTTCTCAATGTATATAAAATTATCTGGAACAAAATGCTGAAGAATATTTTTTCAGTGAGATTCAGTACAAAGGAACGCATAACAGATCCGATCAGTATGTGAGTTGACGCAGCAACAGGTGTTGAAAATTTTTCTAATACTGTTTGTGTTTATATTTGAGGTCATCTTAAAGGCAGCGATGAGCATACAGGTTTAAGAGACTTGGAAATGGATACTAAGTTCACTCTCTAAAAGCGAAATAGAGATGACACAATTTCTCTAAATTTGTTCGTGTTTCTAATGGAGGTCATTTTCAAAGCAGCGATAAGTGTACAGGCTTAAGAGACTGGAAATGGATACCTGATTCCCCATCTAAAAGCAATATAGAGATGACACGGAGTTCCCTTCACCAGGCAGCGATAAGCGTGCAGGTTTAAGAGACTGGAAACTCCCCTTCTAAAAGCAATATAGAGAAAATACGGTAGTCCTCTCCACCAGGGAAAATGAAACACGCAAAACAAAGAAGCAGTCACTTCATTCAGGATGAGGTTTGGAACCAAAGGAAATACGGGCCTCTCAATGTGAAAGGGAAAAGTTGCTGAAACAATAACGTTCACTGAAGCCAACTCAGCTATTCCAAGGGTGATGGGAGAGCCAATCAAGAGCCTTGGAAGGTGGTATGAGGACTCATTAAAAGATTCATTCAAAGATGGGAAACCAAACCAAGCAAATGCCCGAAGAATGCTTGTAAGTAACAGACCAATGCAGCCTTCCTATCAAAATGAATTAAAAATGGTGCATGCAGTCCATGCTGATCCGAAAACTTTTCTGGCCTCTGCTGATATCAGCACTGACACAGTGAAATCAATGGCGGACAACAATCAAAAGTATACGGAAAAATGGCGTGGTGTCCCACTTCGTCTCACTGACACTGCGCTTTACTGTCACCAAAGATGAAGCTGCACTTGAATTCTATCATCTTGGAGCACAAAGTGGGAAAAGCAATGTTACTAATCACGATTAAAGACTTAGATGACAAGATCATGACAAGCTGATGACAGAAAAGGGAAAGTCCGAGAGGCGGTTGACTCGGTAAAGAAAATCCACAAGTTCAAGGAAATTACAGGACGCATACAAACCAACAGGCGGGGACTGTGGTCAACAGAAATGGAATGGTGGTCAAAGACAAAAAGGAAAGCATAGAACGACACGGTGATACAGGAGCTGAGGAAATAAGAGGATACCAAAAGAATCCCGACTGCAGAGTCCAGCAATTAGGCCAACTGAGGAAACTGATGATGGGCAATGTGGGAACACGCACTCAAAACAAACACAACAAACAAAAAACCCTCTCGGTGGAATAAAATATGGGATAAAGTTCCTCTTGGGTCAGCTTCATCCTCAAATCTGTTTATGGCCTCCTGTCCTCGAATTCAAATATTGTAAAGGAAGGGGGGGCGAAATCAGATGACTACCTGCGTCCACTTTGTCACGGCAAGCAAACCTGGAACACGTCATGAGCTAATAAAGCAATGTTAATCCAAAAGAAGGTACATTTATAGGCACAACCGAGTGCTTGTAGAATCGCAGATACCATAAGTAATGTCAGATGAAACACAACGCCGCCAGAATCTCCAGGAGCATCGTTCTACACGGATACAGGCTGCAACTCATGGCCTAGAATAGGTGTAACATCCGACAGAGAACCCGGACTTACTGGATGAAGTGGATGACAGGGAGAGCTCAGATGACCTACAAGAAAGGGGAAAAAAAACCCGCAAAAAAACAACAACAGCAAGAAAAGTACTCATAGTCAGTCCGAAACAGCAGCGTGACACTGGATGTAGTACACCGCTCAAGTTCACGAACACAGAAGTTAATGGCCCTGATTAAAATCACTGTGCCATATGGGGGGAAAAAAAAAAGAGAATGGAGGCACCCCATGTCTGCGAAACTGAGAAGTATGGTAGTTTAGCAAGTGGCTTGAAAGAATCTAGTTTCCAGTCCAAAGTCCTCATCAGTGTTGGAGCAAGAGGGGTTGTGGACGCATCTACCCGTGATCTCATGAAATAGCTCTTGATTTCGG
This sequence comes from Conus ventricosus, assembly GCA_018398815.1. Taxonomy (NCBI): domain Eukaryota; kingdom Metazoa; phylum Mollusca; class Gastropoda; order Neogastropoda; family Conidae; genus Conus; species Conus ventricosus. The sequence continues at coordinate 52,193,805 of CM031595.1, forward strand.
TTTACTCTGTAGACTTTCTGCTGCCAGCTCTTCCTAGAGTTTCTCCCTGCAACCATGACGCCCATTGAGTGAGGCCGAACATTCCTTGAACGAGGCGCCCTTTACACTGCAGCAGGGTGATGATGTTTTAATTTTTTTTTTTATCCATAGGTGCCTCATTCGGTGGCTATTTGGATCATCATACCAACAAACGAGGGGAAAACTGATTTAATTGCTACTGAACGGTAAGTGTTCGAAACGTGATCTGCTGTTGACGAATGTGACTCCTCTCAGGTGATAGTGCGTGTAAATATGTTGCTCCACTGTGAATGCAGGGATCGGACAAGTCGAGTTCGACTCGACTTCCCTTCTTTCCCGGTCCCCGTCAGCAGAGGAAGAACCGGTTTACGGCTCATGTGTACAATCAAGCACACTCAGACTGCGTCGGAAACTTCCTGTTCAATAATAAGCTGGGTGACTGATGTCTGGAAATGATGCGAAATGAGTAAGGCCCGATCGATGCTGCATACTATGGACTTGTTCTTATTTTGCTTAACTAGACGATAGATGTTGTGTTTATCAAAATGCAAGTGATGTTTGTCCCTGTCGTGTATGCCATTATATCGTAAATAATGCATGGCTTGTGTGATGGAGGCTCGAACATGAACTTGCAGAAAACCTGTTTATTTATTTAGGCTATTTATTTTTCCTTGTACTGTAGTTTTAAAACAGAAAGTGGACCTTTTAATGCAATAACTGCATAGTACTGCATTAAGTGAATGACCTTCGTATTGTTTTTTTTCTTGCCAGCTTACAAAAATAGATGTAATGATTGATCGTCAGTCAATGGAAAAGATTAAAAACACTAAACAAACAAACAGAAAAGCTTTACAATGATCTAAACAGTTTTATGTATGGTCGACAGTGATAGAACTTATGATTTGTGCTACATTGAACAATTCATTTCTGTGCTCAAAGTTTCATACAGAAATGTAAATAAATTTTCTTAGTATAGATATAGTATAGTATAGTATAGTATAGTATAGTAATAAGAGCGATTGACTCTTTGAGGCTCTACCTTTAAAGAGCCTATTCGTCTATCTAATTCTAACTTTGATTTCTAGCATTGCGTGCAAGCTCAGTTTTCCAGAAGTTATTCTTGGCAAATAGGATTGTACAATGATGGTAGATTTTTCCAATGTTCATCCAGTCTTCTCTTGAAAGCATCCACTGATGGCGCCGAAACCACTGACTCTGGGAGATTGTTCCAAGTATTGTTGATCCTATTCGAGAAAAAATTTGCTCTAACTGCTAATTTACTTCTGCTTTTCTTCAGCTTCGTTGAATTTCCTCTTAACTGGCTTTTATTGTCCTTTTCGAACATAAGTTCATGGGTGTTGTACATTCCATTGAGGTACTTATAAGTTTCAATCATATCACCCCGAAGACGGCGGTGCTCAAGACTCGGAAGCTTCAAAATTTTCAATCTATCAGGGTAGGGTTTGTCTTTGAGATGGCTCAGTGTCTTTGTTGCACGACGTTGCACATCCTCAATGTCACTACATAGACCTTTGGAATGTGGTTGCCAGACGCTGTGACCATATTCCAACAGTGGCCTGACCATGCTCTTGAACAAAAGTACAAAAGTTCTCTCGGACAGATAATCAAAAGATCGGCGTATAAGTCCAACCATTCTGTTGGCCCTTGATGTGGTCTGGGCAACCTGCTCTTTGAACGAGAGTTTATTATCCACAACAACGCCTAAGTCTTTTTCCTTTTCAGTTTCTTTTAGTCTCACTCTTGTTTTGTTGCCATCTGACTCTTTCCCCATGTAATACTCATTTTCATTGTTCCGGCCAATCTTCAAAACACAGCATTTGTCTGGGTGAAAACGCAGTAGCCATTTGTTGGACCATTCTTGCAAGTTGTTCAAGTCGTCCTGGAGATCTGTCGGACCGTTTTCAGTATCACTTCTCACATAAAGCTTTGTATCGTCTGCAAACATCTTGGCAGTAGTCTTCAACCCTCTAGGCAAGTCATTTATGTATATAACAAACAGCATCGGCCCAAGCACAGATCCTTGTGGAATACCACTTGTCACATTGCCTTCTGATGAACTGGCTCCGTTGATGACGACTTTTTGTCTCCTGTTACTTAGAAAATCTGCTATCCAGTCTAGGACTTTACCTTTAACTCCACTTGCAGACAGTTTCTGTACAAGCCTCCTGTGTGGGACAGAGTCAAAGGCCTTCTGATAATCCATATAGACCACATCAACTGAGCCCCCCTCTTCCAGTGTACTCGTCCATGAACCTAGGGCTTCAAGCAGTTGCGTGGTACAGGAACGTCCTGGCACAAATCCATGTTGATGCTCTGATATCAGCTCGTTTCTGATCAGGTGGTCCAGAATTTGCCCTCTCACCATTTTCTCCATAATCTTGCACACTACACAAGTCAAACTCACAGGACGGTAGTTGTTCGCTACAGCCTTGCTTCCCTTCTTAAATATTGGGGACACAAACGCCATTTTCCATTCCTTCGGGAGCTGACCTTTATCAAGTGACTTTCTGAACAGCATGGTTATTGGTTGGGCTAATTCTTCTGCTGCCTGTGTTAGGATAATGGGTGGGATGCCATCTGGACCGGATGCCTTGTTCTTGTCCAACTTAGTAAGTATCTTTTTGACTGATTCTGTTGTTATTTCAAAGTCTTCAAGTTCACTTACATACTCATATCTTTCAAATTCAGGGAGTGATCCTGGATCCTCGACAGTAAAAACACTCTGAAAAAAGTTGTTTAGCAGCTCCGCCTTCTCCTCATCCGTTTCGGTTTTCGTGCCATCACTCTTCTTTAGGTCTGCAATTCCTGTCTTATTTTTCAACTTAGAGTTAGTGTAATTATAGAAGACCTTCGGATTCGTTTTAGACTCTGCAGCTACTTTCTCTTCATATTTTCTGTTTGCATGGCGGCAGTCTTTCCTTGCTCTGTTGTTTGCTCTTGTGTAGGCCTTTTTATCCTCATCGTTGTCACTTTGATTACACTTTCTAAATAGCTGGTGTTTTGTTTTTTACAGATCAGATGACAGAGTATTTGGGTTCATCCATGGTTTCCCTTTTCTTCCTGATGTTCTTACCAGCGGTGTCGATTTCTCCACTGCTTTCACAATGTTCTCTTTGATAAAGTTCCATGAGTCGTTTACACTTTTATCTTTCAGTTCAGTCTCCCACTCAACGCTTCCCAGCTGCTTTATCAATGTCTCAACATTTGTTTTTCTAAGTTCTTTAGTGTTTTTCTAGGTGTTTCACCTGCTTCTAGGGATAACCTCATCACCAGGCAAACATGATCACTCTTTCCAATAGCTGCTTCAACTCTCAAGTCAGTGATTAGTTCTTCAGTGTTTGTGAAAATCAGATCCAGAGTGTTAGCTTTCTGGCCTTCTCTGTAACGGGTTGGAGTCTTCTGGTGCTGAATGAATAATGCATCCTTCGTGGCATTCAAAAACTTTGTTGCTATGTGGCCTTCACCGACTGTACTTGTTTCAGTGTTCCAATTTGTTTAAATAAACAAATGACCTCATACTACATAGCTTTAGAATGACTGAGAGATAACTGTGCAAACAGTGATACTAGATATGAGGTGATGGAACCCTGAATTAAATACATAAAGATTCTATTCATTTATGATCATATTCACCTAAGCTTTCTCACACAGATGTCAGAGGATGCATCTCACTATCTCAGCATATACCATAGTATAAACAAGTATTATATACGCTGCCTTATAAATTTGCATGAAATTCAGCAGAGATTCACAACATTGATAAATCTGCTTTTTTTATTTGTTTTTTGTTGCGTCTGCTGATGTAAGGCACACAAGTAGGGCACACTGACCTGAATAGCTGAAACTAGGAAGAGACATCCACAGCATAAACATCAACCAACAGGAATGAGGGGAAATCCTGACATTATGTAATACAATCATATCTGGTAAGCATTCATGAATAATTCACTTGTAGCATGTCTGCCAGCGATGCACCATGGCTATTAAGTCATGATTGACTTGTCATAAGTCATAAGCAAGTTGATCCATGGTGGCAGTCTCTAGATTGGCATATAGCAGCTGTCCAGTCCGCATGGGTCTGTTGCATTAACTCCAACTGAATTGGGCTTTTCGCACTTCATAAGATTTGTGGACCAATATATCAGAAACAAATTTTTTGTGTGTCGCTGTCATTCTGTAAACATATTAAAACAGTTTATTTTTCCAGCAGAAGTGGCAATTGCCGCAATGTGAGATGATTTGGCTGGTAGCTTTATTGGTTCCGCTTATTTTCTGCATATGAGGTTCCTGGAGCAAAACATTCAGTTGGTTCTTTTGGAAAAAAATAAATACAACTATTATTTCTTAAGTTCAATTTTAATCTATGAATGCCGTTTTGTACATGAGATACCATCTGAAATATTCTTTTTCAGTTTTCTGGTAATCCTTATGCTGGTAGTTATACAAGAGTTGAATGATTGTAAAAGGAAATTAAAAAAAGTGAGAGAAGGAGAGAGAGAGAGAGACAGAGGTAATAGATATGACACATACACAAAAAACACATAATCGTGCATGCGCACAACACACACACACACACACACACACACACACACACACACACACACACACACAGTAAAAAGAAGAGAAAATCAAGATATATTTAATCAAATGCATACTTCTTATATGAGGCCTTTAGGAGAACCAGTTCAGCTATTATACACTTACAGAGCTTCCCAGGCATAAACTATAACTGGCACTATCCTGACTCTGCACCCTTGACATAACTACGTAGCTTTAGTGTCACCAGTCTACCCAGTCACAATGATGACTAGATTTTTTGGTGGTTGATTATACCATTACAATGTGGATTATTTTTTAAAACTGAAAGTGATTGCATATCCTACTAATATACCTATTTTAAAGAAAGAAATTGTTTTTAGATCCTGTACAGTATTTTACTAGTAGAGTCTGGTTTGTAAGAAAGTTTAGGGGAGCAAAATTTTTGCTTTCGTATGTCCGGGGTTGCTTATGAATTCAACACTGATTGATTAGTACCCAGAAAACGAATGATCACTGATGAGTAAGCGAGCTTTGTCATGCACTGAACTAAGGCTCAACATGTCATCATCATCAAAGTCGTCACCATCATTATCTTGTACATGTATCTTGTTCATGTATCTTGCGTTTGAAGTTGCACAGGACAGGAGAGGGACATTTGAGTTCCATTAAAGGTACCAGTTGAAGCTGAAATCAGCTGGGATGGAATTTGTGATATTTGATAATACTCCAGCAGATTAGATTTCTCTCTGTTTTATCAGTCACACACACACACGCATGCACGCACGCACGCATGCGCACGCACACACACACACACACACACACACACATACATATATACACAAATACACACATACATACACTCACACATACTCTCTCTCTCTCTCTCTCTCAAGCAAAAGCAAGAACAGAAAACCAAAGTATAACATTTTTAACAATCAACTAAACAAGAAAGATACCAAAATCAGTGAAAATTGTGAACACAGAAATTCTTAGTTTGTTTTCTGTTTTTGTACCACTCTAAGAATCTTTGTCTCTGTCTTCATCTCTGTTTTTCTCCCTCTGTCTGTCTGTCTGTTTGCCTGTCTCTCTCTCTCTCTCTCTCTCTTCTCTCTCTCTCTGTTGTCTGGCTGAGCTTTTCTGCTTGCTAAATGTCTGTCAGCCTGTTTTAGTTTTACTCTCCATCCTAAGCTGGGCTAGTGTAATTGAACTTGAAGTTGAAGCCCAGTTCATTGGTTTTGGATGATACCTGCAGGTCTTTGACAGATCTTCAATGTATGCTGGTAGCTACACCATGCATGACAGCTGAAGCAAGATCGTGATGATGACAAGGTTTTCCTCTTGTCACTTCAGTGACTGTTGCCGCATCAGCCTTGTTTGTTGTCCTCTACTTTTGGTTTGGCCTTCTTGGATGTATTACTTGAGCTTCTGTTGTTGTTTCTTTTTCTTTTCATCTGTCTTATATGGGATGACACTGCAAGTGTAAATTTTTCCATCATGTTTGTTTGGATGCTTCCACTCAGAGGGATGGAAAGGCTTGTCATTCTCCTATGCATCTGTTTCAACCGTCAGCTTATTTGGTATAGAATGCATAATGTATAAGCATCTTTTCTCACAAGATTGTCAGCTTGGCCTTTTCAACTTTATAGCAACAGACCACACAGCAAAATCTGTTTGTTCAAGAGTTCCAGATAGCAGCACACTGCCTTTGTAGTTGGGCAACTTGAGAATTTGTCTTGCTAGTACCGGTTTTTATCATAGGATGGAAATTACAGTGTGCAGACAATAGAAAATTGAGTTTTTATTCTATAGAACTTAGAAGTATGGGTGTGTGCAACACATGATGTAAGGAATGTAACAGGTGTGCCATGGCTCAATAAAAGCATAGGTGTAACTGAAAACCCAGAACATACGGATAAGACTAATAAGAGTTGGCTTTTTTTTGCGTTTATGTATTTATTTATTAGCATTTTTAAAGATGAGAAAGTCATTTTTGGCAAAAGAAATCTTTGTAAATGATTCATTGACAAACTTATAAAATTTAAGGACAATATCGCAAAAACCAAGGTTGTATCCAAAGGACAGAGGTTTTGATGTGTACTTAACTGTAACCATGATGTGTGGTGTAGATACATAATACATGAATTATAATCATTGCATATATTCTGACATGGTGCATGCACGGGGGTGGGGGTTGGGGTGAGGTTTGGATGTGTGTCTTTCTCCAAATATGTTTATTCTTTCTTTTCTTTCTTTTTTTTGTGTTTCTGTATCGCACTCAGAATCCTCCAGTTTTACACTGTGGGTAATGTAGATAATTGGCAGTTTATTATGTTGCGGAAATAATGTTCTGAACATCTACTGTTTATCTGTAAATTGATTTTGAAAAGAATCCAGTAAATGTCAAAGTCAAAGGGATATGTCATTTCAGAAAAAAAATGTACAAAAATCCCACCATAACTGACTTGGTTTCATAATTTGTTTGATAGAAACCCACTGTGTGTGAGAGCAGTTGTGGTCTGGAACGAACTGGAAGATTAAAGATTTAGATAATCAGAACAAGACAGATCTTCAAGATCCCCTACATTTATGCAGGTGATTCAGAAGTATCGGAAATAATCTTCTGTTGAACTACAAGAATTGGCACTTACCACTCAACTCAGAGAGATAACAGAAGTGGTTGGTCAAGTGTTTCTTCAGTAAGAACACTGTTGGGAGATGTGTATAAAGGAACAGCATCTTTAGACTTCAAACTTACTTTATAAGTAACTGGTAGCTTCTTTATATTTAAGTATCTGTTCAGATCATTGAATAAATCATGAAAATGTGGTGAAATAACTGTACTTTTGCCTCTTGTATACATCACAAATGACATGATTGGTTGTACAATGTTATTGAATCCCCAGCTGTCTGAAAAGAAGGCAGAGGTTTAACAGTGTTGTTATCTTTGACTCTGAAAGAGTTACACAGAGGTTGTGTGTAAGTTGTATGCACAGAAATAAAGATTTGGTTGGACTTCGCCAGCTGTACATTGAAACAATCTATTTTTTTCCTTTTTAAATCACACAGATACAATATCAGCAAGAAAGACAGAGAGAGAGAGTTGTACTCTGTGAAGTGTAAGATCTGAGCCTTAGTTATGTAGGTGTCTTCCAGTATTTAAATGTGGTGATAAAGTATCAACAATTAGGAGCTTATCATGCGGTACGAAAACGGGGACCACTAGGCCCACACTGAGATGTAAAGTTTCCTTCATAGTTATTTGGACTTTGTTGAGTTGTGTTTTGTGTGTGCTTTTACAGTGAGTGCTTTGATCGTGGCAGTATCATGTTTTTTCTGTCTAAAAAAAAAAAAAAATTGAGGAAGTCAGGTTATGTCTATCGTAGTTTGGTGTTCTTTATTAGTGTACTTGTTTGTATATGTCTATCATAGTTTGGTGTTCTTTATTAGTGTACTTGTTTGTATATTACTTTGTAGTATGGAGCAATGCTGTATCTTCAGTGTCATCTCTCTCTGTGTCTTTCTCTCTCTCAGTCTCATTGACACTCTGTGTGTGTGTATTTGTGCGTTAGTGTGTTGTGTGGTGTGGTGTGTGTGTGTGTGTGTGTGTGTGTGTGTGTGTGTGTGTGTGTTGTGTGTGTGGTCTTGTCGAAAGCTTCATACTTATCACTTAGAATAAATTTTGAAATTTTCCTTATAAGCTTGAATTCTTTCTCCTAGCATTCCAAGACTGGCAAACTGAAACACTGTTTTTGTTTTAATGTTTGTTTGTGTGTGGTGTTTTGTTTTTTTTTACTATGCTTGACCTGAGCCTGACCAGGATCCTGAAATTGGGGGCCTGCCTATAGTAAGGCAATATTACTTAAGGGGTTTATCATTTTATGTAACATTTGTTAGTTTTCCTCATAGGGTTTTATTTGAACCTAAACATCAGTCAAGCATTTGCCTGGTAGCAGGGGCATTGGTAGTATTTATTAAGCACTGTTGGCTTCATGTGGTGAACTGAGGTTTTTCCTGACAATGGGATTTCCCCTCAAAATTTATCCTGCTACTGCCACTGAAGAGTTTGTTTAAAGTTTTAGTTATTAACAAAGGGTGATTAATTTAATGTTTGGCAAAGTTGCTTAGTTTTTGTATTGGAAAGTAGACCATTTCAACATTTGCCAGGAATATGTATTTGCTGAATGTTGACTCAGTGTGGGTGGCTATATTTGCTTGTGACATTGTGTGTGTGTGTGTGTGTGTGTGTGTGTGTGTGTGTGTGTGTGTGTGTGGTGTGTGTTGTTTTCTAATGTAAACTTACTGGTTTGTTTTGACAGTTGTCTTGTCAAATGTTAGTGTTGGTGTGGCAAAACATCTAATGTTTGCACAAAAAGTGTGTCATTCTGTTTTTGATGATATATTCGGACCTTCTCATTTCATTTTTTTTTCTTTCGACAGGTTATAGCAGTGAATACATGGAAACATTGTAGGCCAGAGCAGTTCCCATAAAAAGGTAGCAATGACCACTGACACAAATGAATGTTATGTGCAACTGGAGCCCGGCTAATAACCATCGAAGAATGCAGGTTCCATTGAATTGAAATATGAATGGCTGCTGAGTCTGATATGTTTGTGCATTCTGAGATTTGATCTGTTGGGAGTGTGCATAATGGAAGGTGGTGGAGAGAAACCCGACAAGAAGCTGAGCAAGCGCGAGTTGAAGGCATCGTCTAAGTCCTCCACCCTTCCACCTGGTGCTCTGCTAGTGGCTCATCCAGGGGAGGGCTTTTTCACCAAGATCCGTCGATGTTTAAGACTGCGCAGCAAGGGAAAGTATGATTTCAGCCATTCTCACTGCCCGCTGGATGAAGACGGTGGCCATGTGTCCTCCAGCAACAGCAGGAGTCCAGTTCCCCTGTGACAAGTGACAGTGTTGACAATGGGAAGCTCAGGGACAAATCCAGTCCCCTGAAAGTGTCCAGGAGATTAAAATCCGACAAGGAGGAGGTTTTGCTGATACGAAGGACAGGAAAAGTCCTGCAGGTTTGGGTGCTACTTCTGGACCTGCGGAAGTGCTGAGAGATGATGTTTTAGTGATAACTGTTGGTGATGACAGAGATCCCAGCAAGGATGAAGCAGCTGAAGCAGTGTCCATGGAAATGGAAAATAAAGAAAACAGTGAAAACTTCGAAGACTTGGATCCCGACTATGAGACACTTGATGACATCCGACGCAAAGTGCAGTCTAAGGCCGAGAATGGTGTTGATGTGTCCGCTGCTCATTCTGTCGGAAGTGGTTGTGAAAACATGGCTGCCAGGCAGCCTTTGCAGGTCAAGGCCAAAACCAGCATTGATCTGAATGGACAGGACAGTGGCCTGGGCAGCCCTTTCACAGACAGTCCTGGAAGCAGTCGCGAGAGCCAGGCTCACAGTGCCGCCAGCTCTGTGTTTAGCAACTCTGTTGTGCCATCAAACGAATCGGAGGTGTGCAAGGAACCCATTCCAATTACACCTGCTGTGATCTGCATCGATGGCACCTTTTCCCAGACAGCTGACGATGATCCCATGGTGACCTCCAGCACTTCTCATTGCTCAAATTCTGGCCTGGAGGAAGATGATTTGTACTCCAATGCCAAAGTTCTCATCAGGAAAAAGTCCCAGAAACAGTCCCAGTCCCAGACATCTCTGTCCACGTTAGACCAGCGATCTAATGGAGTTCATGTGGATCAACCAAGTTCTGCTAGGAACTCTCTCTCACCTGCTGACTTCCTAGCAATGATTGAAGCTGAAAATCCACAACCTCTTGCACCCCCTCCCCTGCCAGCCAGAATTATTCAGAGGAAGATATCAATGCTCGAGTTGAAAAGATCCCCTCTTTTAGTCTCAGTTTTGCCAGTGATCCAAAGATCAATAGTAGTGGCAGTGCAGACGATGAACAAACCCAGGACACGCTGTTTAATGGCACAGGTGCCAGACCCAAAACTTCACCAGCATTAGGCACAGTGCAGGAGATGAAGACACCAGTGAGTCACCTGTCATCAGCAGTCCTCAAGACATACATGGGACTGACGATGAACTTTCCCACGCTCATGGGATCCCCTCAACACCACAGGACTCTCCACTTCCACTTACATCAGCGATAACATTTATGAAGACATTCCAGACAAGGCTGGCGTGAAAGTTCCCCAGAAGACGAGAACAGATGGGAAGAAGATCTCATGTACATAGACGATGACCTGGCCGCTGATGGTGAGCCTCAGTCTGACAGAACGGACAGTGCTGAGCTTCCTGAGGACATTATGATTGTCAGTGCTTCTGACAGCTGTTGTGGGAATGATACTGATGATTCCCTGGGAAATCATTTGGACTTATGCTCACCCACAGAAGAAAGCAGTATTGAATCTGAACCCCTCAGGATAGGGTCCTCAGATGCGTGCAGAGAAACTGTCCAGGCGGCCGTTGCTGCCACTGACTCACACCAAGAGGGGGATGACCTGAAACATAATACAAATGGACTATCAGGCTCACCAGAATCTGGACTTTGCTCAAAATCTGCCAAAGAAAAAACCTTTGCCTCTGGAGACCCAGGCACAGCATCTTCATCATCTCACCAGGCTGTCAGTTCATCGTCCTCATCATCAGTATCATCACCTTCATGCGCATCATCGTCTGACACCTTAAACAACCTAATGGATGAAACTGATCCCGACCCTGATGATTTTGAAGGGAGGGATGAGAGTCCTCCCATTGGACCGCCTATCCACATCTCCATCAACAGCTGCTGAGGCATCTGAATGCCAGAGCTCCAGGGGGGACTTAGCCTGTGAACCAGGACACGCTAGTGGAACCAGTGGTACGAGGAACGTTCGATCAATGGAGCTTCCCGCAGCAACTATATGGAACAGGAAGAAGATGCTGGCAGTATTCGTAGACATTCCAGTAAGTTTTACCTGTGATATCCTTTCTTGTGTGTGTGTTGTGTATGTGTGTGTGTGTGCGCGGTGCGCGTGTGTGTTTATGCATGTTGTGTGGGGTGTGTGGCGCACATGCTTGCATACATGTGGTTTAGATGTGTGTGTATGTGTGTAATAATAAAAGTGATGATAGAAATAGTAATAATGGTTAGTTTTTGCAGACCATCCGGCCCATATGTACAGGACAAATGAATTGCACAATAATTAGCATGGTTTAGGTGAGTTTTTGAAAGGTATAGCACTTGACAAACAAGTACAAGGCAAAATTCATGTGCATCATAAGTAAACTTTTACCTAACAATTCATTTTAGACGTGGTTTCATTTGATTAATTTTGAGGATTCAGTTATGTATACTGGAACTTTGAATTGTCAACTGTATCTTAAATTTGATGAAAAACGATAATACAAGGGTATGAATTTCTGCGTAGTGTCGAATTTTTAGGGCAGATTAACATGAAATGACATAAATCTTCAATACAATGACCATCACACTTGTAACAAAATGGATCAACGAATTGTTGAGTCGAGTGACATATACTAATTCAGAGGTAAACTGATTGCATAAAAAAACTCAAAATGTGACAATGTTTGCGGCAGTCAACTGACTCATGTAACTAGCCATCACTATCTCTGGATGATATATACAATAATCAGGGTATGATGAAAGCAAGAATGCCAGTCTTGATAATACAAATTCTTCAGTCTTTCTTTGAGCAGATCTATAAAACAAGGAAGCTTACCCACATCCTTCATCTGCCATACATATCCAAAGCCAAGTGTACAATAGCATCTTACATGCGTAACCCAGCTTTTTCAACCAAATAATCGTGCATTTGCATAATTTTATAACATTGTTTTGGATATCTGTTGTTAGACATAATTATACAAAAGTCTGCTGCAATATTTCACAAGTCGAGTGTATGTATTGATATAGATAGGATATCGTCCACACTCCCCATGAGCAATGTTGTTTTTCACATCCCTTCCAACACCCAAAACCATCTTGCAGAATTAAATCTGGATTTTTTCAATAGCGATCATATTTTTGAAACCATCAAGTCTCAAAACCATACGTAACAGAATTGGCTTTACGTTTGTGTAAAAAATTTTGAATAACGTAACAGTTGGAATTCCTTGAAGTTTAACGTGCAGTCTTTTGATTCCTGTCACTGCTATCAGAGCCTTACCTGACACTAGTGACAGATTTCCTGTACACCTGGACCAGTTTAAAGTGGCTGAGAATATAACGCCAAGATAATTGTAGCTAGGTAGGTACAACCTGGATCTGCTTACCATCATACCGCCATTTCTCAGTTGATTTAAAAATGAAACCACCATTTTTAAACACAGCCATGTTGGTTTTATCCATAATCATAGTAAGACCCCTTTTAACGGCAGTATTTTCAAGATGCTCTATCTTCTTTTGCAAATCTGCCACAGAGTCAGAGAAACTAAAGCAATATCGTCTGCGTACATCAACAGAAAAACACCAAGTGGATCTGCAAAAATGTCAATACCTCTAGCACCACAATCAAGTAAGTCACTTGTAACTCAGACAAATGTAGAGAACAACAATGGACTTAAAACGCAGCCCTGTCTGACACCTGATACAGAATCAAAATACTCAGTTATTCTGGTCCCCACTTTGACAGCAGCTTTCATTTCTATGCATAGCCCTCAGTGTTTTTAACATTTTTCTGTGAAAGCCTGTTTTCTGTGATTTGAAGTATGGTAGTTTTTGTCTGTGTATACTAAAGTAGAGAAATTACAAAGATTGTGTAAAAGTGATCACCATATTTTGTGAGATATTTCTGAACCATGATTGAAAAAAAAAAATGTTGTCTGTGGTACTGTACCCTTTGTAAAAACCTGGTTTAGCTTCAGGAATAGAATCATTTTTATCACAAAAAATCCTTTAGTCTGTTATTGACAAATGCACTATATAATTTGCTGATTATGTTCAACAATGAAATTCCCAGGCTGTAATTATCTGTTTTACTTGAAGTGAACTACCTTTTTTGTATATTAAAGGGAAAATGACAGCTTTCGTCCAGCTTTGAGGGCACTCCCCACTTTCAAAAATTCTGTTGAACAATGGATACAAAAGTTTGACAAGAAGTGAAGAACATCTTCAGTGTGAATCAAAAAAGCAGAGGACAGACCATCTGGTCCAGATGATTTTCCTGTTTTTTAATGCACGAATAGCACTATGAATTTCAACCTATGTCCTCATCTACTTTGGCATTTAAACAATCACTGCAGTTTCCAGGTACATGATCATTTAGGACATCTTCATCCTCCTGGCTGAAATCTGAGTCATCTGCTGATTGCTCTACATTAAACAAACTCTTAAAGTAGGTAATCATACCACGCGCAAGGTGAGATCAATTTCGAACTATTCAGTTCAGTTGATGTTAATAACTTAACTGCTTGCCAAAACGCTCTGGAATTAGTATTAGAACACGCAGCATTCAATTAAAACACCTTCATTTTGTACTGTTTTTTTTACTTTCACACAATTCTTTAAATTGATGCTTCTGATTCAGATCATTGATGAAATTCTCCCACAAACTGGACTGTCTGAATGTACCCAGATATTGGTATTTCTTTTCTTTTGCGTGGTCACACTCCTTGTCCCACCAGTGAGGCTGTGTACGGGATTCTTGCATTTTCCCCCTTGACCTTATTTGACTTGCAGTGTTCTGAAGGAATGTAACAAGACAGGTCAACCCCGCATCAACGTGACATTCAAGTGCTGTCATAAAATTTTGAAATTCTCTTTCTTTGTTACTGAAAATATAAACAGCGAATGACTTGGCATATTCTTCCTTCCAAACAAACTGAATTTCTTCTAGTTCAGTTTGTCAGTCTCCATGTTATCAAGATCACTTAAAGAAGCAACAATAGGAAAATGATCAGATTCACACCTGTTTGCCACATAGATGTCAACAAAGTACTTGTGAATGAATGAAATAGTTTACTACACTTTTACCCGGGTATGCATGTAATTTCTCCCTCACTATCCCATTCAGTTCTTCCATCATCATCATCATCCAGTTAAATGGCCTCAATCATCATGTTGATTTTTCTGCCATTGTAATACTTTTGAGAGGATTGCAGAATGAGAAAAAGAACTGTGGATAGAAAGTGAAAGACCTAGATAGTGAGAATAAAACCTAACCCTAACTCCTAAGTGGCAGACTACTACATCTTCGCTTTTTGCGGAAAAAAAAAAAAAAAAATTGGGGGAGAGTGGGGAGGGGGGCCGGCCTACCTACTAAACTAACTACTGGGTGGCTCTGGACTTGAAGGTGCCAGAGTGTCAGCTGCCACGGTGTACTAGGCAGCTCGTTCCATTCCTGAATGGTGTTCGGAAGGATATCTGAACAAGTTGTTGAGGTGGCAGCGTCGTCTTCGTGAGGGGGTGTAGTTGATCTTGTCCATGCTGAATGCGGCCTCGTTGTTCAGGATCCTCCTCAGCAAGGTAAGTCGGGCTACATTCCCGTCGGTGTTGGAGGGAGGGCCATTTGAGTTTGTCGATCATGCAGGTGACACTCGAGGTGTGGTACCTGTTGATGACGAATCTGGCGGCTCTCCTCTGTACCGCTTCAATTTTGTTGATATTTGTTTAATCATGTGGGTCCCATATTGTGCAGGCGTACTCCAGTATGGGACGTACGAAAGTCTTGTAGCCGTCTCTTTAATTTTGATGGAGCTCACTTTCAGGTTTCTCCGCAGGAACCCCAAGGCCTTGTTGGCCTTGAGGATGATGTTGTGGATGTGGGAACCCCATGACAAGTCTGGTGAGGGTGACTTCCGAGATACTTGGCCGAGGTGACATTTGCAAAGGTGTGCCCATGGAGTTTGTACTGGTTGTTAGAAGGATTTTTTTTTCTTGTGACGGGTTGGGTAATACACTTCCCGGGTGAAACGCCATATCCCAGCTCTTCTCCCACTGCTCGAGGCATTCAAGGTCTTCTTGTAGCTGGTGTCGGTCGTGTTCTGTCGCAGAGAGACGATAGACAACGGTATCGTCGGTGAACAGATGCGTCAGGAGGTGAGTTGCTCCGATAGGTCGTTGATGTATGCCAGAAAAGCACTGGCCCAACAACGGTTCCCTGTGGAACTCCTGTTTGCACACTGACAAGTCTGATGTGGCGCTGTTAACAATGACTGCTTGACGTCTTCCCCAAAGGAAGGATTTGAGCCACTGGTTGATCTTATCGGTGACACCATGGTGTCTAAGTTTGTGGATCAAAAGACAATGGTTTACTTTGTCGAAAGCTTTCGCAAAGT
Source organism: Conus ventricosus (assembly GCA_018398815.1). Lineage (NCBI taxonomy): Eukaryota > Metazoa > Mollusca > Gastropoda > Neogastropoda > Conidae > Conus > Conus ventricosus. Next base: position 52,209,632 of record CM031595.1, read on the forward strand.
CCATGATGATTATGTCTGACTGCCGTCCCTTTTCTACATTTTCATTCAGTTCCTCAGTGAAGTCCAAAAGTTGAGTGTCGCAGGATCTTTTCTACAAAAGCCATGTTGCTCAGATCTGAGAATTTTGTTGTTTTCTAAGTGGTCCATAAGGGCACTAGTGACCAGGTGTTCTAGGATTTTACATGGCACACTGGTAAGGGAGACGGGACGGTAGTGCGTGGAGAGTGATACACATGAAAATCAGGGAAAGCATTATCTATTTACAATTAAGAAATCATATTCTGTACATAATTCAATAGATTACAACCATGATTATTGACACCATTGTCTTTGGATTTGTGAACAGTTTGTGGCACATTCTGCATCAGTATTTCTACATCTTCTAGCCATTGTGCATGTCCATTTTCAACGACATTATCCACATCATAGAGTTTCAGATGTCGTGCATTAACATTGCCACAATAACCAAGGTAGGTCAGGACATCGGTCCCATTACCTCAGACATACACGATACAGTTTTCTAATTGATTAATACCATTATCACTGTCCTTGACACAGATCACCAAATGTTCAGGGCGATGTAAACAAAAGCAGCAAGAATGTCAAACGCAAAATTCAAAGCAGACTTACTAACCTTCAGAAAGACACAGCCCTCTGTTGATTGAAGCAGTTGTTCCACATGGCATATAACAGAGTTGTGTACACAAACTGCAACACCATCTTTCAGTTTTGTCGTGTGTGAGAGTTAAACACATGAAAATCGGGGAAAGCATTTTCTATATCACTTTTGTTTTTTAAACATAGCCACACTTCTGAGAAGGAAAATATTTTAAACTTTTCACGAAAATGTCAGAACGAATACCTTTTTAACTTGTAGAAGAAACCTTGAACATTCCACGCCATTATTTGAAACATAGACAACACTTCACTGGGTAAAAGTGTGGGGTAATGGGTGGATGAAATGGATTAATGTGTGTTGTGTGTGTGTGCTGTCTACCAAGGGTAGAGACAGGATCGCTGGAAGATCGTCTCTGGTGTATGGTGGATGAAATAGGTTGATGTGTGTGTGTGCTGTCTACCAAGGGTTAGAGACAGGATCGCTGGAAGATCGTCCCTTTCTCTGTCGTGTCCTGATGACGCTGGCCTGCCCCTCATCCCCGCCTCTGTAGCTCCACCAGACAGACAACTGATTGCAGGGTCGTAGACAAATGACTTGCCTTCGATGACCAGGGTGCGAGGCAGAGGGAGTGTCGCGTTCTTGTTGGCTGTCTTCGCTTCCTTCAGGAAAGGCAGCACTTTCGTCGTTGGTCCCTCACCCGGGAAGGTGTGTTGTGTGTGTGTGTAAAGTCCTTACCCGACACACAGATCAAGATCTCTTTCCTTGTCTAAGTTGAAATTGCTGAAGCAGACGATGATGAGATGTGCCCCTTTCCAGACCTCAGACGGTGAATTTGCTCGATCTCGACATTGTCCACAGCACAGTACCGATCTCATCTCTCACTACAGTCTTTACAGCTTTTTCACAGTCTGCCCATATCTCAGTCTGTTCTTGGGGTGGGGAATGCCGTAAAAAGTAAAGATTATTCCGTCAATTTCAGCCCTCCGAATCGTCAAGGTTTTTTTTCACTAACTTTCAATTTTTTCTTTCAGTTCTTTATTTTCTTACACTGCACTTGCAAAGTCACTCAGCAGTCTATCCATTTGTTCTTGCATTGTAGAGTGTATACTGGCCATCATCTTGTCCATAGTTGCCATCTTCTGGTCCAGTGAACTGAGCTTATAAGACATCAGCAATGGACGTTGATCAGCAGTAGTAGTACTGTATCCCCCCCCCCCCCCCCCCCCCCCCCCCCCCGCGCCTGGCCCAGTGTTTGCGGAGTCAGCAGGTTGTTTCTTGCTGGGTCGGGTTCACTTCGATATCTCCGCATAGAATTAAGAACGAGAATATGAACATGAGTACATCTGCAACTGGCGCATAGACTGCCACTGAGCGAACACGCATAACTGCTTTCTCTCAAGCGCATTTTCCCATGACAGGAAAGTTCCAGTATAAAGAGCCATACTCAGCTTGAAAACATACCGAATTAACCAGCATGCTGACAAAAACTGGGATGTACAATATAGAACACTAAACGGTGGGAACTTTTGGCGTTAATTAACACACAAAAAAACAATAACAACAAGACGGAGCTCTGAAAAAAGTGACAATAACCGGCCGTAACAACAGCTCACCTCTCAGTGTATATGTGTGTAAGTGCATACATGTGTGTTCGTGTGCGCACACGTATGCGCGCATGCATGCATACGTGTAAACTTGTGTGTTTATAATGATTATTGTGACCGTTCACAAAGTTCAGTCTGTTAGTTTAAAACTATATTTTTTGTAAAAACACGTTTGCATCTTAATCTGGGACGGATGTTTCCAAATCCCAGTGAGGCAGTAACTGTTTTAATGGAGTGTGTTGTTTCATTTATATACATTTTTGGAGTTGAAATCAATTTAGAATAATATATAATGTTAAAAAATGGACTGCTATTTTTTTCCTCCCACATCTCACCACTTAACAAATCTTAAATTATCAGATCTTGCACAAGGGGGGAGTTCAAGATGTTATGGTTCAGTCTTGATCATGGCTGCATGAAATACCATCACACTTGGCGGCTTGGCCACTACCCACCCCCATGCCCTTCACCACATTCCCTGTCCCTCTCTGCCACACTTAACTCGCAATTTGATCCAGATTTTATTATCTCATTCTAGTCCAACTCATTGGACACATATTTGTGTGTATTGCTGAATATTTTGATTTTGATATTAAACACACACTTTGTGTTTGTTCTTCAGCTTATGATTAGGTTTCTAAAAAAGTTTCTGGTTAAATCAGTTGCCCTCGGTGTTGTTGAAGGATATATATATTTATGGGCATTTTGGCGTCAGCCAGCTCCTTCCCAGTGTTTGGGTTGAGTTACTGCTATATTGATTATTATTTATTATGGCTGTAGACAATTGAATGTGCTAACTGCTGTCTGTGGGCTGGAAACTGATCAATGCAGAAACTGAAATCACACAGACTTGTTTCATTCACTTAACCTTTATATTTCATTGCCACAGTAGCCACTTAGCTACTGCAGTCTGAACGCCATGATTCACTCCTTGACAACAACAAAAAAACGTGTGTGGTTCAATTTTTTTGTTTGTGTGTGCATTTTGGTTTTAGGATTCCTCTCATGTTTGAAGAGTACACGAGGTAAACAACTGGTACATCATCTTTAAGTGGAAAACTCTTCACATGCATTTTTGGTTAGGGGTGATGCGACATAAGTGTTTTTGTCAGTTTGTCCCTTGATTCAGTGGCAACCCTACACAGTGAGCCAAAACACACCTGGTGTGAGCTGAAGGCATGCTTTGCCTTTCATTGAGCAACACACTCATGCAAAAAACAGCCCCCCCCCCCCCCCCCCCCCCCCCCCCCCCAACCTTTGAACATATCTCCTCTGTTCCTGAAAGGAAATTTGATATGAACCTGGTGCAAGAAGCACCCTTCAGTCTTGTTCAGACCTCTCCAGTTTCACATTCCCTTCCCTGATGGTAGGCTCCACCTCCTTCTCTGTGGTGCCGTCAGCCATTGGCTACTCCAGTACTTACAGTATCAGAGAAAATGAAAGATGGTATTCCTTTTCACAGCAGGATGGTGGAACTGAGGAGATGTGTGGGGGTGGCCAAGTGAGGGTGGAGAGAGGTAGCTTTGTCCATCATCGTTGTTCCATACTGCCCCTGCAAGAAAATATAGGTGTTTGAAAAGGAAATTATAACATGCACTGTGATACAAGTTTGTATCTTCAGGTCTTTATGCTTTGACCGTGAACAAATTATTGTGTAGCAATGTCATCACTCTCTGTGTTGAAAGATTGTCTTAAAACTAAACAGAAACTTCTCACAAAAAGGTTGTTTGCTAATGTACCACAGTGCCCCTTGTTTCAAACTATGTTGAGTTGTTATTCAGTACTGTGATGTACCCACTTTTACCCAAACAAAAACAACAACTGTAGAACTCTTTCATGTTTCCTGAACTTTAAGGATCTGATAATGGACAGGATGATTGGACAGGAAATCATCATTTTTACCAACTCAACACACAGCAGATGATTATTGTTATTTCTATTACAGAAGTTACAATGGTTACATTTCCCCAGTTCCATTTCTACTTCTAGTACTAGTTCCAGTATCCTCCTATGTTTATCACAAATAACATTAAAATAAAATCTCGTGTTGTTCTTGGTCCCTGTTTGGCTGCAGGCGGCTTTTTCAGTACAACTAACTCCACAGCCTCTTGCAAGTTCTGTGCTAGTCGTATTTCTTCTTTTCTGTCCCTTTTGTTTGTGTGTGTGTGTGTGTGTGTGTTTTGTGTGTGTGTGGTGTTGTGTTGTGTGTTACTTTCATGTACTGTTTTTCTGCCTTTGTGACCATTTTAGATATCTGATGCAACTTAATACAAGCCAGGTTTTCTTTCTTTTTTTTCTTTTAACCTTTCTCTCTCTCTCTCTCTCTCTCTCTCTCTCTCTCTCTCTCCTCTCTCTCTCTCTCTCTCTCCTCTCTCTCTCTCTCTCTCTCTCTCTTTTGTTGTTGTTTGTTTTGTTTTGTGTAATCTGGTGATTAAGTAGTTAAAATTTGTACATTTTCTGGAGTGGACACTAACTGGCCATTTAGCACAATATTTCACACATGTGGATTTTTATTGTTATGTGGTGTATAAATATTCATCATTAATGTTTTAAAATGTAGGGGCAAGCAAGTTAAAGGTTTGGCTTTTGGCACAGCCTAATTTTATGCTGTGAGATGTCAGTAGTTTAGCTACCATGTCATTAATTGTTTTCGTAGTTTGTTTCTTTTTCAGGATATACCTTTTTTTTTTAAAAATGATCTTACCTGTTTATGATAAGACCTTTTACCTTGTGTTAGTTTGACAGCCCTGTGTGTTTGTGTGAAGTGAACAGGTTTTGTGATTTTTCGGCAGAACATTTCCACAACAATTCAAAGTAAACTGTGCCAGTACTAGTGTAATGAACTGTTTGTATGTTCTCTGCATACAGTACATAAGTGTGCTGATGCGTGTAATTCAGATTTGAATTGGACAGTTAGTGTGGTGCAAAAGAGCACAAAGTAACATTTTGATGATAGCAACAACACTTATCAGTATCTTTCATTATGAGTAAGTGTGACTCAGCTGAATATCAGCCACACCCAGCCAGCACAGTTTTTCAAGTGCCTATTCCTTTGAGGAAAGTGTGCAGGGTGAGAATGATTAAGAAGAAGTTGGAGGGGAGGGGGGAGCACTTTAGGAAGGGTTAGGGTGTGTGGAGGAGAGAGAGGTGGAGGGAAGGGTGTAAAGGGGATGGGAAGGGGGCAAGGGTGTGTGGGTGGGGTCTCAAGTTGTGCAGATGCTAACCGAATTTCTGGAAAGATGACCTGGGCTTGGTGAGGATGTGCACACCACAGAACGAAGAAAACCAGATGACCAAACGAAGGGTGAGGTAACCCAGGGAAGAAAGTCTTCATCCTCCAAATGAGCATGGAGCATTGCTTTACCAGTCACAGACCATCTGGCTGCTTGCTAGTTTCACGCCTGATTGAACAGTGTTGTCATCTGTCTTCATACACTCCTTCCAAAGTCTTCTCTCATTCTCTCTCAGCACCTCCCTCCGCAGACGTGTTTATACGGCCATGCTAAAACAGGAAGAAAAGATGAAGAACTAGAGCAGCAGAGGAAGGTGATCAGGCCAATCAGACACTGAAGATTCTCTTCCAGTTTAATTATTACAAGGAATTATAATGAAAGAGGCAGTGCTTGTGTGTATCTAGTTTAGTTTATGTGTGTGTGTGTGTGTGTGTGTGTGTGTGTGTGTGTGTGTGTGTGTGTGTGTTTCAGTTTTGGTTTCTATTGATGGCTGTGTAAAAGCTGATCCTGTGTTAAGTTTCAGCGCAGTTTTGATCGTTAGCATCATGTTTTCAGTGCCCATTTAGAAAAACAGATTAATGTCCTTTATGATTTACAGTAGTTCACTTTAAGGTCCGCAGATTGGGAAAAATTATTCCTTAAGATGTTACACAACAACATAACAAACAAACAAACAAGCTAAAAACATTGTGAGTAGCATGAAACATTGTTGTGGATGTCATGGTTTGTGAAGATTTTTAAAAACTGTAGCTTATGTAAATCTCATTGCAGTATTACTAAAAACAACAGCAGCAACAACACAGCTCACTCAGACACGGTTTCAGACTTCCACCCCGTTTCCCCCCAACTTTCTTCCCCATTGAAAAGAAACAGGCACTATAAATTGAAGAAATGGAGACCCCCCCCCCCCCCCCCCCCCCCCCCTCCCGCGAACCCGCCATACTTCTCCCCCATGCTTCTTGTTTTTTAACAGCAATACACCTAATCTGTGAATAAAGTGTGCATGCAAGCATACATACTGCTAATCTAGACTCTGTTGCAAGTACATCATGTTTGCCTGAACTGACGGCTTGAAATGACACAAAATCATAACGTTTGTTTATTTCTTGGTTGGTTGGTTGGTTGTTGTTGTTTCTTTCTTCTTCGGACCTTGTTAGTCATGTTACTTGACTGAGTGTGAGTGCTCGGCCTTTGTTGGCTTCCTCGGCAGTGCGAACCGTATGTCTGTCGACATCATCAGACCTTGGCTGGAAATACCTGCATGTCATTTTCAGAAATGCCAGCCGTTGTTCAGAATGCCTGAGGGCTGTAAGCGCAGCAGTGGTACCACAATGTCAAAACTGTTTCCTCACAGTAGAGAGCAGGGTGTGGTGCCGAGTGCCAGTTGTGGCGGAGTCGAGAGTGCCTAAACCATTCAGCGCACTTGCGGCCCTCCACCCTTTTTCTGTTTTGCATTTTCTGGCGTACTAGGATCCACTTGAAGGAGGAGGTTGTGGCGGGGCAGGAGGAAGAAAGGGGAGGGAGGGTGTGTGTGTGTGAATGATGTTGAAACTGAACAAAGAGAGGTAAAGGGAACAGAACATTTCACTTTTGTGGTTTATGATGGAATGGGAGGGTGGGGGGCTTCAGTTTCTACTTTCTTTGCATTTCATGCCATTCTGGTAGGCCATACTCATAGGCCTACTTTAACCTTGTGCAGTGATGCGCAAATGCTCTCACTCCCTCACCTACCTATCTCACCCCCCCTCCCCCACAGGCATACATCTGCAAATGAGAATTATAGGAGCAACTGCTCTGAAAGAGTTATAACATATGCACACACACACACACACACACACACACACACACACAAATGCACATATACGCACCCACGCTCCTACACAGACATGCACTTAGGCACACTTATGTGCATGAACAAGATTCAGTGTATGCACGCAAATGTAATCATAGGTTAATTTTAACTTCGTTAGAAGGCAGACTGCAAGTGTGTGTGTGTGTGTGTGGTGCGTGCGCGCGCGTGAGCATGTGCATGCACAATTGCACACTATTACTCTAAGTGCAGTTGCTCTTATGATTTTCTCATCATATGTATTAGAAAAAAACAAGGTTTTGTTTGCATGTTTTGTGTACTATCAATTTGCAGAGCATTTGACATTTGGGTGGCAGTGTCACCATGGACAGTGTATTCCCATTGATCTGAAGATTAATATCAGATCTTTTCCTGTTCATGTGTATACCTATATCACTCATCTGATTTGTCATCTGTAGTGATAGTGTGTCTGTCTATTCTTTGCTCAACATTAGATGTACCCGTGAAAAGGAAAACTGATCTGACTTTTCAGAGCAGTTAAAATAGAGCAATCAGTCTGCTTTTGGCAGCTACAGTGACCCGAATACCAGCATTGCAAGTCTCCTGAACAGCACAGTAAGGAAGATGTGGAAAGGAGCTGCTGCTTCTCCTCCTTTCTGAAACACACACACACACACACACACACACACACACACACACACACCAAAACATAACCTTATTTACCTACCCCCCCAATCAAAAGAGAGAGCATAGGGTTGCTAATAATTTATGGCTCCCAGCAGCTGTTTTTCTTTCCTTCTTCTCCCCTTTTTGCCTGATCCCTCCTTCCAAATTTCCCTCCCATCTGACTTCTCCCCCCCCCCCCCCCCCCCCCTCAGGGTCTCCTGGCATCCCTCATCCCCTTTCCCTCCTCCTCTTCAGGCTTCATATCATCTTCAGCCCACCCCCAGCCCACCCTCTCCCTCCTCTTCAGGCCTCATCTCCAGCCCACCACACCCCACTCTCGCCATCCTACCCTAGCCACCCCATCCCCAACCCCCCTGCGGCACCAATCTTGCACTGTTTCTATTTCATTCATGGCGCTGCCCCATTTCTCCTCCCCTTCCCCCTCCCCTTCTCCTTGCTCAGGCCGCAGCTGCTCAGCTGCTCTTTGAGAGGATGCTATTTTCCTGTGTCTGCTTCCCCCCCCCCCCCCCCCCCCCCCCCCCCTGTAAACACAGCGACTGACTGGAATGTTTGGGGGACTTGCAAATCCACCTCTCTTTAAACAAGGCTGGAGGGTGGTCAGATGTCTGGTTGGCAGATTTTTTTTCTTTTTCTTTTTTCTGTTTGTACACTCTCTCAAACATTTTATTGTAGTTACAGTAGCACCGGATGATTGAAAATGAATTGCAAATTGTAATCCTCTACAAATATAGTATGATTTGTGTTTCTCATCAGTTCTCGTATTTTTCAGCAAATCAAATAAAGTAAACTCATGCTTATTAGAAGAAAGAAAATTAGCAAACAAAGAGACTTAGAAGTACAAGGGCGTGTTATGCTTTAAAGTTTTATTGTTCACTGGTCACACAGAAGTATATACTCGAAAGGTTAAAGTATAAAAATTAAAGAAGTGTTTGATAACCTTAGGAATGGCGGTGAGTGAGAGACATGCAGCGACACATTGTTGCAGGGATTTACCTCTTGGGCAGCATCACTTGCCAAAAACCTCTCAGATGAGTCGTTTAACTCACAGTTCAGAGGTCACATGGATATTCGCTGTACATGTCTGTAAAATCAGACAGAGCAGTATATTTATACTTCAGGAAAAGGGAAAGAACTTGAAATCAGGAGATATTACAGGTCATCTGGTGGTTCAGCAGCCAAAATGTTAGTAATCAACCAGAACAGGTGATGTTATTTTGACCTAGTTATCAGGATGCACCATAAAGATCTTCCTGTCAGTATGTTTACATCATAGAAATTTAGAGTTCAGTGTCCTTGTCACACAGATCCAAGTTCTTCTTGAATTACATTTCAGGATTTTTTTGAATGCATCTAATTCTGAAAAATCAAAACAAAACAACAATGACAACAACAATGGAAAGCACACAGTAAAAACTAAAATGAAGTTACTAGATGATATGGCCTACCCTTTAGACAGTCTGACTTTGATTTGAAAGGCAACTAGATGATAATGCTATCGCCCTTTTGCCAGTGAAGTTCAACAAGTGTAGTCAAATGCAGATGTGGATGATTTGATTAGTTGTACAATGGAGAACACATGTATATCTCTGTCAATAGTATCATGGTATTTGATGACAGTTCTGAGATGATTGTCTTAATCATCAGTGATAGAGTCCTGCAAAATGAACAAGAGAAAGTGTACAAATCATTCAGCAAAGTCATACAGTGGTTGGAATGATAATATTTGCTTTGGTTTTTACTTTCATTTTCAAAGTAATATCAATTTTGCATCAGCTTAATCAGGATTTCATTACTCTGTGTGATTTCAGTACTTTGTGTGTGTGTGTGTCTGTGTGTGTGTGTGTGTGTGTGTGTGTGTGTGTGTGTGTGTGTGTGTTTTTATAGCAAACACATTTGTGATCCCAGTGGTACTTCCTTAGAGTTACAGATGACCTACTTGTGTTTGGCCGCAGGAAAGATTTTGTTTATTCCCACTTCTAGACTTAAAAGAAAACGTACTATTCTGCTGAAAGAATAAAAAGAAACAAACAAACTGTCTTGTAATTTGTTTCCTTTGTTTGATGGTGTACTAATTTTTCTTTTAAGTTCGTTTATTCCTGTGAAATTTCTGAAAATGCTGATATGATACAAAATGCATAGCAGCCATATACTTGTACATTACCACGCAATTCCATATGCAGTTTGCATAGAATTATCATCAAATATTGAAATCAGGTATAAGACTAATGACCCATAATTTAGAAGAAAAAAAGATGACCTATAAAAGATGTTTTTGAGCAGGAATCAAATAACCCATTGACTTTTCTCTCAACGACTAACAAGTCATTCCTTCCTGTTTGATAACGCATCATATAGAAAAATATATATGTATCAGCAGAAAAAATAGATCTCAACTGGGCTCAACAGTATTGACAAGCTGATTAAAAAACAGTAACAAACCTTTATCAGTAGGTGCCACTCCTAGGTTCTGAATGATAATTTGTCATTGTTATTTTTACTCCTCACCTTGCACCATCTGCCTTTTTAGAATTCTTTAAGTACAAATTACAGCTGAATCCCCCTTTATTGGTTCATATCTAAGTTCATCATGCACACACACACACACACACACGCACGCACACGCACGCGCACACACACACACACACACACACACACACACACACACACACACGCACACACGCTATTCATAAACACAGGCACACATGCACGCACACATGCATACATACATGCAAGACTTTCCAGAATTCTGGTACCCAGTAAAAAGTTGAGTTTTGAAATACCATTTATAATGTCTGGGAAAGGACAAACATCGGCATTGAACTGGGAGCCCCAATCTCTGTTTCTCTCCTGACAGTCTGTATTGTTGTCCTCTTTTCATGTGAAAGTTACAGAAACAACAGCAAAATTTCACTGACGCAGTGATCAGGCAGTTGTGGTGTTAACACTTTTCTGTGCTGTAATCACATTTTGGATGTTTGTAAATTATGTAAGACTTAGATTACTTCTTTCCATTTGAGTCCTGTTGAGTTTGGCTGAATGAGTCTGTATGACTGTCATCTACACTATTACTCAAGGAAATAATGCTTGCGAAATTTTGTGAACCTGAAGCGATGAAAGATTTTCATAACCTGTTTCTGTGATGCAGTAAGTCACTACACACACACACACACACACACACACACACACACACACACACACACACACACACACACACACACACATTCATTCACACACACTGAGCAATGAACAGTTATTTTCTTTTAGCTCTTTGTAGGGTGTGGAGGATAACAACAGTGGACAAGCGGTTCTCACTATAAACTTTGAGACGGTGAAAGGAACAGTAATACAAATCTTAGTTTTGAATCAAGCTTTTTAAATCAGCGTTTGTGTTTGTCAAGCAAGACCTTCAATCAACATGGAATTAAATTACATTGCTCAATTTTATCAACTTAATGAATTCAGCTTTTTTTTTTTTAAAGGAACTAGTGAACACATTGCTGTAGAAAACATTGAATGTGTTTTAAGAGATGTCTTTCTAAGAAGCTGATGAGGTAAGGTAGTCTATATTTTGGGCAGTGAAAAACAACATGGAATTCATCTTGTAAACACACACACGCACGCACGCACGCAACGCACGCACGCACGCACGCACGCACGCACGCACGCACGCACGCACGCACGCACACACACACACACACACACACACACACACACACACACACACTCACTCATGTACAAATCTCTGATGGTTATACTTACAAAATACATTGTTCCATTACTTTCTTATTTTTTTGTATCAGTTTTTTTCAGCCATGTACATGTGTTACATAAGCTTTCTTTGTCAAAATTCAATTAAATTGGAGGCATCGTTGATTTTTTTCTCTCCTTTCCCTCCCACGCTGCCTTACTTTTTTTTTCATTTTTATTTCTTTTTTTTGTTGGTTTTATTTCAGTTATGAGGATTGAAAACTACCCTTGATAAAATCAGCCAGTTTAATAAGCGTCAAGTTTCTAACATAGTCCACTTCTAAAGCGCTTCATTGTTCTGTCTTTCCATAGAGAATCGTCTGCAGGAAGATGGACAGGGTTACTTTAAGGTAGGGCCGCCTTGTATGTTGTACCGCTCTACTATTGCTTCTGCTTGGCTTGCCCCGTCTTCTCAGCCATCAAAGACATGACGGCTCACCACACGCGCAGGCTCCATTCACATAACCCCCACACCCTCCACCACCAGCCCACCATCCCTCCCCTTGAAAAAAACGTGCTTTTCCAACTCTCCCCCTCACCCGTCCGCCTCCACCATTCATGGCTTTCCCAAAGGCACACATTCTCCTCCTATCCCCACCCTCTTCACTGTTGCTTCACCCTCCCCTCCCTCCCCCTGCCCCCCCCCCCCCCCCCCCCCCCCTCTCCCCAGTCCCAGGACAGGCTCAGACTTCCGGCTGCCGCGCTGATTATAAGGAAATGGGAACCAGCTTCTTGAAGAGCAGGCCTGGCGGCAGGAAAAGGGAACCGCTGACAGACCAGTGCAGTGAGGGGGTGCCGCACGCAGTTCTGAAACTGCTGCTGCTGGGTGTGGATAGACCTTGTGGTGTTGTGTCCCTTGAAGTTCATTCAGTCCCTTGTCCACCATGGGTTGGGGACAGAGGCCTCTGCCTCTGCTGCCCTTGGCCTCCTCACCACCCCGGGTAGAAGCGCACAAAGACGGCGACGACCCTCACTCCCATCTCCATCGCCTGTGCTTCAGTCAGTCGTCCTCCTCTCACCATGTTTCATCATCGTGCAAGTCGGTGCTGTGTGGGTCCAATCACGCGGGTTCCTCCAAGGGTGTCGCCATTCCAAAGGACATTCCCAGGGTCAGGTTGTGTAGGAGCGCATCAGATGCAGGTCCCTCCGGAGACCTCAGAACAAAGCGTCATGAACAGAGAGGGAAAAGTGGCTCAGTGACCAGAGGTTGGTTCCCTGAGGTTTTGTCCAGTGAAAGAAATGTTGGTAGACTGTGGAATTAGTGTTGACATTTTCTGTGGATTGGGTTAACATTTTCCATGGACTGCAGTGAACTACAGTGCGTTTGTGAAAATTGTACGATGTATAGTTGAAAAGGGGAACTGTAGTTCTGTGTAGATGAAATGCCTTTATGCAGACATGACTGCAACATTGGCAAAACATTGGGGGGGTTTGAATGTTAGCTTTAATGCAGCTTTATACAGGATGCAGCTACAGATGTCTCCAGCTTTACTGCATCATTTACCCATGCACACGTATACATTCACACACACACACACATAGGCATCCAGATGCTTACACACACACATACACTCATACTTTACATTTCTGTTGAAAAGTTACAGTAAAACTTGACAAATATAAATAAGAATAGCAAAAGTTTTTTTTTCATTCAGTCGTTAAGTTAACACTTAAAGCAGAGTATTGTTTATTTGTGTTTATAAACGTGCTTTAAAAGAAAAAAAACAAGAAACAAAACAGTCTGAGGAACACTAGAATCAACAAGAACAGTCAATAGTCTGTGACAAGAAAAAATATAACCATGAAGAAGAAAATATTTGAAAGTCTTATTTTAAGGAGATTCAGTTTCACCCGATTTAATGTCTTTAACTGGCACCATAAACCCCCTCCATTGTCTCTGACCTCCTCCACTCTCTATGGTCTCTGGAACTGGGGAAGGATAGCCCATGTAACTCCCACCCAGCTCTGAAAAAAAGAAAAGAAGTAAAACAGACAGATGTCGGTAGCTGCGTGCACAGTTTATATATATTGAATTGTGACGAGGTGTAAAAACGCATTGGGTTCTTTTTGCTCCGTGGTGCGCATAGAAGCTTGTTTTCACAAACGCTGCTGTTAGACTCGATGTCATTCTGCCAGTGCCAGTGTTGCTTTGACACATCTGTGTTGTTCTGTCCCTGCCAGGTGCTGTTCCTGCTGCCCGTTCTCACAGAGACTTCATAGAGAGCATGAAGCAGCTGAAGGATGTGAGTACTATTGGGGCATGCATTCCTCCTGCCTCTGTGTGAATGTGTGTGTGTGTGTGTGTGTGTGTGTGTGTGTGTGTGTGTGTGTGTGTGTGTGTGCTTGCATGCGGTGATGCAAACAAGGTTTTCTATTTTGTCTTTCCATCTTAGTATCTCTCAGATTATCTACCCCCTATTCTGTTGCTCTCTCTTTTCTCTCTCTCTCTCTCTCTCTCTCTATCTCTCTCTCTCTCTCTCTCTCTCTCTCTTCTCTGTCTTCTCCTCTTCACCTCCCTTTCTCCTCACTTCCTCCCTCCCTCCCTCTCTCTCTCTCTCTCCTCTCTCTCTCTCTCTCTCTCTCTCTCTCTCTTTCCTCTCCCCCTCTTCTCCATTTCTTCTCCCCCTCCCCCCCCCCCTCTTCTGTCTGACTGCCTCTGGCTCTCTCTCAGTCTGACTCTCTGTTCCCCCCCACCCCTCCCGGTCTCTCTCTCTCTCTCCCTCTCCCATCTCCCCATCTCTCTCCCTTCTGTTCATTTGTCTGACTGACTGACTGTCAGTCTGTCCGTCTCTCTCCCTCCCTCCCTTCCTCCCTCCCTCTGTCTCTGCGTTTTTGTCTCTCTCTTTCTCTCTTTTTTTTTCTCAGATGAAGAAGGTGGGGAAAACGCTAATATTCTGTGTCTCTGAAGAAGAGGATGGGTAGTATACATTGACAATTAAAACTGTCATAAAAACTTGATTTTGAATATTCTCTCTCTCTTTCTCTCTCTGTCTCTCTCTCTCTCTCCTCTCTCTCTCTCTCTCTCTCTTCTCTCTCTCTCTCTCCTCTCCTCTCTCTCTCTCTCTCTCTCTCCTCTCCTCTCTCAGAGGGAGGGATTTTCTCTCTGTCGAGAAGATTTAGGGGAGTTTCTTCCTCCCAAACTCAGTAGAAGTCTTTTGGGCCACCACACTAAAGAATTCACCAGGTTCCTCCAGTTTGGTTGTTTATAGCCTACCAGGTTTGGGTCTCTGCAAATGTTTCCCTAATCAGCCTGTATGTGGTCAGTTCATAACTTTATTGTGGGTTTTTTTCCTGTCTTCCCCTCCTCTCCCTCTTTCAACAGTTCCCTGGAGGATTGTATTAGCAAAGCCATTGAATCTTGTTACTTTGCCGCATATACATAGTTTTCTTTTTTTTGACTGGTGTCGGTCGTGACAAGCTCCCAGCATAACATTACCAGTTGCCAAAATCCCCTGAAGCCGGAGTGTGGCTGCCCACAGGGCGGGGTAATCAAAACGGTCACGCACGTAATGTTCTCATCTCTAGCTGATGCATTTGCACCATCGTGTTCAAGTGCTTCGGCTGTTCGGATGATCCCTGGAGTCTTTAGCCAGGGTACGACGACAACAACAATAACAACAACAACAACAACAATCCCTCATTGCTAATAGTGGATCCCAGATAAGTGAATTGTTGAACAGATTGATGACCAGACTATGTCTTCTGATTGTGGACAGTTATATCAGTATTGACAGTGGTTTAGCTTTGTGTTTCGTGCAGTCATTCAACAAGCCAGGCAACTTCTTGTTCGCTGCCTGTCAGGCCATCAAAGACATTTGCAAATAGAGGGATTGTGATGGGCCTTCCTCCAGTGCTGACTGTGCTTACATGATCTTCCAGTGCATCAGGCATGATGCGTTTCCAGAAATATGTTGAAAAGTGAAGGTGATAGAAAGCAGCCCTGAGGAACTCCAACTGAAGTATGGAACCACTCACCAGCAACATCCTGTATGAGCACTGCGCTAGTGACCTGGAGCACAGTAGCTGTATAGTGTTAATACGTTTCTGCCCGATATGAAATATCGCATAATGCCTGCTGCTAGACTCAGTCGAAAGCTTTCTTGAAGTATGTGAAGATTTGTTAGAATTTTGATGCTATGTATGTTTTTCTCTAGAAGGGTACATAGGTTGAAGATATGTTTGATGTACTTCTGCCATTACGGAATCCAGCCTGCTCTTCAGCAGTTTTGGTATCAGTTTGTGGTTGCAGTCTATTCAGAATGATTTTCAGCATTGCTTTGCTGGTATGGCTGATCAAGTTTACAGTAGGATTTCATCATACTAATGATTGAAATTATCTGGATTTTTTTAATACTTGAGTTTTTTGTAATCTATTATATTTTCCATTGTATTTGTCAGGAATATCCACGGTGTAAAGTATTTGATGTTGTATACTCGTTTGGTGGTGGTGGTGGTGGTGGTGGTGGTGGTGTGTTCTCTTGGTGTGTTCAGGGGCATAGTGTACCGAAACTTAGTTTTACTTACTTTATGCTTTATCTATTACCCAAATCAAAATTCTTGAAATTCTCATATTCATATTCTGTCTCTCTTTCTCTTTCCTTCCCTCTCTCTCTGTCTTTTGTGTGTGTATGTGTGTGTATGTGTGTGGTGTGTGTGTGTGTGTGTGTGTGTGTGTGTTGTGTGTGTGTGTGTGGTGTGACATGGACATTCTGTATGACCTGGTTATCAGATTCAGAGAAGTTAGATTTTTTTTTTTCTCATCACAATCCAGTGTTGTGATTTTTATTTCCTTTAGCGAGCAGCTGTCGGGGTGTTTCTGTTTCACATGACAGAGAAACGTAGTTTGCCATTTTCTTTTCTCCAGTGACAAAAGGCTATGACCATCTTGAAAAATCCATCATTGGAGACCAAACTCTCACACATTCAAGATTTCCTCTTCTTTCTGTTGAGGGGGAGGGAAAGACCTGATGGAAACAAATTTGCTGATAGTTTCTTCTTTCTGTTGAGGGGGAGGGAAAGACCTGATGGAAACAAATTTATTGGTAATTTATTCTTCTTTCTGTTGAGGGGGAGGGAAAGACCTGATGGAAACAAATATACTGGTAATTATTCTTCTCTCTGTTGAGGGGAGGAAAGACCCGATGGAAACAGATTCATTGGTAATTTATTCTTCTCTCTGTTGAGGGGGATGGAAAGACCTGATGGAAACAAATTTATTGGTAATTTATTCTTCTCTCTGTTGAGGGGGAGGGAAAGACCTGATGGAAACAGATTTATTGGTAATTTATTCTTCTCTCTGTTGAGGGGGAGGGAAAGACCTGATGGAAACAAATTTATTGGTAATTTATTCTTCTCTCTGTTGAGGGGGAGGGAAAGACCTGATGGAAACAAATTTATTGGTAATTTATTCTTCTCTCTGTTGAGGGGGAGGGAAAGACCTGATGGAAACAAATTTATTGGTAATTTATTCTTCTCTCTGTTGAGGGGGAGGGAAAGACCTGATGGAAACAAATTTATTGGTAATTTATTCTTCTCCCTGTTGAGGGGGAGGGAAAGACCTGATGGAAACAGATTTAGTGGTAAATTATTCTTCTCTCTGTTGAGGGGAGGGAAAGACCTGATGGAAACAAATTTATTGGTAATTTATTCTTCTCCCTGTTGAGGGGGAGGGAAAGACCTGATGGAAACAGATTTAGTGGTACCAGTGGTACTGGCATTTGCAGATTTCAGCAAAAAGTAGATTAGAGAAGGGAGGGGAGGGGGGGGGGGGGACAAAAAATGACAGCAAAAATCTATGGAGCTCTAGCTGCATTGTTGTAATGTTAGCAGACATCTCAGAATTTCATGTAAACTTCTTTATGAGAGTGGACGGTTACTATTTTGCCTTGCCAGTCACAGATGGTGTGGGCAAAGTAGTGTTGCACTCTGATTCATCAGCAAGATGTTGCAACGTAAATGAGACCAAAAAATAAATTTATAAAAAATCTTCAAATGTTCCTTGTGGGTTGGTTGGACGGAAAAAAATGGACAGAACACCACTTGATGTGGAGATACGTGCCAGACTGCTCCATTTTGAAAACAGAGAGATGTTTTCAGGGTGAGGGGGGCACATCTGCAGGACCCCCATGTAATTGCAGGAATTTTTGCTTTTCCTTGGTGGTATGGTCTTCACAACACTCACTGACACTCATTGGCAGAAACAAAACAATTGATGCATAGTGTATGAATACATAACATGTATAACATAAAATTCTGTTTCAGTGTGGCTGGTATTGGGGACCTTTGAGCTACGAAGAGGCGGAGAGCAAGCTGATTGACAAACGCGATGGTTCTTTCCTTGTGCGTGATTCATCTAACGAGAACTACATCTTGTCACTGTCGTTCAAATCTATGGGGCAGGTTCATCACACGCGCATTGAACATCATAAAGGTAGGTTACCAGTGCCAACAGAAATTAGTGGTAGTGGAAAATTGTTTATGTAAAATTTTAAAATAGTTTGATTATTGGCATTTTTGAGTAGAGTAATTCAGTTATCACACCCAAAGTTAGTTTCCGAGAACTAAAAAAAAAGGTTGTATGCAACACTGGGTGCTCAGACAATGCTGACCAGTCCTGGGTGGCAGGTTGCGAATGAAACATAATGCTGATGGCCATAGATGGGCGGCATGTAGGGAAACAGTTAATCATTTCAGCATTGTTCAGGTGTAAGCAGATAGTATTGACTTTTTTTTTCACCATTTCATGACTTTTCAGCTATATTCACTATAATAGTTGCTTTTTTCCCTCTCATCATTTCCGGATTCTTCAGGATGATAGTGATTGAATTTAATCTCTTCAGGATTGTTTAGCTGTAACCGTTTTTTTTTTACCACTTCAGGACTGGTGTGATAATAGTGATTGAATTTAATCTCTTCAGGATTGTTTAGCTGTGACCGTTTTTTTACCACTGCAGGACTGGTTTGCTCTGATGATAGTAGTGACTACTTTTTTCCATACTGTTATACATCATTTCAGGACCATTCAGATGGAGTCAACACAGCGCAGGCCTCCAAGGGTGGTACAGGACTGCTCTAAAGGCAGGTGAAGACAGTGCTTCTCTGGGTCCTCCCCAGCACCTTCGGGTGTTTCTTTTTCTTCATTTCAGGACCATTCAGATGGAGTCAAGACAGCAGTATTTTTCATGATTTCAGTATTGCTCAGCTGTAATCATGATTGTGTTCACTGTTTTTCATCATTTCAGGACTGTTGATTTGTACTCAGAATAATGCAGACTGTTTTTCCACACTGAATGCTTTTCCCATCGTTTCAGCAATGTTCAGCTGTACTGGGATGGAATTTTTTTTTTCTTTTTCTCCCGAATAATGTCAGGATTGTTCAGCTGTGTTGAAGATAATATTGTTTTTCATAGTGTCAGGACTCTTTAGCTGTGCTGTGAATAATTTATTTAATTTTTTTTCCCCCAATCATTTTAGGACTGTTCAGCTTCTGGTCACAACCAGACTCCCATGGCAAGGCACAGATCTGCCAGTTCATCGAGCAGACGGTGGAAAACTCAAAGAACGGCCGCTTCCTCTACTTCCTTCGTCCTGCTGGTCCGGGGTCTCCCCCTCTACCCATCCAGCTCCTGTATCCTGTCTCGCGCTTCTTCCGCATCCCGTCTCTCCAGCACATGTGTCGTTTCCTGGTCCTTCGCCGCGTCAGGAGGGACCACATTGATTTCCTGCCCGTTCCGCAGAAGGTGAAAGGCTATCTGCTGGAAAAACAGTATTATGTGGAAACTTTGGAAGAAGATTGACTGGGTATGTGGCCGATGTCACGTGGTGGTGGGCGTGGTGGACAGGATGTGTTGAGAGATAACGTGGGAAACTGTTTGGGCACAGAATATTTATTATGGGTATACACGCATTTTTTTTTCCCTTTTTTTTTTAAAGAAAACTTTTGAACTATTTATTAGTAAATAGATCTTATGAGATTTTCAGAGTTTTGATGAGAAAAAATGGTTGAGTATGAACAACTTTCATGGGACTGATGTTTTTGTTTGTTTGTGGTTAATGTTTAGTACAAAAGTTTTAAAATTTTAATCTTTTAAATTTTGTTATTTCTAGAGACTCTTCTGATTTCCTTGTTTGTTGGGTGAAGTTTCTCTGTTGACAGTTGACTTAAAACAATTTCAATAGGTAGGAGTTTTAGTGTGCATGTTTTTATTGTAATGAATGTGTGTATGTTCTTTTTTTTTATTGTTTCATTTAGTAGTGGGAAAGCAAACGGCCATTTTCTAACATGAAAGTTCACTGATTCAGGTGAAGTTATTCTGGGGACCTTATAAGTGCTATAAGTTTTTTCTACTCGTTATTGCTTGCATTTTATTACAGCATTCAGGGCTACCATTTGTACTGACAGACAGGGGGTCCCAGGGACTCCTTCACTGATGCTATAGAGGGTCCCAGAGGGGGTATAGAGAGTCCCCATGAACAAAATTAACCAATACAGAAAATGTAGTATTTCTTGCTTTTTTAATTATGGGCTTGATAATCTGAACATTTCAGAAAAAATGAATCTCTCTCTCTCTCTCTGAAAACATTTCTTAAAAAAACAACAACATTTCTTGTTAGGTGGTGTTGCTGTAGATATTTCTTTAGGAATCGACGATTCACTGTCTGTAGCATCTTCAGAAGACGTTTCTTTGCGTTTTTTAGGAGCGCCCAACCACTGAAGCAACGACATATTTGCGAGATGCGATAGCCGTGAACTTCCTTTCTGCTTTGTTCGCCTAGGCTTGTGCACGCGATTGTTACAACTTGTGAGTCATCGAATTGATTAAAACCTTTCCCGTACTCCGTGGGTGTGAAATCACCCAGACACGTGTTTTTTTGCTCTGTAACTCTAGTAATTTTGAAGCCACTTCCACTTAATTTCATGACTTTGTCCCTAATATATTATACTACATATCAACTGAAAATTATTTTGTTTTATACATAAACAAAGAAATAATTAAACAATTAATGTCCCAGTACGTTGTGGGTGTGAGAACACCCATACTACCAAAGAATAAACCTTGCACGCCGTACGCCGTGGGTGTGGGGCCACCCATACTAACAAAGCTTGCGCGCCACACGCTATGGATGTGACGTCACGCGTGCTTGCTACAGAGAGATAAGAGTCGCGTTGGTAAGAAATTCCTTGCGGCTTTCTTCCTGAGCGGGGCGCGTACTGCCACGTGTGAGCAATGTACGTCATAACGAAAATGATGCAAAGTAACATTACGTATTTAAAAAAAAAAAAAACAAACCACGTAGGCCTTGGTATGTTGCACATTCTAGGAAACGTCATACTGACAGAGGATCAAGTATTTCTAATGTTTTACCAATACACACACACACACGCGGGCCCGTGCGCGTGTACTATATAGCATAGTATATATATATATATATATATAATATATATATGTCTTTCCATGCATGCACACACACGCACACACACTTTCTCTCTCTCTCTGTTTCTCTTTCTCTCTTGCACAAACATGCAATAATGCTCACATGCACACACACAGATAAACGCACATTCATGCGGCCGCCTGTGCACAGTTATTCACCGAGAAACAAAAACAACGAACAACCGTTTGACGCAAGTAGCAAGACTCTCATCTCATAGAAGTCAAATTTGCATGACGTACCAAGGTCTTACTTCCTCGAGAAAAACCATGGGTTACTGTACACCCACGGCGTACGGCGAGGGGTTAGTTCCTACACAAAAACCATGGGTTACTGTACACCCACGGCGTACGGCGAGGGGTTAGCTCCTATACAAAAACCATGGGTTACTGTACACCCACGGCGTACGGCGAGGGGTTATTCCTCCTTAGAAAGCATGGGTTTCTGCACACCCACGAAGTACAGCGCGCAAAATTTTAGGCGACGTACGGGAAAGGTTAATTAATTAGTGGCGGCGGGCGCCACAGTCTGAATAAGTCAGCCGGTCGACGGAGTAACCGTTCAGTGACGTGGGCCACAAGGCGAGCCTATCAGTGTTTACGCAGCTTCTCGGCTTACTGTACTTTCGCGGGCACACGCTGTCCTGAATTTGACGGTAGGCAATCGCGCGCGAAGCTTGTGGTGTGCTCAGCTTTGATCACTGACCGCGGCACGTTTTGGGGTTTGCCTGATTTTGTAGTGCGTCCCGCAGGACTCGCTGCACGTTTTGTCAGTGCGTCCTTTTCGCTCATAGTGCGTCATGGACGCACATATGTGCGTCATTGGGAGCCCTGGCATTGGAATCCTGGATGTCTCTTCAACAGGAGACAAGAAATAACATGGAAAATTCACGTTTTATTCGGTTCATGAAATGTCACAAAAAAAGAGTGATGTTTAAAGATGTAAGTTATATTTGAAATATACTATACAGTCAATATTCGTGATAGTTGTGACGCAGGCATTAATGATCTTATCATGATATAATTGTTATCGGACCTTACTTCTACACAAGTTCTAGTGACACCTATAGTTTCTGCTAGGTTTGGAAAATCGGATGCATAATCAGTTTAAAGACATTACAGTGACATTTTCTATATTATGGCAGAAGATTTGTTTTCATGAATGTGTGAAAATTTACTTCAATGGTGATGTAGATGGACCTCTGACAATTATACATTTACAGTGTTTTTTTTTGTTTCTTGCTAAGACAAAACTGACTTGCCATTCCTTTGTACTGTGTACATAATGTGGATTTTGATTATTTTGTTACAAAACAATGATGGTTTTTTAATATTTTGAGACAAAACAATGATGCTTTTGATGATTTTGTAACAAAACAATTATGCTTACAAAAAAACTTGCGCTGTTGTTTTATAGATAGTCCGTTAATCAGAATATTTGTATTTATGGTGGGTTTCTGTTCATTTGTGAAGGTTAGTCATCTGTGAAATTGGTGTTTGTTGCAGAATGATTTACTATTTATTGTGGAGGTGAGATTTGATTGTAGCTGTGTATGGTGACAAAGCTTAAAAAATGTCAGTTTAAGAGCCTGTTGTTTGGAACTGTACCCATGACTTTGTATTGTACTAAACAGGTCCATATGGCTTCAGGATGTTTTTGTCAGGTTGTTATTGTACACGTACATTTGGACAGATTCTGAGGGCATAACAGATGCATTTTTTTCATTGCTTGAATTACAAAAGTAAGTAAGTAACCAGGAAGAAATGTAAAAAGAAATCTGTCAGTGAATCTATCTATCTGTCAGTCTGTCGTGTGTGTGGGTGTGGGTATGCATGTAAAATATATAACTAAGGAGAAATGTAAAAAGAAATGTGACTTGATTACTTTGATCAATGAAATGACTATTGACTAATATGATGACCAACAGGAAATGCTCTTCAGCACTGTCTAACATACAATTCTCACTTCTATCAGCTTCGTCTTGGAGTCTTAACAGCTAGCTCAAATTGAGGATTCCCACTCTGTGTTCACCTGAAAATTAAGGAACTGAGGACATACATCTTTGTCAATGGAAAATCAGTAAGACACTTTGGAAGTTTTGCAGGACAGAAAGTCATGAGGCTTAGGAATTTTTTTGTTTTTAACAACCAGGTACTTTCGTTTGTAAAAAAAAAATCATAGTTATTTGCAAGTTTGAGCTGAAAAGAATCAAAACACTATATGAAACTTGACCTAATTTTACAGGTTGGTATGTAGTCAACTTTTATGGTATATGCACCATTGTAACTTGAACTAAGTAAATGGTATCAGTTGATACGAAGTAGACTTTTGTGCCATGCGAACCATTGTAATCTTTAGCTAATTTTACCGGTGGATATGGAGTGGACTTTGTGGCAGCTGTGTAGAGTTGACGACAGTTATCTTTGTCCTGGTGTTTTAAGTTTTTGTGAACTTCCACCTGTCCAGAGCAACGGAAAACTAGTCACTTAATGCCTCGGCATTGTCAGTTTTTACACAGTTTTTAAGTAGACCGCGAGAGTTAGTTCTCTTCAGCAGGAAGTTGCTTACAATGCCAGAGTAAACACTGAATAAGCAGTAGACTGCATATATGCTGGCTTACATTCACTACAGCGGTTTAAGTGAAGAAAAGCAGATAACTATACGTAACTTAGTCATGTGTATTGACTGCTTTGTCTGACTGAGTGAAAAATCAATTGGATGAGATGCAGATTTGATTCAAAACATTTTGGTCATTTTTCCAGGATCAGTCGGATCAGTATGTGATGTCTGATGCTCAGATGTATCCTTAGACTCTGGAAAGAAATAGATGATTTTGAATTGTTGTAAAGGAAAAGACTTTAAAATATATAAAAACAGCAACATGCACAGAACACTGTTTGATAGAAGAAAAGAGTAATCTGAAAAACAAGAGTGACAGAAATAAACTGACATCATAGAGGATGCATTGTAATTGAAAATGACTTTAATGTCTTTAAACTACACTTACAGGTCTAATGTCAAGAGACCAAAGAAAAAGACCAGAGTGGTTATCTGTCTGTGGGAAAGAGAAGGTTGTTGACAGAGATACAGCACAGTCCTCAATTCGTAAAGTGGCAGTATTACTGATCAAAAATGAAAAATGTTTACCAATCAAATTCCATTTCATTTTGAAGATATGAAGATTTTTCTATTTCATGGCAATTGATGTTTAACCTAATTGTTGGTTTAATTAACTTTTTAGCTAGTGTGATTTTTTGTTCTTCATTTTTATGTCTAGTTTCTTTTTCCCAATAAAAATAGCAGTGAATTCCCCTACCCCCCCCCCCCCCCCCCCCCCTGCTCTTCCTAACCCTGCTCTCCATTTAATGTCAGTCAAGAAATAGTGATGCATAGAAATGATACATTGAGATTACAGTAGTATAATCAACCAGGATACAAAGAACTTTCAGGTTTATAGGTTTTCTTTGTTAAAGAAAATTTAGAGTCCTCCGAAAAGGATGATTTGAACAATATTTTACTGCACATATCGGTTAACTTGCATATCAGTTTTTTGTTTTACTGGTGTTTGAAACTATAGGAAATGTTGGTAGCATTTTTTGTCATAATGTTACTGTGAAAATGTATGAAATGATGTTATTTTGATAAACTTTTTGAACATTTTCCTATTCCTTCTCTCTCTCTCTCTCTCTCTCTCTCTCTCTCTCTCTCTCTCTCTTTTGCTACACACCCACACACTTTGTCATTCTCTGTCTATTAAGCTATTAAAATGGCATTTTCTTACATAGTTAAAATATCAGCATTCATTGGCATGACGATACATCCACATGCACTATCAATGTAATTTTTGCACAAGAGTTGCCAAGTGCTGTACTTTTGGCGCAGTATACAATGATTTCATTAATATTTTTTCGCTGCTACACTTTGTAGTGAAATGCTGCACCAAGAAAAGAAAGAAAGAAAGAAAGAAGAAGAATTCTAAAAGAGCTTCACAGACATAGCGGTGACTTAAACGGAACCAAGACAACGTAGATCTTTAGATTGTAGACTTCCTTCATTTAAAAAAAAAGGCCAAGTTCAGTGAGGAGAGGATGAGAAACAAGACGGTGTAGATCTCAAGATTGTAGACTTCCTTCGTTTAAATAAAAAAAAATGTGGCAGAGTTCAGTGAGGAGAGGATGAAAAACAAGACAAAATAGATAGATCTTTAGATTGTAGACTTCCTTCGTTTAAAAAAAAAAAAAAAGTGGCAGAGTTCAGTGAGGAGAGGATGAAAAACAAGACAACGTAGATCTTTAGATTGTAGACTTCTTTCGTTAAAAGAAAAAAAAAAGGCAAGTTCAGTGAGGAGAGGATGAAAAAGCAACAACAATGACAAAGAATCGCTAAAGACGTTCGTAATTTTGCTGCTGTATCGATGGATTTCATAGTTGGCCATTTTATTTTAAATGGTCAAATTAAATTCATGCAACACCTTGTGAGATTTTGGTCTGTCCGAGTTCGCCCATCTTGAAAAGTGCTATGCGACTCTTGTGATATTGCATATGAGTGCTACACATAAATTTGGAATGTTACATTTGAAATGTCAAAAAAGCTACCACATTGGCTTTTGAGGCCTGGGCAGCTCTGTCTTTGAACACTTTTTTCCCAACAAAATAAAAAGTATATTTAATAAAACAAACAAATTGAAATGATAGTCATTAACGATGTCTTTGTCTATTAGTAGTGAATTTTTTGTTATCTTGAAAAGAACCACTGATGAGTGAATAGCATTTTACTTAATTTCTCCATACAAAACAATTCCTTGATTTTTATTCAGAATGTCGTTTAGGTTCTTACATTATTTGACCAATACACTGTCTTCATTGTTACGAGTTTTGCCAAAAAAATTATCATGCAAAAATGTTTTTTTCCAAATATGGGTACTGTTCAGTTTACAGTTCGCTGAATTATACTCTGGTCATTGAAAAAGCCTTCTTCTGTTAAAAGAAAAAAAATGGGGGCGAGTGGGGAGAGGTGGAGTAGTTTTTTTGTTTTTTTAATCAATGACCCACCCATTTCTGGACAGTCCGTATTGAAAAAGTGCATTTGAAAGAATCCCTTTTTATGCAGTATACCTAGGCCATATTTGTCATTTCTGTGCACTCTCTGTTGTTATGATTTTCATGCCAGTTCATGGCTTAACTCATGGGTTTGTTTTGTTTTTTTACTTTTACAAGAATATGGTAATTGTGGCTGTGATTTGTCCAGTGAAATACAATCTGCTGAGCATTTTGCCTAAAAGATTATGTATTTGTAGACAGTTAATTTTGTGTTGTCACCTGCATCATGGAGTCTCTAGAGTTTGTAAAGTCTTCTTGTATTTAATGTATTATTTCAGTTTGTAAAGTCTTGTATTTAATGTATTATTTCATGTTGCATGCCTGTGGATGGAATATGTTGTAATGATGTGCATAATACGATTCATTTCTTTTATGATAAAAAAAAGCTGGTGGTCAAACATCCATTTATGTATTTAAACTATGAATAATGAATGGTGGAAATGCAGAAATGAAATTGTTCTTCACATGCTTACAAGAAGTCAATCTGCTGTACCTGTACCATATTTTGATTTTGGAAGATATGGGGAACAAGTTTGCTGATGAAAGGGAGGTAACTTCATAATGGGTGGCCCGAGTGTGGAGATATCTTCCACGATAGCTAAATCAGTTTACCGTTTTAAGTCAGGAAAATGTATGTAAGAAATCTGTTTTGTAAAATGGGATAAGAACCAGGTGAAAACAAGATCACAAACTATTTGAAAAAGCTTCAGTATTCATGTATGTCTGCGAGCTAAATTGAAGCAGTATTTTTTTTGTTCAACAAAAGCAAGAAGAAAGAAATGTATGAGATTGGATCAAAAGGTTTTGATATCATCAGTCAAACATGGATCACCATCCCACTGAGATGGAAGAGAGTGTTATAGTAAGTTCTGTTGGGATGGGTTTTGTGTACATGCCTCCTGCTGTGTAGGTATGTACCCCCCACCCCCACCTCCCCGAAGCAACTTGCACAAGGATTTGTGCTGACTGCAATCATACCATAAATTCACCTGATGGTCAGCACATGTTGTAATGTTGGTTTTCTTAAATCAAGAAGTTAAAACTGTCAGCAGAAAATTTAATTTTTTAGCAATCTGCTCATCGGTTTTGATCAGGGCTGTCTTTTAGTCTTATTGGGAAATTTAGAAAATTATCATCCAAAATTGTGAGCAGTTTTTTTTTCTTTTTTGTTGTTGTTGATGCAAGCACAGGCAGCATGTATGGTGTAATTATCATATAAATTTCCATTTTAGCAAGACATGAGGTAATGAAAGATCTTCATTTCAAAGCTCGACAAAAATTTTGATTGAATTTTGATAAAGCTTGCAGTTGAACCATACATAATACCTTTTGTGAGAGTGAAATTCCCAATGAAATATTGAAATATAAAGAATTTCACATTTCACCCTCCAGTGTAGAAGTGTGAATGTATATGGTATGAAAAGGCCGAATGTATCCTAGCATGTAATGTGAAAACTATAAGACTTACTGGTTTACATGAGAGTTATAAACTTAATGTATCTTATATGTACATTGACTAACTTTTAACAGTGTTTCATGAGCGTTATAAATTTAATCTATCTTATATGTACATTGAGTAACTTTTGACAGTATATGTCACATAGAATAATTGTGAAAAGTCTGTTTTTTTCTCACAGATTTCTTCATTGTTAGTGTGTGTGTTATTCTGTATCATGCAAAGTAAAAATAAAAAATAGTTTGAATATCTTTTTTATAATTACATTTTTATATTGTCTGTGATTAATTGCATAAGTTGTCTGATATTATTTAAAAGATTGTTTATCTGACGCTGTGTTTCAACCGTTTTCTTTGTTGTTGTTTTTTTCTTGTTCGTTTCTTTTTTTTTCTTTTCTTTTTTTATTTAAACATTTTTTGGCATATATGCACAGGCTGTTTCAAACAGTATTTGTTCAGCTTCTTTGTTGGAGTTAATGGCACTTGTAAATGTCAAACCTCTGAAGCAGTTACCTGTTTTTTGTGAATATTTTTCTCACATGGAATTGTGACTGTATGTAATGGGAAGTGCTTTTCTGTGGAGAAGTTATGTTCAGGTGATACTAAATATTTTAATAATCGGTAACTTGCAGGCTCGACCAAAGTGAGTTTATGTAATCACCCTGTTTTGATTTTTCATGTCTGAATGTCAATGATAAACTTTAATATCGACATTTTCTCAGTAATTACAACTTCTAGCATAATTAAATTTAGCAATAATGATAAATAAGACCTTTCTAGCCACTCCTTGTATGAAGATTTCACCTGCTCAAAATGGCGGTAAGTGTGCAGTTAACATTTTCACTGACATTTTCAATAATTTAGAGTTGGCGTTTATTTGAAATTGTGATCACCTCTATTTACTGCTTTTTACTTTGATAAAAGACGTATGCAAACATTATAAATTATTTCAAGTTGCATTCTATCAACATTGGAGTTGTTAAGGTGATTTCTTCCAAGCGGAGGTGCAGATACATATAAAATTACTGTTTTAAGTTAGAAGTGATATAAAGTACACCTGGTTATAGTTTGTCTGATATTGCTAAGTAAGACTATATAAGTTTATCATTTAAGGTGAATCAAGCAAGAGAATCTGCAAAAAAAAGCAACAGCTGAAATAGTTTCTCATGTTTCAATAACAATAGACGTTTTAAAAAATTATGAGAAAAGCACCATACATTTTAGACTGTTGCCAAAATATTAGAAAATGGGTGCTGATCACAGGAAAATCCAAAATCTATGTTTCATGTATCTCGACATAAAATGATTAGAATGTGTGCCGTCAGACAGTTTTTGGTAATGTTTATATGGAATATGTTGACTGGTTGACAAGAATAGGTGAACAGATATAAGAGAGTGATTTGCTTGAACTTTCGATCCCAGACATAGAGAGTACAGGACTGAAACCTTGTCAGGTCCTTGATATAGGAGAGAAAACATAATGCTTATTCCATTGGTCACACCTCTTCAGCGTTATTAAAAACAGGTGTGGTCTTTTCAACATCACAAATCAGGAAGGGGATGGGTAACGTTTGGTATGTTGTAAGACGAAGAGTAGAATGAGCCTACCACCTTCTAGGCTGGCGATATTGGATACCTCAGAAGACAGTGCTTTATATTGTTCTGAATCCTCTGTATGTGTGTGCATGGCTTGCGCATGTGTTGGAATGTAGTGTGCATGTGGTGTGTGTGCATGTTTGTGTGTGTTTAGGGTGCATATGGGTATGTGTGTAGAGTACACCGAGTGTTTTTCTGTGCATTTTGTGTGTTTGTGTGTGGGTGTAATTTACATGCATTTTCCACACCTACCCATTGCCCTTGTGTCGTGTGTATTCATTACATGCAAGTCAAGTAAATATCACCACTCTTGTGTTGTGTGTGTGTGTGTTTTCCTTAGTTCTTATTTATTTTTACGTAATAATTTTCAAAGACGTTTTCAGTTGCTTATTTCACTCTCTGATCTCTTGTATATAACTTTGGAAAGTAATAGAAATGATTGCAGCATTGAATACCATCTGAAAGCACATTTTTGTATAACTTTGATCTTTCAGAATTTGGCATCTGTGTTTTTGGGTTGACTTTCGTTTTTCTTTTCAATATTTCAGATTATATTTTCTGGATTAAACATCTTGAAAAAAGAATAAAGTAAATGATGATATTCACGTTCTCAGTGTGAGAAGTCAGTTAAGACATAAAGTACTTTCAGAAGTGAGTTTCTGTGTGAAACTTTCAATTTCTGCAAGAAACTTTCAGAGTCAGTTTTGCTGAGACTTTCTGTGTGAAATATTGATAGTGGTGGCAAAAGTGCTGCTTTTGACCGTTACAGTACTTTGCGATTTAATAGGCTTCACTAGTGTGCATTCATGATCAGTGCTGACATGTATGTTAATTAATAATGTTATAGAATCAGCTGACAGAAACAACGTAAAATGCATTCCAGTTATTACTAATACTATGTGACACCCAAGTTATATCGAAAAAGAAACAAGAAAAATCAAAAGATGAAAGTAAAGATGCTGAAAGTTGTGCGTGTAAAATGGTTTTGACTCCTTGTCATGAATGTTCAAAATGAACCGTTTATCAGTAGCTGTACGCATTGTCCTCACTGAGACCATACAACATTGAAAATGATTCAGGTTCATTTCTTGGATATGCTGTATACTCATTGCTTGTGTTAAGTAATGATTGTGCTTGTGAAGACATGTTTATGAAATTTTGTTGTTGAATATTTAGATTATGGTAATGGCTTATTCCTTGGGTCTTGGCCACACCCCAGACCATGTCATTGTCATGGAAGCTGTTGGATGTGGCTTAAGCCTAATGAAGCAGTGTTAGGAAGACCGTGGCATAACTCTACTCAAATAAAATGATGTGTTGAAAAAATCAAGACTGTTGATATACATGGACATTATTATCTAGTATTATTTGCGAAAAGTAGCCTAACCTTTGTAAAAGAACATTGTCAGCATAATGTTAGAGACTGTTATGTATCTTGTATTGTGCTGTGTTGTACGACTATTATTTTGTGTTATGTAACTTTATGATCACAGCAGGACATAAATTGCACCTTTGGGTTGTGTTGTGTAATTGTCTTATCCCACCAACTTCGCATACCTTGGTAGGAAGAAACTCTAGGGAGAGCTTGATAGCAGAAGGTCTCCAGAGAAGAACCCCCCCCCCCTTCCTCAGACAAGTGTTTCGGCCCGGAACTTCTTACACTTTAAGAGGGCCGGGCCACGTCTAAGTCATGGTTCCCAGATACCCTTTTACTGCAAACATTTTTCTTTTTTTTTGAATTGTGTTGTGGAGTTGTGTTATCCCACCTACTTCACACATGTTGAGTTAGGATGTTGAACATAATTACAGCAGATTTCTGCCACTCTGAAAGGGTTCTTTTTAGGTCAGCCAGGCAAAACAAACGGCAGATTTCCCTGTAAAAGTCTCTGCAGAGAGTGCGTTTCCACAGTCCAGCAACATTCCAATAGTGTATGCACTGTCATTGTCTGAAAGACAAGTGTTACTGGCACAGTGTGCATTGCTGTGCACCTCCTACAAAGAGAGAATGACACAAAACAGTACATGAAAAAGAAAAAAGCAAGAAAAGAAAGACTAGCTGAAAGCCTGTTTCCTGAATACAGACATATGCACTGCAAGCTGAAGACAATTGATATTGACACAATCATGTTTAAGGAGAGGAAAGAAAAAAAAGAAAAGAAAAAAGACAATTGTATACATAGTGGAGGTATTCAGGAACTGACATCATAGAACTTCTTCTGGGTTATTATTGGCTGCTGAACTTGAAATGTCTGCCTTTTGTTCGTGGCAAATTGTATAATTGTGATTGATGCGTTGTTTTTCTCTGCCTCCTTTCTCTTGAAATTAATTGTGATTGATGCATTGTCTTTCTCTTCCTTCCTTCTCTTGAAATTGAGGGCTGCAGCTTAAGAATGACACTTTTTAATCTGGAAAATATGGTGATGTGCTTTTGTGGAAATCTTGACTTTTGAAGTGAACAGCTCATGGATTTTCTTTATGTACCTATGTATTTGCTTCTGTGAACAATGAGAAAGGATTTTTCCTTAAAAAGAAGTATGATATGTTGCTGTGTTGTCGTTGAAAATCTATATATGTCAAAGAACTGTGTTGTAATGAGTAACTCTTTTAACAACGATGACATTTTGGCATGAATAGTTGGTCAATGTACATTTGGAGAACTACATGCTCCCTGTGCCAGAAATGCTTTGTCTTCATATCTGTCTACTGCACCTCCGAATTGTCTGCCCCTACTGTCAGTGGTATTTTGCTACATGATGGTCTGCATTCTTGCACAGTGCTTCAGTCCCGTTTATTTATTTCTTCCTTTGGCAAATCGAGTATTTGTGGCAAGTGGAATGCTTGTGTATTACAACAAAGATTTTGTCAGAGCCGTGTAAATATTTCTTATACAATGTTGCAGCTACATTGTTTAATTTATTTTGTTCTTTGGTTAACAGCTGATCGCCGCAGGCAACGGAGGCCATGTTACAGGTGTTTTTTTTAATGTATCAGATGTCTTTGTGGATTTGGAACTATTTGAAAATGCTTGCTTTTGTGTATGTGTCACCATGTTAGGGGCTGTAGAGCAGCAATTATTATAATGCGAGTCTTAATCTTAAGTCAGTACTGCCATTCCTCACATACTGCAGTGTTTGCAGATGCGTACACATGCTTACACACACACACACAATTACATATTCACATGTCAGGTATATTTGCATATCTGTGTCAAATTATTAATGAGTCGTTTCTTCTTGCTGCTCAGTTTACCTTTCAGTTCTGTCCATTGCTCATGAAATGTACGTCCAACTCATTGAACAGTTCCTTCATTTTTGTTCCCATTTTCTGATGGGGGCAATTGATTCTCTGGAGTCGGAGACTGAAATCATTGGTAACAGTGAACCGTTGAGTTTATCAGCTGTGAGCCATATATTCCAAATGAAGTACGGGGACAGCCAAGCAAGTTTTCTTATCTCTGTGAAAGGAGTGTTCATCAAAAGGAAGGGTTATAAAGGCTTTTCATCAGGATTTTTCTATTGAAGCTGCCATCTTATGAATTTTATTATGTCAGTTCTGTTCTTGTGCATTTCTGTTACTTTGGTGTTCTTTAATTTGTCAAATCCCAAGACATGCTGCAGTTTTGAAACACAATCAGAATGTAGAGATGTGAGAGAAGTGCGCAAACAGTATGTGAAGATGCTTATGTTCCATCTCATTGTTCCATCCTCCATCACACACACACGCACAGAGAGTACATTTCTACATTTTTTGTGAGAGGCAAGGATTTTGAAAAAAACAAATGGACTATTTTGGGACTAATTCATGTTCAGTAATTATGCTGTTTGTAACATTTAATGTGCAAACAGACAAAATCCTGCTCACCCTCTCTCGTTGAGCATTACACTGTGCTATCAGTGATCAGTATACCTGTGCATAACTTGCACTAATGGTTAATTTCACTCTGATAGTTTTTATTTTTATATCGCAATTATTACACAAAAAAATGTTTAAACATGGCATTACTGTACAGCTCATACAGCTCACAGAGATGAGATGACATCTAACTATTTTGAGTTGACTGTAAAAAGTTAAAATCAGTCACAAAGCAGTAGCTGAACAGAGCAAATTCTAGATTCATTCCCAACCTGTGTTCTTCAGCAGAAATTTTGCTCAGTATTGTTCGGCTGTCGACACTTGTTCAGAAAAATTTGGATAACTTGATTCCTGCTTCTTTTGACTGCCATAAATATATTCTTGTCGTGTTCAGTTTAGATCATAATGGCACATTCGGTTGGTCTATGTATGCTTTGCTTCTCCATCTCTGTCTCTCTGTATCTGTTTCTCTGTTTCTGTCTCTCTCTCTCTGCATTTTGCTGTCTTTTTCCCAGTCTATCCTGGTGCTGATTGTAAGCCATCGTCTGATGCATGACTTACACTGTATATGCTGAAAGTCACAGGGCAACGTGTCTCATGTTAGTGATACAACTTACATGGAATCTTGTGCCAGACTTTGCGTGAGATTTATTAAATGTGAAGTGTGAAGTATTAAAATACTTGTGTTCTGGTTGTTTTTTTTTCTGAGTGTGAAGTTGAAATGGAGTGTGCACACAGAGCGCACAGGAAACTTTCCTCAGAAAAAGGATGCCCCAAACTCTTCCATATACCTCCAGCAGACACATACACACAGTAACTTCGGAAGAAGTGTACCAACACAAATTAATATTTATTCAAGAGTAGCATAGCCTCATGATTTTTAGTAACTTCGGAAGAAGTGTACCAACACAAATTAATATTTATTCAAGAGTAGCATAGCCTCATGATTTTTTACCATTATCACATAGACAAACAAATAAGGTATGATGTGAAAAGAAATGTAAGTGGGCAGACAGATGTAGCAGTGAGAGTGAACAGTCAGACAGCTCTTTCAGACAATCAGAGGATGTTACTTTCCTTGGTTGCATGGGGAATAAGATAATGGCTGAACGCAATCAGAAAAAAATGGTATCTCACCGTTTGCCCGTAACTTGTTTTTGACTCCAAAACAAAGCCAACCCTGTGGGCCTGTGCCAACTTGAAGAAAACAAAAAAATAACAATTCAAAAAGTTAAACGCACATTCAGCATTCTGAACACTCTATTCCAAGTCTTCTTGATGCAGTGGCCATTTTTTGTAATGAGTTGTCTTCTACGTTGTCTGGAATACGTTTGAGACAACATTCATCTCGTTTGTATCAAAGGTATAACGCATTTCAAATAAAAAAAAGTTCAATTTTAAGTTCATTTTCTCTCTCTCTCTTCTTCATAAGCATTGAATATATATATATATATACACATATATATACAAACATGTGCGTGTGTGAATTCTGTAAACTTCCCTGTCAGAATTCACTTGTTTTAATAACTCGTCAACAAGGAGCCTTCCATACACAAGACATTCAGAAACAAAAACAAACAAAATAATTCAACAATTACTGAAACCAGATTCATTTAAAAAAGAAAGAAAAAAGCTTCCCCATGGAGATACTCGGATTCCTCATAAATAAAAAGAATTATTATCATTCACTTTTCAGTTCCATGACTAATATCACCCCCAAAAAAAGAAGACTTTCAATCAAGCTTACAGTTGATTTCCTGCATAATGGTACTGATAAAACAAAGCAACAATAAAGCTACAGGCCATTTTAAATGGAAAAAAGCATTTGTTTGCTAATCTAGATTGTGTCCTAACGACAAACCATTGTTTCTTTCTAAACTGAAGCCTGCAAACCACAACCTAATTCTAAGTTACGATGAACTGAAAACTAATTCTTAGTTGTTTTCACGTCTTTACTAAAGGGAGGAAACACAACCTGCAAAATACTGCTCGCTGGCAGTTGAAGACATATCATTAGGCCTACCGAAATTGGAAATATTTTAAAAAGACTGTGAAACTGATTTTAGCAATCTCCTTTTCAGAAATCAAATTCATTCATTTCCAAAGTACTATGATCTTGAGTATTTCTGCTGTACTGAATGAAAATTTTCATTGAATAGTAAAAACAACCAACACTGTGTAAATTGCAAACTTTCGGTTTATTCAAAACCCTTTTCAAGCTAAAATGCAGAAGATCCGCCAATTGCAGTAAACAGCCTTTTTAAATATAAAACCAGACAATCATCTCACACTTTCCACCGAGTGGCTGTTCACTCACCCTTTCCCCACCACACTTCAAACTCTCTCCTAAAACCTGTGTACAATGGAAATCTCTGCTGAATTAAAGATATTCTTGATTTTGTCAATCAGCTCAATGGTGGGAGGAAGAGCAGCAAAACCGAATAATATTTTCATTCTTTTGGGAATGAGTTTGTTTTTTTACACAGTCGCACAGAAATTCTTGGTGTGAGAGAAATCGTTGCAATTTAGCCGTTAGCCACAGGCCTTGGTTGATCTCCTTTTTGGGATGGGTCTCGCCAGATCCAGTTTTGCTGGATGCAAGGTGACAAGTAGCAGTGGTCATTTTGACTTAAATGGCAAAGGTTGAGATCTGATGCTTGGCAGATTTCATTCTTCTGTGGATCCACTTATAGATGCAAGGTTATTTCTCACAAGTAAAATTTCTTGTGGCCCATATATTGAATAATAAAAACAACCAACACTGTAAATTGCAAATTTTCAGTTTATTCAAAAGTCTCTTTTAAGCTAAAACACAGAAGACATGCCTGTTGCAGTGAACAGCCTTTTTAAATATAAAACCAGACAATCATCTCACACTTCCTTTCAACTGAGTGACGAAAAATTTTACTTGCAAATCAAGGATTGAAATTTAGGCCAGCCAACCACATACTGATTTCCAGCAGAGGAGAGTTGTCACAAACTGATTTCCATTGGAGGAGAGCTTTCATATGGTTTCTTCCCTTTGTGTGAACCCAAACAGTTTCACAACATACACACAACAAATCTAGGATCGGCAAGATTTGCAAACATTACCAATCCTTGACAGACCTGGTTACCCCTCAGAAATTCTATGTGTAGGTTTTGGGTCAAAAATGTGTACAATTGTGTGTAAAATGTGTAAGCTTTTGCAGCGCAAAGTAGCTGCGTAGGAAACAATACTGAATGCATTCCAGACATTAGAAACACTGAAAATTTATTAATATAAAAGATGTATTTTCATGAAATGCATTAAATTGGCTTCTTTAACAATCAATGATTGTCAAACTAATCCAAGTTCCTTGCCAGTATCCTCTGATGGGCAAAAGCCTTTGCTCAGGAAATTAACAAGAACATTAAATGATGTGAATTTTCTTTTATAACACTTTAAAATAACTCTCTCTTCACTTTTTACTGTACTGATGGACATAACGGGAAAAAAAATCTTGAAGTAATCTATTTCTTTCATATGCTACTATGGGCACTTTTTCACTGTTGATAAGCTGACCAGTCTTTCTGAAGAGCATAACAATTATGATGTGAACTTTATTTCAGACTGTGGTGATTCCAGCTCCTAACCTTTAAATTGTCAGCTGAAAGGCCATGAACTGCATCTATTAAAAAACAGTCAGCCTTCTTCAGGATGAGAAGACTTTCAAGAATTTCACTGGACAGTGCAGTGTGCTCCTTTGGGGCCGGGGGTGGGGTGGGAGGGGGGATTTTGGAGCTTTTTGTCCCTCTCCGCGAGTAGTCTGATGTTCCAGTCTCTCATCAGAAGTGCCTGCAGAACTCGACTTCACGAAAAAGCTTTGAATGTTCATTGCCTACCGTTTTCCAGAATCACTGTTTCCCTTGTGGCTTTTGCTACCGATGTGCCGCTGAATGTCAAAGCGACCACTGTAGCAATCGCGATTTGACAGTTACACGTGGTACTGTGTGTGAACGTATCGCCCTTCTTTGACGCAGTAATGAACTTGAAAATAGTATGATACGCTGGTTTGTACTTCTGTTCATATTTCTTTTTCTTTTGGATCACAGCTTCTACCAATGAATCTGAATTTTCATTGTCCGTTTCATGCGCGCGAGTTGAAGCTGAGTGAGAAGCAATGTTGATGCATTCATAGAGGCAGGAAGTACGCATGCGCCATCGGAACTTTTAAAAGTTGGACCAGACTCTTGGACTCGGCCGGATTACGTGTTCAGCGCATTTTCGTAAGCTCGTTCATCAAAATTTCGTACAATTTGGTTTTGAAACGTACAATCGTATAGCTGTATTAAATTTTGTGAGATTATACGCCAAAATCGTAAAGTGCACAGGTCTGCCTTGATCATGAAACAAAAGACTGGAGAATTAAGGATAAAGACAATGTCATTGAGATAACGAAGAAATTCACGATCCAACATTTCATTCAATTAAGAATGGTCTTAACATTAACAAATTACAAGACGTCTCGGTTACAGCAACTG
This sequence comes from Conus ventricosus, assembly GCA_018398815.1. NCBI lineage: Eukaryota > Metazoa > Mollusca > Gastropoda > Neogastropoda > Conidae > Conus > Conus ventricosus. Next base: position 52,247,269 of record CM031595.1, read on the forward strand.
AAATTCTTTGGCTGATATCTGTGACTGCAAGGACTGGATGTAAAAAAAAAAAATCAAAAAAATCAACAAAACGACACTTTTTTAATACACACATAAATCAGTAAAAATTAAGTAAATCAGTAAAAAAAAAAGCCTTTATTTAAAAAAATCTACATGACTTGATACATAATCAAAATTCGGATGTGTGTGACATGAGTAAGTGACTGCCCCTCCTCTAACCTGCTCCAGACATATAATCAACAAACGCACACACACACACACACATATCTGAACATGCCTATCTCAATCAACTTACCCACCCACCCTTCCCCTCCTGAACACAATCACAATTTCCCAAACACTGAATGATAAATGTAACTCTTACGAAGATTCTAATTTTACTGACTTGATTTGTGACAGATTTCTTCTTTTTTTTCACAATGTTTTTTTTAGACTTGTCAATAACAGATCACATACTGTTTTATCCACTCACAACTTTATAACTTTTCAGGGTTTTTCATGTGTATAAATAACTACCCTGTAAAAGTCAGCACTCCAAGATATATCGGTGTACTACAAGCACATGTTACATGCTATGAATATATGTGTGAAAAGCAGGTAATATCTCCATGTGGTCAGAGTATTTATGCGAAACAAAAACATAAAAAAGCTTCCAAGATTTTCATCTTAAACTGAAACTATCTGACAAGCTTTGTTTAGTCTTTAAAAAGCCACTGTGAACATTCACTACCATGCATCTGTATGTTACAGATGACCCAGCAATTTCAGGAAGAAAACGCACAATCTAAAAGAAGAACCTGTTTGACCTTGTGACCCTGAACAAAAGACAATATCAAAATGACGACTGTTTGTTTCATAACGTATGTATAATATCCTACCTTAAATTCAATATCCTTAACCTCAAAGCTTATGTACAGACTACCATCATCAAGATGAAAATTCATGGTATCGTGAATGTGTATTTATATTTCAGGTTTTTCTTTAAAGAAGGGCTTTAACGTGGTCCAAGTCAAAGTAACCAGTTGTTTTTACACAAAATGACATTGTCCATCCTTTGGTGAAAGTTCCATCAAACAAGGTCCAGGAGTGTGTCAAAAATAAAACCCCAGGAAAAGACGCTCAGAAAGACATTTGAATGATAACAGTTCCAACCTGTTCTAACCTTTTTACAGCTCCTCAAGCTTGTAGGAAGAATGTAGAATTGTTATTAAAAAAAAAATAAAAAAAAAGAAAAAAAAAGCTGAATGCCAGTCTTGGATGTAACAATCACTTAAAACGTTTCTTAAATTCTACAATAAAAGCTTTCACATTACCAACAAAAAAAAAAAAAAAAAAACAACAAATACTAGCCAACAACTTCCAGAAGGCGGAGACACATTCAGTACGAGGGAAGAAAAAACGAGAGAAAACAAAAATGGCGTCCACACGGAGGCCAGCTTTTTTGTTGTTGTAGTCATTTTCTGGCGATTAGGTAATGAGACTGCATACACACACACACACACACACACACACACACACACACAAAAAAAAATGTAGAATTGTTATAAAAAAAAGTTACAATATGAAAAACTTAATGAATGTTAGTGATTAACCACACAGATCAGCACATATTCCATTGTTCAAGTATGTACACTGTTTGACATACAGTAATTCACAGAAAAAAGTTTTCCAAACACCAGAACTTGATATATGAAGATAGTCACTCCACAACATCACCTGATATTCTTAACTCATAAGCAGATAATCACTCCACACCATGATGCAACATGAACACAATATAACAAATCTCTGAAATAAACCTTTCCTCCCTCTTTAACATCTTCACTCTGCACATTCAACAGCTTTTATCAATCTCATGCAACTGAATGCCACACTGTAAACAGCTCTTGTTCAATAATGTGCGGGCTTCACAAACATACCCTCCCTGTCCCCTTTCCTCTATTCGCTCGGAGAGAAGTCGCCCATTTCACAGAATGATCTGATTTTTGTAGCAGCCACTGAGGTCTTTATGGGGCAAGACAATGGAATTCAGCACAATCACCTCCGAAGGCACCTGAACACTGGAACCTGAAAAATAGCAACTTCTTTTTCACCCTCTGGCAGACCTTAACACAGTTCCACTCTACAACAGATCTCTGACGACAAACAGAGTACAAAAAGCATCAAAGACAAAAACCATTGCGTGATCGTGTCTCAGGGATGTCATGGTAGATGCTTGAGCAATCTACAGCTCTTTTGGTCATACAAAACAAGGTGGTGTTATATCTCCTCCAGACTTTCATAATGTCTATTTAGGCCTTCAGCTTGACTCCAAATGTCCACCCTTCACTGCACCCTGTAGAAAAGTCTTGGACAGGAAATTTTAGTTGGATACATGCCTGTACCAAGCAATCCTATAGAATCTGATAACTGTGAACAGTGGTTTCTGTGTGCCAGGACCAGTCTGTGTTTTGAAAAGCTGCATGACATAGTCATTCATTTAATGTTGTCTATACTTACATAGTCATTCATTTAATGTTGTCTATACTTACATAGTCATTCATTTAATGTTGTCTATACTTACATAGTCATTCATTTAATGTTGTCTATACATGACATGGAGATGGCACAGAAAGGACTTACTCTCAACGTCCTGATTTTTTTGCTCAAAATTAATCACTATTCAGCTCTTGAATCTATATACGAGACACACCACATGTAATTCATAGTTGATCTTCTCTGGAAACTATGATGCCTAGTTTCATCATTACAGACCCAGACAGGCCAAGCTTAGCTATAACTCATTTTGTCAACCTGCTATCCTTGCTCAGAATGAAATGAAGATCCATGAGGTCATCAATCCCCAATGTCAGTTTGTTTAGGGCGACCAAACAGCTTATTGTTATCTAATAAGTCGACTTTAATTTTCCTCCACACTGACTTTGATTTTTTACTTTCTTAATGCTTCTTCGAGTTGGTGTTGCATTCATGAAATTCTGCTTCACTGCCTTCAGTTGATTTCACTGGCAAAATGTACATGACAAGGAGGCAATATGTTTATTGATATGGAAATGCTAGGTACAAAAGCATTTCCTGCATTATAGTTTCCAAACAAGCTTACCAATAGAAGTGAGAAAAAGCCTCGATACATTCCAACAGTTGTTTGAGAATCTTGAAGACTAATGTGTACGAGAACTGTACTGCCAGCATTTGTTTTTAGAGTTAAGCAATGTTATGGGCAAGGCTGTCGTTAAACTCTCAATTTCTCTGGACAAATCATGAAGGTAAATAAAGTGATTTAGCACAGAAAAAATATAAACGAGCATCATCCTTCATAAAATCATCAATGCCACATTATTCAACCTATGCTGAGTCTGTGTCATTCTTAGAACTATTCTGATCCCAAGCCTGACATTTCTATTTTATTAAATTCTATGCCTCTGAAGACAGAGCATAGTTGCATTTTAGTCAACCTTGGGGTGGCCTGTACACAAGGCATGAAGATTAGTTTTACGCACCGATGACAGTGATGGAGGGGTTGAGACGTCCATCCTCTGTGAACATGGAGGGGATCTCCAGCTTGGCAAAAGGCTTGTTGGGGTTGGGATCGTTTGGGGTCCCCTCTACCCTCGTCCAGAACCCTACGGTGCTGTGCCATCCTATAATGGAGTGAAGGATGCAGCAGTGATCCTGAAACACACAGCATTTCATGTGTGAGAATCACTTTGATCATGCCTGATCAGAACACACTGTTCGATGCTAGAATTGCAAAATATATAAAGAAATAAATTTTTTATTGAAAAAAAAATTAAACACAAGAGTGGAAAAGACACAAATCAATTCTTTAAAATTATTCTATTTTTCTTATAAATCATTTTATCTCCCAATAATTTTTGCATTGTTTTATTTACCCATGATTGTCTGTGCAAATGGAAGCGTGTTCATGATTGCTCAAATACATACACTAGCACACGTGCAAGTAAACATTCCAACAGATACCAACAAGTGCACCTGGACACATTCTCATTGCCATGCACACGCACGCACACACACATACACTTGCGTGCACACACACACACACACACACACGAGATTTCATACTCATATACATACAACCCATTTTCATCGCAATTCTCTCACCTGCAATGTAGCTCCTTCAAGCACAATGGATTCCCGGACCCGAACCCCTTCTCCTACCACCACATTTCTTCCAATGGTCACATTGGGTCCCAGCTGAAAGTTTGCAAGAAAGTTCTGATGAATAGCAACCAGAACCCAGACAGGAATGAACATACAAATTCAAATAATCATGCTCCAAAGAAATGTCATTAGTACTGTCAATTAGCATAAGTTCACATATTTCAGCATCTCCACACTTTTATATCTTTGGTCACACAAAAGTTTTTTTTAACCAGCCTGCATACAGGTGTCATGAGTAACATTTTATCAATTTTCAATACAACAGTACACTACATGAACAATTTTCACTGGTTTTTTAAGCAACGGATGGCACTCCTTATGTTTCATTGATGAGGCATGTCCACAAGGCAAGGGAGATAATCAGCAAAATGTTATGGACTTTGGATGAATAGTCTTAGTTGCAGTCTTTGCTGATTTTCTTTAGGAAGCAAAATCCTGTTCCCAGACAAGGAAATAAGAAACATGTATTGTATCAAAATCACATAGACACAAAAGAATCCCAAACTGTGATGAACATTCAAGCACAGGAGAACAAAAGAATTTTACTACTGAACATAATTATTGAAAACTCTGAAATGGAAATGTTATTTCAAATGCATACACGCATCACATTTTGTGGATGAATTTGCATTAAACTTAAGCTATGAAAGATCAAATAAAAATGACTAATATGAAGTTGATACATGTATCAGCAAGTATGACTGTGGCTAGGAAGTGGTGTTTTTGAGTAGGAAAGGATGGAGATAGCATAGAAGTGGAGAAACAGCGAGTGAGAAAATAGAGGACTGTTTTCCCATCCAAATCAATTGTGATATTTTATGTGTGTATTGAGAAATAATGCATCCTTGGTTCGTGTATTTGTTTATTTATCAACATATGACTTCACACAAATCAAATTAAAACTAAAGTTTTATATAAAGATGTGCATGGATGTGCACAAATCAGGTCAGGGTAAAACCTATCCACATCCTCAAATCCTGGACTGAAGTGTGCAGAAACACCCTTTCTTTGATAATCCATCCCTGGAACCCCAGTGTACAGGACACTCTCAGTGCCAGTTCCCACAAGGCCTTTTGGACATGTACTGTCTTAGTTAAAAACTACCCGGTTCGGGGTAAGCTGGGATACTTGTTCTGAAAGGCCATTAAAAGGCAGAGCTGCGCTGATCAGGGTTATCCCCGAAGATTGCTATGGCAGCCACATCTGTCCTCCTGACAACATGCAAGTACACACTATTTGATGGCCTGAGGTTTTTTTGTTTTTTTTATAAATTTGTACCACCTAGCTTTTGGACATTTTGCCCAGGAAAGGAATGACCATAGAAAAATGACAAAAAACCCCCTAACAAACAGAGAAAGAAGGAACAAGATCACCAGGAACAGAGATCAAGCCATCACAAAGCTGAATTTTCTTGTTTTGATAACTTAAAGGTATTTTGAGAGTGAGGATTTTAAAAAAAGCAGAGACTTTCTGTGTAGGTATACAATAAATAGAACCACAAAATATCTGTCTTCCAATAACACTTACCACAGCCGTAGGATGAACTTGTGCTGTGGGATGAATGAACACATCCCCTGTCACCTTGGGTTTGCCCTCTCTGTTCATCGCCAGTCGCTCCGGATGTGTACGTTTGTAGATGGCTAGGTAATGTCGGTTGGCATAGATGGCAGCTCTGTCACGTAGCAAAGTTACAATAAAAAATAAAATATACCGGGTAATAACAAAATTAGTGAATTTTCCTTTTTGTGCCTTCTGACCAATTTGTGACAGAAAATTTTGAGAAAATCTGTTTGAGTAGACAGAATGAGGTCAGTGATCAATGAACCAAATGAAAAACAAATCATCATTTTTGTTCATAAAATTCACCTTAAGATAAGATAAGATAAGATAATGTTGCTTATAGCCCAGCCAACCTCAAAGGGCCACATCAGGGCTGTCACCACGTTAAAATCAACTCACAAGTCATTCATTCACACAATTCTTTAAAATACATCGAAAAACCATCCGAAAGTTTGTTAAAAATCTTTCCACTGTAAAAACTCAGATCCGATGAAAAATATTAATCTCTTTCAAAAACTCAAAGATCGCGTCAGGCGGGACATCTCTGAACAAGGTTTTCATGGAATCTGCCGTAAAATGTTTATGTCTCACAACACTCCAGAAGAACATGTTTCACTGTGAGTGGCACATGACATGGAATGCACCACGGAGCTTCTTCACTCTTTAAATGGTAGGAATGGGTAAAATACGAGTGGCCGGTGTGCAGCCGGCACAGAACTGTTTCTTCTTTACGACCACCAGACGAAGATGAGAGGAACTCCTTAAGGTTTGGACGGATCTGGAAGAGTTTGTTATCCGTCTGTGTATTCCAATCCTCCTGCCAGAGGTCTCTGACATAATCGTTAATTTTGGGTTTCAGATCTGAGCAGGGGATATATATGTTTGACGGTTTCTCTGTTGTGGCATTCTTGGCTAAACGATCAACCATTTCGTTCCCTCCGATGCCAACATGACCAGGAATCCAAGCCAGAATAATGTTGTAACCATCCACTTTCAACTTGGTCAAAAGTTAAAAAAAGTGTAAAAGTTCTAGGTGCTGAAGGTTGCCGCCAGCTATGGCCTCCAACGCTGACAGCGAATCTGACAGAACCAGAAAGTCACCTTGCATACCAAGCAATAAAGCTTATCAAAATAGGCTGTTGTTTTTAATCCCAAACTATGGCACACTTACACATATAAAAAAACTATGTAGAACATTTGATTTCTTGTCCACACCCATCTACAGTGAATTGCTGTCAGTCTTTGGTGTCAAGAAAATCACGAACTGAAGGGACACAATCAGTGGCATGTTACAGGGAGTCTCCACACTGAGAGGACAGGTCGATGGCATGCAGGAGAATGGGGGAGGATGGGAGAGGGGGGGGGGGGGGGAGGTGATGGCCTTACTGAGTCTGTCCCACGAGGCAGTTATGGTAAGGGGGCTTGTAAATGGGCTTAGCAGGTGGAGTTTTTGCATTTCTTGTAATCGGAATAAGCACTAATGAGCACCAGCACAGTGATCCAGCAGTGGTACTGGGTCCACTATGATGGGTTACTTAACAACTGACCTAACATTGATAGTTCTCTGTTGGCTAATGGCACTCTTACTGTCCAAAAAGAATAATCCTAAGTGTGGCTGTATGCTAGAGGTATAGGGATACATGACATGAGAGGAATGATAGTGAGATGGCATGAAAGATAGCATAGCAAGCAAACACACACACACACACACACACACACACACACACACACACACACACACACACACATCACACACACATATAAGAATTCTTCCCTTCCCACTTCCGCCAAGCCAGTAAATGTGGGTGCCCTATGGTGATCTATTTTCTCATGTGGACTGCCAGAGCTTGGACTGTGATAAGACAACGTTGTGTGTGGCTGTGTACAAGGTGAGTCTGAAGGCGAGTCTGAATGAGCAGCTCAGGAGAAATACCACTGAGAAGGTACACAAGATAAGAGAAACACACAAACAAACAAACAAATGAACAATAAGCAGACATAAAAACCAAACATAACATTTACAGCTAGTTCTGAATTAACCTGAATCTTGCTAGATATCTGTACATAAAAGGGTTACACTGCTGAATGTCCATACTAAGCAAGCCTTTTCCCTCCCCCTTTCATCAGCATCCCAGTGCCCACACGAACTCCAGCAACTGTATGACTGAAATAAACACACTGATGCATAAAAGCAATATACACGATTACATTGTACATACAAACTTCATGCATGCATAAGCATGTCCTTTCACATTCACATACATCCGTAAGCTTTCACGCATATGTCAGACACCCACAAAGTACGACCCCGCAGATTTGATCTGACTCCAGAAGCGTGATGTCTGGAACATGAACAGTGTGCTGGTGGCGGCCATAGGGAGGAAGACATCCTGCTCCAGACGGATCACCTCCTTGGAAGGCACTTGGAAGTCAAAACTGAAAAACATACCACCCTGGTCAAGCTACAAAGAAGGTATCATTCTTCTCTTCACTCTTGCAGCAAAAAAAAAAAAAAAAAAAAAAAAAAAAGAAAGAAAAAATAATTCCATTCCTAAATCAGCAATTTATTTCTTTCATACATCAAAAAGTCCTTTCAGATTTTGCTGTTCATGCATGTACATCAAAAAACATAGCACTTGCAGAGTCTTAAAATGGAGTGATGCAAGTAATCTTCTTCAAGATGCTGAAAATCTTAATATACATTTAATTTACTGTCTGGCCTAAGACCCAACCATATCCTGAAAGTCACTGATGCCCTTTGGTTCATGATCCTTCAAATCATCTGATCTCTCCTTAAAAATTATTTGATCCATTTCATGGTAAACATATCAACCTCAACTTAATTAAGACAAAAATATTGTGCAAACAGCCCTTTCCACAAACTCTAAAATACTAAACATGTTTTAGTGAATTTTACATTAAAGTAGTCATGGTCATTCACAATGCATTCACACCGATACACATTATGAATGTATGTGTTGAGTATGGACTTTAAAAAGATGAAAAGCATTAAACTCACATACACTGTCAGCACATAACTTTTCCTTTGCACATTTGCCAGAACAGATATCCCTAAACAAACTGTTTCCAAACTAGAAGTTGACATTGAAAGATATAAACAAAACACCCCAATCAAAGAGATACCCACAATCAGAATGAAAAAAATTAGTTTCCTATTAACAACGTCAGTTTGCAATCAAGTGACAAACTACATAAATACTGATGTGTAAAAGCAAACAAACTAACTACACCTATCAAATCAAAGCTAATCTACCAAAAAACAAAACCTATCCTTAAACTAAAACATGACCTACATGAGCACAAAAATTGTAATTTGCATTACAGTTATATAAATACTACCCTAATCACAGTCTCGTGTCACAGCCTTTGTCATAATCATCATCAGAAAGTCATACAGCAAACAACTAGGCATTAATCACAACAGGTCGTAAGGTTCACTTTCACAGTTCTGAGACTCACAACAATCGGCAGACATGCAGCTAACCTACAGTAAAGACAAAAACGATCGCTTCACACAGGCTGCACTAATTCTGACCATACATCAGTTCTGTTTCAAGCCTTGTCAGTCAGTACCTAAAGTCAAAGAATGGACTCTGGAAGTCACTGAGTGTAGGCACCCTCATAAGCAAAATACCAGGTCACAGGGAATATTCCAGGGGTTAAAGGATTGCATGTGTTGCTGGTTTGATCACCTCACAATCGTGGATCCTCCATTCTGTCTTCTGAGGATTAACTTCTTTCCATGGGGATGAAAACTGTTGCATTAAGAGGTTACCGTGACAGGGCAACACAGCGAAAGACTGTTGTCTTTTCCTTGTTAGTAATCAGAAAAGTACAAAACATTTTGCTTGTGCTGTCAGAACAGATTATTAACTATGATTACATGCATGTCATCTTGCTTGCTGTGCATGATAAATGTTAGTCTCAGTTTCGAGAGGAGCAACAAATCTATAAGCAGTTAGCTAATAAGCAAATTAGATCTTCTACAACATGAGTGCTGTTATCTCTGGTGGTGAAAGAACAGATTTTGAACGACATGGACATACAACATGGTGCAGTACAGTAGAACCTCTGTTAACCCACCTCTCTATACAACTCCCTTCTCCCCATGACCAAATGTTCTGTGACCGATCATTTCTCTGACAATGTGACTCTATTTGTCACCTCTGTTGAATGACCTTCCCCTAGTCTGTCTAATGAGTGCCGATATAACAAGTTTATATATACTGACTTTCAAAGCCAAATTGTTAAAAAAAAAAATCGCCAGCATTAGTCACTTATTAAATCAAACTAATGGATACTCCTGCCTCTTTCGTTTTTCTATTGAACATTATGTCGTAACATTTCTTTGTTGTATGTGAAATGACTTTGATCGGTCAGTCTACATCACTGTAAAGATCCCCCTTTAGGTCTGATTTTTCCATGACATTTTCAAGGCAGTTATAGAGAGGTCCCACTGCATGAAAATAGCAGAACTGAATATGTAAAAGGCTGTATTTGACAGTAATTTCAAAGTGAGGTTAAACTCAGCTTTTTACATGTAGAACTAGCAGCATTAGCAAAAGTCAGATAATAAAGAGGAATGTTAAGAAGTGTATCAATAACTATTTCTTTTCTATTTACAAACAACATGATTAGTACAACACATACACATACAACATACATCATACAGAAATATGTACACTAGAAGCATACAGATAATAGCTTTATAACAAAGAAAGTTCAGTCAATGAATACCCCCAAAACATTAAGAATACGAAAATATCTATCAGAAACCATTACAAATAAATGACATTAAAAAATTACTTTAAACAATGATAGGTAATCATGACATTAAAATGTTGTTTTGAAGAATAAAACATAATCTTAATTCTATACCTTTTATGTAACACAATTAAATTCAGCAGGAATAAATCTTGAAGCAAACTGAGGAAATATATATCTCTTTTTGAATGAAACACGATGATGCAGTGTGTGTGTGTGTGTGTGTGTGTGTGTGTGTGTGTGTGTGTGTGTGTGTGTGTGTGTGTGTGTGAATGAATGTGTAACTGTAATGTAATGAATCAACAACACACACACACACACACACACACACACACACCACACACACTCACACACAAACAGCAACTAAGCATTAGTTGCACTGTAAGTCCTTATTCATTCACAGTCTTCTTAGGTTCTTAAACATGCACAGCAGAACTCAAACGACATTTCAATTTTGTTTTAAAAATAAAATTGATTTTGCTTCTCAATCACTTCTACACAATTCTTTGTTCACAGACAATACCCCACCCAGCCACCCACCCCACCTCTCTCTCCCTTGACTGGACTTTGCCGCTTTGTCTTGCCATAAACTGGGTTTCTGTCTCTGAAGACTGAGAGGCTAAACTCTTCAGTTTTCTTCCAAAAAGCAGTTGAGACATCAAGGTGGCCTCCTGGATACCGACACCTGAAGTGCTGGCCTCGAAATTCAGCAGCACTTTCAAAGACATGATCTGGATGACTCTTCATCACATGGCTTAGTCTTCCCTATTCAGTCCATAGCACACTCAGTAGAAGACAACAGGCCCAAAAATCAGACAATATTTACTGCTTTTCATACCCACACACTCCCTGTCACAAGTCTAACTTCAGCCACTGCATTGTACTTGTAGGAACCCTTGTTCTATAGTTTCTTGATCCTTTTCTGTATGTGAACGGTCAAAGTTTGCTGATGCGCATTTTTAAAAACTTACAGTTAAAAGTCTTTTTTAAAACCCAATATTTTTCATGCTCGACAGACCAACAATTCTTTGAGCGATATCTCTCAAGGATAACAACAAAAAAAAGAGAGATTAATAAAAGAACAACTGCAAATGTGAGGTCAAGCAAATAAGAATGGTCACTCTACTTGACTGACAGAAGTTACTAACAACATGTGACAGATCAGCTTCAAGAAGGGCTGCATGCATGTGGTTCTAGACAAATAAAGTAATATATGGCAGAAAGACAAAGTTGTTTTTTTTTTTCCCCATCTGTGTGATTAACCTTAATCTGATGATGCTTTTGACTACATACTCCTGAGAATTCAGGTTGTCCACAACCCATACAGTTTATAAAGGTTTTTTTGTGCGTTTTCACTGCACTCATTCCTCTTCCACCAGTGTGGGTCATACAAGACTCATACTCATCATCAGAGTCCTCAAGAGATTATACCTTAATGCAGGTCTCCCCGGCCCCAAATTAGTGCCCTGCCAATGTTCCTACAGATGTCACACAACACAGCTTTCTACCCTTATCAACATTCCCTCCAGCTCACCGGGTGGATTCCATGCAACCTCTAGCAAATAGGCACCCAAGACACACAACAGACACAGAGATCCACAAACACATGACAATGGGCATCACAACTGTATATCAATGTTGGTCAAGCAATCAATTCCATGGGTACAAAGTCAAGGCAACTGGACAACCATTTGAAGTGAGTTCAAAAACAATACTGCAGGTGAGAGGAACTGGCTGGATTGGTTTTCACATACCGGACAAGAATGAGGTGCATGCAACAAATGGTTTCTAAAAGTCACAACTGGTTTGGAAGGACGTACCCTTTATTCATGAAGCCTTGGAAACTTAGGGAAAGAAAAAGGAAATGGATACACTCAAAGTGATTAATAAATTCTGTTGGATATACAAACAAAAATGATAAAAAAACAACAACAGAAGTGTTATCATACATGTTCACAGGTACAAGGAAATAACAAGAAAGTAAACAATTATTTAGACTGTAGCTACATAAAAAATAAAGCTCAGAAAAAAATGGAAATGATCTGTACGGCATAAGTTCAGAAAAATCTTTCATACATCCACCACTTAATTAATTTTGGCCCTTTCAGGGGTTTTGTTGTCCGTACGGACTTTATTGTATACGAGGCAGGGATAGCAAATTGCTGCCGCTTATTGCATTAGTGAGCCACGGTATAGTATGTGTAATTAAATTAATTTTAAACGCGCCCATTTATGAATAGCCATACAAAAATCAATGCGAAAACAAATGCCTCAAAATACTGTTGAACATCAGTGACTCTACCTGCAGCGGTGTTTTATCAGTCTTCATAATTATTAAGAACCTCAAAACTGAAATCATTAAAACAAAATAAGCTTAAAGCATCTTATAAATACTTATAACAGCTATGATGATACTGACTGAGAACAACTAGTACATATTCATTGCAAAATAGATGTCACTTATAAATTTTGAAATTTGTAATTTGGCTGTTCAGAGCATAAATGCATATGGTACAGGCATTTAAAATTCTAGCATACAGACTTCGATTACATTCAAATTAACCACTTAAATCTATTCTATTGTTACAAAAACTATAACCAAAGCTCTAATCACCATGATCTTGCGTGACTGACAGATATCCAAACACACAAAACAACTAAAGTTCACATGACTTCCCCAAAGCTGAAAATATATACAGTTCAAAATCGATTGCAGTGATTGAAGCATATGCAGTGAGTTATCTCATGTCCTGTTGCAAATAAGGACCTAACTTAAAAGGAAAAGTGAGAGACTCTTAATATCTGTGCTTTGAAAACTTTTTAATGTTCAAACACAAAAAGATACCATGTTAATAGCATCATTACAGCATTATGTTATGCATAAAGTTTTGTTAACTGAAAGTGACACACACTATTGCACACACTAATGCACTCATTTTTATTGTGCAGCTACCTAACTAACTGTTCTTGAGACACAGGTGCAGACCCGACTAGGCCTCAAAGTCACTCTTAGAAGAAACCTAATTTTCAGTTACATAATGGATGTTTCCAGAAGTATAAACTGCGGCATTTCCACAAATGAACTTCTCAGGTACTCATTTCCCTTAAACTAACCAAAGACACGATTCAAGGTTAACTGACAGACTCTTTGTCTGAATGTATACAAAGGTTTATCTTTCCAAATAAATGAAGCTAAGTCACAGGTGGCTTTATTGATATTTTGTAAATGTGATTCAATTCGTTACGTTCTGTGAAAATTACAAGAAGCAGCGTTCTCTGGGATACAGTTGTCTTAGAATCTGTCTCGACTGAAATGTCTGTTAAAAACAGCACACTGTATTTGTCTTCAGCACAGGATGTTATTTTTTTCCCCTTGCTGTGTACTCTGACTGGCATTGTTGACTGTTAGTTGCTGACCTCTTTGTTTTCTTGGATTTCAAAAGTCAATGCCAGCAAGCTTTCCGTTTGTCTTTCTTTTTCATTACTTATTTTTGATTCAAAGAGGATTTTAGGTTGCCTCCATAATGTCACTTTACATCACAAGTGAAGACACTTCCGCCACCTGTGTCACATGAATACTATTACCAGGAGTCCAACAAGTATGCAAAAACACTCCAGGTGGACCGATACAGTGTGAAACAAAATAATAATTTTTGTGGTCAGCAAGATCATAGTTTTCTTTCACTCGCCCATCATTGTCTGGGGGTTTAAAATGTAGAAATCATAAACAAATTGCAGCACTAGGTAGGTCTACTGGTGTGCTTGTCACATTTTAAATAATATAACCAAAGACAGGTGCTGAGCAACATAAAGAAAGCTGTTCGGTTTTGTAAAGTGATATTTCCAGGCTTACTTGTAGTTTTCCTCCAGGTTTTTCTTGAAAGCTATTTCCAATGGCTGAAAGATCTCCGGAGTGAAGAGATAGATTCCACAGTTGATGCTTGTGCTCACAAAGGTTTCTGGTTTCTCCACATAATGTAAGATCTGAAGCGGAGTAGAAAATACTACAAGATTGGTGAATTCATTAGTTTTGTCCGAAAGGTAAAAAACATTGTTAACGAAAACGATAACAATGGTGATAACAAGGATGATGAATGCAATGATAATGTGGATGGATAAAATGCAAAATTAGAATCAACTACAAGACTATGGCCACAGGTGAAAAAGCAAACAACCCGAGGTCAAAGTTGTAGAACCAAAACAAAAACTGACGGATATTTTGTTGTGAAAAAAACCCACTGACCTGACAATATGATCATAAGTTAGACTGAATAGTAAATTCAATTCACTTACATATTTTGCCATTAAAAAGTAAAAAGTTGCCTCAGGCTACTGATAGCTTTATAGACAAATAGACATGTTACTAATTGGTGACAATACACAGAATGAATCTTTTTTTTTTTTATTGAACAATTTTTCGTTTTTTACAAGACAAATGCAAAGCACAAATATGCACATATCAATAGAAAGGAATAACAATGAAAGTAAAGGTGATAATTAAATAAAGGTACCTATTCCAGAAACGGCATTGGACACAGCACTTTGATAATCAAGCATGGATTCGACAATACTGGTAATAAGACTATTTAGCAAATAGTATCTGATGAATCAGTAAATGCTATCATCATTTCTATGAGCAAAGCTGATTTATAACACTAGTTTACATAGGCATTATATTGATGCAAAGAGCTATGTATAGTAATTCCAAGAGTTATAACCTCAAAAGAAATAAAGACATTGATACATGAAACATTCACCTTGTCATTCTTTCTAATAATGACACCAAATGACCTCTATGATGAGTGCACAACACACACAAATACACACACACACATATACACACGAACACACACATGTGTATATAAGCACAACATAAACACCGGCAAGTGGTGTAAGGAAAGCAGTGCGAATCTAATGTGGCATGGGTCATTGGGACAGGAGAGGTATAACATTACATTGTAAAGCACTAGAATGAATCTTACCTCATGAGTGTCTTTGTTTTCAACCATACACCCGTATGTAAGCGACTGCTGCCTTGTTGCCTGAATTGCAGAATAATCAAATGCAAAATTTGTACAATGAACATTGTATTACTAAGAAATAAAGCATTTTAGTAAACAGGAAACTCAAGATCTCACAAAATCAAGAAATTTCCTAAGTGGTGGAGGAAATGTCCTTAAAAAAAAAAGTTTATACATTTTTATTCTAAAATAGATCTCAATAAATATCACATTCTCTCTCACACACTTTTATTATGTGTGCATGCATGCATACACTTACTCTTATGCACACACACACACACACCAACAAAAAAAAAGATAAAAAACAAAGGAAAATCAAAAGGTGGTGTGGGAGAGGGAATGCTTTATTTTTTAATAACTCATATACTTATGTTACACACATTCTCATATGCACACAAAAGCACACATACACATGCATCCACAAACATATGCATGTGTGCACACACACACACACACACACACACACACACACACACACACACACACACACACACAGAGTCTGCCTTCACCTCAGTTGCAAGTACAGTGCATATTGCTGTGCTGGGCAGGGTTCTGTGAAAATCCAGCATGTCCTGCAGAGGGAAGTCCCCACAGACATCAGCATTCATTACGAAGAACATTTCTGGCCCCCCTGTCATGATCTGGTCTCGGAAATGGTACAGCCCACCAGCTGTCCCAAGAGCACTGTACTCTTGCAGATATCTGTACATACAAGTTCTTCTTAGAGCCATATTTTTTCATTTGAACGAAGACTGATTTACCTGTAGAATCCTGAACCTTCATACTGTGGTCAGAGATCTAAAAGGTAGATGGTAAGCTGAGCTGAGCATACTTAGTGTAAAAGTGTAATGAGTTCAACTAAAATCATGCGTACTGCTTTCTTTTTTCTTTTTTTTTGCTGTCCCAACCCCTGCGCCACCCACGCCGCTCGTTCCGACACCGTCCATAGCCACAGCCCGATCAGCCCCGCCGCAGCCCCAGCACCGGCAATCCACAGGGAGCAGTCAATGTCAAGTCGTTAAGAGGCAACCCACCGGAGGAGACACTGCACTGCTGCCAAGTCACTTCGGTGGTGTTCAGTGGCGCCTGTTCTGATCTAACATACGCAGGACAACACCTACTAAGCCCCCTACTGACGACAATAATTGCTTAGTCGCGGAGCCGGCGTGAGTGAGCTCTCCCTCCAGAGGGTGCCACCACGTCCGTCCAACGACAGCCCCCATAGACTCACCGATACCGGTGACCCCGACGGAACCAAACCAAGGTCATAGACGTGGAGAGGACATCGAAATTGAGGTCACCATGAGAGCAGGGCATGAAGGGCCATAGAATTTGAGACTTTTTGTTGTTGTTTGTTTGTTGTTTTTTTAAGGTTTTTTTTAATGCTTGTCGATCGGAATGAGGATGATTAAGATGATGCTACGGATTTCCATTTCGGTCTGAGACTACATGACAGGGCTGTACTCTACGCTTCCTTTCATAATATATCCTGGCGTCAACCAGGCCCGAGAGATACAGGCACCTGCAGTGTTGGTCAGGAAATTTGAGCAACACTCTCAGAAACGCATCCATTAAGTGGATGAAACTCGACTGTGTGGTCCCAGTCTTCCCAACTGAATCCGCAGCAAACTCAACTCGGGGTAGGAGCCGGTCGGGGCAGAAAAACCCACATGACTCTGATGGGATACGAACCCATGACCTCCCAGCCAGGAGTCCGCGACGCTAACCACTTCGCCACGGCGGCTGGTCTGCTTTCTTTTTTTAACAGTGCACTGTTTATTCAGGCATCACAGACAAACACACACACACTAGCACAGATACACAGACATGCAAGCAAATACATTGCAAGAATACATACATTTTCATAGTGAAGGAACACGAGAAAGAGACCAAGATTAGTTAAATTCATAGAAAGTGCTCACCAGACAAAAGTAAGGTATGGCAAGCAATATGTAGATTTGATATGACAGAAAGAGAAAGAGAGAGAGAGAGAGAGGGGGGGGGGAAGAGAGAGAGAGAGAGACAGAGAGAGAGAGAGAGAGACAGAGACAGAGACAGAGACAGAGACTGAGACGGACAAAGAGAGAGAGGGAGGGAGAGAAAGACAGGAAGACAGACAGAGGAGCACACTATTGTTACAACATAAGTAAAGCTGCTCAAAGTGATCTAAATAAACATTGATGATATCTTCTTTTTTCCCTTTAAAATTTTTTACTGACATTGACAATGACTTACCTAATCTGCACTTGGAATTCCACTTGTGACTGGCTGATGAACTTGTTGAGAGCATCATTTGGCTGATAAAAACCAATCAGGATGATTTCCCGCATGTCTGCCAGCTGAAACAATTCAAAACATGAAGAAAAACTCAAAAGAAGATGCAAAAAAGAAAAAGGCGCTTACATTATGAAACAGACAAATGAATTGTATATCTGTATGTCTTCTTCAGACACTACAAACCACAGGCAACAAAAATGCACAAAACAATACTCCCCACTTCACAGTCAGCATGAGAAACAATTATTATGGTCTTGAACTGATGAAAAATGTTTTTCTCTCTTCTTTTGGAGGTATCAAAATTCACACAAACATGAGGAATATCATCATCATCAAGCTGTACATTCCTCCTAATTCATTTCACTTTTTCAAATCTTGTATCATTTTGAACTGAAAAACCATTATTATATTTCACGGTTATTACAGTTATCTATTGATTAGAGTTGTGGCAGTTATCAAGTCAGTATTCCCAAAAAAATACATTCAACCATATATATGCATTAAAGAAACAACAGATGTATGCATTTAAAAAACAAAAACAAAACAAAACTAGGAAAAAAACAGAAACCTGCCAGCTTGTTAAATCCCATCTATTCTTCACAGAACTGGAAAATTAGTCCACTGTGTGCTTGTGGGATGGATGGCACACACACACATGCATGCACGCACGCACACACACAAACCCAACAAATAACTATGCAAACTGATAGAGCATTCATAGGAGCAAGTATAGCACAGTTTTCTCTTACTGCATTAAAGTGTCCTGAGTTTCTTGAAACTTTTATTGCTGGTATGGAGCAGTTATCTCCTGTACAGTGATGCCTGAGTGATACTCCTAATAGGCAGCAAAAATCTGTAGCAAGTGTACCGTATGAAACAAAATGTAGTTTTGTATGCTGTCAAAACTATTGAACTATTACTATAAATGAAGCTTGTGAAACTCATTTCAAAAACAAATCATGCCAAACAAAAGTGCTTGAACTTTAAAATGTTGTGCAACAAATACACACACAAAATGATTCATACCCCACATGCCAACTTACTTTGCTGCATGCTTCAATATGGTGGTAGATGACTGGGAATCCAGCCACAGGAAACAGTGGTTTGGGAAGTTCCAAGGAAAGGGGCCGGAAACGAGTGCCTTCCACAAACAATTGTAACAGATCAGAGCTAAAACTTTGCAAAAGTATGTAATTTATTCTTCCTTCCCAAACTTTGTCTACAGTTCAATGTGAATAATTGTCAAGATGCAAGATTCTATCTAAAGTATGTAACAGCATCATCTGCCATAACAAATAACCAAGAAACAATAAACAAAAAGAAAAGAAATTATGTTTCATGATGAAAATCACCGTAAGTACTTCCATACAAAGGTTTTCCTTCACAGGCAGTATATTTTTTTAAAGCTACATTTCTTTGCATCATGAATTAAATACAAACAGTGAAAAAAAAAAAAATAAAAAAAATAAAGAGCCTGAAGATTGGGAGGAAGAGGGGAGGTGCAGGGATAAGGACATGTGGAAGAAAGGGGAAGAGGATTATATTTCTAATACCTGAAAAAATAAGATAACAAAATATCTTACTGCACTGGGAATGGCTACAATATATGAGGATGGGTTATGGGGTGGGGGAGGAGAGGAGAAACAAGCAAGGAAGGATGGAAGGGTTCGAGTGGAGTGGGGGGTGGGGGTGGGGGTGGGGATTTTTTAAAGAATAGATATATAAGAAGAACAGCAAGGAAATCCTTGCATCTTAGCAAGGGAAAAATTATTATTTTTCTTTATCTTTCTTTTCGTTAAGAATTGGAAGAACAAGGAAAACCTTACATCTTGGCAGTGGAAACATGATACATACATTGTAACATTGCGTGTGTTGTGTTTGTGTGCATCTGTGTGTGTGTGTGTGTGTGTGTGTGTGTGTGTGTGTCTGTGTGTGTGTGTGTGTGTGTGTGAATATGCATGTGTGTGTGTGTGTGTGTGTGTGTGTGTGTGTGTGTGTGTGTGTGTGTGTGTGTTATTGTATGCATGCGCATGCATTGTACTTGTGGCTTACAGAAGACGCTTGCAAAATACAACTGCCTACTTTTTCTGACTCCCATCCTCAGTACCTATCTGACTGTCTTCCTGGCTATATCCACATAATGTACACAATCTACTCTAGGGTCACACATTGGTTAGCCACTGTCTACAGGCAACTGACCCTTGCTCTTACTTTCCTTCAACGTTCACTTAATTTCCCTCTTGCACGTATCAATCTCATCCTCTGTGCTGTCACAAACTTAACATCCGCTGTGCATTACCTGTGATTGAAGTTTCTGTTTGTTACATCAATTGGTTGTTTATAACATTCCTAGTTCGTATGCATTTTGATAGTAACAGGTTTTTATAACATTCCTAGTTCGTATGCATTTTGATACTCTGTTACTGACACTACTTTTCCTCCACTTCTCAATACATCTTCCCGATCTCCCCACTCCCTCCTCTCTCTGAATGCATCTCCCTCCTTTCCTTTTACAAACAAGTACACACACACACACACACACACACACATAAACACACAAACTTAACTTGGGTATTCCCTTTCATTTACAAGATCTGTACACAGCTCTCACTTCTTCTCTCCTATCCGGGATGTCCCGCCTGATGTGATCCTTGAGTTTTTGAGAGAGATTAACATTTTTCATCTGATTTAAGATTTTACGGAAGAAAGATTTTTAACGAAGTTTCTGGTACGTTTCTAGACGATGTCATTTAAAGAGATGTGTGAAAGGGTTTTTTTTTTTTTTTTTTTTTTTTTGACTGGTGAGTTGATTTTAACGTGGTGACAGCCCTGATGTGGCCCTTTAGTTTGTGGTCAGCTGGGCTATAAGCAACATTATCTTATCTTATCTTCTCTCCTATCCACCACCTTCTCTCTCTCCCTCCCCCCCCCCTCCCTCCCCTGCTCTCTGTTTACAAACTGTTCTGATTTTCTCACTCTTTTTGCATAGATTGCCATTTTCAAGCTGACTGTAAATCAGTATAATCTAGGGAATGTGTGTGTGTGTGTGTGTGTGTGTGTGTGTGTGTGTGTGTGTGTGTCATTTTCAATCTGATGGCAAATCACTGCATAATCTGGGGAAGTGTGTGTGTGTGTGTGTGTGTGTGTGTGTGTGTGTGTGTGTGTGTGTTATGTGTTGTGTGTACATATTTCATGATCATTAGCCTACTTGCAATATGTGAGTGGTTTTTTTTGTGTGGAAAATCTATTCATGTGTTTTGTTGTGTGTGTTATATAAGTGATAATTTCAAGGTGTTTTTTTTCCAATGAATGTTAATTTGAAATTTGGCTTGTTTTGAGTCTGGTCGCTGCCTGTTTCAGCATCTTTGCTTCCAACTTATAACGTTCTAACATTGTGTCAGGCTTTAAATGCGTGGTACTTGGATGGGAATGATGGTGGGGAGGTGGGGGGGAGGGGTAAGACCAGGGAAGGGAGACTCTAAATAAAATAGGACCTGTTATATTTCTGCTCACTGTTGATGGAGTGGCTAGCACGAGTAATAGAAGCTTGTTGCATACAGTAGCATAGTGTAGGGCATGGTAGCGAATTAGTCTAACGTCTGGTGAGCTTGTCTATCCTGATTACTTATTTTTGATTTCTCACCATGTATTCATATTCGTTGGAAAAATTCACCACATACCTTTCATAGGCCCGCCTATAAGAATGATCGCCTTTAACATTTTCCTTTGGAGAAGCACTGCATCAGCCGAATTTCTTTGACACGCACGAACAATTGTGCCGCTGTAATGCTCTCCCTTTGAACATTTCCGCCGTTAGGTCTGATCTTTGTCGTCTGCTCAAGAGGAAAACAGATAGTTTCCTAAGGGTAACAGACAGCGAGAAGATGCTTCTCCTCTCTTTTTTTCCCATCTGGCCCTTGCACCTTCAGAGACTAGGAACACTAATACATAAAACAGCACGCGCGTGCGCGCGCGCGCGCGCACACACACACACACACACACACACACACACACACACACACACACACACACACACACACACACACACATATTTTGTACTTTTGTCCTTATTTTGAATCAGCTCTATCAAAATTCAGAAACGATGAATCTAAATGCATTTTCCAAGAACCTGTATTTCTTTTGAACTTTGTTCAGAACTTAATGATAAGTCCAGTCGGCTCGTTTTTATGATTTCTGCGTATTTTAGACTGTTTTGTTTTGACTGTTGCAGTTTGATTTGTTAATGTTGCTTTTTGCTAAGGATTGTTCTTATGTAGTATTTCCACTAATATTTAACACACACACAGGCGCACACACACAAACGCGCACACACACATGCGCGTGCGCGCGCGCGCAACACACACACACACACACACACACACACACACACACACACACACACACACACACACACACACACACACACACACACACACACACACAAGCACGCATGCATACTACACACTCATACACATATACAAGTAAACACTCATTTCCTGTCTAATATCACTTTAAAGTGAAAAGACGTTAAATCGAAGAACAATAACAACACACGGGGGGGAGGGGGTAATGTCTGCATTACAGAACACAATGTCGATTTTTACTAAAAGGCTCAAAAGCAACATCTTTCAAAACAATGTAATGACAACAACAGCAACAACAACAACAACATTATTAGTATTGTGGTGGTGATGGTAAAAACGCACGCACGCACATTAGTCGCAGAATCAGTTTGATGGGCAAGGGAAGGGGAAGAAATAGGTGAAGAGGGTTGTTTTATGAGATGCCTTGAAGTAAAGGGAGACAGAGAGTGTTAACTACGCAAAGATATTGGGAGTTTATTCCAAGAAACCGGACTCTTAAAGAAAAAGAATGATAGCGATAGGTTTTAGTTCGAAATCGAGGGATTTTGAGCAGAGTGTTGTTGGTAGAGGAACGCAATTGCCTAGAAGGAGCATATAGAGATGAAGGAGATCAGAAAGGTAGCAAAGAGCTAAGCCATTCAAATATACAAATTATTAAAGCAGAGTAAGGACAGTTTGTAGTCTATTTGATTTTCAGCTGGCAGCCAGTGAAGAGAACGAAGTAAGGGAGTGACATGAGAAGATCTGGGTTGTCTGAGAATCAAACGAGCAGCACTGTTTTGTACTTTCTGGAAACGACTACGAAGATTCTGGGGACAGCCAGCTAGAAGAGAATTACAGTAATCAAGTCTAGAAAGAATGAAGGCAGAAACAAGGGTTTTGTGGCATCGACAGAAAGAGGATGTTGCACAGAACCAATGCGGCGAAACTCAAAGTAACAGACACGGCAGACTGTGGAAACATATGTTGCTGGAAAGGAAATGCTGAGTCAAGGGTAACACCTAAATTCTGTGCAGATGAAGATGTTTGAATAAGGCAATTTTCCAATCTGATAGAGTTTGGGATACGGTCAAATGAAAGAAGTCTTTTGGGTGCCAAGAAGATCATTTCAGTTTTTACATTGTTGAGCTGAAGTTTGTTAACTGTCAACCAAGATTTTATGTCCATGATACACGACTGTGTGCATTGGATTGCAGAAGGCAGCTGAGAAACATCGCTGGATATGTAAAGTTGATCGTCGTCCGAAAAGCAGTGGTAAGACAGGCTATGATGGGCGACAATGTCGGAGATAGGATGGGTGTAGAGTACGAAAATGAGGGGGCCCAAGACGGATCCCTAATAACTCCGTACTGGAGAATAGCTGGTTGAGAGGAGAAACCATTTACAGAGTCAAGCTGAGTTCGATCAGACAGATAAGACTGAAACCGTGACAGTGCTTTGTCAGAAATACCGAAAGTTTCGTGCAGACGAGACAAAAGAATCGAGTGATCAATGGCGTCAAAAGCAGCAGATAAGTCCAGAAAAGAGAGCATCTCTGCTCTCCTTCTTTCACGTTTGGCGTCACGTACTCGGGGGCCCGCTGCTGGAAACCAATGGGAGGGCGGACGAGTAGACACCTTGCGTCGGGTCGATGAAGCGTGGCGATCCAAGACGTCGAGGAGAAGTTTGCTGAACGTCTCAGCTGCAGGAGAGGTCATGAACTGAAGACTGGACACCAAGTCAGCTCTGAAGGCTTCGAGGTCGATGGCAGCAATGTTGCGGGCCTCAACATACCGAGGAGGGGAACGAGGAAGGGGGATATGCAGCATGGTTAGGATGGAGTAGTGGTCGGATGTGAGGGTCAAAAAGCTGATGGATGAATTAATGTATGACTAAGATGAGAGAATTTAAGAAGAGGATCTCATGCCTACGACTTAGCAGATGTCTGACCTATGCAATTGCCCAGCGCGCTGGTCAGGCCTTGAGTACCTACCTAACACTGGCAGTACCACTATTATTATATTGCATATGTGTGTGGTGAGTGTACACGTGCATGTGTAGGCAATATGTATGTACAGGAATGTGTGGGCACGGGCGCATGTGTGTATGCCTGTGTATGTGGTGCGCGTGTGCATGTGCGTGTGTGCGCGTGTGTGTGTGTGCGTGCGAGCGCGTGTGTGTGTGTGCGTGAGCGCGCGTGTATGCGTGTGTGTGTGTGTGTGCGCGCGCGCGTATGTGTGTGCGCGCATGCAGTGACATCTTGATGAAAGTGGAATTGTGACATGAGGTGGGGACACCCAAGATTGGAACGCATCGTTTGCTGCTAAAAGAAGCGAAGGACAAACTCTCATTTCCCCTTACATTCCCGTTTAATATTTGTTGGCATAATTATTGGAATGCACTGCATGCTAACACTAAATATGCACCTGACATCAACAGCTTTAAAAAAACTCCTAGATGAAGACCCTAAATTAAAAGATCTTTTCTTTAGCGTGGATTGAATATAATGTTATTTATAAGATAAGCGTGCAACCAGACCGAAATTAAATTGAAAAATAATGAGGGGACGCAAATAGGCCATGAGGCTTAAAAAAAAGCCGGTCCCTATTACTACTAATATAAAATATAACATAATATAAACTTTATTATTTTTTTATTTTACAACGAATCCTGCAGTCAACTTTTGTTTCTTCCTTAATATAAAAGTATTTTGCAAATTTTGTTTGTTCGTTTGTTTGGCGGCATAGCGATTTTCTTTTATAAAGTGTCCACTCAACAGTACTACCATTGTTTACACATTCCCAGAAATAAGCAGACAATCGTCTTCACCGGGAAAGAAGATAACGTTCGATTGCATTTTGTCATTTTCGCTTGCTAAGCTGAGACTACACGGGTTTTCCCTATGGAAAGGCCACATCATTGTACTACAATTGTCACGGTGTCACTATAAAGAGCACACGAGTATTATCACAGATTTGCTTTGGGAGAATATGATCACAAACTTACATAATCTTATTTTACCAAATGAATGGGGCCTATTTTTTGCATTAAAAAAATACTTTTAGATACCAGCAACACCAAGTTAATTATTTGTCGCAAGCAATTTGAGACCCTTGTGTACCAAGTATCTGCAATCGCGTTCCTCGTGACTCCTAAAAATAGATTATGGGAAACAACCCACATTACATGGCATACAAACATGGCAGATGATCAGGTGAGTATCCTAAAACAACGGATTAGATCATCGTTAGAAGTTCACGAGTGTCGGAAATAAAACACTTTTATATTATTGAATCTTCCGTTAGATAATTTTGATGCAGTCCAAATGTACAAGTATATTTAAGCCTTGCTGTGTTGAAGCTTTCAGCGAATGTGTTGATGACGAGCCACTTCACTCCTCGGCTACTGCTGCCAATTGATGCTCCAATTGGAAGTGAAACGTTGTACTTCACTTGTGTTTACATCTAGTGATCTACTGATTTAAAAGATGATGCAGACTTGAAAGTCAGTCTGGAATCTTTAATCCATATATTTTTTTTCCAATGTCATTGTCAACTACAGATTCGGCTAGTCACACTTCCAGGACTTCGGTGATAGGGACGCAAAACAGAAAACAGAACTGTAAGTTACCTGTGTAGTTGAAAGATTCAGGATTCAGGGACATGTGTTAAACACATAGCCATCTAGGCTATTAATTGTCCCATAATTCGATGAAAAAAATGATGTAGGTCATATAAGGTCCTTTGTGATCGCTCAGTCTATAGTGACGGTTTTAATCGTCATAATCATTCTTAAAGGAGTTAAGAATCCCTACGGGAGTTAAGAATCCCTACGGTTTCAGTGTAGGAAAAAAAAAAGAAAAGAAAAGAAAAGGAAAACTAGACTGGAGGTGGAAGGTGAAGGGTTAGGTCGAAGATAGGGCTGGGGGAATGTTATAGGCCTAGCTTTAAAAAAAAATTATTATCTGGCGATTGTGAGGGTTTGGGACACTGCGTAGGACTAGTTGCACTATAGAACTTGAAGTTCTCGTTGGAGTTCAGGGCTTTTTGCTTGCTTTGTAGTTTCCCTCACCATGACTAGACCATACCAATGGATAAGGGAGCAGGAATATAAAATAATAAAACAAATCTAGGGCATTCAAAAAATGTATTCCATCAGTGTTTGTCGATGATATGGCCAGTACTGACCTCTTTTGACTACCCATCCAGATCCAGATCCAGATTGTGTGTGAATCGAGACTGGGGCTGGCAGACTCTAGAAGTCCTAGTTTAATTGTGAGCCCGTCATTTTATCAAGTTGAGGTAGCTTTATCTGTTTGTTATTGTGTGGTCTGCTGTCAGTCTTAAATAGTTTCTTAACTAATATTGAAAGTATCACTGATAGTGAAGCGATAATTGGCTCAATCAAAATTAAACAATACAGAAGCTGTCTCTAACCGTGATATACAATGTTATCTAGCTTTTAAAATGAAAGGTAATAAAGAGCAATAATTCTAAGATGTGCATGTACGAAAGGCAGTCCAAAAAGTGTTAATGGTGATGTGAAGCCCTGTGAACTGCAGGGAAGAGAGAGAGGGAGAGAGAGAGTGTATGTTTAAGTGTGTGTGTTTAAGTGTGTGTGTGTGTGTGTGTGTGTGTGTGTGTGTGTGTGTGTGTGTGTGTGTGTGTGTGTGTTTCTGTGACACACACACAGAGAGAGAGAGAGAGAGAGAGAGAGAGGAGAGAGAGAGAGAGAGAGAGAGAGAGAGAGCAGGGTCTGACAGCTTCAGTATGATATGATGTTGTATTAACTAGCCCAGTGGAATCAGTGGAGGCCCAAATCAACAAATGTATACTGTGAAAATGGTTTTTATTGATGTTGAGCTTAACTGTTGCCAAGCAAAGCTGAGGTTACCCCTGAGATCCATTGAAGAGGACTTCAAAGTTGAAAAAGCAAAGTTACTGTCTATGCTTAAGGACTTGGGAGTTTAGGTTTTGAGATCAGTTCTGCCCAGACTAAACAATAGCAGAAAATGGGAAGTTCAGGAAGCAGTAAATGTGGCAAAGGAAAACATTAGTCAGGGAAATAACAGGACACAAATCATCAGGCAGGTACTGTGATCAACAGAAACAAAGTGGTGACCAATGGAAAGGAAAAAGGAATGCAAAGAGAGCTATGGTAATACAGGAGATGAAGAAAGAAGAGGTTGTCAAAAGAATCCAGATGGCAGTGCAGCAAAGCCAACAGGGACAAAGGAGTTCAAGGGAAAATGCACTATAAATAAGTCTTGGCTGGAACGGAATGTGGCCTGCAGGTCCTCATAGAATCATTTTCATCTTCTGATCCTTCTGCCTTTGAATTCAGATTTCATGTTCACACTTGCATGGTTTGCATTTAGGCAGTCACAGATTTCCATAGCTCCTTGCCCATGTAGCACGGTAGAGCTGTTGCAATTTTTTTTCCTCTAAGAATTGTAAATTAAATATGTGAAGCATGAAAATTAAATTCTTAATCTGTTGTTTTCTGAAGTGTGTGTGTGTGTGTGTGTGTGTGTGTGTGTGTGTGTGTGTGTGTGTGTGTGTGTGTGCAAATAACAGAAAATATACTGTTCAGTGTCAGGTAGTGTCTCTGTTAATAAAGAATGACCTTGAACACTTTGATTATTGTTAACACCGATATTAAAATACAACTTAAGGTATATTTAGGTCACCATGAGAGCAGGGTAAGACGGGCTGCAGAATTTTTTTATGCTGGTTGATGAGGGTGAGGATAATGAAGATGATGGTATTGAGTTCCATTCTGATTGTAACTACACAATAAGGTTGTATTCATTGCTGCCCTTCATCCTATATCCCAGGCCTAGTAAGAGGCAGAAACACCTACTGTGATCAGGACATTTTAGCAACACTCTCAGAGATACATCCATTAAAACTTGACATTTTAGTTCCAGTCTTCCATTTGAGTCCATAGCAAACTCGACTGTAGGTAGGAGTTGGTCACGGCCGAAAAATCCACAAATAAAATGCTCTGATGGGAACTGAACCCATGACATCCCAACCTGAATCAGCTATGCTAAAAACTGCACCAAGTGAACAGGCAGAAACAAAGAGGAATTGTTATTGATGTTTCTACTCCCATTTGTTGGGGATCAGTGCAGCTGTTAACATACTTCAGAATAATTTCATTGTTTTCTCAGAGATATCTGTTGCCAGAAATGTTCAGTTTGGTCAATACGATAAACTAAAAACTCTGTGTGTGTGTGTGTGTGTGTGTGTGTGTGTGCGCGCGCGCGTATGTGTGTGTGCACATGTGTGTGTGTGTGAAAAGATTTATAAGAATTGGTTAATTGAAAATCTTACAGATGCATTCTTGTCCAATAATAATCTGCTGGTTGAAGTTCTGTCAGTGCCCTAAACTTAATATCTGTTTTTGGCATTGTCAACAATGTTTGTTTGAAGTCAGCTGTCTTTCTTTCTTTTTGTGTTTCCTAACAGCTCAGTTCATTGTGTTAAGCCTTTATTCATCCAACATTCTCAGATGATATTACCTGCATCAGCTTCTCTCTCTTTTTTTTTCTCAGTGTGGCAAGGTATGACATACATTTACTCATGTGTGTCTGGTTTCTCACGGATTAAAAGCATGAAATGTCTAATTTCTCTGTAAAAGTAAAAGAGAATGATTGGTGATTATGTACCTATTTTGGCTCCCTCTGTATAGTGTTAAACTCTCCTACTGGTCATAAACCTTTTTTTTGGCAGGCAGTGAGATTTAATAACAGTACATAACAAAAAAAATCCCTCCCTCAATTGACAGATTGATTAGCCCCCTGATAGTAATGGTGAAGAGAGCAATTAGATGCACAGATTAGATCTTGAAATGAAGTGCAATATTTAGCTATAAAAATTCCTTTTTCTGTGTTATATGGCCAGAGAGTCAACTAAAAGCAGTTGATGAAACAGGAATGTTTTATGTATGAATTTGCCAGCTTTTTTAATATTTTTTTTACAAACACTGCCTCTTTGTAATACATTATAAAAGGAGAGAAGAATGGATTAAAATGAAAGGGGACAGATCAATTTTCAGATTTGTGTTCTGATTCTGGTAGTTATTTATATTTTATATATCAAAATTTTCAGAGCATTGCCTTAAACAGCAAAAACAATAATAACAAACAAGTTACTCTGCCCCTACTTCATTCCCAACACACACACACACACACACACACACACACACACACACACACACACACACACACACACACACACACACACACACACACTTATTTGATTTATAAGTCATTTAGTATTGAAATAAATTCTTCAGATGGATTCTCTATAACATTTACAAAAAACAATTCTCTATAACATTTACAAAAAACAAAGGACCAATAACTCGGCAAGATATCAGAGGACAACGCTGGCAGGCAAGAGCCTCTCTCAGTTACCAAGCATAAGCTTGCCTGGTATAGGCATGCACCTGGCCATTACTATCGTGACTGCTTTTTTTTGACTGTCATGAGTGTTTAAAGACAAACCTTTGACATCTGCAGGACTCAACACCTTGAAGACCATGACAGACGACCATTCGATAGGTGACGGGTGGCCAGGACAGGTGATCCAGCAGGCAGTTCTGTATGACAATGTGGAACTGCTTCAGTGCTTGCTGGAAGGGGAAGAGCTGGCCAACATCAATGCCACTGACACCTGCGGCCGAACTGCTGTCTACACTGCTGTTTCAAACAACAGCATAAAATGTCTGAGGCTTTTGCTGGAACATGGGGGTATGACCTGGCTTTGGTTGGAACCAGTGTACTGAACTGTAGCGTTAGTGTTCATGTGTTGTCATTTTGTGTTAAAACCTCTTCTTGCCTCTCACCACGCCACCACACATATGGATACAAAAAAGGCTTATATGCTAGTGATCTTGCAAGTACATGTCTAAGTATGTATACTAACTTTTGTTAAAATCCATGGTTATTATAGAATGAATGATGTTCACAAAGACTGTTCCTTTGTATTGATGGAAATAAGGATATTCAAAAAGAAAAGAAGAAAACATATATATGCTGGAAATGTTAATTGATCCTGACATGATGTACGAACAAGTAACAAGTGGAACAGTATCATCTTTTATGTTGAAGAGAAACAAATCACGTCTAAATGAAAAAAAATCAACTTTGTAGACTTCCTCTTAGCTTTGAATGTGGAGGTATCAGAAATAGATTTAAAAAGGTAAATTTTTTTTTTAAACTTTGAAGTGCAGATTTACTTTCTTTTATTTCTTTTGTTCTTCGTTTTATGCCTTATTTTATGGTGAAGAATGTAGTATGACTAAATGGCAGATAGAAACAGATATTTAAATTGTAAATGTGTTTACGTGACAGAGGCGTGTGTGAGTGATTGTAAGGACTGATTTGTTTTCTATTCATCTTGTATTTTGCTTATATCGTTGCTAGTCTTCTTTATTACTGCATATGATTTTGGATTTCATGTCATGGTTAATGCTGACTTAAGTATTAATTGTGTTTGAAGAAAATCATTGAAGTTATTTTATGTTTTTTTTCAGGAAATGCCAACATTGCTGCTGGTGGAAGGTGTCATAACATGGTAAATTTGTGTTATTTACACTATTACAAAAATAGTTTGTTTCTGTCATTTGGGAACATTTATATAGATCTGGAAGAATCTGTTTGTTGTGGACTTGACTGAACAAAGAGGAATGAAGAGATTGTGAATGTGTATAGTTTTTTTCCACTGTGAAATAAATGCTGTCACATTTATATATGATGGTAATGATGAGGATGGTTATGATTGTTATTATAGTATCTAACAATTATGTGTGTGTGAGTGCACGCCTGTGTTTATGATTTTGAAAAGTTGTGATGCAGTTGTGCATGTGTGTGTGTGTGTGTGTGTGTGTGTGTGTGTGTGTGTGTGTGTGTGTGTACTCTAGAAAACATGGACAAGCTGTTTTTATATAGGCAGCAGGCAATGATAAGGACAGATATAGGCAGAGTTCAAAACCCATTACCAGAATCCCTCAAACTAACATTGTTGCTCTTTCTTTCACCCCATCTCTTCTCTCCTATGGGGAAAATGATTTGACCGTACTGTTCCTGTGTCTCCATTTTGTTTGTTACTGTTGACAGACGCCTCTTCACCTGGCTGTGTTGGACTCAAAGCATGATGCCTTAAAGCAGCTACTTCAGAATGGTGTCACTCTGACCCCTGTGGACGAATCGGGTCAGACACCTCTGGCTCTAGCTCGTGTCATTGGCAACTCCACTTCCGTGACCCTGATAGATAATGAGCAAGGTAACCATGAGCAGTGATGAACAAAATTGCAAAGAACATGTAAAGAGCAGACACACACACACACACACACACACACACACACACACACACACACACACACACACACACACACACACACACACACACACACACACACAATATAAAGAGCAGAAAAACTTTCAAGAAAGCAAGCAATCAAAATAATCAGCAATTAAATAAAAAACATCGAAACAAACGACGTAACCTTGGTTCATTTTTTATGTGGGCTATGAAAGAATGACTTAAAGGTTTTGGTTCAAGTTAGTAATGACTGCTGCTGATGAATATTTTGATGATAGGTTTGAATGGATAAAACAAACAAAAAAAGTTTTAACAATTTTGCCAACAACTTAATGGACTTTATTTTTTCCAAGTGTAGTTGATACCAAATCATCAAAGAACAAATTTCTGCAGGAATTTTATAGCTTTGTTCCATTTTGTGCTATTAACAAAGACTTAACTGAGGAAAAGCTGCTGAGAAAAAGCTTGGCATCATTAATAGCAGTCAGTCCTTTCAATTCTTAAAATATGAAAAGAATATGGTCAAATGACATTTCAAATGTTATAAAGTGATGTGCTTTGTTTGTAATCAACAGAGAGGAGAACAGAAATCTTGAAGCATTTGTCATCCAGTAAGTATTTTATTCGAATAAGTCAGTTCAGTTTCCTGTCTCCATCTTTTGTTTCTGTTTGTTACTGTTGTATTTTTCTGTCATAAATTCCAGTCACTGATTGTGAGCGGGGGGGGGGGGGGGGGGGGGGGGGGGAAGAGAAAGAGAGGAGAGGGAGAGAGAGGTGTGAGTGAGTGAGTGAGTGAGAGTTTGAAATTGTGTGTGTGTGTGTGTATGTGTGCGAGTAATTTTGATGGACAATGAAAGTTTATTAGTGTATGAGTCGGTTGAATTGATATCACTACTATTATTGTATGTCTGTCTGTATGTGTGGGTAAATGTGTGTGTGTGTGTGTGTGTGTGTGTGTGTGTGTGTGTGTGTGTGTGTGTGTGTGTGTGTGTGTGTGTGCTCAAAAGCAGAAGTATTTAAAGTTGATTGCTTGATGGGGTAAAGGACTAATGTAAGTGCATGTGACCGTGAGTGTGGTTTTCCAACTCTTGATTTATGGAAAAGTGATTGGACAGAGAAAACTGATAAGTATGCTATGTTCATGTTGCTGTGTATGTCAATGGAAACACTTTCTTCCTAGGAGAGAAATTAACTTGCTGTGATTAAGCTGATGTACATACATTATTGTGCATATGTTTACATTTATGCACGCATGCATGCACACATACACAAAAGCACGCACGCACACACACACACACACACACACACACACACACACACACACACACACACACCACACATGCGTGTGCGCACACTGGGTGTGCTATGTGTTGAGGGGGAAAGGGTTTGGATTAGTATACACGCATGCCTCTTCTCTCCTCCCCAGCCTCTATGCCCCCTTGCCCTTCCAAGCATTCATGCATGGAAGTATGCATGCACATAAGCTTTCACACATACACATGCTCACAAATAGGTAAGCGTGCATGTGTACACACACGCACGCACGCACGCACACACGGACACACACACACACGTCCACGCATGCATGGACACACACACACACACACACACAACACACACACACACACACACACACACACACACACACACACACACACACACACACATGCAAACACACACTCACTCACACTCACACACACACACACAAACACACACACACACACCACACACACACACACACACACACACACACACACACACACACACACACACATACTGTAGAGAAAATCACCTGATCTCTTTGACTTTCAGAGCTGTGCAGTGCATGTGGGAGTGGCAGTATCGAAGCTGTCCAAGAAGTGCTCATTGACTGTGGAACCAACAAAGAACAAGTCCTCAATCTGATACCAGACGAGGACCTACCACCTTTGTGCAGGTGAAATGCTATAGATAATGATGTACAAGATCAGTTTTTTTTCCCCATTTGTGCAGATCTGTAAAAGACCAGGTGATTGGCAATGTAAACGAATGGGACTATTGATAGTTAAGCTGATTCTGTGTTAAATTTTTCTGAGCTGTCAAAACAAATGTTGTATTTCTGCTTGGTAAGTACATTGTCCTAGATATTTATGATGTCCCAACAAGGGGAGGAGGGGAACAGTGAAAAAGAGGGAGCTAAATCTGAGAAAAATCTAAAAGTTGACAAAAAAGGGAGCTAAATCTGACCCTCCTCAAACTCAACTAGCCTCATAACTTAACTTCCTCAAAGTCACACATAATTTCTTGTTGTGTCAGTTTCCTTCTTTCCTCGACAAGGGAACATACCCATGTTTACTCTCAGCTTAAATTTCTATCTGTGTGTGCTAGTGTGAATACTGGTAGACACCTCTATGCAGTGTCTAGTTGATAATGGTCAGATGCCTCTTCCCTTGCCTTCTGTTAGAAAAGTTCAATCTGAAAATAATGAAAAGAAAATCATGGAGATCGTGTATCCTTATCAAGTGTTGTTTGCTTCTGATTGGTATCTGTTACTGTCATTAAACTTAGTCTTGTCGATAGAAACTGCCCCTCAGATTTGTAGTTCATGTTCAGATTGGTGTTTAGGGCTGCTGGTTCTGTATTTCATGTTTTAATGACGGAAAAGTATACTGTGATATTCAGTTGACCTGTTGGTTTTGAGTGACTGAAATCAATCGTCATGAAGTCATATCAGTTTGATAAATTTATATGGAGGCTTTGATGATACGAAAGAATTCAATGAAATAGTTTATTTATTTCCCCGAAGATGGAGTATGGCTGCCTTAATGGCGG
This sequence comes from Conus ventricosus, assembly GCA_018398815.1. Classification (NCBI taxonomy): domain Eukaryota; kingdom Metazoa; phylum Mollusca; class Gastropoda; order Neogastropoda; family Conidae; genus Conus; species Conus ventricosus. Next base: position 52,281,577 of record CM031595.1, read on the forward strand.
GATAAAAAACGGTCATACACACAAAACTCCACTGCCTGTCTATACAGGCAGTGTCCGCAGGAGTATCAGCCTGCGTATGCAGAAAGAAAGAAAGAAAGTTTATTTATTGAGTGTGTGCACGTGGACACATTTTTGCAAATATGTATATTTTCAGATGTTCGAGCCGGCTTGCTCACACAAACACACAGACATGCACATGCACACACATGCGCTCACACACACACACACACACACACACACATACAGATGTGTGCTTGTGCACACATGTGTGCACGCTCACACCACACACACACAAACGCACACACACAAACACACACACAACACACACACACACACACACACACACACACACACACACACACACACACACACACACATATTATAACATGATTTTATATAAGAGAATGACCCTAATAGCAAGAAGAAAAATTTGTTCACTGCTGAAAGCGAAGATTTCCTTTTAAATGTAAAAGGAAAAAAAGAACACCATGTGTGTGTCCCAGTGCCAGTAGTGCTGGAAGTCTGGAGCTGGTGGACTTGCTGTTGAAGAATGGGGCTGCACCTGTGTGCCAGCGAGGATCTGGTCTATCACCTCTGCACTTGGCATGCCTTGGTGGCCATCCAACTGTTGTGCAGCGTTTGCTCACAGTGAGTTGAAGACAGATTTCACACTCTTTTAACATTTTGCACTTCATCTCTTATTATAGGACTGTGCAGTCTCATAAATCATATTTTTTCTCTCGTTTAACCGTTTCAGCATTGTAGGGACTGATACTGTGTAGGTACTGATGGGCAACAATGTAGAAAAAGATTTTTTATGTTGATTTGCATCATCATATCATACAACTGTAGGCCTCTATTGGTGATGGAAATATGTCTTTCGGCTGACACTGGGGAAAGGTCCACTGACAGTGAGGAGAGACTACAGGGAAAGTCCTGTTTGACAGCAGGAAAGACTGCAATGGAAAGCTTTGCTGTGTCTGGAGTTGAACTGTTTTAACCTGTCAGCAAAACAGCGATGAGTGGAGCTGCAAGATGTGTGCAGCAGTTCATTTGGTGGTGGCTGATGGGCCCTGTAGTCATGAAAGGTAGGCTGTTATATCCAAGGGGAAGGGGGGCGGGGGGGGGGGGGGGGGGGTGTGCTTCATGGGGGTTCTGTTGTTTCACGTCCAGTAGCATTACACAGTGGTATCTTCCAGGGAGCAGTTATGTCCCTTAGAGGAATGGCCGGTGGGTGCCTGCACCCTATGTGAACACAGAGCAGGCTTCAAGGAGTTATGCAGGATTACTCCTGGCTGGTTGGATTGGTGGCTGAGGACAGTGCATCTCTTTGACCCACTGATACTTTGGATGTATCTTTTTCTTTACAATCTCATAAAGCATCTCTCTCTCTCTCTCTCTCTCTCTACTTACATATGTACACACACACACACACACACACACACACACACACACACACACACACACACATTATATTACTAGATGCCCCCCTCCCCTGGTTCCTTCTCCCCCAAACTCTCACTTCTGCCCCACCTCCCATCTTACCCTCTTCTCCCCTGTCTCCCATACTCCCATTCTTCCTCTTCCTCCTCCCCCCACCCCATACCCACCACCTTGTTCCCTTTCCCTCGTTCCCATATGTCACTCTCCCCTTCCCCCCACCTTCCCTTTCTGTTTCTTTTAATACTCCCTCTACTCCTTCCCATGTTCCCACTTCCCCTCCCCCTCCCTCATACCCTCTTCACCCCTTCCCCCATCTCCATCCTCCCCTAACGTCCCCTTCCTTAGCCATACACCTGCTTTGAATCCCTCGGAGAAAATAAAAGGGTGTCCTTTCCCTTGTTCCCCTCCCATTCGACCTCGTTCCCTCCCCCCTCCCCTCCTTCTCCCCACTTTTATCCTCCCATCCCCCATTTGCTCCTCTGCCATTGGTATTCCTCCCACCTTACTTTTGGCTTAAACCTACCTCAAATACGTGTTCAAGAAAAAGAAAAGTCTTGGATCTTTTGATTTAGCCAGATACCTTCAGATTTTCAGTCTAATGCTCTCCTGGCTGAACTGTTGCAGTTGTTTTCATAGTGTTTTTAATCACTATGAAGGCCCGCATAGAGATGTGTTTTGATTTACTTTGAATACTGGTATCTTTTCACTTCACCACATGATTGCATTAAAAATGCGGCTCACATGACTTTCTAGGTCAAAAGTGGATTTGTCATTAATCTTCCCAGTATGCTAATGAGTCACTATGGCAAAGTTGTTGAAGATCAGTAGAAAACTATGGAGTTATGTACAGTGCAGACACACAGACAGATAGACAGATAGAAAGTGCTTCATATATTAGATTGGTCATGCAAAATTTGAAAGAAACTAGATTTCCACATCGCACTTTTGAATTCTTGGTCAAAAACACTCAATGACACCACATTTGGTAAAAGAAATTGTAATTTTTCTCTGCTGTGAAGTGACTTTTGACGGAGCAAGTATGATGATTTTTCACTGTGGCGGTTCTCTGTGTTCCATCCATGCTTAGTGTGCAATGCTTTGTGGTGTGTAGGAATACCCTGACTTGGCTATGGCCAGGTCTGTGGATCACCGTCTTCCCCTGCACGTGGCAGCAGCCTATCCCAGTGCAGAGTGTCTGCAGTGCCTGCTGAATCATAGGTACCCTGACAACCTGTTGCAGACGTTTGTACACACGCCATCCGGCCTCAAGTACAGAGCAGGTGAAGAGGCATGGATTATGTCTAGCATTGATAATTCATCTAGACATGAAACAGTCAGAAAAGGATATTGGATAGTTGCTAAATTCAACTTTTCACAGGCAGGTGTGATGTGGTTCTTAGTACTGTTGATTTACATGTGGGGTATTAGATATTCAAGCTGTACCTGCTCATGGGATTTTTTGGCCACAGTTAGCTCCAGAATTGAATGTTCTGTGGGCTCATGTGGGAAAGACTGAAGTTCCAGGATTGATTTTCATCCACTTCATGAGTCTGTCTCTGAGAGTTATGTTTGAATGGGAAGACTAGAGTATCATGGATTAGTTTGATTTAATTAAATTAATGGATGTTTCTCTGAAAGTGTTGATGGCAATTTTTTTTCCATTTTAGATGTCTTGCAGTCTGTGACACAGGGACCTAGGAGTTCTATGGGGTCAGTTTACTTATGTCTAGCTTTCTGAGCATGTTTAGCCAAGTTTGGTTAGAGCCCGAGTCTCAGAGCTGACAGAAAAACTGAAACTAACTCTCTTTTCTTCATGCAAGATTTCTGTTGTTTTAATGCTTGAAAAAAAAAAAAAAGCACAACAGCAACAACAGCAACAAAAGCATGCAGAGAAAATGCAAATCAACAAAAAAGTGTGGGTGTGTGTAAACAGGTTTCGACATCAATGCTCAAGACTGCTTGGGGAAGATGCCACTGCATGTAGCCTGCCAGCATGGATTCGAGGACAATATTGTGGCTTTGCTCAACTTTGCCATGAAGATTTGTGACGACAATGCCTCAGACAGCACCTCCTGCGATCGAGAGGATGTTGTGCGAACGAAAGGGGGACCCTCCTGCCCCCGGCAGGGCACTAGACTTGCTAAGGCGCGTTCCAGAGAGTCTGTCCTCAGCCACACAGGTCACAGTGTGCGGGAGACCAGTCATCACAGTCTGCACAGTCTGCACAGCCGGGATTCCACTCCCAACTATGATCACACGCCTTCACCTGGGGAAGGTCTGGGTGAACCCTTTTCTGTGCATCCAGCCAGTGAGTATGAGGAGTTCTCTTGTCCCATGGTTTGGTGTGAGGTTTTCCACTGTGTGTGTGTGTGTGTGTGTGTGTGTGTGTGTGTGTGTGTGTGTGTGAGTGTGTGTGTATGAGTGTATGTGTGTATGTGTGTGTGTGGTGTGTGTGTGTGTGTGTGTGTGTGTGTGTGTGTGTGTGTGTGTGTGTGTGTGAGTGACTTTACAGTTTTCTAATTTTCTAAGTGGATTGATTGACCAGTTTTATCAATGGATCTGTGTATTGGTCTGGACTAATGTACACAGAAAATCATTTAAAGTTGACATGATGGACACTGATAATTATTTTGAATATTCTCATGTATACAGTACACTGGTTATTGTAAATTGATACATAGCTTGTATAGTTATGCACCCTTGTCAGAATTTGAGGAGAAAAAGGATACGACTTTGTAGCCTATAAGTTACAGCAAAAATGTTTATTTTTTTTAATATAAGCTGACAGTCCAATAAGGAAATAAACTATCAAAAGAAAATACTTGCTGAATTGAATGCTATAAGGTGAAAGTGTAAATGTGTAGCAGTATTACGTCATGATGCAAAAAACCCAGAGTTTCAAGTGAATCCAAATGCTGAATCAAAACGCTGATAGCATGTGTATTTCTCTGTGTTGCAGTTGTGAACCATAGGTCGAATGAAGGGTTGTCCCCCTTGCATTATGCTATCAAGAACCACCACTTGGGGATTATCAGGACTCTGATTCAGGCAGGAGCCGATGTGGAACAGGAAGCAGTGCTGAAGGACAGAAGTGTGTCACCTCTTGCTTTCGCGTTTGAGCATCAGGAACTGCAAATCATGAGGCTGTTTTTGGAGGTGGGAGTGAAGGATTCTGACAATCAGATCCTCCAAGGAGCATTCATGGCCCAAGATAATAGTGTGATAGCTTTGCTCCTCTACTTCAAATCGGTCAGGGATCCAGTGCACAACATCAAAAAGAGTGAACTTTGGAAGTTTTCAGGTCAGAGCGAAATCATGAAAAGTGGAAACTTTGAAAGACCAAATCAGGGTGAAGGAGACATGCGGCCAAAGTCTTTGGCTTCAGCTGTTGCTGTTCATTGGCAGGGGCTGGGTGCGTTGAATCAGATAGAAGTGGACTGTTTGATTCAGGCCAGCCTGCGACTGAACCCAGCCCTTAGGAACCTGGAACCATCCCTGGCATTGTGTGCTATAACCAAGGTGGATATTTCTGGTAATTCCTTCCAGAAGCTTCCAGAGTGTCTTCTCATGTTGCCATCTCTTGTCGTGCTTAATGCCTCCAAAAACTCTCTTGTGGAAATGCCTGAGGAAGATGATAACTTGCCTGCTTCCTTTGCATGCCCGTCCCTGGAGGAGTTTCATCTGCAGGAAAATAAGCTCAGCACTCTACCAGCATACGTATTTCGCTTCCCTGCCCTCAAGTACCTGGATGCTTCCTTCAACAACCTCAAAGAACTGCGTCCAGAGATGTGGCTGGCCCCGAGCCTCATCACACTGAACCTGACCAGAAACCTCCTCACCAAACTGCCCTTATTTTCCAAAGAGCTCTCCATTCCCAGGAAGATTTCGGTGGTGAAGAGGATGTCGGGGGCCTCCCTCGGTGGTAATGGGGGTGTTCGATTGGATAGCCATTCCGGCTCCTCATCGGTCTGCAGCTTTGACATGGAAGGGAACACCAGCATGTGTGATGAGAGTCTGGACAACGCAGACGCCTTGAACTGTTCGAATGCGACAACCAATGAGGTGGTGCATGTCAACAAATGGAGTTCTTCACTGAGGGTAAGGTATTAGATGTACATTCACCATCTTTGTTAGGAATGATATGAAAGAGAAATTTGACTGTTTGTCCATTCAGTAATATTGGTCTTAGGTGATTTCGTTCACCAATTATTTCATAAGGAAACCGTGTACATAGCATAGGAATAAAGATGCTTCATGTGTTTGAAATACTTTGGTGTTGAAGTTCTGCTTCAAGACCACCCATTTCTTAACTGACAGTAGAATTCTTTTTATTAATTCTTTACATCTAAAGAGTTGGAACTAAATCTCAACGTGATTGCACATTCTCTTTGGGAGCTCTCTTTTGTTTGTGTGTAGATGGGGATGGTGGTGGGAATAGGGGAGGGGAGTAGGGATGTGTGGATCATGGGTGTGGGTATCAATGTATGTATTTCAATCAATAACCATTGTGTTCATTTTCTTATTTATCAACCCTTGACTGCCTGTTTATCTGTCCCTTAAGTGACATTTGTTTGGTCCTCAGACACCCCAATCTGTATCTTATACTTACCAGTTTCATCACACAATTTCTCAACAAACTAATGCTGTGAGTGTCCCAACACTCCTCACAGGTCGCCAATTCATTTGCATACATGAACAATGAGGTCCAACTGCGGTGCAGCGGAATCCCGTTGGCCTTTTAGTCCCCCACCCTGCCTTGTCAGTCATGGCCAGATGTTGGCTGTGAGCCAGTGGATGTCTGATCACAGGTCTCGTAACGGTCGTATTGCTCAAATCGAGTATTTCTAACAGTTGCTGCGGTGGAGTGAGGTCTGAGGACAGCAGACTGACATTCAGTGGACCTTGATCTTGAACTGGCATGTGAGGAGAGGGCTTGGGGTGTGGTCACTCTCTTATAGGGGTGTGGTGCAAGCATTTTGTTCACTCACAGGCTATGTTGAGGACAAAACAATGGTAGTGTATTGGTTTTTGCCTCATTTCGGGGTGTGGTGTAGGCCTAAGTGTTTTGTTCACTCACAGGCTATGTTGAGGACAAAAATGGTGGTGCACTGGTTTTTGCCTCAGTTCTGTGTATAAAACATGTTGGATTAGCTAGGGTATGTTGTTGCTGTTGGTGGTGGTGGTGTCTCAGAGCTGTTCTCACAGCAGAAAAGTTGAATGAAAATTCTGCTTTTTCTGCAGCTTATAATACACTGAAAAGGGCAGTTCATCTCTGACAGTCAAGGGGTTAACATCATCTAATATTTATGAGGCAGTGAGCTGAAATTGTTATTGGAGATGCATGCTGTGTAGATTATTAATATTATTGTTGTTGATATAATTGTGGTAATGCTCTGAGTGTTGTTCACTTGTTGTTTTGATTTGTAGTTCAGTTATGATTGTTGCTGATATTCTTGTTGTTCTATGTTTACCAGCTATTTTCATCTGGGGATGATAAGATCTTGGATAAGTCGCCAGCCCCAGTTTATGTTTAAACTGAATTTTATTCAGTGTATGTGAGATGTCATCAAAATATCATGTAGGACTTTATACACACATCTCAGATTTTTTTTTTCTTTTTCATTTTGTTGAGAGTTATCTCTACTTCTTGATGACATTTTTACCGTATTTAGTGTAATTTGGGCCTTAACTATGACTTTTCATGGAGCATCACTTTGCATGTTTCTAGGTAGTTGATCGAGATCCTTGGAAGAACAGTGGGGGGCAGGCTGGCCTCCAGCAGTTGAACCTGAGCCGCAACCACCTGACCACCTTCCCCAGTTGTCTTCCCTGCTTGGCACCTTACCTGGAAGTCTTGGACCTTTCGGAGAACCCTTTGGAGGGAGTGGCTGCGATTCCCGACATGCCCCCTTACCTCAAGGAGCTCAGCCTTATGCGTTGCGGGCTGAAAGATTTGGTGCCCTGGAGGAAAAGGCCAGACTCTTTCAAAGATATGGGCTGTTTCGGCACTGTCAAAATGTAGGTTTTTTTTTTCTCCCAGCTTTGTTCCTATGTATGTTTCTGTGCTTTGTTTCATTGTTTTTTTTTTGCAGAGAAGACCTTTGAGCAAGCGCATTACATTTGTGTGTGTGTATGTTTGTTGTGTATGTGTATGTGTGTGTGTGTGTGTGTGTGTGTGTGTGTGTGTGTGTGTGTGTGTGTGTGTGAGAGAGAGAGAGAAAAAGAGAGAGAGAGAGAGAAGAGAGAGAGAGAGAGGGAGAAGGGTGGGGAAGGTTGGTGAGATGCTGATGGTGGAAGGAGGTAGGAAGGATAGAGAAATGGAGGGAGGAGGAGTGGGGAGAAACTTAAATTTGTTTCCTTTTTGTCATAGAGCATAGCAGTACTTTGTACGTGTTCAGCCTAGTAAAATTCAAAGATATGGAAATATGTATTGGAGATAGATTCTTGCGATTTACTTATTATGATGAACTTGAATCAAAAAGAACTTCCTGGAACATTTGTTTCTCTCAGAAACCCCAGGAAAAGATAATTCATTCTTGATTCCACAGAGCATGGGTGATTTGATTATCAATATCACAGGGATCTTGACTTGATGAAATAAACTCTAGGTGTATTCTTTTTTTTTTTTTTTTTTTTCGGTTTTCACGTTTTTAATCAAACAATATAGAGATTACATGTGCGCATAAAGAGGACAGTGCGCCAAATCATATGTACATTGGCATCATTTCTGCAAGTTCTATAAACAGTGAATGGCATATGTCCAAAAGTTTTTTCAAAGAAGGAACAAAAAACAAACAAACAAAATATACATAGACACGTGCATAAGTTCAGATGGCAGAAAAAAAGAAGAAAAAAAAAGTGGGAAAAGAAAAAAAAAAAAAAAGAAAAAAAAAGGAAAGGAAAAAAACAAGATGCGAAGCATATAAACGTACTCCCAGTTTTCCAAACCGCTTATAAATCGGCCAAGTGCTTTGTGAGATAAGAAATAAAGGCAAAATAACGGTTTTAACGGTTATTTAGCCGATGTACACTTTTGAAACTGGTATTTTAGTCCTCACTGGGCTAAAGCCTGTGTACATACCAAATTTCATCCAAATCGGACAATATGTCAAGAATAACGGTTTTTAACGGTCAGATTTTGAAACACTGCATGGAAGTGCCATTTGTGTGTGATGACCTTTCTATATACAAAATTGCATTAAAATCCACCAATATATAAAAAATAACGGCAAAATAACGGTTTATCGATTATATAACCGATATTCACTTTTGAAACCGGTATTTTAGTCCTCACTGGGCTAAAGCCTGTGTACATACCAAATTTCATCCAAATCGGACAATATGTCAAGAATAACGGTTTTTAACGGCCAGATTTTGAAACACTACATGGAAGTGCCATTTGTGTGTGATAACCTTTCTATATACAAAATTTCATTAAAACCCACCAATATATAAAAAATAACGGCAAAATAACAGTTTAACGGTTATATAACCGATATGCACTTTTGAAACCGGTATTTTAGTCCTCACTGGGCTAAAGCCTGTGTACATATCAAATTTAATCCAAATCGGACAATATGTCAAGAATAACGCTTTTTAACGGTCAAATTTTGAAACATTATATAGAAGTGCCATTTGTGTGTGATAACCTTTCTATATACCAAATTTCATTAAAATCCACCTATATATAAGAAATAACGGCAGAATAACAGTTTTTAACGGTTGTTTAATCCATTTTCAGCATTACATCACTTACATATGGACAGAGGATCTGATTTGTCACAAGATCATCCAAACCGCTTATAAATTGGCCAAGTACTTTCTGAGATATTCCATGAAGAAGAAAAACTGTTACAGGCCGTTACAACCGTTAGTAACGGCTATAACGGGGCAAACTAAAACATCAGGCATCATCCGTGACCCATAATGAACATACCTGCTAATTTTCATAAAGGTCGGCCAAGTACTTTCTGAGATATTCCATAAAGAAGAAAAACCGTTACAGGCCGTTACAGCCGTTAGTAACGGTTATAACGGTAAACTAAAACATCGGGCATTATTCGTGACCCGTAATGAACATACCTACAAATTTTCAGAAAGATTGGTCAAGTACTTTCTGAGATATTCCATAAAGAAGAAAAAGCGTTACAGGCCGTTACAGCTGTTAGTAACAGCTGTAACGGTAAACTAAAACGTCGGGCATCATCCTTGACCCATAATGAACATACCTACAAATTTTCAGAAAGATCGATCCAGTAGTTTTGTCTGGAGTGAGTGGAACACATTTTGACCACGGACACACAGACAGACACACACACACACACACACACACACACACACACACACACACACACACACACACACACACACACACACACACACAAACACACACACACACACACACAGACAGCATTTCTTCGTTCCCATTCTAAAGTACTCCCTGTTCTTTAAGAACTGGGAGTACAAAAAGAAAGAAGGTGAGGTCATCTTTTGCGAGATTTAACAACTTATTGCTTCTCCTCTCCATCCTCACTCTCTCCATTTCAGAAGGAGGTTGTGGAAGTAAGGTGACTGGGCATATGGAAATGTGTATTAGATCAAGATCTTAAAGAAGTGTTTTCTTAAAGAATCATTGACCTATAGTTGTTCCATGCAGCATGAAAATGGGTTTAGATTGTTGCTGACTTTAGTATTAAACAATTCGATTTTTTATCTATTGCTCAATTGGCTTTGAAAAATTGAAGCATCTGGTCTACGTGTTTTGATTTTGCACTCATATATATGAAATTTAGCTAGCGCATAGCATAATAATGAAATCAAAAACTGTCTCTGTTTTCACACGTTGATCTATTCCAAAAATAACGATATCCCGTGTGATTTGGATGTTAGTTGTGTTTTGGCATTCATTAAATAACTTTTCAACTTCTTTCCAAAAAGTTTGAACGTGGTTACACATCCATAAAAAGTGTTGGATCGAATCTCTCTCTTCGTTACAGAAAGTACAACTTGTCGTGTTTGTTACGCCCATAGCATTTAAGACAATATTCGTACCAATAATTCTGTGTATGATTCGAATTTGTAGCCATTTTAATTTTATATCTTTGATTTTGTGGGCATGAGTAAATACTTTATTCCAATGGATTTCAGAATTCAGTTTGTTTAGCCATTTGGAGCAGCAATTTGGCTTACGCTTATCTTGAATGAAAATTTCATAGAACCGTTTGGCTCCTTTTCTTTCATAATAACTCTAGGTGTATTCTTAGCTTAAATATGCATTCACATCATCAGTAGTCAGTGCTCACGAACTGCGACAAGATCACATTGTAAAGGCAACGGCTAAAGAATCTGTCTGATTATGAACTGCCAACACAGCAATAACAGAGAAAAAGTATCATGGCTTTGACTTGCTTTGTCAGATTTCAAAGACAGCCACACATGCATTTAGAATAATTTGTGGACAAAAAGAAGATATACTGAAACGATGCTCTTACAGGTCGGTCTACAACCCACGCTACAGCAACAGTCCCTCCAGCCGCATGTCTCCATCCATAGCAAGTCGTGATTCTTTCAGCAGTATTGGAGCAATGTGTCTTCATCGTACTCATGTGGGCTTGCCCCGCCTGGAGAAACTGAACCTGTCCAACAATAAATTGGCAAGCATCTTCCTGACTCGGGCTCCGGATGGGCAGTCACTGAATGCGGACACTCAGAGTGTAAGTCTGGCGGTGATCTTGGTCAGGTTGCATGATTGATCCTAGCTGTTTTCTGGAGCATTATTCAAATGATGACACCAAGTCAGTTAGCACAAGCATTTTACTGCAGATCATAAGAGACTTTATTCTGAGATGTTACTTACTGTTGTTTTTTTTTTTTTTAGTAGTTTTAAAAATCATCTTGATCTGACTGAAATGTGGATGGTGATGCACTGTGCTCTAGGCTTTTAATTTTTGATTCAGCATGTGATTTGCTTTTGTATTTTCAGTCTTAGGATTTCAGTTAGTATGTAGTTCAGATTTGTACTTGCCTACAGCCCTGTTTACAGCCTTTGTGGCTGGCTGATCTATAAACAGCATGTTTTGACTTGATGTATGTGTGTGTTGCAAACTGATCTTTTTCAGTGCATTGAATCAACATTACCTTGTCTGGTGGCATTGGGAGAGACAAATACATAAACAAGCAGAAATATACACAAAACGTCATCCAAACCAGTCAGAGTTTATTAACTTTGATAATTATGTAAGTGATTCCTGATACATCAAATGACAACGGCGACTACGCCAGTCTTATTTTGTGTAAATGATTCTTGGTATATCAGGTAACAGTGACACTCAACTCAGTCCTGTGTTATAAATGATCCATGTTGCACCACATCGAGTAACAATCACACCCAGCTCATTCTTACGTATACATGATCTATGAAACATCAGATAACAAATTCCCAATCTAATCATACCTATAAGTGATCCATTAATCATTACACGAAAGTGATCCATTATACATCAAATAACAATTACACCCAACATGGTTGTACATGTATATGATCCATTGTACATCAAATGACAATCACACTAAACCGAATCCTACTTCGAAATGATCTACGATACATTTAACAAAAATCACACTTAACCCACTCCTACATAGAAATGACCAATAGTTCATCACAGAAATGACACATTATATACAGAAATGACACATTATACATAAGGTAACAATTTCATCCAACCCATCATTCATAGAAAAGATCAATGATACATCAAGTAACAATCACACCCAGCCCAATTCTGTATAGAAAATATCCGTGATATATCAAATAACAGTGACAGCAGATCCAGTCCTTGTATAAGGAATCCATGATACTCCAAATAAGAACAACACATAAAATCATTAAAGTGTTGTGCCCTGTAGCGCTTTAACACAGATCTTCTTTCCTCTTTAAAGCATCAACATCCATTGTACATTCAAATGTTTAGGACAGAATTATTAAGAACATAGGTTGATGATATCTTGGTTGTCTTACTGCAGTATTGATGAATTTCTTTTCCCA
>CM031595.1:52299063-52311563 GCA_018398815.1 Conus ventricosus
CCCAAATGTTAAATGTGATTTATTTTTTCGCCTGAAGAAGACCCAAGTGGTTGAAATGCATCGTGTCTTGTCATGTGCTTTGTTTGTCAATGTCATTGACGGTAAGAAAGAAACTCTATTTCTAAATTTTACTTCGTTCGCCGCCATCAGTCACTCCATTTTGAAGTTTTAGTGTGAGTTCAGCACAGGAGTTGGCTGTAAGAATTGCGCGATATAAGATCCATAATAAAGTTCAAATAAGAAAAATACTCTTTTTTGTCATGGAATACTAAAATTTACTCCATGGAATACTAATGGTTCAATTTTGAGGTAGACAGGTCTGTAATAACCAATATGGCTGCCCACAGCACTGGCGTGACAGAGTTTCCAATGAAGAAGTGCGAGCTCGTGGTCAGACACTCTCTACTGTGGGCATTGACATCAATGAACTCATCTTTGACTGCGGCAACAAAGGCTCCGTCCATTTCCGTACCTGGGATTTTGGTGGACAGGTAGGTGTGTTGGGGAAAGCCCACATACTTGTGTGCACTCTTGAAGTTTGCAAGCAGTGAGTAAGCCATCAGAATTAATTTTCGCATATTATAAGTCTTGCAAGTTTGTCATTTTTAGAGTGTGGTGGGTTTTTTTTTATATGCAGTTAGTAGTAATAGGCTGCTTCACAAAATTCCAGATAATGTTTTCAAGACATAAATGGAGGAATCAGCTCTTTTCATGCTTATGATGAGAACAGGTTTTTTTTTTTAATGTATCCAAACACTTTCCTAATTTGAAGTTTTAGAATGGATACCAACACTTTGTGAAGTACTTACTTCTTTGAAAAACTGTTATTTGACGTTTTGGTTGTTGGTCTCAAGAGAAGAGAGAGAGAGAGAGAGAGAGAGAGAGAGAGAGAGAGAGAGAGAGAGAGAGAGAGAGAGAGTGGTCAGTCATGTGTCTAATGTAATTGATAGTTTGGCGTTGTGTACTGTACTATTTCAAACTCATTGCGAGCTGTGGCCAGTTTGCCAGCTTTGTTTGACCAAATGCTGTGGCTAACACAGTGCAAAGGCACCTTGAAGTTGCTATGAAGTATTCATGTGTTAAATGATTAGTGTATATGGAGTATTGTGTTTGTAAAACGGTAAGTGTGTTAGTGGTAATGTATGAGTGAAATCACTGAGAGGTACTCTGAAAAATGACAAATGTATTAGTGGTGTTGTATTCATACATTTTCAGATGTATAACAATATTATGTGAGTAAAATTGCTAATGGATCTGGAGAGATGATAGTATGAAATGGCTAAAGGTTACAGTGTCTGTAAAGTGACCAATATCTATAATGGCAGGTATCAGGGCTGTTTCATGGTCTTTTTATTTTGAAGTATGATTATCAAATAGCGCATGATGGTAACTGTGCTGGTTTACTAATGAGGATGAAGACAGTTCAATGAATAGTTGGAAGATGGCTGATCAAATGGTGCTTTGTAGTAGTAAAGTCAGCGCAGTAATGAGGAACAAGAGTGACGCTATCCTCGGAAGTATGAGTGATCCAATCGCGCACAGTGACAGGTATGATGCTGCAAACACAACCTGATGTTGATTTCAACAGAAGACTGATTGCTCTGTTAGTTGATGGTAACAGTTGTGTTGGTGCCTCAGTGTGGATCAAAGCAAACTGATGATGGTTTCAGCGGGAATACTATGCCACCCACCAGTACTTTCTGTCCCCGCGCTCACTGTACCTGGTGATGTGGAGCATCATTGATGGGGAGCGAGGAGTGGAGGGACTGCAGCAGTGGCTCATCAACATACAGGTAAACTGGAGGCATTGGATTGTTGTCGCACATCACATCTGCCTGCCTGACAATGTTTTGCTTTGCTGTCTCACTTTATAAACTCTTCATCCTGTATGATGAGTTTTAAATAGTGTGTGTGTGTGTGTGAGTGTGTGTGTGTGTGTGTGTGTGTGTGTGTGTGTGTGTGTGTGTGTGTGTGTGTGTGTGTATGCATGCATGCATGCATGTTGTCTCGCTTGTGTGTGCAGGTGTTGTGTGTGTGTGTGTGTGTGTGTGTGTGTGTGTGTGTATATATACATGAATGTTAACATGAAGCTGACGACTTACACTCAAGCACAAAGATTGTGCAGTTGCATATCCTAACCAAATATTGATTAAATTCAGCCCTGATACAGCTTCTGTGATTGGCTGGACATGATCAACAAGACATGATAGTAGGTGTATGAAAGATTTACATTTTTAATGTATCAAGTTGTAATCTTTCGTGTGAATCTGGTCTGATTGGGAAAAAAAAAACCACCTAAAAAAGGACCAGGAACAGGATTGGTGAATCTGCATGTTGGATGTAGATGTACATGTTTTCTGTGGCCTCAGAAAGTAATCTGTCAAGTTTGAATTGTTCATTCTTCGAATGGAATATTGCTAAATACAGACTGTGGCAAAAATTCTGCATTCATTTGTGTTAAACATTTTGTTCAATGCATTTAGAAGTGAAGGTGAAAAAAAGATAATTTTAATTCAATTTAATACTTGCAGTCAAGACTGCTGCTCTTGTTTTCCTGTTTTTCTCTGATTTCTTTCTGTCCCTTGTGCTTGTTTATCTGCTGTATGCAGTTCAGGTCCTCAAAATCTCTCTTCAAGTTAAGTGATTAATTTTGATTACATGAGAAATAGTTCTTAGAAAGTTCATATTTTAATAACCAAAAGACACGGCTAAGTGTTACAATGTAGCAAAAGAATCCCTTTATGCCCTTGGCTGATCAAGCCATACGAGGAAGAGCTATGTAAGTTTACAGTTCCCTCATTTGTTCAGCATTCAATGTGGACTGTAGCCCATTTACTTTGATTAGCTGAGAACTAGTTTTTAGAAAGTACACATTTAGTAACTACAAGACAGAGGTAAGTGTTGCGATGTAACGAAAGAATCCCTTTATGCCCTTGACTGATCAAGTGATACGAGGAAGAATCACGTAAGTTTACAGTTGCCTCGCTTGTTCAGCATTTAGTGTGGATTGTTGCCAGGCGCGAGCCCCTGGGGCGGCAGTCATCATCGTGGGCACCCACCTGGACGTGCTGAGGGACAAGGCCACCCGTCGCAACTTCCCAGCCGACTTTGAGGAGGCCATGACGGGCATGGTGCAGAAGCTGTTCCTGAGCAACAGTGAGCCTGACAAGTGCGGCCTGCCCCACATCCTGGAGGCCATCAACATCAGCTGCAAGACCGGCGAGAATGTCCGCAAGCTGGTCGACCTGATCAAGAACAATGTGTTTGAGCTGAAGCATGCCAGTGAGTCCTGTTTCATTTTGTCTGTGATGTTCAGTGAAAAGCTCTCTGAGGCAGGCGGACGTATCATCAACATTGTGCGTGTTTGAAGGCTGAAACAGATTGCTGTGTTAGTGAAAACAAAGTTAAATGAAAATGCAAAATGTACTGCAAAGTGGTGCTTATTTATTGTACAGTGCGAGTGAATTAAAAGAAATATGACTTCTTCAGGTGTCACAATAACAAAAGTGCACAGAACGATATTCTCCAGATGGCTGTGAGCAGGAACATACAGTCTGGAGCATAATGTTTTCTCTTACCAACATTTATCTGTGCATTTCTGTTGTCTGCTTTTCGTGACTTCTGAAGGAGACATGTTTGTTGAAAATTCACTTTGCCTGATTTTACTGGGAGCGCACACGCCCCAGGCGCGCCTCCCAGAGGCGACTCCTTATCTCACTCAACCCCAACAATACTAGAGACATCTCGGCGGGAACTATCTCTAGGTGGCTCTCCAAGATGGTGAGATCTGCCTACGCTCAGGCGCACAAGGATCTCCCCGTCCAATCACCCAGGGCCCACGAGGTCAGAGCACTGGCCACTTCCACGGCACTCCAGTACTCTGTCCCCGTGCGCCATCTTCTGGAGGCAGCCTACTGGTACGGAAAATCCCTTCATTAACTTTTACTTGAGGGATATCCGCATGACCAGAGCTGATGGTTCTAAAGGGATCTCCTTTGTGGCGGCCAATGCAGCCATAACGGCCAACCCCGAGAACCACTAGGGCGCTCGCCCTCCTCCGATTCCTTTAAATTCTGCTATGGTCTGACATGGTACAGTATATGACGCCAAAATGGGGAGTTTGTGTTATACTCCCTGTTTGGCTAATATACTTACCATGTCAGACTCTAATGCCCTCCCTAACTTCCCCTCTAGCGCCAAGGTTCTCGGGGTTACCTTGCACACAGGCCTCGCTGAATGAGGTAGAGGAAGTTGACACCGGCTTCTTCCGGAGGCGGAAGTGGGGTGACGTCACGTGACTGTCTTATGACTGCATTGGCCACGGAAAAATTCGGCCTGACAGAGCTGGCTAACTGCTGTTGAATGCTATGGTCTGACATGGTAAGTATATTAGCCAAACAGGGAGTATAACACAAACTCCCCATTTCTCTTACCAACATTTATCTGTGCATTTCTGTTGTCTGCTTTTCGTGACTTCTGAAGGAGACATGTTTGTTGAAAATTCACTTTGCCTGATTTGTTATTGTTTAGCAATCAACTTTCTGCTGCGCTGTGGGGTATATTTATTTGCATTCTGGCTTGTATGAATTTGTATCAAAGTATCCCAGTGAGAGGCGAGGGATGGCTCAGTAAGAAAACATTTGATGGAGGGTTAGCCGAGTTGGAAAACATAGGGTTGAGGGTTAGCCCACTGGTAAAACAGTTGGAGGGATGGCTCAGTAAGAAAACATTTGATGGAGGGTTAGCCGAGTTGGAAAACATAGGGTTGAGGGTTAGCCCACTGGTAAAACAGTTGGAGGGATGGCTCAGTAAGAAAACATTTGATGGAGGGTTAGCCGAGTTGGAAAACATAGGGTTGAGGGTTAGCCCACTGGTAAAACAGTTGGAGGGATGGCCCAGTAAGAAAACATTTGATGGAGGGTTAGCCGAGTTGGAAAACATAGGGTTGAGGGTTAGCCCACTGGTAAAACAGGTGGAGGGATGGCCCAGTAATAAAACACAATGGAGGGATGTCAAAATGGTCAACGCAGGTTGGGAGGATAGCCTTGTGGTAAAACACTGGGTAGAGGGTTGGCAGAGTTGTGAAACACATGGTGGGGGAATGGCCTGGTGGTAAACCTGGGGGCAGAAATGGCCTAATGGCCTAACTTGTCCAAAAAACAATTTATACAATAATGAGAGATCCAAAATCTGGCTTGAATCTCACTTGTGGTGTGTTTGTCCTACCCATTTTATCTTTGTGTACTTGAAATGCAGTGATGAATACGTGGCCAGCATGCAAAATTCTGGAGTGGTTGAGAAACACATTGCAGATAACCACGCTTTTTGTTGGTGCTTCATGGGATGGAAGCAAAAAATATGCCACTAGTGTGCCAGCCATTAAACTTTCCAAGGAGAACAATATCAGTGAAACATGGAATGTTAGGATGCTTAATGTGCATGGAACAGCAAAGGAGATGACTCATATGATTACCAGATACACATGGGACACTGTGGGGCCAGATGAAGTGAGTTGCAAAAGAATTGTTGAGACCATCACAGATGAAAGTTGCAAGATTCATTATTGGAGTGAACTCAGTTATTGGCTGTACATCAGTGTCCAGCAGAATCATTGCCATATGTATGTGCTATGGAAGCTATTGGAGATGATCATTAATAATACTGATTGATGAAATGTGTTCTGAAGTGTGGTGATTTTGAAATTGTTGCATCAAGAACTCCCTGAAAATGAAGATACCTTTTAGAAATGACTTTCCATTGTCACACAGAAGTATTTCTCAGTAAAGAAGAGAGCATGATTTAATTATCCAGCATAACTTGACACTGATTGGAGTGTATGATGAACGTTTACGATAGTCATCTGACCAAGGTCAGAACACATTACAGTTTCTATCATTTGTACACGACATTGATGATGATATTGATAGTGATGGAAATGATGATGACAGTGATGATGATGGTGATAATTATTCACTGATCCTCATTTTCTTGGATGTCTTTTGCCAGAGTCGAAAACAGTGAAGCTGCTGGGCCAGAAGATCCCACGCAAGTACCTGCTGTTGCAGGCCGTCGTGAAAGAGCTGGCCAAGGAACGCATCTATGACTTCAAGGATCCTGTGCTCACCAGAGCCAAATACATGTAGGATGCGACTGCTTGCTGCTGTGGTTTTCCTTTTGCCTGGAAACAAGCTCACTCATACTTCTCTCTGACGTCAGAACAGTACAGACATACTCTTTTTTCTGAAAAAATGCCTTGCTTACACTTATTTCAAACATGAAAACAATTTAAATGTGTAAGAAGCCAGAAATTTAGAAAAAACAAATGTTGATATGGTCCACTATGAGGGCAGTGAGAGCTTATTTTCACTGCTGGGAAAGAATGGAAACAGATTTGTCATTGCCGCTTTGAGGAATATGACATGTAAGTTGAGAAAGGGGCTGGGGGTGGGGTGGGGGGAGGGTGTCAGTCATTAGGGACTGATCAGAAAGTGGATTTTCTCCTGTTTGCTTTTATTAGCAGCCTGGTATTTATAACTGTGTTCAGGTTGAATAGATAATGATTATTTGTAGGATCAGTCTTTTCAGGTAAGTATGTGGAAAGTGACAAATGTCCACACAGCATTGCAGGTAAGAAAGCATCTGTTAGCTCTTGGCACTGTCACTGCACTATGTCCTTTACCCAGTAAGATGGAAAAGGGTTATGTCCGTACATTTGATCTAAACTGCCAGCACCATGAGTTTAAATTTATTCCTTTTAATGCTTTGTACTTTTCTAATTGATCAAACCCATGCCCTAATCAATGAGTGCTCATTCTAAGCCAGACACCTTCATGCGAAAGGTAGATTTGTCCATATCAGAATAAAAGATTTTACAGTACTTGATCATATCCATGACAATTAGTGGAATACAATCTTTAAAAAATGCAGCAACAAACAAACAAACAACAACAACAACAAAACAACTAGCGGATGCAGTGACTGAGAGTTTGTGCTTGTGTCCCTGAAATTTAACATGATCACAAGATCTGTGTATTTAGCTAAGAGAGGCAGAGGGTAGCAAGGTTCACAGCTGCATCACATCTTTGATTAGCTCATAAAACTAGAATGCGTCAAGATATATCGTATGAATAAAACAGAACAGTTTATGATAAAGGTGTCCGTCTAGCCTATTTTGCAACAGAGTTCAGCCAAAATAGATCAGATAGGTCAATTATTGAAAGGGAAAAGATTTTATTACAAGGCTGATAGAAAGACATGAAAGATACAGATATTTGACAGGAAATGCTCTAAGCTCACTGAATGCTTGGCTTGTGACTGTGTTCTGTAGCATAATTATTGCCTCTTAGGTTATTAATATATCAGTGTTTTGAAATGTGTGTGTGTGTGTGTGTGTGTGTGTGTGTGTGTGTGTGTGTGTGCGTGCGTGCGTGCGTGCGTGCGTGCGTGCGTGTGTGTGTGTGCGCGCGCGCGCAGGTTGTGTGTTTCAGACAAGATGATGGAGAAGGGTTTCACAACCTTCAGGGATGTAGAGGAGTTGGAACAAGCAACCAGATTCCTTCATGAAAATGGTATGGTGGATTCTGAATTTCCTTGAGTGTATTCTCGAGTTTATATCTGTTGCTTTTAGAAAGTGTAATCAGGCAAATATGTTGACAGAGGAATTAACAGTGTTCTTCGTAACATTTGTAAACATCAGTAAGAAAAAGATTTTGTTCTGAATTTGAGACTTGAAATATGTGTCAGAAGTACTTGAAAACATAACGTTACTGTTTTAGCCTAGAATAATATGTCCACGTCAGTCATACTTGAGTTAACATGAAATATGTGTCAGAACTACTTGAAAAACATGACATTGTTGCTTTAGCCTAAAATGATATGTCCACGTCAGTCATACTTGAGTTAACATGAAATATGTGTCAGAACTACTTGAAAACATAACATTGTTGCTTTAGCATAGAATGATATGTCCACATCAGTCATACTTGAGTGAACAGCACCTGTTCATCTTTTTTTTTTAGTGTGGTGAGGAAAGAGCTGCCATCTGATATACCATTCTGGACTTGTCTTGTTATCAACCCTTTAATTGCCAAGCTTTTGTTTATGTAACACTCCTAGAACTACCCTTATTTTTCTTAGAGCAGCTAGTGCAGTTAAACTGAACTCTTGAGACTCGATTACTTTAAAAAAACAAGGGATGAAAAAGAATTAGTTCTAAATTCACCAATTTTCGCACACAGTCTAGAAGTGGATCTACTCTGCTGTACATGTGTTTGTTTTTGTGATAATGATGTTTAAAGCTGACCATTGTTGTCACTTATTTCATAACTGAAAATCTGGAATCCATCGGCAATCTTGACATTGACTCTTACATTTTGTGGTCACTGTACGCACTGCCATGGAAGTTTCAAGTGAGTGCAGGCACATCGGTGTAGTCGAAGAGTCTGTATGTCATGTTGTCTGTCAAGGTGTTGCTGTTCCACTGGGATGACCAAGCTCTGAAGCACCAGTAGTTCATGCTGTCTGTCAAGGTGTGTTGCTCCACTGAAATGACCATTCCCAGAAGCACTTTTTGTTGTCTGTTCAGGTGCGTTGTTCTACTGCAGGACCTTGCTCCGAAGGACCTGTATTTTGTGTCATCTGTTGTGGGTTTTTTTAATGGGCATGAGGACTTGTATTTGGTGTTGTCTGCCCAGGTGTGCTGTTTCACTGGGATGACCATGCTCTGAAGGACCTGTACTTTCTGGACCCCCAGTGGTTGTGTGACCAGCTTGCCAAAGTCATCACCGTCAGGGAGATCAACAATTTTGCCCAAAGAGGTCAGATTGAAAGCTAGCTGAGGTGGTGTTACCATGTGCAGAAAACTGGCTGTCGTGTCACCATGGTTTGTGGTGTGTGTGTTTGCGTGTGTGTGTGTGTGTGTGTGTGTGTGTGTGTGTGTGTGTGTGTGTGTGCCTAAGTGCATGCAGCTAAAATTGGGTCATACATTGGACATAACACATACACACACAACGCCATTGCACAGCTTCCACTTGCAGAACAAGAATCGACTATGGGTTAACAGATAAACAAATAGAAAAAAATGTAGTAACAGAATTTGTCAGTACTGTTGAAAGAGCAACGCAGATCAACAACTTTGAATTATCTTTTATAACGATGTATATTCCTTTTGAAGAGTAATGCTGATAAGCAGCTTAGCTTCATTTGTTCTGAAGGTATCAGTCCCTTTTCAAGAGTAATGTTTATCAGTTATGTCTAGTATTCCTTTTTGACAGATGTTTGTTCCTTTTCAGTAGCAATGCATCTCAGCAACCTGCTGGTTTTCTTTGACAGATATCTATTCCTCTTCAGTTTTGTTCTAAGTATAAGTAGTTTTGTTGATTCCAGCTGAATTTTTTCTTCCCGAGAATGTTGATGTATTTTCAATAGTATTGTATTGTTCACAACTTAGAGTTTTTCTTCCAGAAATGTCATTTTGTTTTCAAGAGTAATCGTGTTCAAAATATTTCAACTCCTTTACAGTCAAGCCAGGTCAAAATAATCTGTATTGAGGGTTGAAGAATAAGTTGTCAAGCTTTTTTACATCTTGCCCTCATAAAAGGAATATAGCATATAATAGAGAAAAATGCGAACAATGTTTTCAAAAGCACACACTTCAAACATACAAATATGTACATTACTCAATTTACAACATATGTAATAATAAGAAACTATTGTTGGAACATCAATTTCAAATGCAGTTAGAAAGAGGGAGCGAGAGGGAGGGGGAGAGAGAGAGAGAGAGAGAGAGAGAGAGAGAGAGAGAGAGAGAGAGAGAGAGAGAGAGAGAAGGGCAGGAGGGGTGATCTTTAACTGTTGCTTTGAGTTTCCATAAGATGTTTTGTTAGTGCTTTTTTAAATGCTTGTTTCTGGAGACATGATTTTTATTGGAAGACAAATTATTTCATGCAATCCCTTCAGAGCATACAAAACTTGATTTATGAAGATTACTTCGGGGTCTTTCTGTTCAAGAGTATTACATATTGGTGAACTGCAATTCTGCTTTGCAGATGTCATTTTCTTTCTAGGAGTAATATATATCAGCAGTCTGGAAGTTTTATTCTAAACATGTCAGTTCCTTTTCATGTGTAATGCATAACAGCAATCTAGAAATTCATTTTAGATACTTCACCTTTTTTTTGTCTGGTACTCATTTGAATTTCAAATTGGAATTTCTGTTTATAAAGTTCAGTTTCTTTTCAGGAATATTGTCAGAAACCCGGAAAATCTGTTCCAGAAAAGTTAGTCATTGTCTTTCCAGGAATAATTCATATGGGCAAAAGGTATTTCTGTTCTGAAGTTTACTCTTGCTTTTTCAGGAGTAATGAAGATTACCAACCTGGAATTTCTGTTCCACAACACCACGTTCCAGCCAGAGGATGTACATCAGTACATCACGTCCTTGCTGGCCAAATTTGAGGTGGCCCTGCAGTTTGACGAACACCATCTGATCCTGCCCTCTCTCCTGCCAATGCGGCTGGAGCCCGGGTGTAGAAGGCAGGGGGATACCAAGGTATGAGATCAGGTGGAAGGGTGGATATGAAGAGGGTAGTCATGATAAGGAAGATGTGTATGTGTGTGTGTGTGCATGTGTGTGTGTGCGTGTGTGTGTGTGTGTGTGTGTGTGTGTGTGCGTGTGTGTGTGTGTGTGTGTGTGTGTGTGTGTGTGTGTGTGTGTGTGTGTGTGTGTGTGTGTGAATGAGTACACAACAAGAAAGAGTGATCCTTTTTATTAGAAAGAGAAAGTTTGATATGGTTTTGTTCATTCATCTTACTATTTTGAACAAAAAGAAAGAAAAAAAAAGAAATGGAAAACGAAACCAACATAGCCATTAACTCCATCTTCTGATCCTTTCAGATTCCCCTCAGAAGGCCATCGGCAGTGCAGGATTCCTCCAGAAGGCCCAAGACCTCCGCCCCCAAACGAGTTGAATCTTTGAGCGTGGGTCGTGCGGAGATGAAGCCTCGAGCCTGTAGCGGGCCAGAAGAACTCCACATTGGAACCTCTGTGTTTTACGCCGGGTCGCAGGTGGCTCGAGAACCCCCGCAGGCACAGGTGTTGCCAACACAGTCGGCGTCCTCCAACCTGCTGCTGCTTGCAGTCAAACCTTGCAGCAACCCCATTTTTTCCTTCTGCCGTCTCTATTTTATGACCTACTTCCCTAGTGGGTTTTGGTCGCGGCTGATTGTCCGAGTGCTCGCTGACACCTCTTTGTACAATGTGGTGCGAAGTCTGTTCTCTCCGCCTGAAGAACTGCTTGCCAAAAGCCCTGAGATTCAGGCCCTGGTGAATCGTGACCCTGAATGGCATTGTTGGCAGACTGGTCTGGAACTGCTGTACATGGGGTTTGAGGTGAGTAAATAGTGCGCTAAACTCTGGTTTGTTGCATTTTATGTTTGGACTATATATTCCTTCTCAGAGTAATTTGAGACTATTTTTATGCTGATCAATGAGGATGAGGATGATGAAGATGATGTTATGGAGTTCCACGCTGATACTGCATGGCTAGGTTATACTCTACACTTACTTTCATAATGTATCCCAGTGTCAACCAGGCCTGAGAGATACAGACACCAGCAGTGTTGGTCAGGAAATTTGAGCAGCACTCTCAGTGACGCAGCCATTAAGCGGATGAAACTCGAATGTGTGGTCCCAATCCTCCTAACTTAAGCCCACAGCAAACTCAGATCTTGGTAGGAGCCAATTGTGGGCCAAAAAATCCCACAAATATAAATGACTTTGATGGGAATTGAATAAGGCATCCTAGCCTGGAATCTGCAATGCTGACCACTGTGCCAGGGTAGCTGGTTAGAATTATTTGTATCTAAAAGGGCAGTTGGGAGAATGCAAGTATCTGCCCAGATATAATGGATCCTAGATCTGCTTTTAAATCCGGATCTGCTAAAAGGATCTGCACTAAAATTTAGCAAGTTTGTCCATGGGACACTTTCCATCTTTGCACCAAGTTTAGTTAAAATCAGTGCAGGAGTTATTGCATCAACTTATTGACCAGGTCTTGGTTTTCCACTCATTGATCTGGATCTGCATGAAGACCCCAAGGTTCCCTGAAATCAATACTGTACATTTGCCTAACCTTTTGTCTTTTGCCTGGATGTAGACATCTAGACAAACACATCAGTACAAACATTTAGAGGGGAGCCACTTTTCAGGTTCAGGTCGGATATCCAGCCTTTAAAAGATGTGAACATCACCTTTCAGACATAGTGAAATTTTTTGCTTTTTCAATTCAGGCCAGGGAAAAATTTTCTGCTCGCTTTTCTGGCTCTAGGAGTTCCACTGTTCAGACTTAGGCTGGAAGTCCCACCTGTCAAAAAAAAATCTGAAAATCACCTTTGAATGGAGTTGCAGATAGTTGGCAAACTGCTTTCAACAATATCCTTTTGAGGGCCAAGGTTTTCTCCGTTCATATATAGAGAAGAGATTGACTTGCCTGCAGCAAAAA
>CM031595.1:52316563-52366245 GCA_018398815.1 Conus ventricosus
ATGAAAGCAGACTACATAGGCTGGTAAGTTTTTACCCTGAATGAAAGCAAGGTGTATGAAAGAAGACTTGACAGGATGGAAAGTTTTACCTTTGTCAAAGACAGTTTTGGCAAGGTGTATGAAGTCAGACTTGTTAAGCTGGTAAGTTTTACCTTGAATGAGGGCAGCTTTTGCACCATGAAGCCAGACTTCACATGCTGTGATGTTTTATCGTGGATGAGGGCAGTTTTGCTAAGGCACATGAAGGCAAACTTCACAGGCTGGTAAGTTTGATCTTGGACGAGGGTCACCTTTTTAAGGTGTATGAAGGCTGGTAAATTTTACCCCATCTGTAAGCCATGACAGGCTATAGTTTGTTTGCATAGTTTGAAAGAAACTGGTACACAAACTCACTTTCCCATACATACAGAGAAACACATGCTTGGGTCTGTGCACATGTACACACTCATGCATCTGCAGGAGCACATGCAGGTACACAAAGGCACACACAGCCCACATGCACAAACACTATAAAGGTATGCTTTGAAACATTATCATGAGTTACATGTTGTTTGGCTCTGTACAGGGTGGACCTCCAGAACCAGTGGCACTGAAGATTCTCTTTGAGGCTGATCGAGGACGAAGGACCACAAATTTTCAGGTATAGTTTACCTTTCTTTCTTTTTTGTTTGTTTATCTGTCCAGTCTTTTGTAACCATCCAATGGCACAACTCCCATGCCACTCTTCCATACATAGTCACAACCAGACTGGTACTGTCGGTGTGCTCTGCGAATAATCCTCAAGGACATATAAGAGTTGACCATTTTTTGGTGATGATCTGTTCTTGTTTGATCTCCTTTTGTAAATTGTTGAAAAATAACTTTTTTTTCTGCCAGGTATTTTGGATATTTGATTTGAAACCTTTTTCAGGTCTGCTTTTTTTTTTTTTATATATCCATTTATCTAGTTTTACAGAAATTATTATTTTGCTCATATGTCTTGCTCTTGGGAGAATATGCTTTTATCATGTTTTATTTTGCTGTACGTCAAGGCATGGACACGTTTGTGCCATATTCCAGGTTCTGTTTCAGCGTTTTGCTCCATGTACACCTCTGTACCTGAACTGGTGTGCAGGGATTCCAGATGCGCCTGGAGACGGCTTGCAGCGCGTACCTGACGGCGCGGCAGGAAGTGTCCATCCTGGAGCAGCTGTCCCATGACCACATCGTGCCCTTCCTGGGCCTGGCCCTGCAGCCCCTCTGCCTGGTGCTGGGTCTGGCGCCCCACGGTGCTCTGAGCGCCGTCCTGAAGAAGTTGCATGATGCTGGCAGCCTTCTGCCACTGTTTGTCGTACGGAAGGTGATCATACAGGTGGGTCTTTTTTCTCTTTTTTTTCTTTTTTTTTTTTTTGCTTAGAGAAGGGTGGGAGCTAGGCAGGGCAAATGTTTGTGTATGTGTGTGTGACGTGTGTAACGAGTCGGTGCAAAGGATTGGAGGAGAGAGGCTGGCGAAGGGGATTTTAAGTATTATGATTTTTGTGTGTGAATATTTTATGTTTATAATCCCACCCACACCCCCTCCCCCACCCCCTTGGCTGACATGATCATTACATACTTCACTACAGAAACATGGTATTGTGCTCGTTGTAAAGGAATCTTTCTCAGTTTTCTTTTTTTGTTCTTTTGGAAAATTCTGGATGTAATCATCAAGAATTTGCCCAGAATGTCAAAGAATGTGCTTTTAGCATAAAAAAAGAATATTGATGAACTCTCTCTCTCTCTCTCCTCTCTCTCTCTCTCTCTCTCTCTCTCTCTCTCTCTCTCTCTCTCTCTTATTTCTCTCTTTTGTACTTAAACCATTTTAAAACCAGTTGTTCAGTATTTGTGTATTTGCTAGTAATTTCCCCTTTTCTGTCTCTGGCTCTGACTCTCCCCTTTCTTTAATCTTCCTGTACACTAATCCTTTGTTTTTTTTCTGACTTTGTAGCCCATTCAACTGTCTTTGTTTTACAAAATTTTTTACTCTTTCTTTCTTTCTTTTACATCTTATTGCATGCCAGTTTTTCGATTATAAACTGGCAACTGAGAAGTGAGATTGGAAACACTGTCCGGCATGGACACTAGTTGTCTGTCTACAGTGTTAATGTATCTATATTGCCCTTTTATTTGTATTCCTTTTTTTTTTTCATGGTGAGACTTTTTCCACATGACAACAGCCCCCAAGGGGTCTTGTGTGGTTGTTCAGGTCATGCTGAAACCGAAGGCTGTAATTTGTGTGTTGCAGGTGGCCAGCGCTTTGGCCTACCTCCACAGCCACAACGTCATCTACCGTGACCTGAAGTCGGAAAATGTTTTGGTGTGGGATTTGCCCCTGTCAGCTGATGTCAGCCCCAACTCTCTGGTGCATGTCAAGATTGCCGACTACGGCATTAGCCGCACTGTGCTTCCCACTGGTGCCAAAGGTTTTGGTGGCACCCCGGCTTTTATTGCCCCGGAAATTCTGCAACATGCTGGCAAAGGAACATACTCTGAAAAAGTAAAGATCCTTTTTATTTATACAATTGTCTTTATTCATTTTTACCATTGCATGAATTATCTGAAAAATGTTTTGTGCAAACCTTTCCCTAAATTAATCTAAGAACATTTTTTGAGAACAAATACAACAAGGGTAACAGTTGAAAACGTTTTTAAAGAATAATTATGCATGCAGTTAGTCTATTTGCAATGAATACTGACTGAATTATTTGAACAGCCATTATACAGGAAATTTTCTCACTAGTAGGAAATGCTGCCATTTCCACATAGAAGGGTTGAATCGCCTCCCTGTTTCTGAGTTATTTTCCCCTTTCCTTTGTTCTTTCTGCTTTTTCAGATAACCTGAGATAGGATCTGTTGTGTTTAATGTCCAGGTGGATATTTTCTCTTTGGGGATGTTCATCTTTGAACTGATGACATGCCGTTTTCCATTCCTGGACATTGGCAATAATCCCAACACCCTGGTCTGCCAAGGGGGACGACCCAGTCTAACAACACAGGTGTGTGACAAACAGTATTATAATGGGTATCTGACAAGACAAAAACTTTGAGATGGTTTGCATTCCAAAGTGTATAAATTGACTTTTTATTGTCTTTGATGCTGTTTCCTCTTACTACACTGTGGCTCTTTTCTTGCTCTTAGTGCACAATATACCATTGCATTATTGTTGCTCTGCTTTGATAATGTTGTGAAAGCTTTCACGAGAAACTTTTTAAAAAAATCTGCTCCTTTCACATTTTGAAATTCAAGACTTTTTCAGATCCCCCAGTCATCTTTAAAACTTAGTTGCCTAATAAGATTGATTGATTAATTTTGTCATTTTGTACTTGTTTATGCCATTTAAAATTTTTTTTTAAAAGGAACTTCACATTATGAGGTGCATAGATGCTCTATAATTATTTGGCCTTGAAGTGGTTTGCTTTGGGTTTTGATGCCTGGATTGGATTTTAAGAAACTGGATACTTTTAAGAAAGACGTGCAACTCGCTACTGCTCTCTCCATTCACAACTGCATGTCTCACAAGAACAGTGATTGATTTTTTTTTAAAGTGTTAGTTCCATCTCTGGTACATAAAACCCAGCAGCTGATATATCCAGTTTTAATGACAGGAGGTGGAGCGAAACCCAACCTACCTTTTGGACCTGCTGACCGTGTGCTGGAGCCAGGAGCCGGCAGACCGCCCCTCGGCGGCCACTGTGGCCACCATGGTGACCTCCCCCCAGTTCTTCCACCTGCGTGACACCCTGACCATGGGTCCGGACGTGGGCATCCTGTGTGGAGTGTCAGTGCCCTCCACAGAGATGCTGATTGGTAGGTCCCGTGAGGCGCGCGGCTGGTGATTGTGTTGAAGGATGGCATTACAAAGAAGCTGTGTTTTGATCCTGTCATTTTGTGCATAATGTTTGTTTGTCTACTGACTTTGTGTTTGTCTGCCGACAAAGATAGCTGGAAAACAGTGGGGTGAATTGTTGTTTTCATTTTGTGCATTTGTTTTTCTGTCTACTGACTATGTGTTTGCCTGCATACAAAGATAACTGGAAAACAGGGGTAAAGGTCGTTTCATCCTACAAGGTTGCTTATTGGCAAGTTATCTTAAAGGAATAACTTCTGAGGTCTCTTGCTTTGGAAATGAGGAAATAGTAAAGGACAGACCATTTGTTGCTATAGTGGGTCTTCATCTATACATGGAATTGTGATTGGGTACATAGAGATTGTTCCTCACTTGGTAGCGATATTTTATTTACAGGTTGTTAAGCTGGTATTATGCTATTTACTTGTGGTCTGGGACTGCAGTACAAAGACAAGCCCAAAGTGTAGTTTGTCTTTCCTGAATTGACTTCTGGCAATGAAGAAAACAGAAGAGGCTTGATTTCCTGCACAATCAGTAGCTAATGTCATTGTTGCAAGTTTTCAGTGTCCTCTTAAGACCTTCCCAATATGAAATGGAAAGGTTTTAGAGGAGAATGGAAGTCTGTTTTGCAAGTTTGTCAATCAAATGTCATTTCAAACATAGAAAAGGCAGGAAGTGCACTCGGTTTATAAAAAAATCTACTATGATTGTATGAGACTTAGTTGTTCGAAGTTCCGTTGGATACACTGTGTCTGCCTTATCTGTTTTCTTAATAGATAAATCACGTTAAGATTCCTCTTCCACTGAATGGGATGACATCATGTCAAAGTGAGCAAGCCGAACTGTGACCAATGATTTCACTGCATGACCACATTTTTGGATTGCACAGTACATAGACACATCTTACAGATTAAAACAGCTTCAGCCAATCCGTGTTTTTTCCTCCCTTCAGTGCCGAGTTGCATCCATTTCTTGTCATCAAATGGTCATGCATTGGTTGGACAGCATCGTGAATGTTTGGTCTGTCTTTCTTATATCTTTTTTGCTTTTGCAGTGTTTAGATTTTCTAAAATCTGTTTTGTTGTTTCCAGGCACTCTTATGGTCTGTTTGGGTGTTTGCATTGATGACAATGTTTATCTCCAGATGCAGAGCCAGGATGTGGCAGCTCCGCCTCATCGGAGGTGTACAGCCAAGTGAGACCCTGTCAGGTGTGGTTCAGTTCATGCACTGGCAATACCTCAGCCCTGGAGATGTTCTCCTTTGGAAAACGCAACACAGTTGTGGACTACAGGGTAATTGCATTTCTGCATGTGTGTGTGTGTGTGTGTGTGTGTGTGTGTGTGTGTGTGTGTGTGTGTGTGTGTTTGCACTTCTTTATTTTCAGATAACTGAAAATCACATGGAAAACTGAATGAAAACTAGCAGATCATTGATTAGATAAAGCCTGAGAGGTACGTGGACTTGGGAAATACGATCAGCACCATCAGACTCATTCATGAAGAGGATGGCTGCGGACTGATCATGTCCCAGTTTTTCCATTGAAACCTATGGCTTTCTCAGATTTGATCTGAACGATTCTGAGGAGATTAACAGGCTCTCAGTGACCGGTCTGTGAGGCCAACCATTGCAGTGTGTTGTTTTCCCTGACTAAGATGTCTGGTCATAAAGTTAAAAAGACTAAATGATGAAAACTATTGAGGAGATACATTGGGTTCACTTGCACCGCCCTTTGCACAGCTGAAAATGGCTTCCCTCTTTGATGCTGACTAAATGCTTTCTTGATAGTTGAGGCATGTGATCCATACCCATCGTTGCATGACATATTGTGTCACCAGTATTATGGCATGAAACTCCACCGAACTGTTTTTAAGGTATCTCTCTCTCTCTCTCTCTCTCTCTCTCTCTGTCTCACACACGCACACGCACACACACACACACACATACACACACACACACACACACACACACACACACACACACACTGCAATGCAGTGCACTGCAGTGCCCCCCCTCCCTCCCACCCTCAGCTCCCATACCACGTCATATCACACAAGGAATACTGAAAACACTGCTTTTCTGCACATGCATGCCTAACAGATACACTCTTTGGATGCAGAATTCTGTTTCAGATGGTAACACTTGATTATGTAGGTCAGTGCTGTACACATTCCCATGTGTTAGCAGACAGTGATGATGGTGACTAAATGGACTTGGCTAACCATGTAGTGCGATTTGTATGTTTCAGACTCTACCCTGAATAACATGTCTGTGGTGGCCATGTGCGTAGTGGACAATAGTGTGTGGTGTGCAGATGAAGAGGGCATTCTTCATGTCTATGAGTGAGTGTCTAGTATAAGGTGCAACTGCAAGTTGGAGGCTTGTATTGTGGAGTTTAATTAAAACTGTAATGATTACGTACGGGTTGGATAGAGGAAGTCCAGAAATGTTTGTAGTGAATGATTCTTGCCGGGTTCACGCAAACTGGTGGCCTATGTTGTTAGCAGATATAAAACTTTGTACAATTGCCAGGTACATTTTGTAGCTTAGTGGCCCATGTTAGTTGACTATGAATAAAACTTTGATTGTTAGGTGTGTATTGAGTGGAGGGAGAATCATTATGTCTGTGTATAATGAGTGACTCTTGTTCATAAATGGAGGTGTATGCAATAAAGTTCACACAAATCAAAAGCAGACAAGGAAACATAAGCTTGACAGCGATCGATGTGTGCCATCTTATTTCCGTACAAATCCGTGATGATGTCCCCCTGTGACTACTGCAAGATCGAGTTCTAAGATGTTTCGGTATCCTTTACTAATGAAAGCAAGAATGGGATCTGAACTCGGCATGAAATACGATGCGAGCAGGTGAAAACTGCTGGACTGTTACTTCATTTCAAAGGGGTCTATGGTTTAGAAAGCTGTCAGCATATATCAGCATGTGTATGAGGCTGCAATGAAGAGGAACCTGTCTTATCTGGACTTTCAGTTTGAGTCCTCCCAGAATTCACTGCAGTTTCGGCTTTCTTGAAAACAAACCAAGCTTGCTGTATGTAACATGGGGTATTCAGCATGCCAAGGGCCGCAACTTTTCAACAGCACATGTTGATAGGAAGAATGTAGTAGCTTGCATGCTTGTCTGTCTTTATATGCTTGTGCTTGTATAATATGTACAATGGAGAGATGAAACAAAAAGGCTGTTGAATGTTGTGTCTGTTTTTCCAGTCAACCATGCCCAAATGAGGTTCTGTGTTTAGTCAGCCAAACTAGGACTGCCTGTCGCTTGTTGAGGCTTCTCACTGCTCTGAACGGCCGTTTTTTGCCTCTTCCTCCGTGCACCAAACTTTCGAACCTTTCTAGAGGCTGTTCTAACCTTTCTTCCTGTTTTGTCATCTTTGATTCGCTTTGAGAAGTAGTAAAACAGTCGAGTCGGCGAGTGCTTGAAATGTTCTGCTAAGAATGGCGTCAGCCGGATGTTGAAGTTACCAGGCCACAAAGCCAACCAGCGAAGCGCAATACGTCACGTGATCGATTCAGCCAACCAGGAGCTTTGATTTAGTAGTAACCTATACGTCATGTTTCTATTCTTGTAGCTTCTACACTGTTCTAGTGCAGACGAAACCGGGTCAGTGACCGAGTTTAGATATTGAGCTTTTCAGCAAGTGGTTACACACCGCAATTGGTAAAACGAAAGTATCGGTATCTAAGTGGCGAAAATGGCGATTTCTATGTAAAAATGAAAATTTTATTGTGAATTGTAGGACAACTACCTTCTTAAATAAAATAATAAACAATATTTAGGGGTATTAGTCATGTAAAAAGCAACCAGGAAGTGATTATAGAGGGTTTAAACTCACCAAAACTGCCCCAAACCACATTTTTAAGCGATTTTGGACTGAATTTCCACTCAAAGTCCCCCTTAAAGGAAAATGATATTTGTCTCTGATACAGACTGTCTTGCGTTCTGTAACTTTATGCTTAATTCCTGTACCAGAGTGATCTGGATGGAGTTCTTTAAGCAACTGTGGCTCTTTCTCTCTCTTATTGACATAGTTGAAACCGTGCTGTGTTCATTTTAAGACATTGCTGGAGAAAAAAAAAGAAAAAAAACTGAGTTCAAGCTTTGGATGCGCAAATCTACTTCAGGTGTGCACAGTTCATTTTGTTTTTTGAACTGTGGTGGAAAAGCCTGTGATTTTATTTGTGTGTGTGTTTGTCAATGAAACATGTCAGCTGATTGATGTTTCAGCATCGACACGTTGGCTGTGATCCACCAGCTGCATCTCCCCACAGAGACGCCCATCACGGTGCTGTCTCTGCACGTGATGCCCGGCTCCCAGACCATGGTGGTGGTGGCCTCCCAGAGGGACTGCAGCCTCGTCTACACCTGTCGTCAGCCCCACCTGGGTGTGACGGTGGGAGAGGCAGTGGCTGAACAGTTCAAAGTCTTCAAGTGTTACTGCTCCACCCTCATCCAGTGGGGAGCTAGGTGAGGAGTTGTAGTTGTCTGGTAAGCGTAGATGTGAGTAGTAGGTTTAGTTTAAGTGTGTGTATTTTTAGAAATTTTTGTCACAACAGATAAATAGATCATAAACTGGGTTGGTCTTGTCAAGGAACAAGTTTCACTCTTGAAAACCATTAGCTTTTTTTCTCTCTCTGTCTCTCTGACCACATGTTTGTGTATTTCCCAGTTGAAATATTTCTTCTTTTTTTTTTAAACATTTTTTTAATCGGTTGAAATATTTCTTGTCTTCAGAATTTTTCCATATAAGGGCTCCTACTTCTCCACAACTCATATTTTGGAGAAAAAAAAATCATGGGAAAAAAAATGGCAGTGGAATTTGTGGAGTGCTGATCATGATTTGGGTAGAGTAGCACATGACACTGCATTACAGAATTTCATGTAAACTTCTTTGCAAGAGTGGGCAGTCACCACTTTGTCTACCCAATAGAAGGCAAGGTAGTCTTACACTGGGACTTTGGGCTTCATTGCAAAATGAAAGAGACTGTCAAAACCTCTGCAAACAAATAGTTCAGGTTATGATTGGACCAAAAGATGGATGATGCATGATGCATCACTTGATGCTCAGGTTTGCATCAGATTGAACAACTTTGAAAGGAAGTTCCGAAGTTTTTCTGGGAGGGGGTGGGGGCGCAGTTGACTCCCCTGGTATTTCAGCAATTTTTACTGTTCCTCAGTGGGACCCGTGCACATGTTTACAGTGTGTGCTTCATGTACATTCTGTTTATCATCTCATTGGGAACCCATATCTTATGATCTAGGGGAGACAGGGACGGGGGTGATTTAAAGAGGGGAAGGGATGTGGATGTGGGGGTGGTGGGAATATTGCTCTGTGACATTTGAGCCATGGACTTTGGATTTTCTTGCTTCTTTAGCAGGTGTTGTTCACAAGTCCACTGTTCCTTACTGTGTGCCTTCCACTTTAGGTGTAATGAATTACGCTTGTAGGCTTCGTTTCACCTTGACACCAGACTTATTGTCTTTTACTATGGGGGTAATAATTACAGTAATTGCTGTTGTTTTTTTCATTGCTTTTTTTCTGGAGCTGTCAGTGTGTATTTAAGTCCCATAGCCTAAAGATCACAGCAGTATGGAAGATTTAAGTCGTTCTTTCCTTCTGCGGTCTTAACTTTCCCTGAACTGAATCAGATATCCATGTACTGCTGGATGGACAAGAGGGTTTTTCATCAGAAAAAAGTCCACCCTCACAAGTGGTTTGAACTCGCAGCCATCAGTTCTGGAGCTGAATTTGATGATAAATAGACTATGGGCTCCTTGAGTGTTAGCTTAGAAGAGAGACCCCCCAAAAAAAGTCACTGGGACAGTTTTTGCAATTAGGCCTCTTTACCACATGTATGCAGCCCTTTAAATTACCACGTCATGTAGACTTATCAGCTGCTGCCTGAGGAAAATCCATACATATTTCCATGAATTAAAACACTGCACATCACAATTTTTCTGATGTAACCTCAAGATGTTCTTGCTTCCCAGGAGTGAGCTGTGGTTGGGCCAGGGGTCAGGGGTATTTTGGTGTGGGATGTGACGACGCGCAAGTCTGCTGACTGTCTGTATCACGCTGTTGACAAGATGCCAGTGTCTACCTGCTGCATTTTCCTTGTGTCTGCCCAGCCCAAAGGGCCTGATCAGTCGGCACCTTACGTCTGGTCATATAACTTTCCTGGTATGTATGCACGGATAGGTATGAGTACAAAGTCTTAATAACAAGTCTTGAAAAGTGTTGGCTTATGTATGCAAAGGTGATATCTTAACACAAGTCTTGAAAAGTGTCGTCTTATGAATCCAAAGATGTTGTTTGTTATCAAAAATTCTTGTTTTCCTTATGGAAATTCTCTAGTGAATGTTTTAAGACAGTTATTTATTTTCATGTTTTTTGTTGTTGCTGTCTCTGTGCCACCTTGGTGGCATTACCGCTACGCCATTAACTCCAGCTCCTTGTCCACAGTCACATCTCGGCTGTCCCGCCACAGCCCTGGCACCAGCAGTCCACGGGGAGCAGTCATTGTCAACTCATGAGGCAACCCACCAGAGCAGACACTGTGCCACAACTGTATCACTTTGGTGGTGTTCAGTGGTGCATGTTCTGAGCCAACGTATGCAGACACTGTGCCACCACTGTATCACTTTGGTGGTGTTCAGTGGTGCGTGTTCTGAGCCAACATATGCAGACACTGAGCCACCACTTTGTCACTTTGGTGGTGTTCAGTGGTGCGTGTTCTGAGCCAACATATGCAGACACTGTGCCACTGTTGTATCACTTTGGTGGTGTTCAGTGGTGCGTGTTCTGAGCCAACATATGCAGGATATCACATTCTAAACCCCCTAGACAACAATACTTGCTTAGCTGGAGAGCCAGTGTGAGCAAGTGTCTCCCTCTGGAAAGCACCGCCATATTCATCCAGCGACAGTTGTCATGAATTTTCTGATTACGGACTCATCAAGGACATTGATTTAGAGATGAACTTACTGAGAATGAACTCACAAAGGACATAGATTTAGAGATGAAATAAAAACTGAGGTCACCATGAGAGCAGGGCGTGAAGGCCCACAGAATTTGAGACTTTTTCTTTAAAATGCTGATTGATGAGGATGATGAAGATGATGAGAGGGTTCCATGCTAATCTGAGACTGCCTGACAGGGCTGTACTCTGTGCTTCCTTTCATAATATATTTTATCATTAACCAGGCCCGAGAGATACAGACACCTACAGTGTTGACATGGAAATTTGAGCAATACTCTCAGAGACGCAACCATGAAGTGTGTTCCTAGTCTTCCCAGCTGAGTCCACAGCAAACCCAACTCTGGGTTGAAGCTGGCTGGGGCAGAAAAATCCCACAAAAACAAATGACCAAGCTTTGGTGCCTACCGTTCACAGTGGTGTCTTGGTTAAAACAAACTTTCATGCAATGAGCAAATTTTCTGGTCCTGTACAAATGTTCAGCTGCTGATCTTTTTAACACACACACACACACACACACACACACACACACACACAAAATCTCAATTTTCTGATATTCTTGTCTGAAATAGTAATTTTACTGAAAAGGGCAACAGTCAGGCTAGAGAACTCCACGGGGCTCAACATTTGAGTTGAACTTTTGATTATTGTACAGTCTCCTGGTTCTGGTTTTTGAAGTACTCACAGGTTCATCACAAGAATGAAGATACACTGTCTTTGCTTGGGCTCAATTCCAGAAATGTTCATGAAAGTGTATAGGGTTGTTTAGCAAGTTCACAGCCAGTGAAGAGATGGTCAGAAGAAGTTCTGTACCTTTTGATTCTACATACGGTAACCATCCCCTCCTCCAACACCCATCCCCTTCACCTGGCTGAACACACTTTGCCCAACAGTACTACAGAGCCTGGATCCCTGTATGGAAAAAGACCATATCTTACAGGCTTTGGACCTCTTCTGTTGCGGCCATTATATCAGCTGCAAAATGTCTCCCAGCCAGGTGCTGTTTTAGATTTGGAAAGAGTTGGCTGTCAGAGGGTGCCAGATCTGGAAAATATGGGGGACGATCAAGGAGTTAAAAGCGGGAGTCATGAGCTGTTGATATGGCATCAGCTGTCTTACTCAGGCACATTGTCTTGTCTAAATGACTCATTCCCGGTCAGCAGTGGCAGGTGGACCACTGACTGTAGATAACTCCACGACTATTATGTCAACAGACATGACATTTTTAGGGTCTTCTTCAAGGCACATGCAAATGTGTGCCAATTTTTGTTATAGCTCCTGTAAACTTACTTCATATAGCAGCTACAAACTTACGAAACAACCCTGGTACTTCACAAGTAGTTTCAGTGATTAGTCTTGG
Source organism: Conus ventricosus (assembly GCA_018398815.1). Classification (NCBI taxonomy): domain Eukaryota; kingdom Metazoa; phylum Mollusca; class Gastropoda; order Neogastropoda; family Conidae; genus Conus; species Conus ventricosus. The sequence goes on from CM031595.1 coordinate 52,328,787, forward strand.
TCCTGAGGGTGAAATGTGTTGAGGTGGTCAGTGGCTTACACATCGTGTGTTGTAACATTTCCAGGCACTGTGGTATACTGCTGGGACACAGAGAAGCGCACTATCGTAGATCGGCTTGATTGTTCAGCCATCTACTCTATGGCAGACACCATTGCTCTTGGATCTCCTCAGCGTATGGAAGGTAACGTTTTGTCGTCTTCAGAGGTAGTTGCATAAGTTACCATGAATTATTTTTTGTCTTTTTTAGGGAAATTGAGTTCGAAGGTATTCTTTGTTTTCTGGTTATTTGAGATACGACGTTTCTTTTGATTATGACTAGAGTTGGTAATGAAAATTTTTTTTGATGTTTTCATTTTATAAGCATGCTGTAATAGATAGAACATTTTGCACGCTAATGATTTGTTCTTTATCAGCTTCTTCTTTAATTCTCTCTTTTTTATTTAATGATTTTAAGCAAGAGGCAGTCAGTGTTTTAAGTGACCCAAAATTTTATTTTTTTGTCAATTGTTTGAGGGTTAATACACATGTGATTCATGATCGACCAATCTCTTTGACCCTTTTAACCAGTCTTTTTTGTTTGCAAATTTACAGCGGCACAAGTGACGGTGCTGAATGTCATTGACAACTACCTGTACATTGGCAACACAAGAGGTCGCATCATCGTCGCCGATGCCCTGAGCATGAAGCCGCTTTGTGCTTTTGCAGCCCACTCCCCTCGTGAGTTCTACGTCCGGTGCATCCTCCCCATATTTGGGAGTGAGAGCAGTGAAGATGAGGCGATGAAAGGCCAGTGTCCGGGCATTGTGTCTGTGGGCCGAGGGTATGTGGATCTTCTGAACCAAAGAGCGGACGGCCCTGTGAAGAAGGGAAGCTATGCTGCAGCGACGGGGAAAACTCCCTCTGTGGCTGTGGATGGTTTTGCCCATCACACATTCTTGCTGTCCTGGTCCACGCAGGATTGGGAATTCTATTGACATGGGACCTGTGCAAAATTGGCTGCTGTTGTGTGAATCTTCACACTGTATACTTTCTTACATACTGTTTGTCATTCCCTGCATGAAAACGGTTTGATTGTTGTGTACAATGACTTCATTTCCATTGTATGCCTTTGTTTAGAATAATATGTTCTTATTGTTCACCATTCCTGTTGACTTTGTAACATGCTTGTGTTAATGATGGCATTTTTGATAAGTTATCAGCCCTAGAGCTCTATGTCTTTCATTTCATGAGATGTGAGAGAAATCCATCAAGTTGATTTATTTGGCTCATTTTCCTGTATGTACAAATAAGCTTTTTACATTTCTTTTTCTGTGCAGACTTACATTGTGTTGCAGATGACATTTTCACTGTTCTGTTGTTTTCTTAAACGCCCCAGTATGAATACAGAGACAAGTGTTGTCATTTGAATCAGTGGAAGGGCATGGAGTAGCAGCATTCTGCAGTGCTTAGCATCGTAGACTGGGAGAACGTGGGCTCCGGTCATCTCAGACATGCAGGGTTTATTTTTTTCACTCCGATCTGGATTTACATGTGGTAGACTTGTAGGCTCAGATGGGAAGACTTGAATCAGCCTGTTGACTGCTGAGTTTTGTTAGTTTTATAGATGCATCTCTGAGAATGTTGCTCAAATTTTCTGACCAACACTGCAGCCTCATATTTCTCAGGCCTGGTTGACACCAGATACGTTATAAAGGGAAGCGTCAAATACAATCTTGTCACATCATCATGAATCAGAATGGGGATGCATCGTGATCGTCTACATTCTCAGTGATCATCATTTTAAAAACAAAGTCTCAAATTCTGTGGCTTTTTGTGTGTGCTGTCATGGTGAACTTGGTTCAGATTTCTTTTCCATGGCCATTTCTGTGCTCAGTTCATGTCAGAGAGTCTGGCAAGTTCATGATGACTGTGGTTGGATAGACATTGTGTAGCACCTTCCATGAGGGGGACACCGGCTCACACTGGCTCCATGATAAAGCAAGTATTGTTGTCAAAACGGGGTTAAACTGGTTATGTCTGGCATAAGATGGTTCAGAAGTCACTGCTGCATACAACCAAAGTGATTAAGCTGCAGTGTTGCGTTTCTCTAGGTGGGTTGCCTCATGAATGTCAGATATCCCTCTCGGTGGACTGAAGAGGCGGCAACTGGGCAATCTGGGGAGTAGTTGGGGATGGGAGCTGGGATGAGCATGTTAAAATTAATGCCATTAGGAGGGCACTGACGATGAGACGGCCAAAATGAGAAATATATTTCTATTTTTACTTTTACGTTCACTGAATGCTGATTTGTTTGTTTGTTTGTTTGTTCTTGACATTTTATGTGGGCAGCAGGATCTACCCGACTTCAGTTTGTTTCGTTTTGCTTATATGTAAATGCTTCTCATCAGAAGGGAACCAGAATCCTGTAGCAAACCTGATGAGCTTTGAACATAGCAAAACATTGCTGGTCTTGTTGACCTCCACTTCAGAGGCAGTGCAGAACACAGAGCACTCACTGGAGGCAGATTCTGGGATTTGCTCCCTTCCATCTGAAATACAAATGTGTCATTTTAAACGTGGAATTTATCCTAGGGTGTGCTGTGAAGATTGCTTTACTTCCTTGGAAATTGAAGGCATTAGGGCCAGATTGTAGAACCGCATAGAAGAACATGACATTTTGTTATTGATAGAAAAGAACATTTGATATCCATGTACACAATTCTATTCATGCCGAGTGCAATGATTTATACGTTAGACATAAAAGAATGACTTTGAGCTGCCCAGAGCGGAAGTGGAGAAAGAGTAAGGAGAACGTGACAGACCAGAGCGGAAGTGGAGAAAGAGTAAGGAGAACGTGACAGACCAGAGCGGAAGTGGAGAAAGAGTAAGGAGAACGTGACAGACCAGAGCGGAAGTGGAGAAAGAGTAAGGAGAACGTGACAGATGTGAGCTAGATTAGAACATGCACAGTTGAATTTCGGTGATGTTACTCAGCAGAGTGTTTGCTCGGGTAGGTGGCCTGCTAATTCCTTCTGAATGACTATTGCTGGTGGGATGAAACTGGGTGAGACCATGCATGTGAAGGGTTATGTGTGTGTCAGAGTGAGTGACATTAGTGTAATACCAGGGGGCAGTCTTAACTATACTGTTCAAAAAAAGAAACGCAAAATGCCAAGCTGCCGATTTGAAACACAATTTATTGAAGCTCAGTATGACAGCACGTTTAATGTGAAAATGACAAAAACAGGTCATCAGTAGGACAGAAGTCTCCCCTGTAATGCTGTGGTAAAGAACCAGCCCCAGACCCTCAGGGAAATCGCCAGGCCGCTTCCAAAGTCAGTAACGGGTGTGACCCCCTCTGGCTGCAATGGTAGCCTGGCATCTGCGGGGCAATGAAGCAATAATGTTCCTGATTGTCTGCTGTGGGATGGCCGCCCACTCGGCCTGCAATGCCCGGAACAGTTCATTTGGAGTCGCTGGGGCGTTGGCCCTCACTCTCAGGCGTCTGCCCAAAACGTCCCAAACGTGCTCAATAGGATTCAAATCCGGGGAAAGAGAGGGCCAGGCCAGGGTGTTGATGTTGTTGGTGGTAAAGAAGGCTGTGGTCAGGCGTGCTGTGTGGGGCCTGGCGTTATCCTGCTGGAACACGGCCCTGGGAGTGGCCATTAGAGGCAGGACGTGTGGCTGAACAATGACCTGGACGTACTGCTGGGCTGTCAGGTGACCTTCCACGCGCACCAGCTGGCTCCTGCCTGTGTTGCTGATGGCCCCCCATACCATGACATTGCCGCCACCATGCGGAGGTGCCTCGTCGATGCAGTTCTGCTGGTTGCGTTCATTAACCCGGCGGTAAACCCTTCGCCTCCTGTCATGGCGCTGCAGCAGAAACTGTGACTCATCCGAGAACCAGACGTGTCGCCAATGGTTCCTCAGTGTCCAGTGTCTGTGTTGCGTAGCCCATTGCAGTCTGGTCTGTCGATGGCGCCCCGTCATTACGTTGCCACGTAGGGGCCTGTAAGCCCTCAGCCCAGCAGCATGCAGCCTGTTCCGGACAGTCTGGTCGGAGATGCGACGGACACCAGCGCATGCCTGGACAGTGGACGAGGCCGGCAGGAAGCGATTGCGGAGATGTCTGAGCCGTATAAAGCGGTCCTGGGCTGGCGTTGTGATATGAGGTCGGCCTGACCTCGGGGCATCAGCTGATGACCCTGTCCTCTGGAAGCGAGTCCAAAGTCGGCATATGGTACTGGGGGAGACATTCAAAGCATGGGCCACATCAGTTGCACTCTGACCAACTTGCAAACGACCCAGGGCGTTTTCTCTCTCTGCTGGGCTCAAACGTGGCATGCTGTTTTTGGTACGGTGTGCCTGCCGGTTGCCAAAATGACCCGGCTTTTATACTGCACTATGACCATGGTGTGTGTGTGTTCACCACTGAGTTGGGCATGCTTTGCAGGCGAAACAACAGAAGCACAACCCAATGTTTGCACTGTCGCACCTGGCCCACAACACGCACGTGCACATAGTGACAACCTGAATCAATGTTATCCTAGCACGTCGACGTTCAAGACATACATCAGGGCCGGTTTTTGGCGTGTTCTCAACTGTATGGTCCACCCCAGGTGGCAAAATTTCATTTTGCGTTTCTTTTTTTGAACAGTATAGTAGTAGCTGTGTTCACTGAGAGAGGTTGGTGGGTTTTCCTGTCCCTGCAATCTTGTCATTGTAAGTAGGCAGGTGAACAGACTGTACCACGCTACAGCATCTGCCTGTGTTTTCATACAGGAACATGAAAAATTCCAACACTCTCTGTAATATGATCTAGGGGAAATAACCTCCATATTCAGCTTTGGGAGTGGCCTAGTAAGTTGTAGACTGCCATTTTGATGCTCTTATTTGAACGTGGTTCGTCTCCTCAGCTATGAAAACAAAGAAACCTGTACCAAGTAGTCTGAATGGACATGGCTGGAATTTCATATGCCAGGAAAAATGTTGGACATGTGAAAGGGTGTTTTCTAATAGACAGTTGTATCCACACATTGAAAGTTATTGTTCAAAAGTACCATAAACAGTTACTCAAGTGTTTGTTCTTCCCTATAATGCCTAACACAACACTGATATTTATTGTCTGGTTTCCCTGACTGAAAAGAAAAAAGTGGCAAAACGTGTGTCAGCAGGAACTGATCACTTGTGGGAGTGTGCAAGACCAGGAATCATGCCCTTTTAGCTGCCAAGGGCTGAGTGGCATTAACTGTTGTAGCCCTGGATCTCATGAATGCATGAAGCATCACTTTATTCTCAAAGTCTGATTTGAAGTTTAGCACAGAAAGAGTGCTTTGATCAGTCAAAAAGAACAGCAAAAGAGCACATTCACAAAAAAGAACAGGCTGAATGTGAGATTCAGTGTTCTTGGGTTGCATGTCGAGTGCTTACATGTATTTTTTTCTGAAAAATTAAAAAGATCCAGCACAAATGGGTTGAAGGAAAGGAATAATGATGATGGATCGGAAAGAACAAGAAATCTTTTTTTTTCTTTTTTTTTTTGCCTTTACAGGTACATATGAAAAATAACTGTACATAATGTAAGGCTCTACTTGTGTTTGTATTTGGATCTTGGTGCTGTTGAGATATTCAGAGAGAGATGAAGAGAGAGAGAAGGCATGAGGAAGACAGTGATAGTCAACCAGGTATGTGTCGCAGTGTGCTTGCAGAGAGATGGGAATGACGTACAGTTAGCAGCAGAAGATTTGTGCACACTGTCTGAAAAAGAGAGAGAGGAGAAAAGAGGATGGGGGGGGGGGGGGGGGGGGGGGGAGGAAGTGAACACAGATTATCTGTATATTGACATGTGCAATGCATATGTGAGCATATACGTTTGTTTTTTCAGTTTATGTCAATGTATGTGTATATGCATGTACATTTGTGTATCAACATACACATGTAGTGGAAGCTGTGAATACGACTCTCATAACATGGGTTTTGTATTTTTAGATCAGTGTTCCTTGCAGTATTCAGGCTGGGGAACTCTCCTCGGATCCGAGGATTTCCGAGATTTTTTAAAATGACTTCCGAGGAAAAAAAAGATCGTCCGAGGAAAAAAAAATCCGCTGAGAAAAAAAAAAATCGCGAAGGACTTGATCACTCCCGAGTCCAGTACCGTTCCGTATCCAGTATTTCCTATCCAGGTTTTAGTATAAGGCAGTTCCGCCCGCGGTTGTGAGGGTATTTCCGCGAGCTTTAGGAAGCCATTGCCGAGGCGGGCGCATCAGTCTGCGAACGCAATATTCGCAGTCATTTTCTGCATCTTTCACGAGTCAAAATGTCGTGTGTATCACGCATCGTAAATCGTGGCGAGTCGTTTGAAGGATCGATTGCCAACAAATGGAGCCCAGATGGGACTGGACTGAAAAATCAACGAAAGTGGCGGGTTACGATCAGCGAGTTTCAACTCTACCAAAACAAAACAGGCTTCAATTGCTAGTTTTTTTAAATAGTGTCCCCTTTTTTCTTATCATGCTGTGTAAAGATATAGTGAGTCACTGAGTGTTAACTATTACTATTACATATATATTTTTTTTTTTGCATTAAACTATTTCCATTAATTTGACTTTGAAGAAGTTTGACTTTGAGGTTGATGCATCATTAGTACTGAAGAACTACCTGTTTATGGGCCTCAGTGTGTGAAGACTGAACAGTTAAAGCAGGCGCTTCATTACACTAAGAAAGTGGAGTGAGTGTTGACTATATACAAGACTGATGTCAGTATTTGACTTTGAATATATCCGTGGGTGATGCTTCATTTAGCAGAGACATACACTGAACATTACTGGGACTCAATTTGTAAAGACTGAACTATTGAACTTATGAAGCAAGGCACTACAGCACATCAACAAAATGAAATAAAGTAAGTTTTTTTTTTTTTTAAATTTCTTTGCATGCTGCATGTAAATATGTTTTTGTTTGGTTTCTTTGCATGCCACAGGGTAATTTGCCTATCACCAGAAGCCACGAAAGGGTCTTCAAAAGTGCTCAAAATCAATTTCGGCCGGGGGGCTTCGCCCCCCTGGACCCCCCACCGGGGCGTTGCCCCTGGACCCCACCGGGGCCTAGGCGGCCCCTGGACCCCGGCCTATTTTTCAGAGATTTTTTTTATCAGCTGTTCCCCAGCCTGAGTATTTAAAACCGAGAGTCTTCGTTAAAAATCTGAGGGTCCTTTGGTGAAATCTGTGGGTTCTTACGATTAAAGTACAAATTTAGAGAAATTTCAAATTGTACAATAATGCTGCAACAACACTCTCTTCCATTCTTCTACACACCACCATTGAACACCCACACAGGTATCAACATGAACATTTACAGAGCTGCTTTCCAGATAAAAACATCAGAAGCAAACAAAAATGGGTAAGATCTTATTTTAGAGCCACCCCCCACTCTCTTCTCTTCCTCTCTCCCTCCATTTTTTTCTTCTCATTGCCCCCTGGTATTACTCTTCTCCATGGAAAGAAGAAAAGGTAGGTGAAAGGGGGAGAAGGGGAGCTCTAAAAATGAGATTTTCTTACCAAACTTGCTGCGATTCTAAGACTTTGACAAATATTCTTTCCAGTGTTTACAACATTCTTACGCTGGTCTTCTGTCATCTTGGAATCACTAATTTTCAACTGTAACTGTTAATCGTCATTGGCATTCTATTCTTGTTCAAAGTAGTCAACTTCAAAACTTTGAAGAATCATCACACTAGTGCGCCTGTGTTAATATTTGTGTCATCCATATCCACTGGCACATGATGGCCAGCGTCTTTGAATGACGGAATGGAATTGAACTTATGCACAAGATTTTTAAGTCAATGGCCTTAGGGGTAGTATGAGCACTACCGCTACTTTCATTGATCTCTTCAACAAAATTGAAAACAAGATCAACTAACATAGTGGCCGTGCCTATACTTACTGCACCTTTGTCAGTCTGTTCATTGGGAATAAGTCACTCACCTGAATGAAATAGGAGGCCAGCTCCTGTCTCCAACATTTTTGATGGGCAAGAGCCTCTGGATCAAAACCATAATGGTGTCTATCTCGCAGTTGATGTGAAGGCTTGGATACACAGAGGCCGCAACTCTTAAGTTGAAGTGTTTGATGGTGTTTGTCAATGAAACTGAGTCATTGCACTTCTTGAAGAGTTCACAACTTTTGATATCTATCAAAACTGCAAAAAAAAAAAACCAACCCCAAAAACCAGTGTACTTGCGTCTGAAGAAACTCTGCATCCCGAGAATCCTCTGTGTGAAAATCTGTGTGTCAGACTGCAGAATCTATACATAAAGTACCCCGGTTGCTCGTTATAAGAAAACTGTAGATAGAGGCAGCACAAAATCTTTGTCCAGTTCTGTGCACAGATGGACAGAACTAATCCTTTTGAGAATTTTTTTGTTTTTTTTTGGCTTTTTTTTGCTGTCACAACCTCTGCGCCAACTCAGAGGCACCCATGCCACTCATTCCGACACCTTGTCCACAGCCACAGCCCGGTTGGCCCTGCCGCAGCCCCGGCACCGGCAATCCACAGGGAGCAGTCAATGTCAAGTCGTCAAGAGGCAACCCACCGGAGGAGACACTGCACTGCTGCCGAGTCACTTCGGTGGTGTTCAGTGGGGCCTGTTCTGATCTAACATACGCAGGACACCACCTACTGAGCTCCCTACTGACGACAATAATTGCTTAGTCGCGGAGCCGGTTGCAAGTGAGCTCTCCCTCCGGAGGGCGCCACCTCGTCTGTCCAACGACAGCCCCCCATGGACTCGCCAATACCGGTGACCCTGACGGAACCAAAGCAAGGCCACAGACGTGGAGAGGACATCAAAATTGAGGTCACCATGAGAGCAGGGCATGAAGGGCCACAGAATTTGAGACATTTTTTTTAATGCTGATCGATGAGAATGAGGATGATTAAGATGGTGCTACAGATTTCCATTTCGGTCTGAGACTACATGACAGGGCTATACTCTACGTTTCCTTTCATAATATATCCAGCGTCAACCAGGCCCGAGAGATACAGGCACCTGCAGTGTTGGTCAGGAAATTTGAGCAACACTCTCAGAAACGCCTCTATTAAGTGGATGAAACTTGACTGTGTGGTCCCAGTCTTCCCAACCGAGTCTGCAGCAAACTCAACTCTGGGTAGGAGCCGGTCGGGGCAGAAAAACCCACATGACTCTGGTGGGATTCGAACCCACGACCTCCCAGCCGGGAGTCCACGACGCTAACCACTTCGCCATGGCTGCTGGTCCTTCTGAGAATTTATTGCACTTTCTTTCTCCAGGTATCAGACTCTATAAAAGAATATTTTCTCTTCACTGTTTGAAGCTGGCAATCAGGAAGAACTTCTTTTTTGTCATCTCTCGTTTGAAGGACAAATCAAACTTTGGGTTGATTGATTATTACACTGTTTCTGGAGATCTACAAAAAGGGGAAAAAATTCTGTCTAGAGGTAAGCCTGTGAGACCCAAACCTAACATTAAAGACCTAAATCCAAGCGAGAACTGGACCTTCAAGACCTAAATCTAAGTGAGAACTAAACCTTCAAGACCTAAATCTAAGTCTGCAAAAGCTACCTGAGCCTGCAGGAGTTAATCCTGAACCTGCATGACCTACTGGTTTCCCAGTGATGCTACAGAAAAAGAAAAGAAGAAAAAGGGAAAAGAAATTGATGGTAGAGAGCAAGGAAGACAAGGACGGGAACAGAGAGGGACAGCATGAAGGGGACAGGTTGGGGGGACAAGAGGAAGGTGGTGGGGGAAAGGGGTAGATTAAGGACTAAACTGCCCAAGGTCCTCTGCTGCTCTTACTAATTTGAAATTGACTGAGGGTGGAAAAGTTACCTGCATCTGTATTTGATGGTGTTGAGGAAATTCTCTTTTTACACTTCATATCTGCTTTTCTGTTACTTTTTTGTGTTCACCTATCTGTGTAGCTGTTGATTTAAAAGAAAGTAAAACATTTATGGTGGTGCTATCACTTGCAAGCTAAGCAGTCTATTCTATATTCATGGTTCTATGCTATTAAAAACTGTAAGAGAAATTGTTGCAGCTGATTATGTCACTCATATTGTAACTTTGCACAGTAAATGTGGCTTACAGCATTAGGATTGGGTTGAGGTGAGAAAGTAGAACAATTGGAACGGTTCATTTTGTGCTAATTTTTTCTTCACATGAAACTGTCCATGTGGTTCTCTATACATATTGAGTAAATAAACATCTTTGTGAAATCAGTAGGGCAAACCAGTTTTTTTGCTTACTTGTGGGTATTTCTAACAAACTTTTGATTTAAAAGGAGATGGATTATCACATATTTGTAAGTAGTTCCCTGTTCGGACCAAGCAACGAATATAAAAGGATTCTTGTGTTATGTCTTCTTTTATGCTGTGCAGATTTGTATTAATTAGAATGTCTGTCTCATTCCCTTTTAGTAGTCAATCTTTTTTTTTTTGAGTCTGTGGAACTAAATCCTGTTCTTGTTGTATGCCTGTGTGGGTACGGTGAATATGAATTGGATGTGATTTTTGGAGAGTGTAAGGCAGACATCATCAGTATTAAATCATTTTTATGATACTAACTATTTCTTTGTGCCATCTTGCCACTTTTTTTTTTTTTTTTTTACATTTTTGTTTGAAGCAGATTGTTGTAAAGTGTTGATATGTAGATAAAAGAAATCTGTAGCTGCTGCAATTTTTGTTTGAATGTACATATTTGGTCTAATTGAATTGATATTAATAGCCTACTGGTTAGTATTGCTTAAAATGTAACCGTAGTGATAATAAGTAAGTGATTTATTTTCAGGTTAAAGTTTTTGATGAAATTATCATAATTGAGACATTTTTAAAACCTTTTTTTATGATGTTCTTGATTTTCTTTCTCTTTAGAAACGTATAATATACTTATATTGATTAACAGACACATACAAGACAGCAGAACTGTTATCATATGTATCATTATATGTAATTGACAGTGATATACATTATTCTTGTTGTGTATTCTCTTTCTTTTTGATTATGCATTGATTTGTTTTCAAAAGTGGATAATTGTTTTGATTGAAAGTCCTTTGAGAACATTCTGGACAATATTTTTGTGCAAAACAGTGCTCTGAAAATTGTAAAACAAAATTTTGTACCAAATGGCAAGAGAAGATGTTAAAATGGGCATCTCCATGCATATTTTTAACAGATGCATTTATGCATGCAGACATAGAGTCAATGGGAGACTTTATGTTTCAATTGGGTAATGGTGAAAATTACTCTGTTGGCATTTAGATTACAGCTGGTTTGAAAAATTTCCTGCTATTGCTCATATGGCATTATTGGGTTATCGGTCACAGACATATTTTCCATCTTTATCTGTGTTGCAGTTGATTCTGTTCAGTTGGGTTTGTACGCTGTAAAACTGAACGGTGTGTGTGTGATGTTTGTTCAGCCTTTTCTGTGTTCCAGTCAGTTCTGTTCTGTTGGTTTTGTACACTGCAAAAACTGAAAGGTGTGTGTGATAAATGTTTTTCAGCATTTTCTGTGTTACAGTCGATTCTGTTCAGCTGGTTCTGTGCACTTCAAAATCTGAATAGCAGTTGTGATGAAAACAAACATGGGTTATTGAAAATTGAAGTACATGGACTGGTTTGGATCCCCTTCCATGTTCCATGCTTTCCCATCTTTGTCTGATTTGTGTCTGTCTTCGGATTTTGCTGTTGTTTGTTTTGGTATTCCAGAGCATTTTCCATAGCAATAAATAATCAACAAACTGCTTGCTACCAAGTGTGTGTGAATTGTACATTCTGATTTTCCATCATTTCAAGAAATGTTTCAAATATTACCTTTTGTTGGGGGGGGGGGGGGGGGGGGGGGCGGGGGGGGGGAAATTTTGTCTTCATAGGATCCTATGAAAGAGATGAGTCCGTAAAATGATACTGCAAAACACGTCAGAATTCACAAAAAAAAGACAAAAAATAATTATTTCTAGAAGTAGCAGTGACATTGCCATAGATAACAGTCAGGAGACTGTATTATCAAGTTGTGTATCCCAGCCGACCATAGAGACAATATTTGGGCTGAAAATATGTTCAAACCAAAATCCAAGACAGTGTCATGGATCACACTAATTTGTGTACTCATGTTCAGCACTCCAATTCTAGCTGTAAACAAAAGCAGTCTGATTGGATAATTGTTTGGAAAAAGGAACACTAAAAAAGTTTACGTTCATTTCTGTCCATGGCAAATCAGATCAAAGGTTTATTATTATTATATCTTTTATTTATTGAGGCACTTGTATAGCACCTGTCCATGGTCAAAGGCCAAGTTCGAAACACTTTACAATTCACACTCATGTTTAAACAGTGGGCTGCCTATCTTAGTTGAGCCAACTGAAGAGCTACTTTTCTAGCACTACATTCAGTTGTTTCCTTTGTTGTTCAGTCGAATATCACTCGCTCAGTGATTCACTCATTGAAAAATAATTGTATTGAGGGTGCATGCTGTGCAGTGCATGTCGCGGTCAAATTCGTTGCTCAGTCAAATTCGTTGCCTGGCATAGTGCATGTATCCATACTGATGGCCAAACCGTTGTTTACTCCAAACTGGCCTCTTCTTAAAGATGCTGACAGAATTTTACATGTAAGATGTTACGCAAGCATTTACTCACAGGACCTTAGTTTATAGCCTCCTTCAGAGGTCTTTTTGGAAGATGGAGTCAAAACCAATGTTAACCTGGCAAATAACGACTGTGAATGTGCCAACGATTTAGATTACTTGTAAGATTTTGTTCAGATCGGACGATGCGGCTTGCTGATTGTCACATATTTTCATTTGAAAGGCTGATCAGCGCATTAGTCTAATGCACAGTCATATCCATGAGATCCGCGTCTTAGATCCTTTCGTCATCTTAGTCATTCTTTCATTTATTCATCAGCTGTCAGTGTGGTCTCTAACCTAGGTATATGGACTAGTCCGCACGCAGTGACATCTTCTCGACGAAACTGCAACAGAAACTCTGATTGGTCCAAGAACAGTTCGTTAGTTTTGTTCCTGTGTGCGGTTTCTTTTTTTTTTTTTGGGGTTTTTTAAAAGTTTAAAACCTTGTGGTTTCTTTAAACCCCACACAAAGGGTAGCGTGACGGGGGCCCCTTGGGGTCCCGGAAAAAAATTGGGGAAAAAATTGCCCTTGTAAAGGGGGGTTAAAAGTGGTGTCTTCCTGGCCGAGCCTTTTTTAGTCACCCAGTGCTTTTACCCCCCGGGGGACCCAAGGGAAAGGGTTGGTAATGGGTTTTTTCGGGGATTGATTCTTACCCCTTCCTTATGCTAAAATTTTCCCAATTTTTTTTCAAAACTGTATTTAAAAAAGTAATTTTTTGTGTGTGTGTGTGTGTGTGTGCGCGCACGCGCGCGCGCGCGTTGGGGTGTTTGTGTTTTATTTTGGGGCCCCGGGTTGGGTTCATTCCCGCTTTCTTAAAAACTTTGGGGGAAGTTTCGGGTTTTAATCACTTTTGGGGCCCAATGTTTTAAAAATCCCCCAAAAATGAAATTTACAAAAAAAAATTTTGGGAAAAAAAATTTATTGATTAGCAAAAGGCCATCTTGTAGAAAGTTTACACTTAAATCTTTTTTTTTCCCACTTTAATTGCAGAAATTTCAAAAAATTTTTTAAAGGGGTTTTTGTCTGAAAAAGGGAATCGCAGCGGTTTCAAGGTTATGTGCTTTTTTTTCTCCAAAATAATGTCATTTTTATAGGGTTTTTTGCTTATGAAAAGGCTGTGAGTTACGGGGAAAGGGTTTTGGATTTGGGGACAAAAAACAACAAAAAAAAAAAAAAATGGGAAAAAAAAAAGAGGGTTTCTTGCGAAATTTTTCACGAAAAAAACAAAAGAGGCCTTTAAAAAGGAAAAAGCCTTCATTTACTTGCCAAAAACAAAAAATTGATCGAAAAGCCGAATTGCTTTTCTGTTTTTGTTTATTTTTTGGAATCGGGACGGCTTTTTTCAAACCATTATTGCTAATTTTTAGTCATTTGGTTGATTTTTTTAAAAACTTTTAGCGGGAAAAGTGTGTGTGTGTTTGCGCGTGCGCGCGTGCGTGCGTGCATGCATGAGTGAGAGAGAGAGCGAGAGAATGTGTGTGTTGTGTTGTGTGTGTGTTGCGTGCGTGCGTGTGTGTGTGTGTGGGTTGTGTGAGTTTTACAGCTTGCTTGAAGAGGGTTTTTTTGACGCGAAAATTTTTGCGAGTGGCTCCACTTGCCGCAAAAAAAAAGCGAGAGGCGTGATGTGGAAAAAAAATGAACCCCAGCAGCAGGAGGCGAATGCAGGAAACCCCCCTTCCCAAATTTAACATGGAATTTGGGCAACTTTGGGGAAACCCAACTTTGCCCCGGGAATTTAGAAATTTATGTATAAATACGAAGAGAGAGAGAGGGAGAGAGAGAGAAAAAGAGAGACGGAGAAGCAATAAAATAAAAAAAAATAAAAAAGGGAAAAAACCCAAACTCAAAAAAGGTTTTTATGTAAAAATACTTTCAATTTTTCAGTTTCAAAACCCACTTCATTTTTGTTACAAAAGATATGTGTTCTACAGTTGGGGCCCCAAAAGGCCCAAATTTTTAAAAATTTTGGGCAATGTTTTAAATTTTTTTTTCCGTTTGCCCCCCAAAAAAAAAAAAAGGGTCCTTTGGCTCTTTACTCTTTCCCAACCCTGCCCCATGCTAAAATACCCGCCGTTTCTGTTTCAACCCCCAAAGATTCCCAGCAAATTCTTTAAAAAAAAAAAAAAAAAACCCCCTGGTTACCTTTTAAAGCTTTTTGGCCCCTTGGAGAGTGAGAATTCTGATCGTTGAAATAACCAATCAAAAGGGGAACACTTTTTTTTAAAGCCCAATCACGGGAAAGGGGAAAAATTGCGGCCTTTTTTGGCTCCCCCCTGTGGGGGAAACCCAAGGAACTTTTCTAAAATTCTCTCGCTTAGGTCTCGCCTCATCGTGTAAAAAAGATTTTTTGAAACATGACTCTCGCCGTTTCCCGCAACAATTTTTGCCCTTCGCCATTTTGGGGGTTTTTGGGGGCCCCCTTTTTGAAACCCCTTTTCCCCCAATGACTTTTGCTTTTTTTAAAAAAAAAATTTTTTAAAACTTGCCCCTTTTAAAATTATTTTCTCGCTCTTTTTTCCCAACCACGTTGGTTCTAAATTGGGGGCCCCCCCCCCCCCCCCGGCCCCCGGGGGGGGGGGGGGGGGCCCCCCCCCCCCCCCTCGGGGAAAAAACCAAAAAAAAAAAAATCCCTTTTTGGTAAAAATATGTTTGAAAAAGAAGCAAAGGGGGGAAATAAATACGAAATCTCTAAAGTTCATACCCGAAAAACATTTGGCGAAAAACCAAACGGCATCCCACGCTGGAGGGATTTTTCCCTGAGCCATCATTCCTGTTTGATCCCGAATCCCCAAAAACGAAAACCCGAATAAAAAAACCATACACAGTAAAAAATAAAATTACCAAAAGCTTTTCGCGCGCAACGAAAAACAGACACACAGTACACGCAGAACCCAAACAGCAAACACAAACACAACACACCCCAAACACCCCACCACACACACCACAATCGCGCGCGCGTCCCATTCAAAAAGGGTTTCCAAGGAAAGTCTCACGTAAAAATTTCCCAAACGTTGTCTAACAAGTTTCCCCTTTTAAAACCAAAAAAATGACTTTAAAAAATTTTCCGCCCTGTTATTGCAGAAACTTCTAAGGTACCACCCCCAAAAAACTGTGCAGCAAAAACAAAATAAATTTTGTGATTATTTGGCGGTGGGTTTTAAAAATAAGATAAACTGCCCTTTTACCAAAGCGTTTCTAAAATTTTCCCTTTCCATTAAATTTAGGGGTTAAATACTGTTCGATACTTTGTGGTTAGTTAGCATGGCGCCATTAGGGCGAACAAATTCCCAATAACATATTAAAAAAAACGAAAATAAAAAGCTATTTGACCAATGGTAAAAACTAACTAAAAACGTAAAAAAAAACTACATTACACTTGGGTTGAAAATATTCTTTAAAACCCGTGCTGTGTAACTTTATTTTTTTTATTTTTTTTTACCAAGGGGTCAGTATCCACTGCCAAAGGGGCACGGAATTTGTTCCGGTGCTTCGGGGGTCAAGGAAAGAGCACTTCAGGGGAAATTTTATAATTACCCTGTTAAACGTCTTTTTTAGTAAAGGAAATTACACAACATCTACATAATTCTTGTAGAAAAAGTGATTTGGGGATCATCTTCCCCCCTAAAGGGAATTGGTAAGTTACGGGGCAATTAATTTAGAACCCCCAATTTTTGAGGGTAAAAAATTTGACTTTTCAGAATTTTTGCTTGTTTTCCCATGGGAAAGCAGGATGACCAAAACCGGGCCCGCAAATTTTATTTCTATTTCTTATTGTTGCCAAATGTCCCAAAATAAATAAGATAGGGAAACCCTAAGTAAATCTGTTATTATTTTGAGAAAGAAACAGATAAGACCAAACCGAGATGGTGTGGAGGGGTTTTTAAAAGTTTTTTTTAAATATAAACAGTTGGCGTCTTCGGTACATCATTTTTGAATTTTTGGCCCATAATACTTTTTTTTTTCGACAAACCAGCGCATTTTTTCTACCTTGGCCGCTCGTCTGGGGTAGCTAAAATTTCGTATTGTTTACTTTTTTTCTTCACACCGACCCCCCTCTGACAGGCGCACCCGCAAAAATTTTCCACACACACCCACCCCAACGCAACACACACACAAAAATCGCATGCCCACCAAGAAAAAATGTAACCCCACCAACACACACCACACACCACAACAACCCCACACACACACATACACACTCGCAAGTTTGAAAAAGAAGAAGCAGAAATTTTCCCGGGCTCAGTTTTACTCAGTTTTGTAAAAAATGTATCAAAAGGCAAATTTAAAGGAAAAAAAAAAAAAAAAAAAAAAAAAAAAAAAGTAGCAATCGTTTTGGGGTTTTTGGGCCTGTAATATTTTAGTATGGGAGCAAGGTTACCCTACTTGTTTGTTTTTTAAACAAAAAAAAAAAAAAGAAAAAAAAATAGGTCCGGTTTCTTCTGTTTGGTTGTTTCCCCTTCGAGCCCGCAAAAATTTTTAGACACAGGCTTTCCCGGGTTTCTATGACAGAAAGGCCAATGCAAATGGCTCCGTTTTGCCCCAAACACATAACAGCCTGCTTCAAGTTGTTTTTTCTTTTTTTTTTTTTCTTTTTTTTTTTTTGTTGGGGAAAATGAAAAATTTCCCGGGAAAAAAGTGAAACGATGCAATGTTATAAATTTGAGCCAATATACGAAAAGGGAAAAAACACCCCAAAAAACCCTGCAAGAATTTTTACGAAAAATGGGTCGCGGTCAAAATTCTTGCCCCAAATCGGTTGCGGGTTTTCCCGCAAAGGTTTTTGAACGACCCTTTGCCCGAATGACGTCTTAACGTGTAGTTGCAAAAAGGGAACGGCAAAACTCCACGTTTTAAGACAACCATAAAACACACGATTTTTGGGGGTATTGGCATTTTAATTTACCAGGAATGAATTTGATGATACGGTCAAATTTGGCTCCAGTCAAATCGTTGGTGCAATATCCGACCATTTCCCGTGCTACTTTACTTACTTCTACACTATACACTATTTTTACTACATTTGTAGAATATTGTTGGTCATTGGGCAAATAGTAGTGGCAAGAATTTGACCAGGCAAAGAATTTGACTGATACTCGGTAAAATTTTGTTGTTCGTCAAAAATTGCCTTTAAAAAAACCTACCCCATCTGCACTACTGTTACTACTACTAAATCTCAACCGAAATTTTTGTGGTCATTGTGCGGTAGGAGTGGTATAATATTGCACGGCAACGAATTTGACTGGAACAACGAATTTGACCGCAGTATCAGTCAAATTCATTGCCTGGTCAAATTCATTGCCACTACTGATTTGGCACAATGACCAACAATATTCTAGTAGTAGTAGTAGTAGTAGTGTAGTGGTAGTAGTAGTAGTAACAGTACAGTTCAGGGCAAAAGGCCACAGGGAAGTCTAATAATTATTTTTTTTTTTTTTATATCCTCACCACTTCTGCTGCTACTACTGTTACTACTACTACTACCAGAAATATTGTTGGTCATTGTGCCGGATCAGGAGTGGTCAGGATATTGCACGGCAACGAATTTGACTGGAGCAACGAATTTGACCGCAAATGCTCTGAAGGTGCTCCCTAGATGTCTCATAGCGGCAGAACCAATCAAACAACCTGTAGTTTCGCGAGCACGAATCACGCCATGAAACAGCTGTTAGATACACAAATATCTCGAAACAACAAAGGAACGAGGCACTTCGAGACTTCCTTCTTGCAATCTGACGATTACTAGAAGCTACAGACTAGATCTAGAAGCACACATCACAAACGTACAAAACCTTGAACAAGAACATGAACTCTGCAGACTTTGCGTCAGAGCTCACGACTTAAGAACAGATAGGGGTGGTTAATCAACACCGCAAGACAGAAAATGCAGTTTGTGGTGTCATCGGCTATTCACTGTTTTTTGGCAGCTGCTCTAGATACAAACTGCTTTCGAACAGGGATTTATCCATTCTGGGATGAAGAAGGAAGGGTGGTAGGGACGGGGAAGGGTGAGGGGACTGGAGTATGATGTGGGCGTAATTCTGTTGAAGATGGGAGGGAAGGGAAGTGCGGGAGTGGGGCTGGGGGTCTTTTCTTTTCTTTTTTTAAAATTATTGTGAAGATGGTTCAAGTGTCGTGGTCCATATTTTTAATCGCCTGAGCTGTCCGATTCTGCTGAGCTGTCCGATTCTGCTGAGCTGTCCGATTCTGCTGGCTACCGCTTCTGAGCGCTGATGCTCGTTCAGTCTACCTTGACCAGAAGAAGAAGAAGAAGAAGGAGGAGAAGAAGAAGACGACGAAGAAAAAGAAAAGAGGAGGCAGAGAAGGAGGAGAAAGAGGAGAAAAAGGTGTGTGTGTGTGTGTGTGTGTGTGTGTGCCAACGGGCAAAATGGGTTCATGAAACACCACTTAGACGACAAGTAGTTTTTTCCCCTCCTCGTAAACCCCCTTGTTTCAGAGGCCCACTTTTCCCCGCATAGATCCTGCCATTTTTTTTTTTTTTGCCGTCGGAAATACTTCAAGAATAATCTAGACCCTTCAAATAGGCGATTTACATTATAAGGAAATTGATATTCTTCATTTGCCAATTTTTTTTCTAAAAACTGCAGGGTTTAGTCTGAAAATTGCGTGTTCGTGAGTGTGTCTCCAAGTGTATGCCTAGCTATGTATATCTGCTTATTCATAAGCTTGTAATCCTCCGTTCATAATCTTGCTAGTTCTGTCATTTGTTCTTTGTTTCTTTATTAGTTTCTTTCCTGTCCTTATATCCCCCTCCCTAATTTGGAATTTATATATATACGTCTTATAACATATTTAGATATGAACTATTCGTCACACTATAACACAAGGCATTTTTGTAGGATTGATTTCTCATCCATTGTTCCCTGCTTTGTATGTCCGAGCGCCCCTTCTGCCTGCACACACTGACTGCTCCGTTTGTTTTGATTTTCACAGCAAGCCATGTTCAGGAAAAGCCCAATTTTGGGGACAAACAAACTGTGCAAATCACACGAACAGTCCAAGTGAACACTGTTAATGTTTTATGGGACGTCTGTGATGTCGTTAACATATTCTGTCGTAAACACGAAGCAAGCCGAAACGCGTCTACGGAGAGAATAGTTGGGCTAATGCATCGGTCAGACATCTGCTAAGTCGTAGCCATGAAATCCTCTTCTTAAATTCTCTCATCTTAGTCATTAATTCAAATACCCATCAGTTTAAAATAACGCGCGGTGTGGTTTCGAAACTTAGTGGATGTGGTGTAGCGTATATGGACTGGTCCGCACGCGGTGACACGTCCTTGATGAAACTGAAACTGAGCTACCATCACTCATGGGTATAAAACGTTTAACTGCATGATTGTGACGTCAGGTCAATTCGGATTTAGTTCAGAACTGATTTGCACGTCTTCTTCCCTATCCAATCAATCGATCTCTATGTGAGTGCTACAAAACCGAATGATGGAAATAGAAAATTATGAGCACACTTTATTTCTTGAATTTCTTTTCTGTTTTTGTTTTTTGTTTTGTTTTGTTTTGCACTTACCTTGATTTCGGACGTAGAAAAAGACGTACTAATCTATCTTAAACTGATTAATGATTCATTTGAAGTTTTGTTTGTGCAAGTTATACGTTCTGTACCGATTAGGGATAGTGATTCCCGCTAGCGACACCACAGATATTAGTCATGGTCTTATTGCCACACCTAATCGATGATGAGAAGGTCGAGAACCACAACAGTCAATGGCACTATCTTTGTTTCAATGATGATGACATCTCACTCTCTTTGCGCCAACTAAAACGAATTCTCTCCGTTAAAGCACCGCTAGTAACACACACGCTTATGTGTACTTGACCGATGTTCTCATACATCATAGATCAGAAACAGCGGTTTGATTGTCCCCCGACGACAGTATTTTGAGAAATGGTCTCTGTCTGTTTGTCTGTCTCCCTCTCTCTCTCTGTCTGTCTGTCTGTCTGTCCTCTCTCTACCCCCCCCCCCCCCCCCCCCCCCCCCCGCAAGGTTTTCCGGAACCACTCCAAAACACGGGAAACGATGCCTATTGTTTTGTTCATCTTCCGACCGACTGTGTTAGTCACATCGGCCTTCAGTTGGCAACCCAGACCACCGAAGGTTTTCCTTGTTGACGTTTTTTTTTGGGGGATGATAGTGATTCCTCTCTGTTACCATATCAAGTTTCGCTGATGAACTTCCGGCGACTGTATTTTGAGAAATTCTCTCTCTCTCTCTCTGTCTCTGTCTCTCTCTCTCTCCTCTTCTCTCGGAGGGGGATAATGCTACTGAGCTGGCACTGGAGATGAAACACACACACACACACACACACACACACACACACACACACACACACACACACACCACACACACACATGCGCGCGCGCGCGCGCGCACGCACTCACGCACGCACGCACGCACGCACGCACGCACACACACACACACACACACACACACACCGACAGTCAGACAGCCAGAGAGACAGACAGACAGACAAACAAACAAACACACACAAATAATAGAAAACTTTAGTGATACGACTGCTGCCACACAGACTGACTGAAAGACAATTAAAACAGTTTTGAGAGAGAGTTTGGTGCCAAAAAAGACTCAATATACAGCTTTTTTGGATGAAGATTTGTCAAAGCTCACCTATCTATGAGTATAATTACATCCAAATTTAACGTCCCCATTTATCTCAGGTGATGTAAGGAACAGGATATCCCAACACTAAAAGTACAGTGATAACACCAGAACGAAAACACGCTATGACACGTACAGGCCAATTGTTATGTCAGGTGGCACTCAAATTTTTTTTTATACCCTGAGCTTTGTGCTGTAATCCGCTAAGCTGTTCTGAGCCGGGCATTAGAGATATTTTGTAATCCGGATTCTTGAAAAACTGTGTCATAACTGTGGATGAAACAGAAATAGGATCGACTGATCGGTTTTAAAGCAAACTCTGTGAATTTGGTCGGGCTTCATAACTGATATAAAAATGTCACTGAAAAAAAAATTATGTTTAGCTGGGATTCTTAGATGTTCGTGAACAATGTAGAATATTACAAGCTGTTCACAGAATCGGCCCTTTCGCCTATTGTCTAAAACTGTATATGTTATAGGCAGTCCACGAAATCAGACATTTCCCGTAGGGGCTAAAACTCTGTCTGTTGCACAGGCGACCTACGAAACTGCCATTCTGTCCTCGGCGGAAACACTGAATTTGGGTTACATAAGCAATCTGCGAGATCAACCATTTTGCCTACGGCCTAAAATTGTTTACTTTAAAAGGCAGTCTTCAAAATCAGCCATTTCGCCTACAGCCTAAAACTGTTCATGTTTCAAAGACAGTCATCAAAATCAACCATTTTGCCTACAAAAAACTGTTTACTTTCAAAGGCAATCTTCGAAATCAACCATTTTCCCCTACGGCCTCAATGTGGACGGGGTCATTTAGACATCCAAGAAATCCGCCATTTGGTCTACGGCCTAAAGTTATATATGTTAAAGGCAGTCTAAGAAATCACCATTTTGGCTACGGCCAAAATTTTGTACATGTTAAAGGCAATCCGTAAATCAGTATATTTTGTTTTCCGGCTGAAAATGATTATTAAAGGCAATTAACAAAACTCCGGTTTTTCCTTCGGTCTAAAACAATCTTACTTGGCTATACATGAATCAGCCATTTTGGGCTTTGCCCGTAAAACACAGGCATTCCAAATGGTAATTTTCTGCCAGTTCACATAATGCCTAAAGAAATAATCATCTTGAATATGGCTGTGTGAGGAAGAGCCGGTTTTGGACTGCGACAACAAATCAGTTCAGACTGTTCTCTCAGAAGTTGTATGGAATTTACAGAAATCGGCGACGCGTGAATCAAGTAGGCTAACATATACATTATTATCCATACATATGGAGACATGAGGCAAAAAGGAACGAAGTTGAAACACTCTGGTTCCTAATTCAGCGTCTTTCCATGTAAAATCGACTTCCATCTTCTACAAACAAGATCAATGGTAACTTTGAAGGTGAAGGGAGAGAACAGGAAAACCTTTCATTCGGGGCCACTTCGCCCTCACCAGTTTCGGGCGAAAGTGGCCCAGAATAAAGGTTTTCCTGTTCTCTGACAAGTAAGACATCAATAACCAAAAAATAACGATTATTACAAACAAACATACTGTGTAGGGGTTATCCGTTTTAATACTAATTTACTAAACTTTTCAGATTTTAATTTTTGTTTATCCAATGTTTTTCCTGGTCATTTCAATAACATCATTTTCACGCAAACATTCATCAAATGAGCTCTGTCTTTCATGTGAAATAACACTACAGTCTTTAACTGTTCTCTAAAGTTTTTTTAAACCGAGTTATATTTCTGGCATAAAATCCACAAAACTTACCCATCATGTCTTCCGCTGAAAGCCATTTTGACAAAGTGTTTCTCTTTTTAACTATATCTTTTTCTGCCGAACAGTCATCTATAAAAAAGAGTTCTGCGTTCCTTCAAACACTTTATAAAAGTATTCTAAACACTCACTCAGTTTAGTGCTAGGATTAACTAAATAATGTCATTGTCTGTCCATATAAACCTTCTATCATGATATGTTTTGTTCCTTTTAAGTGTTGGACAGAAAATCACAATATGATCAAAATTATAGCAAATAAACTGTTTGTAATAATTTAGGACAATATTGTTTTTCCACAACCATTCTGCCCACAAATCATTGAACAATGGGGGGATTTTATCAAAAAAGTTTAACTGCTCCATAGTTTTATAACAGAATTTAATCTAATCCATTTTATTATTTTTTTACATACTCTCCGTAAAAACTTGTCAGTATAATAAAACCCTATGAGGCCTAAATGTGTAAGTTTAATCCAATTCAGTTCTGTAAGATTGTTTCTATTTAAAGTCAACATTGATTTTGTTGCTTGTTGTTATGATCTTAATATCCTCACCATTGGAAGAACGACGATGGTAACTTTAAGGTTTTAAAACGTCTAATTTTTTGCCAGCTAATATTTTTTCCTTTTATAAGGTCGTCACTAACGCCCAAAACCCCATCCCTCTCCACATCTTTAAAGACAAAATTTCAAATATCATTGTGAACGTGTCTCCTAATTTTCTGCTTGGAAAGAACTGTAATTTTGTAGAAGCTTTTTTTTACAACTGTTTCTTTTCTGTGGAGGATGTACTGTTTTTTCCCATACGGCGTTATTTAAATTTTCTTTCCGACTATTGTCGTCCGGGCATAAGACTTACATGAAAAAGGGCCCAGAGTTGAATGCTTTTCTGAAACTTTTTTGACGGCAAAAAATTGTAAATGGCTTATGAATTCAAATTTTATGTCCCATTCTAAATATGGTTCTAAGTGCCATTTGAGGTCGGGTTTTTCGAACTATTTTATATTCATACTGGCCAACATTTTTGCCTCTAGATTGCGCAGTTTGTTCTAGTTTAGGAAACTTTTTGCTGCCCGCCAACCTCTTTACGTTTATAACACCATCTTTAGTGTACTCAAAACCATACAAAGGCCTATCTCACCCGTTCTGTTTCAAAGTCGCAACGTCTGCAAGGTCTTTTAAATTCTAAGGTTATACACCTTACGGGCGCTAATGTAACTCCTGATTCTTCTGGCCCACGCGCCCTTTATTTTTTAGTAACGATTATTTTATTTCCAAAACAATGTGCGGGTTATCACATTTCCACAACTTTCCCCGCTTTGTCTTTGATTTTTTATATAAATGATCCGACCCTCCCAACAAACTAATCTTTTAAACTGTAAATTAGGGAATTGAAATAATTTCATAATCGCAATAGCAGCTTTCCCTGACGGAAGAGCTCTAAAACGTTGGGGGCCCTTTCCATCATAAATTTTTTTAAATCAGTGCTCAGCTCATCCAAATGAACCATAGAGTAATGAATGTAATGCGAGATTGAGCGGATTTTCTCCCTCATAAGTAGTTTTGTTTGACGTAACTCTAAAACTATGAAGGGCCCGATGGCATTTGTAAAGCCTAACATTTTAGCTAGCTCTTTATCAAAATAGTACCCACTTCTCTTCTTCAGTTTGAAGGACAACATTGTTTCAGATTCGCATTGTTTATTTTGAGAGCAATGTCGAATTTACCTTTGCATCTTTTAGCGAGCAAAACCGAAATAACCATCAGGTATGGTTAACTGGCTAACTAATTGGCCTCTATTATTAACTTTTTTAATCTTATTTAATTCTCCTTGGCTTTGTTTATATTAAACCAACGACTTTGTAGAATATTTCATGAGCGCGGCCGTTCGGGTTTTCCGCATTCTTTAAATTAATAGCATGTTCTAAAAACGAAGGGCGTCTAAAGTTGTTATTTTACAAACATTTTTTAAAACAAATTAAAAATGAGTGCATTCAAATACTACTGATGCAAAATATTCTGTTGGGCCGCACTACAATCTTAAAAATATAAAAAATGACACCCTTGACATTTCTGTGACCCAGACTGACACCTTTCATAAAAGGAAGTACTCCATTAAACAGATATCTTAACCCCCCTATAAAAAGACTACATCGCAAAAGTGTGGTTTAGTCACCCGATGCAGTTTTATCAAAACCAGTTAACTTTGCTGTGTTTTGTGCATCAACTGGGTGTGGATGTCGTATGCTGATCACTTAAATCATCCTAATCCTTTGGTTAGGTCAGTGTATAGATTTAAATTTCTATTACACCTTCAACGTTTTTTTGACTGAACGCAAGCGCCATACCAAAGACAAACCGTTTAATCCATTCAGCAACAGAATAGCCATGAAGGCTTTTGAAAGGATCGTAACGAATTCAATATTAACATCAAGACAGATTTTAGACAAAAGTGGGATCTTAATCATGGCTTAGGCACCCCTTATTATTGGGGCGTGCACAGAAAGTATAAGTATGATTGGAATCCTCCTTACACATCTTCTCTTCAGGCACAGCTGTTCACCTCGGTCCATAGAGCAAGAGCATAAAACAGCATGGACACATTTATCTTAGACACTTCTAAAGGCCTAACTAAAGCAGGAATAGAACGAATAAATGACTCTATTCGTACTTACGTTTGGTGTTTGCTAGGTTCACAAGCACAGGCAAGACGAGCATAACTAAACTTCTACATGGCTTTGATGCACAAAAACAATACTTAGCAAATTTAGAGGATGCTATTAATTCTACAGTTGATTTACCTTCAAGTATAAAAAGGTACCAAGATGTTTTACAATACGCAAGATCAAAAGTAGACTTTGCTGTTGGCACGGGTTTATACATGCTACCTTCTGCCCTTTAAGAATCCAGGTAGGAACAATAATGAACTACAACAAGAAATTCTTGTTGCAGGAAATGAACAGAAGGTTGGACAAAACAACATAAATTCTGGGCCAGTAATATTGCAAGCAGTAAAAAAAAACAAGATGCCCCCCCCAAAATAATCATCCATCCCCGGGGGCCCAAAGCCCAAAGCCATTGAAGACTCAGCAAAGCTCGCGGACTCTTCGCGATGCCCCATGAATATGAAAAGACAGCGCTTGTTCTTGGATTAACTGGCCTAGGATTACTCGGTCTTTTTTTACTAAATATTAACCCAACTATTAAGAGAACTAATGCCATAAGTGCTCGCCCATAAAGCCAACTACTTTGCTTGCAGTAGACAAAAGCCAGCTAACAATACCTCCAAATTATACCAGGTAAAGAGTCTATAGCTTTACAGCTAATTTTTTTAATAAACTCGCAAGATGATCAAGCTGTTTTTTTTAACCCAAGATTTATCAGGTGGAGGCGATGGCGATGGAGGCACGGGTCTTTGACCACCCGCCGCCTGAAATAGCCAACACCAGTGTGCTTATTGAAAATCCAAGGCTGTTATAACGCTTGCAATGTGATTTCCCTGCTCTCAAAACCCAGTGTTCTTATTCTTTCTGCAGCGTTGTGTCTTAAATATAAAATTTTTTGGGATAGTTTCTCTATTCTGCTCACTTGAGTTCGTAATTGTTCTCGGTTAGTAGACAACGCTTCTAGTCTTGCTGATCTTTCTTGTTCAAGATCTTTTAGTCTTTGGGTTATTCTTTCTTTAAAAACAGACCCTAAGTTGGCGTCATCAGCCTCAACGAGTTTTTCTTTTTCTCTTTTTAATATGCTCATCTATTTCACCCAGTTTTTGGCTAAATTGTTTTGTTAATTCGCCTCTAATGGTTCTCAAAGCATGATCAAGGCCGCTATTTCCCGCATGCAATGGGGAATCATTAATTGTTTTAACGCTGTTTCTTCTGAAAAACCGGGTTTTCTGCTTCTATTGTATTTATTATTTCATCTGCTGATTGATTTAAAACTTGAAGTTCCATGTTTTGTATTTGGTTAGCTTTTGGGAAAAGTTCTTGCAGTGTGTTTTTTGAAGTTTAGCAACTGCATCCCTATCAAATTTTTTGGTTTAGTAATACCAAGCGATTTTGATCGCTCACACTGAGCCTTTGTCTAATTGTACTCTTTTTTAAAAATTTTGATGATCTGGTTTAGTTTGTAAGCTGAAAAAGTTGTCCTTTGGTCGCTCCTCACAAACAAATGGTCATCTTTTACTTCAAAATCATTAGGGTCTATAAATTCGGGAGGTTCTTGGCCTAAACTTGGTATAATGATCTGACCTTACTTTCTGTTAATTCACCCCGCAAAGAGAGCCCCGAGCGATGTTGTACCAAAGGATCATTTCACTCATGTCGTCTCCGGGATCAAAAACATCATAATTTTCATCTTCAATGCCTGCCATGTTTCTTTAATAATTAACTTTTTTATTTTGTTTATAAAAAAATGTCACAAGCATATGGCTCGATTCTTGACCCCATAGAAGACTGAAAGAGCCCTTTGGCGTGAAGGAAATAAACGGAATATTACTGTTCCAAATAATCCATCAAACTATTGATGCGGATCAAATTCTTACTGTTAAATTTCCAGACCTGGGAGCGGGATGAAGTGATTGTGCCAGGCTCTGCGCTTTTTACTTTCAAAATAGTACTCGCTTCAACAACAGCCCCAAACAGGACAGTTGTACAGAATCTGGGCGGGCAATCGTTAAGAAAATTTCTATAAAACTTGGGGCAAGAAATATTTTCTTTCCCACAATGCAGACATATTTTTAACCTATTCTGATCTATGGCTAACAGGGAATGAAAGGGCTGATCTTGCGTTTCAAGGAATCGAAAAAGAAAGCACTAAAACTTAGAATAGGCGCCGCAATCCCCGCAGATGCTAAAAGCAGCAAAAAGTCTTAGCTTGAAAATTTTTGCGTATGGAAATCGCTTTTCCATTCCCTTAGATTTTGAGTTGTTAAAAGCGCATGCCCGTACTTTCAAGGAGCATTAAAAGACAGATTGTCATATGAACTAACTTTTAATGACCCACAAATATGTTATCAGATCATCAGACACCGAAGAAAAGTACAGCATTTCTGACATCTTGTTAGAGTTTGACGTTGTTAGCAACCCTAATTTAGCAAGGCTGATTGAGCAACAATATCAGTCAAAATTAGCAATAATATACGAAAGAGTGTTCATCAACAACATATCCCGAAGCAGGCAGACGTTTATGGAATTTTATTTTAGTGTCGCAGCAAGATCGCTTAAAGGTTTTTTAAATTGCTGGGGCAAAGATGAAGAACCGTTCAAAAGAGGAAGTGAAAAGTTTTTTAATCCAAAAATAACGAAAGTACAATGTTCGATTGAGGTAGTCCAACCAAATCTACGCTAGCGGGCTTAAACCTTATCAGCATTTTGATAAAATAAAGAAAACTGTTTGGAGGCGGGAGGTGTAAAAAATCCAACAGTTGACCTTGTGTCTAAAGATTTACATCTTCACAATGTTGGGCTTGATGTTTATTTAACAACAAAATAGGGTTTTATGGGATTGACCTAAGGTCAACAGAGGAAACATTTGGGCATGGAAGCGGGAGAACTGTGAGAGACGTAAAAACATTCAATTGATAAAGAAGAAGAAGCCGATAAACCGCTTAATGTACATTTGTTTTTAATTATATGATGCGCAGCTGAATTTTCAAGAAAACAGATTAAAAGATATACATACTAAATTTTTTTTATTTTTATAAAAGCATGTCTGTTCAAGTTTATCCAAATGGGCCTACAGCGCCAGCGCCCCCCAAGAGAAGAGATAGTGGGAAAACCCTAGCATAAAAACCTTCAGTTTAACCAATATACACAAATGCACAAAAACAAGAGCAAGACCTTTCAAAATACAGCAAAACCAAACGAAGGTATTCTGCTGCCTGAAATGCTGTTAAAATATTTTTAATACTGGAGAAATCAACTATAAGTGCGCATCGCAGGAACAAGTGTAGGCCTCTTAGCAACGGGCATAGCGCACCCGCAGCTTTACCTCTAGGGGGTTTTGTCTTTAGCTTTTGGTCTGTGTTCATTAGCTGTAAGTGCGGCGGGAAAAAAATTTAAAAAACTAAACTCCAAAAGCACACAGCTAGGGTTCAACTAATAACAGCTAAACTTAGTTCGTTTAAACTGACAATAAATAAAGCGCTTGTGACTCAACATCACGGATGAAGAATTTAATCGTTTACAGCCGATTTTGATGACACAAAAGACAAAGTTTTGATTTTCAAAGAAAGGCGAGACAACTTTTTCTAAACAGCCAGACGCCGAGCAGATAAAAAGGAATGTTTAAAAAAAAAGTAAACGAAACTTAAACTCTGTTCTAAACAGCTCACAGTAACAACATGAAGGGTGTTTATACTTTATTTATAGTCCAACACAAAAGACCGTTGATATGATTCTGTTTAACCTGTATTTTTTAAATTTTAAATAAATATTGTTGGTTAGAAAAGAAAGACACATGGCTAAGAATATGAAGGCCCAATGAATTGTTTGAAGGAATGCTCGAGAAAGAGCGTTTGCAAGAGCACTGAATGATATTGATTTAGAAGTTTTTAATCCAGAAAACGTGCGGGCAAGCGTTGTACATGCAATTTCTCAAGTTCCAAGTAAACAAACCCAATAGACCCCCAGTAAAGTAATGTTAGCTTTTTAAATCGACTATATAACAATAAATAAAGAAAATCTAGAAGTCTGGGTCTCGACTAAACAACAGACAAATTCTTTCTCATAATGACTTAACACCTGGTTGGGCAGACGAACTGCTTACACAGTTTGACCTGCCGCTGAAGAACCCAAAATGAGAGCTCTGGTTGGTCAGAGGGCGAAGCTTAGAGATTAAATTAAAAAACAGGCTAAGAAATGCACCGATTGTAGGCCAGGCTTACATTCCGCTACCTCGAGAGTTGGTTTCAAAAGAAGCAGTTTTAAACATAAAGAATTCAGACGACAAATTTTTCATGTGGTGTGTTCTTGCAAGGCTGCTCATGTCCGCGAACACGCAGAGAGAGTGACTAACTATCGCAATACACCAAAGATCTTAAACTTTAGTGGGTGTCCTTTCCTTTTAGTGTAGACCAAATTGATCATTTTGAAGAACAAAACAAACCAATAACTGTTAATGTATACACATGGGAGGAGGAAACAAATCTAAGCCGATTAAAGTGTCCAAGAACAGTCCAACGATTGGCAAAACCAGACAAAAATCATGTTGACTTACTACTGATGTTTTCCACCAGCAGGGCAAACCGCTTACACATTGATACCACGATGAGTAGACTAATGAAGCATACTTCAAAAATCATGGAAAACCCAAGAATTCTGTAGAAAATGTTTAACAAGAATGCCATCTGTTCAAGCCGCGAGCGAACATAAGAAACATTGTAAAAGTTCTGTAGACTGTAATAAAAGAACTAATTACACCCCCACCCGGATCTAAAGTTGTTTTAAGACCTGGAAACGGATGCAAACTATCCATATGTTTTTACGCAGACTTTGAATCACTCATTGTTCCTTATGAAGGGCCAGCGCCACAAAAATTTCGAAAAACAGTCTTAATGATAATCATCAGATTTGTTCATTTGCCTTCATTGTTGTTGGGGTCGGATGGCGCCATTCAACGCCAGAATTATATAGAGGGCCAAATGCCGCAGAATACTTTTTAGAACGAAATGCAGAAAGTGTGTAATACTGTTCTAATAATCTAAACTTATCTGAAAACAAGATGACGCCTGAAGACCAACAAAAGTATGACTCAGCCACACATTGTTGGATTTGCGGGTTTTGGCCTCTCATCAGACGCAGCGAATTCAAAAGTAAGAGACCATGATCACATTAGCGGGAAAATTCAGAGGAGCAGCGCACAGTAAATGCAATCTTCAACTAAAGTTTGATCCTAAGACATGGAAGCTGCCTGTATCTTTCACAACTTGCGAGGTATATGACCTCCACCTTTTAAGCAAGCAGAACCACGCCTTCAGGTAGCATGCATTGCACAATCATCAGAAAAGTACATGTGCTTTAATCTAAATAACATTTCTTTTTAAAGACTCATGCAACACATGAAAGGGGTTTTATTGGAGCACTGGCTATGTCCTTAAAGTCCTGCCCAATAACGGAAGAATATTTGACTCAACCTTGTAGAAAGGGCGTTTACCCTTATGAGTACATGAACAGTTGGGAAAGGTTTGAGAAAATACACTTCCACCTAAAAAGGGGCGTTCTTTTCTAGTCTTAGAGGAAAGGACATCAGTGATTCTGATTACCAGCATGCTCAAGATGCGTGGCAAAAGTTAGATTTAAAACGATGGGGGACTATCATGACTCATATTTAAGGGCAGATACATGTTTGTTTTGGGGGACGTCTTGAAAATTAAGAAAGACCTGCATGAAACATTACAGCCTGGATCCCGCGCATTACATTTCTGCGCCCGGATGAGTTGGGATGCTTCTTAAAGTTTACTGGAGTACAATTGATTTATTGTCAGATTTACCCAAAGATTCAGATGATTGAAAACGGATTGCGTGGAGGAATTAGTATGGCGTCGCATCATTACTGTAAAGCAAACAAAAAATACTTGGACGACTATGATCCAAGTAAAAGGTCTAAATATCTCATGTATTTAGATGCAAACAATCTGTATGGTTGGGCAAAAAGGCGCAATCACTTCCGTTACGCAACTTTAAAATGTACACAGGCAGTGATCCGAAAAATATTCAAAAGGCATTAAAGTGGTTGGGCAGTTAACGCCTGATCAGCAGCGTGGTTTCATTCTAAAGTTGATTTAGAATATCCTCATGAACTCCATGACCTGCAAAAATGACTATCCATTAGCAGCAGAAAGTCTAAAGATGGATCCAAGAGAACCACCTAAACTTGTGCCCAATCTTCGAGGCAAAAAAATTATGTCTGTCATTACAGACTTCTGCAATTTTATTTAAGACATGGGTTGAAGTGACAGCAGTCAAACGCATAATTGCTTTTGATCAAGAACAGTTCATGAAACCATACATCATGAAGAACCCTGATCTTAGAACTAAATCCACAGATGCTTCAGAAAAAGACTTTTTCAAGCTGATGAACAACAGCTGTTTTGGAAAGACTAGAGAATCCGCACAAGCGTAAAGATGTCAGATTAGTCCCAAAGAGAACGAAGCAATTAAGCTGCTTCAAAACCAAATTATCAGGACTTTAGAAGATTTCATGATCACCTTTTTGGGATAATGATGGGAAAAAAAAAAAAGTCCATTGGACAAACCTGTTTTTTATCGGGTTTACCGTTTTAGAATTATCAAAGCTTTGATGTTAGAGTTTCCTTTATGACTACTTTAAGCCCTCGATATCCTGAGTCCAGAGTACTTTACACAGATACAGATAGTTTTGTTATAGAAAATTCCCTACTGAAGATATTATAAAGACATGGAATTAGAAGTAGCTAAAGGAGCGAGTGGATGGTAAAACACGGGCCGATTATCCTAAAGATTCGCCTTTACATTCAATTACTAACAGAAGGTTTTTGGAAAGATGAAGGATGAATTATCTGGAAAGGTGATCAAGGAGTATGTGGGGTAAGGTAAAAAATGACAGTATTTCAAGCCAGGAGAAAATCATTAAGAAAGCAAAGGGAATATCTCGCAGTGTTGTGCAGTCAAACATATCACATGACAACTACAAAGAAGCATTGTTTGGCAATAAGACTTTTCATCATGACAACGTAAAACTGCGATCTAATCTTTCATGAGATCAACACCCAAAGGTTGTAACAAAGAAGTCATTAGATAGAACAAACACAAAACGTGTGTTTGTTAATCCAGAGTTTTCATATGCAATCGGGCACTGGAGGACCGCATAAACAAGGGGTTTATATTTTTTATCAACTTTTATTATAAGATCAATCATAGCTTCCAATTCATTTAAATCTTTTCTCATGTTTTCTTGACGCGTTCGAATTTTTTTAATTATTTCAAGATATTCTTTTTCCAATTTGGGGGTTTTGGGTTGTAGTGGGTTTTGGATGATTTAGCATGCATTGATTAATCCCCGAAAATGTTTCCTAATAGCATTACAAAGCATGAAATGATTCCCGTATCATTTTCAAGGGCTCTTCCTTTACCATTCTTGTTTCATTTTGCGCTTTCCCTTTTGCCTTCCATTTTTTAAACCAAATATGTTTACGTAAATTAACTAAGCAACTGGAACTGTGTCTGGTGGATTATCTGCAGTTCTTCCACACAAAGATCTTTGAGGAGTGGTTGTTTGTTGTGTCAGTTTCTCGTAAAAAATACACGGTGGATTTATCTTTACAATTCTTTTTATTTCATACGGGTCAACACTCCAAACTGGAAACGGTTTTCCCTGATGCGAGTGTCCCCTTCTGCTTCTCCCGGTAAATAAAGGTACCTTTCTTTCAAACCCAAAAGGTAAAGTTTGCTGGATGAAGGGTCTTCAGCAACATTTATTGTTTTTCTTTTTATTGCTTGTACTGGTTTTAGACCTTTTAAATTCTTCATTATTCCCTTGCGCGCAAAACTGAGGGCGTCTTCAAAACCCCTTCTGTGTTGCGAGAATTGTCAATCACTCTCTGTGATACTGGTAAGGAGAAAAAGTCTTTCAGCTAACTGTTTGTTTAAAGTTTTCAACTAAAGCCTGTGATCTGTGAACTCCTGGAATGCCTCTTTTAATGGTAACTCTAAAGTTTTAACAATAATTGATTCACTTGCCCTTTAAATTCTTTT
Organism: Conus ventricosus; assembly: GCA_018398815.1. Lineage (NCBI taxonomy): Eukaryota > Metazoa > Mollusca > Gastropoda > Neogastropoda > Conidae > Conus > Conus ventricosus. The sequence goes on from CM031595.1 coordinate 52,362,576, forward strand.
TCCACATCGACTTGAATCAAGCGAGGATAAGTTAAAGGGCCTCGTTGGTATATTAGTTTATAGCAACAGCAACAGCAGAAGCACTCTTTTGTGTTAATGGTTCCGCATCTTTGATCTTGAAGCTACGTCAATGACTGTGAGTGCGTACTTAAATCTTTTCCGTCTAATCGAAACAGAGGGTAAATATAGAAGATCCATTTGATGGGTGTCGTTCGGGATTGTATTTACAAAGTGTGGTCTTTGTATTTGTTTGGCGCTGGTAAATAAATTTGCCAAATCGCTTGTTTAGATAACCATTCTTTTGCTGTTTGTTCACTGGGCTCCAGCTGCTTGGGTTAGCTTTTTAATTGCTGTTATTCCCTTCCAATATCCTTTTGGCGAATAATAGATTTTGTTCATTTTACTCAGCCAATATTTTGTCAACAAAAACACAACGTCATACCAAAGACAATAAACCCGATTTCTTGCATCTTTTGTTTTTCTGATGGTTTTATAAAAGTCACTGAATTTTGGTGGGGCAAGTCTCGATGGTTTGCCTGTTACAAGAAATATTGTTTTAAATTTCTTTATCAACATCTTTAATGTGTAAGCTGCATGCCCCTGTTTTTTCAGTGTGTTATTAATAAAATCTAACTGCTCAATTCTCTGCTTTTCATAGCGATCTTGTGCTGCAGCTAGTTGCTCCACAGCTTGTTATGTCTTTTCTCTCGCCTTCATCCCGTAGTTTACTAAATGCGTAATTACTACCACTAAAAGCAAGCGCATTAACCACAGCGCCGCCTATCATCATTACGAGTGAAGCCATTTTTATAAATGTATTTTTTTCTTACATATTTATATTGTCCAGAAATTTTCCTTGCTTGACTAGAAAATCTTTCGTGGCAAACGAAGCTGCCAAAGATAGCAATTAGCTTGCTGAATCCTCAAAGTCTAGTTTGCCAAGATCTGCTGGTTTTAAATTTTTAACAAGCCCTTTTACCAAGCATTGAGTATCCTAAAACTAAAACCTCCAATAACAGCAGAATGGTATACAAGGTTAGCAACAGTTTTTTCGGTGCTCATTTTTAGAAAATAAAATAATTATAATTAATAAAAAACATGAACAGTGATGATCTACTACAGCTACAGGGCGGCCTAAACCTTCCTGAACTTAATGAATGACCAAGTTGATGACCAAGCTATTATGCCCAAAAGGAGAGGCTGTATTCTTTGGCGCATGTGGAAAAACAAAACAGTTCCTCGGAACTGAATTCAGCATAGAACAGAAATTTAACAGATGTCGCCGCAAGACATTTTAAATATCCCTAACAGGTATGAAGCGCAGCTGGGGGCTAGAATGGTGAAAAGTGTGGGCAAAAGGTTCTTAGTTTGTACACTAAACTAGTCAGTAGATTTGCTCCCCTTGATTCTGAACAAGATCTTACATATGAATTTAACGCAGTATCCAGTTTTACAAAGTCATTAGAGTCTCTAGGATGTGATTTGTATTACAAATTTGGAACATTGTTATCGCCGTTAATCATGGGATTAATAACTTTAATCATATAGATTTTATTTCCCTTCAAATGACCGAGCCAGAAATCAGCAGAACCAGAAACACTGAAAACAGGTGGAGAAAGTAACCAAGCCAGAAAAAACAGCAGAAAACACTGAATCTGGTGGAGACCATGAAAAGCATCCTCATCCTGGGCGTGTTAAAGCAGGAAGAAAATTAGCAGAGTGGAACAGACAAAAAAATTAATGTTACAGAAAATAAACTCATAATGAAAACATAACACCGCCAACGCCAAAAACAAGTTGATTTAATGCCAGCTATAAAAACTCCATGTGAATCAAAGGGCCCACAGCGCCAAAGTCTTCATGGAATATTGAACTTTAAAAATGTTGCCATTTTTAGGGGCCCTTGCTGCTGCTGGGGGCGGTTATTACTGTTATAAAATATATAAACAATGGCACCCGAAACAAAAGCAATCAAAAAAATCTGAACCGCTAAATACAGAAAACAACACACGCCAGCACCGCCAATAACAAAAGATCATTTGATCCATTCAGATGGAATAAAAATTTAAGAACTTAAATTTAAATTTTTTTAAATAAAAATAGAACATGGCGTATTATAAAAAGATGAAGCAAAAAAATAAAGACATGGAGTCAAAAAAACATTTCCATAGCCAGAAATTGTAATCATGCGGTTGCTTCGGATGTAAGAACTTCATTAAGATCTATGCTGACCGATCTTGCCAAGAACGCTGAGCAAGATAATTCTCAGCGATGACGCGTTTTTTGAGGCGTGTGTTACTATATTAGAATCTACTATTTAAGACAAAAACATAGAAGTATTGTTTTTGACAAGATAACTTGAATAAGAACTTGGTTGTACTAGAGGATGACTTATTATGATCTTGAGGTGACTTAATCAAGAACTTAGAAGTTACTTAATCAAGAACTTATTAAGAACTTGAAGTAACTTAATTAAAAACTTAATTAAGAACTTGGGGTGACTTAATTAAAACTTAATTAAGAACTTGGGGCGACTGGGGTAGGGTGGGGGTGTACACAGGGGACGTGCGGCGTGGGGGGGGGTGGGGGGACGTGCGTGCTGTGGGTGGGGGGATGGGCGTGCGTGGGGTGGGGTGGGGAGGGGGGGACGTGCGTGCGTGGGGTAGGACAAAAACACACACACACAAACAAACAACCAAAAACAAACAAACAACAAACAAACACACAATAGACAGTTGAAGCAAGTTTTCAGGAAAAAAGTTTGCCGGGCGGTTACAGCGTAACCGTTACTATTTTAGAACCACGTCATACTATCGTCAGTAGTCCAAACCCCACCACGCAGGCCTGCCCTGTTAGGGTCGTCCCTGTGGCCTCAAACAGCCTAGCCTCGCTGCTAGCCCGGCGGGTTTCAGCGTAACCGTTACTAATTTTAGAAGCCCGTCACAGTAGTTCAGAAAACTTGACAAACAGGTGGTTATAAAATAGCTGTTTCTGTTTTAAAACCGCGTCATTCCAATCGTCAGTAGTTCACAAAAATTGCCAGCATTAACCGTTGCTTTAACAGCTTCCAATCATTTTCAAAGTATCTTAATTTTCATGTAAAGCATTCTTTTCTTCCTCTGTCCACAATTCCGTTGGGGTTGGCGGCGGTAATGGAAGATTTTGAGCTTGTTGGAAAGTTGTAGCTAATTCCATGTCTCCACACCCAAAAATTTAAATCTATAAAGCTGTTGAAAAGGTATTTGTGATTCAAGAACTTTTTCTAACTCAGAATCCACACTGTCCCTTTTAAAACTGCAGCTTATTTTGTGCCCTATGCAAACACTTCTCTCGCAGAAAAAGCACGTCTTCACACCACCACAGCACTGGGGAAAAAAGAACAACAAGTGCGGGCGGAAATGTCGTCACTACTAATCAGCTGATTCTATCTAGTCTTGTGATTGGCCGGCCTTTACATCAGCCCACCGCGTGATCCGAAAATCGTCATGTCCGGCCACGTAGTAAGTAATCGGATAGTGCAAAGTCCTTAGGCAGGCCGGCAACTAGCAATTAAAAGCTTACCTGCCCCCACCGTTGTCGTTGACACCGCCCTGACGAGTTGACAGTACTGAAAAGAGAGCCGGCCTCTTCCAAGTTCAGCCGTAGGAACGGAGTAAAGGGTTCTAGAAGG
>CM031595.1:52375071-52385071 GCA_018398815.1 Conus ventricosus
CTGGGCGGGAGGGAGTGGGGTGAAGGGGGGGGGTGGGGAGGTGTGGCAGTATTGATTTTTTGGTTTGACAGTTTGTCAGTGTGGTGTGTGTGGGGTGTGTGGTGTGTTGGTGTGTCGGGTGTGTGGTGTGTGTGTGTTGGGGTGTGTGTGGTGTGGTGTTTGTGTGCGTGCGTGCGTGCGTGTGTGTGGTGAGTAAATGTGTGAGTGAATGTGTGTGTGTATGTGTGTGTATTTTGTTTTGGGGTGTGTGTGTGTGGGGTTGTGTGGAGAGAGAGAGTGTTTGTGTGTATGTGTGCGTTCGTGTTTTGTGTGTGTGTGTGTGTGTGTGTGTGTGTGTTGTGTGTGTGTGTGTTGTGTGTGTGTGTGTCTCTGTATGTGTGTCCTCTGTATGTGTTTATGCGTGTGGGGTCTGTGTGTGTGCGCATACGCACGTATGTCTATGGCTCCCAAAACTGGCTTCTCCCCGTGTCAAATAGAAAAAATTATTAAACCCACAAGCAATCCTTCACCACCACGGAGGGCAACTTGACCTTTAAAGGGCTTTAGCTGCGCCTCTGTCTCTGCTAACGAACTCCACGCGTAAAATTTAAAATACCGCGAAGTATCGGGTAGCCTAGTGCCCACCGGGTATATGGCGCGTTCAGCCACAACTGCTTTCCCCACGTTACTCTATGGGGCGTGTTCAGCCACAGCTACTTTCCCCTACGTTACCTATGAAAACTTAGTAAATTAGTATTAAAAACAGATAATCCTACACAGTATGTATGTTTGTAGATAATCGTTATTTTTTGTTTTTGAAGTCTTACTTGTCAGAGAACAGGAAAACCTTTATTCTGGCCACTTTCGCCCGAAACTGGTTGAGGGCGAAAATGGCCCAGAATGAAGGTTTTCCTGTTCTCTAAAGGGGCAACAGGGGAAATCTTTCCCAATTACGATAAGCCATTATTCGAGTCGCACACTTTCGCCGAGTAGAATTTTCACCGATGGACTTCTGCTTTTCGCCGAAGATTATTTCTTGTCTGGGATAAAAAGCTTTTTTGCCCCCCCCAACTGCTAATCATAATTAATGTGTGGTGGGGTGTGGGGGTGTGGGTGCGTGCGTGCGTGCGTGCGTGCGTGCGTGCGTGCGTGCGTGCGTGCGTGCGTGCGTGGTGTGCGTGTGTGTGTGTGGTGTGTGTGTGTTTTGTGTGGTGTGTGTGTGCGTGCGCGCGCGTATGTGTGTGTGTGTGCACGCGTGCCCGCGAGCGTGGGTGTGTGTCAAAAATGAAAGGTGATCCATTCAATTTAACTTATTTTCATGATAAAATATTAAAGTCATTTTGTGTGTGTGTGTGTGTGGTGTGTGTGTGTGTGTGTGTGGTGTGTGTGTGTGTGTGTGTGCGTTGTGTGTGTAAGTGCGTGCGCGTGCGTGCGTGCTCACGTGCTTGCGTGCTTGCGTGCGGGGGGCGCGTGGGTAAAGTGTGTGCGTGCGTGTATGTGTGGTTTTTGTGTGTGTGTGTGTGCGCCCCCTGCGTGCGTGCGTGCGTGCGTGTGTGCATGCTGGGGTGCGTGTTTGTGTGTGTGCGTGCGTGGATGTGTGCGCACGTGTGTGTGTGTGTGTGTGGTGTGGTGTGGGGTGGTTTTGGTGTGTGTGTGTGTGTGTGTGTGGGGCGCGCGCGCGCGCGCGTGAGCGTGTGTGCTGGATATAAGTATGAAATATGGTGAGCCCCAACCTTTAGTGAGAATTAAAATTTTCTCTATGTTAAACACTAAACCCCGTCGGGGAAAAGTCACTCAGCAAAAATCCACAAAAAAGAAGTCAACTCTCCGAGAGTCCAAGTCTCCGTTATTCCCCAACCCCACCTCACCTCTCTTCTCCATGCACCAAAAGAGTAAAAATGTTCTGATTGGTACGAATTTTTGTTCTCCGGGCCACAGAAAGGGCAGGAAATTGAGACTCTCACATCCTCTCTCTTCTCTCCCTCATGCTATCTCTTTGCTTAAAAAAAAAAGTGTGGGGGTGAAGGAGGGCTGGAGTTAATGGTGTTCTTCAAAGACAGCGATTGTTGCTCAGGAAGGAATCACTGTCGGTCGGTACATTATGCACAGATCAAGAGATGTTTGGGCTTCGTTTTTTTTCTGCTCTATCAAGGAAGTGACCCGCAAGCCACAGTTTCGACTAGAGCTTAAAGACTAGATGAAACAGACTCAAGCCTTAAGACTTTTTAATGTAGGCTTACTGGCCACATGTCTTGTTTCAAACATACATTTAATTAAATGAGTCCCGACACTATTTTGTCAAAGTTTGACATTCAACTGCATGCGCAATAACACCAAAGCATTTAAAAAACAACAACAACAACAACAACAACAACAACAAAACCTCGAGTTTCAATCAGGCGGGTTCAGAAAAACAATTACGGGGTTGATCTGCAGAAGTAATGTGTCTGGGCCCAAAATTATGGAAATTTTCATCATAATGTATCAAGTTTGGGAGAAAGGTGAAAGACAGATAAAGCGCATATTCGCTCGAAAATGAGTTTCTATAAAGATTCTTTTCATCAACTGGAGTAGAAAAGAATGTAATCGATGATCTTTACCTAAGCAGGAAGAGAAGAGAACTCAGACATGGCAAAGGGAGAGTTTGAAAGATTTCACATCGTAAGGGGGGCTGATTAATAATTTAAAGTCTGATCGGCCCAAATGCTTTAAATCACAAGCTATTCGCAGGTTGGAGCCATGGGGCGGTCATCCCCCCAGGCTTATGAAGGCAGACGTGGCCAATGTTGTTGCCTTATGTTGTTTAGCCTGTCCTTATCTGGGAGAGTATGTGTTTAATAAGTGTAGGCAGACACTGCGCGGTCTAAATTGGCGCACATTCCTTGTATTTAAAATGCGTTCTGTCTGTTTTGGCCTATGGAACTCATAGGAATAAGACAGATTATGTATGTATGTATGTATGCATGTATGTAGTTCTCTCTCTCCTCTCCTCTCTCTCTGAAGCTGGGGGGGGGGGGAGGGGGGGGGGGGGACCGGAGGGGGTAGGGGATAGACATTCCCTCAATCGTCACTGCCAATTTGAGGACTTTTTTTTATGCATGGGAAAACAAACAAACAAAGAAAAAAAACAAGGTCCGAAAATGACATATTGTTCGGAGAAAAATCCATTGGATGACAACAAACCCATCTTTCCCTCGTTACCTTTTCTCGATTGAAGGATTAAGCAAATAGATCTAGACCGTCAAATATCTTATTTGAAGCGCCTCCAGGATGGCAATCGGGATTCACACCCCTTTTGAAATGTTCTTTCTCCCGACTGAATTGTTAAGCTGTGACCGATGAAGTTAAATTGCCCCAGGCCTGCCGGCCAGCGGCGTCTATCCCATGAACAAGATGTTATACATGGTGAACGCGAACGCTAGCTTAGATTACCTCCCTTGCAGATTTCCGAACATCGTCTAATGGAAAAGAATTCCTGTTTGACCTCTTACCATTAAACACAACATGTCACTTGTTCATGCAGATAATCAAGCGAGTTTTATGCAGAATGAAGCTAAAATAGAAAGTAGATTGCTTACACTTACTAGCTTTCTATTTAAGATCCGTCTCTTTATGTATAAATACGGAATATTATTATGTCGGGCTTCATAATTCGGCCCAATTCTAGATAAGAACTTTCTTGACAATAGTTGGAACAGCTGTAAGAGTTGTCCCTTTGGCATTAAAGGAAAACGTAGCTATGACAGTGAGCTAATCCTGTAAATCAGAAAAATAATGATTTCCCTTCGCAGCAAACGTAACGACTTCGATACAATGTCACGTTGTCTTTGATGTCTCATGGTGTGTGTGTGTGTGTGTGTGTGTGTGTGTGTGTGTGTGTGTGTGTGTGGTGTGTGTACGTGCATGCGCGCGCGCGGTGTGTGTGTGGCTTTTTTTTTTTCTTCGAAAGGAGGTACTGATTTGTCCTTTTTGATCTTTTGTTTGCTTGTATGATTTTTCTTATACATAATCACAGGGTGAGTCATAAACACACACATACACGCGCGCGCACGCGAAAGCCCGCGCACATGCTCTGTCTGTCTATCTGTCTGTCTGTCTGTCTGTCTCTCGCTCTCGCACACACACACACACACATCTATCTATCAATGATTTTTCATTCCCTTTTTCTTTCTTTCACAAACTTTCCGCCCTCTCGCCCCCCCCCCCCCCCAACTTTCAAATTAATCTCCGCCAAGTTATTAAGAAACGACAAAGGACTTGTTAACCCGCATTTGCTTTTCACAGCTTCTAATGTGTTCAACCTAGTATTGTTTGAAACAAACTTCAAAGAAAAATTACTGCACCACCAAACGAAAGACGCAAACAGATTACAACACAAACATGACGCGTCTGGTCTTCTCCGGGCAAGACTTACAATATCCAGGACAACGAAAACGAAGCAGAAACAGTCAGTCACATATCTCCTCAAAATGGCCACAAAACGGATGTTCTGCACAGCTCTTGGCTGCTCTCAGCAGTTCTGTGACTGACAACGCCTGGGTTATTGAACAGCAGAACTGACATGGGCTATCAAACAGTACAGCTGACCACTCCAACTTGCTGACACCTCTTGACCTCCCTTGTATCCTCAAGGACAGGCTCAAAGATGTCCTCCTACATTTCATATTTCTTACGCTGATAATTTTAGTTTTTCAGCTACTTATTTTTTAAACGCTTTCTTCTTGTTTAACTTTTCTATCCTTCAACTGGCTGCTTTGGGTTCTGCTGGATTCTGTTTGTGACGCTTGGTGGTAAAAGATACCACAGAATTCCAATACCACAGAACCACGGACTGTGGTATATCTCCATTTGATGCCTAGGGATCTGTCTGGCGGTTAGCCGTGTATCACTGATGAGTCTGAATTAGAAGATCAAAGACCTCTGAGATGTCGATATGAATGGTTCTGTTTTCAGAACAGACTGCGACACTCCCCATACGCTGCTAGTGACAGCTTTTATATTTAAAACCTAACACCCCCCCCTTTTTTTTTTTAAATTCCCGTTTTCTTTCTTTCACAAACCTTCTGTCTCTATCCCCCTTTTTGTTCTTTGTGTGTGTTTATTTTTTTTCTTCCAGTCTTTGCCAAGTCAGTGTGTGTGTGAAACCTTGCCAAGTCAGAAGGAATGACAGAGAAATAGTTCGACCGATCTTGCTTTTCCACATCACTAATTTGTTCAAATATTTACCTGGCTATCTATACTGACTTCCATAAAAAACGCGAAAGCAAAACAAGCTGAAGGTTAGGGGCGAATTTTATTGGTCACAATTGTACAGAGTGGAAGCGAGAATTCAACGTGATTTGATTCATTACACCGGTAATGTGTGAAAATGTCATCAGCAATATGTCTTTGTGTGGAAAATCCAAGGTCACGTGACAAACCAGCTTGAAGTCCTAATACCGTGTGTGGCCACCATTTGCATGGACAACTGCTTGACACCTGCGGCTCATTGAGTGGACCAGGTGGTTGATGCGTCCCCTTGGCACACCAGCCCACACATGGACGATGGCCTGGTGAAGTTGAGCCGCTGTTGCTGGTCGTGGACGCAGGAGGTCCAACCGTCTGCCAAGTTCATCCCAAAAATGTTCTATTGGGTTTAAATCGGGACTGAGGGCTGGCCAGGGCAGCACATTGACGTTGTTATGCTGAAGAAAAGCTGGGTGGCCCTGGCTGTGTGTGGTCTTGCATTGTCCTGTTGGAATGTCCAGTTTGGGTGTTGCGCAAAAAACGGATCGACATGGGGTCTAAGCACCTGGTTGATGTAGCGCTGTGCATTGACACCCTGTCCGCGACCAGGACCAATGTTCTGAAAGATGACTGGTCCTATGGCGTGGTTAATGCCAATTGCACCCCATATCATAACGTTCGGGCCTCCCCAAGGGTTCTGCTCTACCACACAGGAGTCAGCATAGCGTTCACCAGGTCGACGCCATATTCTGACACGACCGTCAGCCATGTCAATACAAAAACGGCTCTCATCTGAGAACAGTATGCGTCCCCACTGCTGCCTGCGCCAATTGATTCGGGCTTGTGCCCACTGCAGCCTGTCCTGCCGGTGTCTTGGTGTCAGTACCGGACCTCTGTGAGGACGCCTACATGCCAGCCCGTTCTCCTGAAGACGCCGCCACACAGTGTTGAGGCTGATTCGTTGCTGGAGATTCCCAGGCACCTGTCGAGCAGTGTTAGCGGCTGTTTGCCGCCTGTCCCGCAGATGGGTTCGAACAAAATGGCGATCCTCTCTTGGTGTGGTGACCCGAGGACGGCCTGGCCGTGGACGATCATCAGTGGTACCAGTGACTCGCATGCGGTGCTGCAGACGATAGATGGTTGAGATGTGGACGTTAAAGATGTTGGCGACCTGCCTGGCATCCAGACCAGCCTCCAGATGGCCTAGGGCACGATTGCGTTCCTCTGCTCGTAGTCTTGGCATCTCTGTAGCGCTCAGACGGCAAGTCGTTATCTGAACCTTGTAGCGCGGCTTTATAAAGGCTGCATGCCTGCGTACTTGTCGCTGGTTAACTTTGCTCTGCATGGTGTGCACGTGCCTCACATGCAGCAACCAGTTTGCCATTTTTGTTGACCCTCCAATGCCGGGAATGATGTGTTGCTCACACAATTTTTTCACTGCACGTGAGTCTTGGACCCAAACAACTTGCCACAATGGTTCAATATTGTATATTCACCCCTTTTCACCCGAAAAATAGCCTTTCAATTTTTCGCGTTTTTTTATGGAAGTCAGTATATATAAAACGCTGTTATATTAATACGTACACCACCGTGAAAAGAAGCATTTTTCCGCAGCGGAATTTCTTGAAACAATCATTGAATAATTACAAATACATTGTTACGATTCAGCTGCAACTGTTTACAAACACAAGAGTGCTATTTTGTTAACGCCGAAAAAATACCAGTCAAGCACAGCTGTGGCACATCCGATAAGACAGAAGTGCAACAAAGTGAAGTGACAGCAGGCGGAAATTAGAACACCATTAAAGAAAAATTTCTATTCCGCCGAAAGAAAGCGATCAACGCGTTTCGACCTCTTTTGTCATCTTCAGGCAAGACAAACAACATTCAGAACAATGAAAACCAATAAGGAACAATCACAACATTGGACGCAGATTGGGTGTGTCAAAACGAGACTGCTGGGACGGAGACAATGCGAGGTACAAAGCATAATGATAATCCAAAAATATAATAAAAGTGATGTGGATAAAGAATAATAATTAAGAGAGGATTACTGCCACTTTTAGTAATAATATGATGATAATAGTTTTTTTTTTAAAATAGTAGATATACGAACAGAAGGGGAGAAAGGAGAGGGGATAGCGAGATAGTCGAACAGCATGGCTGGCTGTAGTGGCAACAGCAATAGTGGCGATGATGATGGTTGTGATGATGATGATGATGATGATGATGATGATGATACTAATAATGATACAACAATAATGATACAACAACTACTACTACTATTGCTATCATTGCTGCTTCTAGTACTACTACTACTACTACTACTACTACTACTAATGAGAGAAGGGAGGAAAAGGAAGGAGGAGGGGGAGGGGGAAGACAGGATGAACAGAGAGAAGTAGACGGGGGATATAGATTATGGGTGAAATAGAATCTAAGAAGTATATAAATAGCTATAGTAATAATCATGATTATAATAATAAAATAATGATAGTAATCATATAGGAAAGATGATAGAAATATACTAATGATTATATTGATACTAGTAAATTTATAATAGTTGTAACAAGTATGAAGTTGTAACAACAGTAATAATGTGATTATGATTGAAAGGATATTAGTATTACTAATTGTAATAATAGTAATCGTAATAGTGATAATGATGCTGATAATAGTGATGTTAATACTTTGAATTAGTAGGAACACTTTTTTTTTGGATGCTGATGGTGATGATGGATATAGTACTGATAATAATAATAATATGAAGACAATAACAAATATAGTTATAATGATAAAAGTAACATTAGTAATAATAATAGATGATGGAAATGAAGGAAAATGATCAATCTGTAAAAGCGAACAGTACTACTGGAGCATGGAGAGGGTGGCGATGATACCAGTGATGATGATGAAAGTGATGACAATAATGATGACAATGATAATGATAGTAATAATGATAAATATGGTGATATCAATAATAGTAATTAATAGTAGGTGGAAAGTAATCTATGCTAATCATTTATCCGTACCTCAGTTCTGGCATAGCACACTAGACAGAACCGCAACAGCACAAAAATAAACATTGCGGTGTGTTCCTATTTCATCATGGCATAATCCACATGAGAGAGCTGCAACAGCCAGGAAAGAAACTTTACAAAACAATCGTTCTCCAGCTCATTATGGCAAATCCCACTATGAGAAAGCTGCACAAGCTAAAAGTAAACAGGACCAACAATCTGTGCTTGCCTCATTGTGGTGAATCCCACAAGAAGGACCTGCAACGGGAAAAGAATCAAATACACGAATTTTCCAACATACATGCGCGTACACACACACACATTCACACACACACATATACACACACACACACACACACGTGTGCGCGCGCGCGCTCACACACACACACACACACACACACACACACACACACACACACACACACACACACACACACACACACACACACACACAAGCACGCACGCACATTCACATATACCAAAAAAGACGAGTACAGAAAGACGCACGCGCGCGCGCACACACATCAGAGGTTGTGTAGCGCATATGGACTTGTGACACCTCCTTGATGAAACTGAAACAGGAATCCCCTCCCCTGGTCTGAATGGGGGTCAAGTGAATGAAAATTGCCAGCGCAGAGAACTGCTTGTGCAACACACCAGTGCCACCACGCAGGAAACACTACCGTTCACTCAACTTCAAACATGACTTATCTCCCTTGTGTTTGTATTCTTGCAGGAATCAAAGCAAATGTGATTAGAAAACACCCAAACGTTCAATATAAAAGTCCAATAAAGACACAAGTTGGATCATTTATTTGCTTTAAACGAGCCCGACCTTAATGTTTGATGGACACAAATTATTAAAAATATTGTCGGGTTTAGAATAGGTGACTTCCCTTGGTAGCGTTTTTTGGGCGATGGTGATGTTTATGGCATGTTCTGTCGGTGCTAAGACTGGAAGAGAGGATATTTCTGGGTGTGTGTCACGACAAAGAATTACACTTGACCCTGCTGTTCGGAGACACTCCTGATGACGCAGAACGCTGAGTGAGGTGAAGGACAAGAGCTGGTTCTTATCTCTCGCTGACTCACATCCAGACAGAGGGCAGCTCGACCCTCGTAACAAGGTCGGAAGTCTTAACTTCCTGCAGAAGGTTCACAAATCAACCTTCATAAAACCGTTACACCAGTAAAAGAGAAACGAAGACGTGCCCTTCAGTTCTAACGACATTTATGTATCACTCACTTTCTCCCACAGCCAGAACCCCCGATTTTGTTATTATGTATAAAATCGAAGGTGGCGTAGAACATGACGTAGCACAGAAAAAAAGGAATATTATAGAAAATCTGCAAATCATAGCGTAGCATAGCCAACCAGAGTCCATGAAACATTGTAGAAAGTACGGGAATCATGACGTATATTATAACCACTCAAAACGCTTGGAACATGGAAGAAATTTCGAGACCCGTGACGTAGTACAACCGATCAAAATGCATAGAAGTTTTGAACGTAGCTTTAACCCATTTTTACACGGGATTCCGTCGACAGAATCTTTCAGAAATCAGAAGAGGTGAGGGGCAGAAGAGGGCAGGGGAGGAGGGGTTGGGGCAGGGCAGGGAACGGGGAGAGGGCTGATGGCGGGAAGGTGTCAGGACGTGGAAGAGGGAGCGTGCCGGTGTTCCCCGGGTTCTATGTTCCCCAGTAGCGCTGGTCCCCGTGTCTCTGTTCCCCAGTATCGATGTTGCCCGACCGAAAAAGCGTGCCGCTGTTCCCG
>CM031595.1:52395071-52400071 GCA_018398815.1 Conus ventricosus
CACCCAGTCCACCAAAAGCAAACCCGGCGGCCCGTCCCACAGTACAACAAGGCTGATTGGCCAAATCTTCGACAAGCCACTATACAGCTGTCCGATGACATTACGTCTAAGTATAACGACAAAAGCGACCCAGAGGAAGTCTGGACAGAGCGGAAGAAAAAGCTCCACTCGGCTGTCGAGGCACACATTCCAGTCACCACTCTTCGATCTAAGAACAAGCCATGGGTGGATTACAACACCAAGAAGCTGATCAAGAGGAGAGACAGACTTTATAAAAGATGGAAAAAGACTGGAGATGAAAAAATCCACTCCAAAGTCAGAGTCCTCAAACGCCTAGTTCAGCGCAGACTTCGAAGAGCCTACTGGTCCTACACTGAAAACTTGATATCTGACAGCCAAGATACAAAGCCTGGAACGAAAAAATCCTTTTGGACTTACATCAAGTCTCAGCGCACGGAAGCGACCAGTGTCTCTCCATTGAAAGTTGCTGGCAAGCTAGTTACAGAAGCAAAGGATTAGGCAGAAGTCCTGAATGCGCAGTTTCAGTCTGCGTTCAGCAGCAAACTATCCTGCTCACCTGAGGATTTTGAGACCTGGATTGGCATGAGCTCAGAGCCTGAAGGACCTACATCTGACCACATCCACATCTCAGTAGCGGGAGTCAAAAAGCTGCTAAAAGGCCTAGACCCGACCAAAGCCCTGGACCGGACGGCATCACCCCTCGCCTCCTAAAGGATATTGCTGATGAAATTGCCCCGGCTTTAACGCTTCTCTTTCAGTCCTCCATGAACACAGGCATTGTACCAAAGGACTGGAAAAGGGCAAACGTCTCCCCCGTGTACAAGAAGGGTGAAAGATATAGGCCTGAAAACTATCGTCACATCTCCCTCACGAGTGTTCCATGCAAAATCCTTGAGCGCATTGTGGTGAGCACAATCATGGGTTTTGCAGAGGCAAACAACATCCTGCGAGAACAGCACGGTTTCCGGCGAGGCAGATCCTGTGAAAGTCAACTGCTGGGGCATGTGGATGAGCTATCCTACAATATGGAGAAGGGAAAACAGTCAGACGTCCTAGTGATGGATTTCTCCAAAACCTTTGACAAGGTCTGCCACTCCCTTCTAATCCACAAGCTCCGCCACTACGGGATCACCGGCCAGGTCCACGAATGGATCAAGAACTTCCTGGCAAACCGACAGCAGGCGGTGATTGTTGATGGAGCTTCTTCAAAGGCCGTTCCAGTAGAGTCAGGGGTCCCCCAGGGATCAGTCCTGGGCCCAGCCCTTTTTCTCCTCTATATCAACGACCTCCCTGAACAACTCTCCTGAACAACGCGGCTTTTTGCGGACGGCACTCTCTGCCACAGAACTGTAACTTCCTCCCAAGACCAAAGGAAGCTACAACAGGACCTGGACCACATGGCAGACTGGGAAACAAAATGGAAAATGTCCTTCCACCCAGACAAGTGTCAGGCCCTCAATGTCTCCGGGAAGAGAAACACACTAACTGGCACGTACCATCTTCATGGCCCAAACCTCAAAAGATTTGAAGAGACGAAGTACCTGGGGGTCACCATCTCCCAAGACCTCAGTTGGGACACCCATATTTCCAACATAACCAGCAGGGCAAACAAGACCTTAGGCTTTCTCAGGCGAAACCTGAGAGTGGGTTCCATCAACATCAAGGAAACTGCCTACAGAGCCCTGGTTCGCCCCACCCTTGAATACGCCGCACCTGTCTGGGACCCCTATACTGCCAAAAACATTAAAACGTAGAAAAAGTCCAACGTCGTGCAGCTCGATGGGTTGTGAATCGCCACCGTCACACCTCAAGTGTCGACTCCATGCTGACACACCTACAGTGGTCCACTTTAGCAGACAGAAGAAGAGCAGCAAGGCTGACCACCTTCAGCATCAACACCCCTTTCAGGGCCACACCTAACACCCCAGCAAGGTCTACAAGACAGTCACATGGGAAGACCTATCTCCTTCCTGCCTGTAAAACCAACTACAGGAAGTATTCCTTCTTCCCGAGAACTGTCAGGGACTGGAACAGCCTGCCTCCCGAGGTTATCTCCTTAGCCTCGGTAGAGTGCTTCAAGTCCCGAATCTGACCAGCCAGCGCCCCCTTCGCCCCCTCCTCCCACTCCCTCCACCACCACCATCCCACCCACAAGCCCCCCCCCCCCCCCCATTGTCAGTTTTGGGGAAACCCCCAGCTTTATACACATCAGAACCATCAAAAGGATGATGGCGGATGTTCATAGAAAGAAGAGAAGAACGAATCACAAGACAAAACACGACGCGTTTCGACCTCTTAGGTCTCCTTCAGGCAAGACACTAAACACTCAGGACAACGAAAATGAACGAGCAATTATTTATGTTCATTCACCTCAGCGCGAGATGGGCGTTGAATCACAATGTTTGATTTCATTCTGTTGGTGGCAATGTGTTTTTGTAAGAAGAACTAAAAATTTTGTCATTGAAGGCAGCATTTCACAACAGCATTAAACTAGAAAGCCAGCAGGAATACGTGCAGAGCTATTATTATTTCCAACGACGATATACACTTTTGTTTTCTTGAGAAGAAGCGGGAGTATGCTTTACCACGTTTGCTGCATTTTAGATTCATGTAAAAAGAAAAAGTGATTGTCATATGCAGAATTCAAAACAAATATGATACAAGCACTAACTTTTCAACTTACGCATCTAAAAAGTTTTAAAAAAAGTATGTTCGTGGACTAAATATAAGCTTAGAAAGTAATCAAATGTGTGAAGTTTTGTTTTTGTTGTTCTTTTTTTTCTGTACGAGTTTGTAAGCGCTGAAAAGGTTCTGTGTGGTAGACTGGGCCATGACGATAAAAAGGAATTGTAAAGGAGAAAAGGAGAGAGAGAGAAAAAAAAAAAAAAAGAGAGAGAGAGAGAGAGAGAGAGAGAGAGAGAGCGTGTGTGCGTGCGCGCGCGTGCGCGTGTGTGTACTGTGTGCGTGCGTGCATGTGTGTGTGTGTGTGTGTGTGTGTGTGTGTGTGTGTGTGTCAAGTCAAGTCAAAATTATCTTTATTGAGGGTTAAAAGAATAAGCTTTGCAGCTTTTTTTCATCCTGCCCTGTGTGTGTGTGTGTGTGTGTGTGTGTGTGTGTGTGTGTGTGTGTGTGTGTGTGAGAGACACATGTCTCGTTCTCGTAAATGCACAGTATTTCTCAATGCCGCCCGCACAGGCGCAAGAGCGTGCGTCTCGACAGGGTCCAGAACGGCAAGAAGAACGCCACCGCGTTGAGGAAGACCAGCGACTCCACCACCGAAGATCGTTACAGTCTGGAACCAGTCCACGCCACGGGTCACCGCCCGGCTTTACCCTACGGCTCCTCCGCCCACCAGCTGAGCCCAGCTAACTACTCGCCTCCCCCGTCCTACGATCCCTCTGCTGCCCGCACGACTTCCGTTCCTCTGGAACACGCTCCGGACCGTCCTCCGCTGCCCTGCCCCCGTGGACACACCGAACCTGTCGACTTCGATGACGCGGACGATTATCAGAACAACGCCTTTTTTGCCGGAGCAGACATGGATACGTACGCCAATGAGGTTTTCCCCCCACCACCCCACCCTCAGGCAGACGAGAGCTTCTACGGAAACGTACAGTACTGAGCCGTTTGGTTATATCCACGGTCACAATCGTAGCAGTTTAGAAAAAAAAAAATTGTGGAAGAAAATCGCAAAGGATATTAGATATTAAAAAAAGAGCGAATTTCGGAAACTTTGAAGATAGCTAATAAGAAAAAAGATGATCATGTGCCTGAAATTATAACTAGGATGATAATCGTTGGGAAAATGTATGCTTCTGATGATAACTTGGATGAAAGTGGGTGGGAGAACGTGTGCTTCCAATGATAACTAGGATAAATAATCATGTGTGTGGGTGTGTGGGGGGAAGGGTCCTTACAATGTTAACAATGGTAGTTAATCGGGACAATGATTAAAACAAATTTCAAGTGTGTTTACAATTACATTTTCTGAATAATGACAAAAACAGGATAAAAGGCGCAGGAGGGAAGGGGGGGGGGGGGGGGGGGAGAAGAGAGAAAAGAGGCATGCAAATACAATTTCAACAAAAACAGCTTTTCTTTTTTTTTCTTTTTTTTTTTTTTTGCTGTCCCAACCTCTGCGCCACCTCAGAGGCAGTGCACCCACGCCGCTCATTCCGACACCCCGTCCACAGCCAAAGCCTGGTCGGCCCCGCCGCAGCCCCGGCACCGACAATCCACAGGGGGCAGTCAATGTCAAGTCATCAAGAGGCAACCCACCGGAGGAGACACTGCACTGCTGCCGAGTCACTTCGGTGGTGTTCAGTGGCGCCTGTTCTGATCTAACATACGCAGGACACCACCTACTAAGCCCCCTACTGACGACAATAATTGCTTAGTCGCGGAGCCGGCGCGAGTGAGCTCTCCCTCCGGAGGGCGCCACCACGTCCGTTCAACGACAGCCCCTATGGACTCGCCGATACCGGTGACCCCGACGGAACCAAACCAAGGCCACAATGAGAATGAGGATGATTAAGATGATGCTACGGATTTCCATTCCGGTCTGAGACTACATGACAGGGCTGTACTCTACGCTTCCTTTCATAATATATCCCGGCGTCAACCAGGCCCGAGAGATACAGGCACCTGCAGTGTTGGTCAGGAAATTTGAGCAACACTCTCAGAAACGCATCCATTAAGTGGATGAAACTCGACTGTGTGGTCCCAGTCTTCCCTACTGAGTCCGCAGCAAACTCAACTCTGGGTAGGAGCCGGTCGGGGCAGAAAAACCCACATGACTCTGATGGGATTCGAACCCACGACCTCCCAGCCGGGAGTCCGCGACGCTAACCACTTCGCCACGGCGGCTGGTAAAAACAGCTTTTCTAATAGGACGACCAACATCAAACTGCAAGCAAAACAGGATGGAAATGTCTTAACAATGTTGGTCATTTTGCCAAGTTTGATTACACGTGTGCTTT
>CM031595.1:52402571-52412571 GCA_018398815.1 Conus ventricosus
CACAAGGACTATTGTCAAACCATTTCAGCTCTCTTTTCAAAGCATTTACACGAGAAAACTATTAGCGTTTTTCAGCGGATCGTTCTTTGTTGAAGAAAAAAATTTGTGCCATTTGACCTGTACGTCGATCAGTGTAAAATGCTGATAATATCTAATCATTACGCGGTTCTTGTAAAGCAATACGATAGAAAATAATACAAAATTCAGAATCTGATGCGAGTATGATAGAGATGAAATGGGAAACACACACACACACACACACACACACACACACACACACACACACGCACGCACGCACGCACGCACGCACGCACGCACGCACACACTCGCACGCGCGCGCACGCACGCACGCACGCACGCACGCACGCACGCACGCACGCACGCACGCACGCACGCACACACACACACACACACATACACACACACACAGACACACCAATTATGAACGCCAACTTGAAAAGGAATGCATTAAACTGAAAAAAAAAAGAAAAGAAAAAAAAAGTAAGAACTGACCGGAGTTTAAGTTACAGAAATTAGAACTCCCACATCATCCAGCTGACAGTCACAACGCTCCTTCCCTTTCTCTTCACCATGCTGCTCCTAAGAAGATTCCTCGGCTTCCTCTTGTCCAAGAGCACACAAACGAAGTCGAGTCATTTCATCTCGAAGCGAATGTATTGCAGTGCAAAGTGGAAAAAGTATCGGCGGCACATAGATTTTTACGGGTTCTCCAAAGACTTGACCTCACTTTCCTTTGTTCTCATCGGGAGTCCGGTCCCATTAGCTACAACTGCCCGCAAGATCATTTCTTTCACCACGTTCCAGCGCACAGCCAACTCACACAGATTTCGCCAAGTTAAGCTTGAGCTTCGGGGGAATCTTTCCCAGCTTTCTTGACAAAACTTCGACAGAAAGATATCCTTGTCTGAGATCACAAACTTGAAGGGTTTGGAAGGGTTACATGGCTTTCTCTTTCGGGAGCATCTACCTCATTCAGTCCCCCCAAAAACATGCATTTGAAATACAACTGGTCCATTCTAGATTCTATATTGTTGTCGTGCTGACAATCGTAGTGTCAGAAACTTTGTTGGGGGTGCGTGAGACGTCGTGACCAACGGTTTTGCCGAACGCAGTCTTTCTCCGACAGATCGCCTATTTCCATCGCACACATGCACACTCTCAGACAGACAGTTCGTGACAACGGCCAGGACGGTGTCATGTTTCAGTGATCAGTGTCCAAACAATTCCACTGCCATGGAGGGGTTGTTTTCACCATGGGAAAGGCGAACCAATTAGCTGTCTGAGGGTATCACGCTAAATTTCCAGCCGTTAAAAGAATTGGCATGTCGCTTTTGCATTAATGTTTAATCATCGATGTCTGGCTGTTTGGCAGAGGTAGTTCAATCGCAGCTCACGCACGCACACACACACACAACACACACACACACACACACACACACACACACACACACACACACACACACACACACACACACACAACACACGCACGCACGCACGCACGCACGCACGCACGCACACGCGCGCCTTTCAAGTTTCAGGTATAATTCCTCCTTTGTCCCTGATTAGGGCACGCCGTGGCGAAGTGGTTGGCGTTGCGGACTCCCGACTGGGAGGTTGTGGGTTCGATTCCCATCACAGCAATTTATTTGTGGTTCCAATCTAGAGTTGAGTTTATGTACATATATATATACACAGTCACCTGAAGAAGGCAATTCCGAAAATTTTGGACATTTTAAACTTGTTTGTCTGGATTTCTATCTCCTTTGGCTGTTTATATACATATACACACATAGCATTCTTCTTAAAACCGAAAAGACAGAGGAGTCAAGTTACCACTTTCCGCAGTCACTGAGGAGAAACAATCAGGTTTCGAAATACCGGTATCTGACCAGGAGTTATATGTTAGTGAGTTTCCTGTCCATTGGAGATTGTCTCCCCCTTGGAGACTATAAGCTTGCTGAAGGCTCATTTTGAGAAGCATTTATTATTCCCCATTCACCCGCTCAAGCACATACTGTTAGTTAGGCAGAATTATCTACCACTGCAGATATCAATGCTTATCTCACCCTATTTCTTCACATAAGAGCAATCTTTGTTTATAATTGAATATATTATATATATATATATATATATATATATATATATATATATTTATATATATATATATATATATATATATGCTACGGGCTCAGTTGGGAAGACTGGGACAACACATTCAAGTTTTATCCACTTATTGGATGCGTCTGTGAGAGTGATCCTCAAATTTCTTGACCATCACTGCAGGTCCCTGTATCTCTCGGACCCGGTTGACGCCGGGATATATAGGCTAATATGAAAGTAAGCGTAGTACAGCCATGTCATGCAGTCTCAGACCAGAATGGAAATTCGTAGCATCACCTTTATCATCCTTATCCTCATTGGTCAGGATTTTAAAAAGCCTCAAATTCTGTGCCCCTTCATGCCCTGCTCTCAGGGTGACCTCAGCTTTGATGTCTTCTCACGTCTATGGCCTTGGTTTGATTCTGTCGGAGTCATCAGTATCGGCAAACTCGTTGGGCTGTCGTTGGACTGACGTGGTGGCGCCCTCCAGAGTGAGAGCTCACTCGCGCCGGCTCCGCGAAGAAGCAATTATTGTCGTCAGTAGGGGGCTTAGTCGGTAGCGTCCCGCGTATGTTGGATCAGGACAGGCGCCACTGAACACTACCTAAGTGACTCGGCAGCTGTGCAGTGTCTCTTCCGGTGAGTTGCCTCATGAAGACTTGACAGTGACTGCTCCCTGTGGATTGCCGCTGGAGAGGCCGCGGCGGTCCAGTCTGGTCTGTGGCTGTGGACGGGGGGTCGGAACGAGCGACGTGGATGCAATGTTACCGAGGTGGAGTGTTCAATGACTCTCAAACTGATTAGTGCACGGAGGACAAGAATTCAATAACGCCTAACCAACATCACTTGAATCACAGAGAAAAGGAAAGGCTGGCATATTCACACGAATCTGTTGGGGTGTGAAAATACACATTTGTCAAAAACTATAACATGACAATCGAAAATATAAACTTACAAACAATAGACCAGAAGTTGATGCGTTATTTCACTGCAATGGATAAATGCTGCTAATGTTAGCTGATGACAAATAAGAAGTTTCTTTGAGGATGCTCTGAAGATTTCCAATGGAAAAAGCAAATAATACAAACCGTCGACATTTTGATCGTGGACCGTCTTCGGGACGGATGACATTAAAAAAAAAAGAAAAGAAAAGAAAAGAAAAGACAAATATCATCCGTTCCGAAGACGGTCTACGACCGAAACGTCGGCTATTTCTTTCTTTCTTTTTTTTCCCCATTGGAAATCTTCAGAACATCCTGAAAGAAAGTTCTTATTAGTGAAAAAAAAAGAAGATTACCAGTCGAGAATTTTTTGTTTGCTGATGACTTTTACCAGCTGACAAGAAACTGCAGAGATTAAAGTGGGCGTACTTCTTTGGAATTTATTTCATTCTAAGATCCCAGTATGTCGGGCATTTTAGGATAACAAAGAATTCATCTCCAAAAGCTCCCAAGGCACTAACCATTTCTACAAACGCGATTTTCACGGGGAATTCCAATCAGTATACCTGACTTCGTATCACGTTTATGGCAACTACATCGAAAACAACTAACGGCAAATTGAACATATACCTGGTAACTGCGTAACGTACTGTTATTGCCCGTAACATTTCTTAAAATTTCTGTGCGAAGTGGCTCTCATTTTCCCATTCAGGCTTATAATTATCATAAAGAGATAATGCAACATTTTTTTTGAAAGCGCATCTTCAGAACAGAAGAGTCTGGACTCCCAGACGCAGTCAAAACCAGCATTAACTAAAACATTACAGATGTGATCAATCTATTGTGAATGATACAGATTGTTAACGTGGAGACTATAAAGAACAGAACAGAATTTAAAAGAATGTTTTGAATCATATGAGATCAATGAACACCAAAAACGTTTCATCCTGCTACTTACCAACATAGAATCAGGAAATAAACAAGTTTCCCCAGACAACATAGTAGTCATTATGCTTCTGTGTAGTTTAAACGAATGTCTCAAAAGCTTTTGAATGATACGTTAACTATCATGACTAGATTTCACAACTATACAGTAAAACGAGAAGTACTGGTGTCTTACTTAGTTATGAATCAATTCCTTCAGATACATCTTAACCTCTGGCAGCCTGACTCAAAGCAGTCATTGCCTTTTGTGTTTGCTCTCGTATTTCTTTTTCTTTCTTTTATAAAAGGTTCAAAAACTTTTTTTGGGGGAAAACTTGAGTCCAAGTCACACAGACACAGACACACAGACAGACAGACAAACAGACAGACAGACAGACACACACACACACACACACACACACACACACACGCGCGCGCACACACACACACACACACACACACACACACACACACACACACACACACACACACACACGCGCGCGCGCGCGCGCGCGCGCACGCACGCACACAGGCACTCGCGCACGCACGCACACGCGTGCACGCACGCACGCACGCACACACGCACGCACACACACACACACACACACACACACACACACACACACACACACACACACACACACACACACGGGCAAACACATTCAACACCAGAGGACAGGTGGTGTTTTTGTCTTCAGGTCGCCATCGTCAGGTCCTGCAGGTCCACAGTCATTAACAGACTTAAGGTAAGGCAAGTCAGTAGCCGCTGCGTCTTCAGAGACAGTGCGCCTGAACACACACACACACACACACACACACACACACACACACACACACACACACACACACACACACACACACACACACAGAGGAAAAGAAAGGCAGGGGTGACTAGCAAAGAGGAACAAGACCGAGAGGGCTATGTTTAACGGTTCGACGTTCTGGTCATTTGCAGACGACCGGCTTCAAGGACAACCATCCTCCGCAGAAAGAAGCAGAAAACAGCATGACTTGGATGCATGGTAGCCGAGCTGCACGCTGAGATGACTTCTTAATAAGATCGGTACTGGCAAGGGACTCAAATTGCTTTCCAGGCAACCATTATTGGCGGAAAGAAAATTCGCTTGCTTGAATGAGCGATTGATCATTTGCGTATTACTATCTGTACACGGTTCTCTGGAGTTAATGAACTAGCATCAGTAGCCATCACTCCCCCCCCCCTTCTTCTTCTCTCTCTCTCTCTCTCTTCTCTCTCTCTCTCTCTCTCTCTCTCTCTCTCTCTCTCTCTCTCTCTCTCTCTCGGCATCTTTTTTTTCTTGTTACCTTGTCCTCCCCCACCCACCCTTTCCTCATCTTCTTCCCTTTTCTCATTCTTTCATTTTATTCTATTGTCAACTCCTCCTTCATTCCCCTTCTTTCCCTTTTTCTTCGCCTCTTACTGTTTTTTTTTCTCTCTCTTTTCCTCTCCCACCTTTTTAAAAAAATATCTTCTTCCACAGATATATCATAACTCCTCCCCCCCCACCCCTCCCCAGTCATCGTATCCATTTCGTTCCCGTCTGTCACAGTGTGTCTTCCTGATCACGGCTAACACACGTGGTTTGAAGTGGCCTGTTGCATTCCCACTTCCCCATGCTTTAGTTGTTAACTCTGTTTAAACAGAAAAAAAGAACTGTATCTTGCCTTGTTTTCCCACCATACGCCTCTGCTAGAATCTCGTTCACTCGCGCAGATGCTAAACCTCTTTTGAGAGAGAGAGGGTTTTTTTGTTGTTTTTTTTTTCGTTATTGTCACATCTTCTGTGCCACCCCAGTGGCACTGCACCCACGCCGCTCATTCCGACATCCCGTCCACAGCCAAAGCCCAGCCCAGCCCGCCGCAGCCCCTGCACTGGCAATCCACGGGGAGCTTGACTTGACTTGACTTGATCCCTTAGACGTCGGTCCGTGGGGGCACCTCTGAAGCAGTGACAACCATCCTTCTCCATTCCTCTCTGTTCTCTGCCCTCCGCAATGTATTTCTCAGCCGCAGGCCTGTCCACTCCGTGATGTTATCCTCCCATCTTTTCCTTTGTCGACCTCTTCGCCTTTGTCCTGGTACTGTGCCCTGCATGATTGTCTTGGCAAGGCCTGTTGATCGTGTGATGTGTCCATACCATTTCAATTTGCGTCTTTTTACTGAGGTTAGGAGATCGACATATGGACCAATTTCATTCTCGATGCGCTTTTTAACTTCCACATTGCTGATGTGATCTCTGTATGAGATGCCAAGGAGTCGTCTGAAGCATCTCATTTCCATTGTTTGGATCTTTTTCTCAAGGTCTGATTTCAGCGTCCATGACTCACAAGCATATAAGAATATCGCCATGACTAAGGATCGCATCAGTCTAATCTTTGAGCTGATGGAGATGTTTTTGTTTCTCCAAAGAGGCGTTAGCTTAGATAGCGTGGCTGTGGTCTGAGCGATTCTTGAGATGATTTCAGGTCTTGATCCTTCGTCTGAGATTGTTGCCCCAAGTACTTAAATGTGTTGACTGGCTCAAGCTTTTTGCTGTTGATGGTTATGTCTTGGGTAAAGCCGATTGGGTTGTTAGTCATGACCTTTGTCTTTTCCGCACTTATTTCCATGCCATAATCAGCAGAGGTGTTGTTGAGTCTGTTGATCAGGTGCACTAGCTCTTGTTCGTTTCCAGCTAGTCCATCTATGTCGTCGGCAAAACGGAGGTTGGTGATGGTTCTCCCTCCAATATTTACAGTTCCTTCATGGTCTTCTAGCGCATCGGTCATAATTCTCTCAAGGAAGACATTGAAAAGTGTGGGGGAGAGTAGACAGCCCTGTCGCACTCCAACGGTAGTTCGGAACCACTCGCCTATGTTGTTACCGAAGAAAACGGCACTGGTGGCTTTATTGTAGAGGCTTTCAATAATTCTGATGAGGTTGGCATTGATGTTGAAGAGTTTCATTGTTGCCCATAATGCTTCGTGCCACACTCGGTCGAAGGCCTTCTTGAAGTCTATGAATGCGTGGTACAGATGTTGTTGGTGTTGGTTGTACTTCTCACACAGTATTCTTAGATTGAATATCTGCTCTATAGTACTTCGTCCTGGCCTGAACCCGCCTGTTCTTCAGCGATAATCTTTTCTGCTTGTGGGTTCAGTCTATTCAGGATTACTTTCTAACAACACTCTAACAAATGAGAGAGGACTGAGACTCCTGGAATTTGCAAAATCAAACAACCTGAAGATAACGAACACCTTCGGTCCACACAAGATGTCCAGGAGAATAACATGGCATAGTCCTGGAGGATTGTATCACAATCAAATAGATTACATCATGGTAAAACAACGCTTCCAATCGAGTGTCAACATTGCCAGAACCAGAAGCTTCCCTGGAGCAGATATTGGAAGCGACCACGAAATGGTCCTCATGACATTCGCACTCCGCCTCAAAAACAACAAAAAGAAAGGAAATATCAGGCTAAAGTTCAATCTGGAGAAGCTAAAAGACCCTAACATAAAGGAAGCATTTCAAGCAAATATTGGAGGAAAATTTGCACCTCTACTTGTCCTGGCAAACGAAGACATTAACATAGAATCCTTCACCGACTCCTTCAACAAAGCTGTCACAGAAACAGCAGCAGAAGTGCTTGGTAAACATCGACCGAAGAAGAATCCATGGGTCACCGACGAAATTCTGGAACTTTGTGACAAACGTCGGGAATTGAAAAACAAAAAGAACAACCCAGAAGGAAAAAGAGAGTACAATGATGCTAACAAGAAGGTTAAAACTGAGATGAAGACAGCAATGGAAACTTGGATTGACAACCAATGCCAAGAGATTGATAATAATCTGAAAAACAACAACAGCAAAGCAGCCTACAAAATTGTCAAGGACCTAACGGGAAAGAAACAAGCCAAGACATCAACGATCGATGACAAAAACGGTAAATGTCTCAACGATGATGAAAAGATACTACAACGATGGACAGAATACTGTTCTGAGCTTTACTCGCACAACGCTGAGGGAAATCCATCAACCCTTGTCGCGCCGGAACCAACAAATAACAGCAAGGATAATATAACACGTGATGAAATCATTAGAGCCTTATCATCAATGAAAGCAGGAAAATCGCCCGGTGTTGACAACCTACCGGCAGAATTGATCAAGGCAGGAGGAGATCCAATGGTGGACATGTTACTTGCAATATGCAACAGAATCTGGGAAACCGGGGAATGGCCCACTCCCTGGACGCAGTCACTTATCATCACGCTACCAAAGAAAGGCAACCTACAGCAATGCCAAAATTATCGCACGATTAGCCTCATCAGCCACCCAAGCAAAGTTATGCTGAAAGTAATAACGGGGAGCAGTCTATGTCAAGTCATCAAAAGGCAACCCACCGAAGGAGACGCAACCCATCAAAAGGCAACCCACCGAAGGAGACGCTGCACCACTGCCGAGTCATTTCAATGGTGGTCAGTGGCGCTTTTTCTGATCCAACATACGCAGGACACCACCTACTAAGCCCCCTACTGACGACAATAATTGCTTAGTCGCGGAACCGGCGTGAATGAGCCCTTCCTCCAGAGAGCGCCACCACGTCCGTCCAACGACAGCCTCCATGGACTCGCCGATACCGGTGACCCCGACGGAATCAAACCAAGGCCACAGACGTGGAGAGATTTGTTCACATGGTTCCCGCTCAAGTAACTACATATGCTAGCTCCTGATTGTCCACTGCTAGGCGAGGTGGCCTACTGCCTGCACGTAGGCTTTACCTGCGAGTGGACCACCTTGTGTGTGCTTCAAATTCGGTAATTTGACACTTCACCTGTGAAGGGTGATAAACAGGCAGCCAACTGCTAAACACAAGGCAGACGCAGAGCCAGGCAATCCAACAGGATGAGGTACATACCATCCAATCCGCAGCGGAACTGCAGCCGGCAGAAGATGAAGATGCTGTTCCTATCCCCTCTGTTTCTTCGATTTAAACTTTCCTGCAGTCCTCACAGCCATTGCTATGGCTTTGTCCTTTGTGGCAAATCTACGTCTAAATTTTGTCCAGTGCTTTTATTTTGTGCAGACGTTAAATCCGCTTTCTAGTCATGTATCATCACTATTCCACGAATCTGGTACTATTTTGGAAGTAAAACATTTTATAATTGCGTTCCACTGACGGAACGAAAATTAATTTTTGTTCGAATTCTTCGCATTATGAGATCGTCTTACGAAACAGGGGGCAGGAATACTATACTATCACGAACAGAAATGTGCAGTATTGTATACATTGGCATCGTTTTTTTTCCGTTTCAACGCTAGTAAGCCTCCACAAGAGATGATGGCTCGTCACCACCCCGAGGAAAAGCACAGCCAGGAAGACCTTGTAGTTACCATAAAGGGTGTTGCCAAGGTGCTGCGGAATTTGAATGCCTGAAAGACTAGTGGATCTGACGGCATTCCCAGCAAAGTCTTGAACTGTCGGTAATCCTTGGCTCAGCCCTTGACTTGCATCTTCAACTGCTCCCAGGACACTGTTCGTAATCTCTGTCTGTCTGTCTCGCTCCATAAACAAAAAACAAACACGCGTGTAATCTCTCTCTCTCTCTCTCTTCTTAATCTCCATAAACGAAAAACAAACATGCACGTACTTTCTCTCTCTTTTTTAAATCTAAAAAAAAAAAAACATGAGCATACCCCCCTCTCTCTCCTCAATTTCCATAAAAAAACAAACATGCGCGCGCACTCTCTCTCTCTCTCAATAAACAAAAACAAACAAACATGCACGTACTCGTTCTCTCTCATCAATATCCATAAACAAAACACATACACGCGCGTACTCTGTCTGTCTGTCTGTCTGTCTGTCTGTCTCTCTCTCTCCTTAATCTTGACAAGAAACAACGAACATAAACGTGCTCTCTCTCAATAAACACACACACACACACACACACACACACACACACACACACACACACACACACACACACACACACACACACACACACACACACACACAC
>CM031595.1:52420071-52422571 GCA_018398815.1 Conus ventricosus
GAACAAGCCAAATACGTGATATTACTACTGCTGCAGAACTATCCACTTTAAAGCAATGGGCGTACTTGTTTGTAGACTGCTTCGATCAAACCGAGCAGTATAGATCCTTCTGAACAATGAGAAAGATCTGAATGTTGACGAAGAATATCATCATCATCATCATTTTATGATTATTGTTACTATTATCATCATCATTATTATTATCATTACCATTATTATCAAAAGTACTAACATAGCTCCTGTCTCACACTAAGAAACCAAGTGCTTTGCAATCCACACTCTCATTTACACAACAGATTGCCTGCCTGGGTAGAGCTGACCGAACAGCTGCCTGCTGGTGTTACAATCACTCTATTCACATATTAATCAGTTAGTATCAGTCACCAGTTTTCTTCTTTCATTCTTCTGATTTTTCACGAAGGTTGCATGCTGTGTGTAACGTGTCATCCACATCAACGACCAAACAGGCCTTCTCTTCTGAAAGTTAGTGATTGAATTTTACGTGTGTGCAATATTTTATGCTTGTATGCACGAATGAAACCTTGGTTTATAGTCTCATTCACAGGACTTTTCGGGAAATGAAATCAGAGCAAACGTTACCTCCGAGTAAAAAAAAAATCTCACAATACCGAAATGGTCCGACTGTGATTCGAACCCGCAACTCAAACATCACTAGAAATTTGATTCTGGCACTCTATCAACCGAAATACTCCAACTCCCAGTAAAGAGAGAAGTGTATATCTTTTACAAGTCTGATTTCAATTGTTCTGCTTTAAGTACATAGTTGCAAGCACTTAAGCTTGTGAAGCTGTCACGACTTTGTTGTGTGATGCAGCAAGGTGGAAATGTATTACTCAATTCTTGCCACACATCACGTACACACACATCAGAATCTTCAAAGAAATATAATTCAAAGGCAGAAATCAACACGTGGTGGTATGATGATGTGTGACAACGATGTGCATGACAGAACGACGCTCAAAACAAACAATCATAGAGTTCCAATGGAGAGAAGAAACAAGGAACGCCGCTCAAAACAAACAATCATAGAGTTCCAATGGGAAGAAGAAACAAGGAACGCCGCTCAAAACAAACAATCATAGAGTTCCAATGGAGAGAAGAAACAAGGAACGCCGCTCAAAACAAATAATCATAGAGTTCCAATGGAGAGAAGAAACAAGGAACGGCGCTCAAAACAAACAATCATAGAGTTCCAATGGAGAGAAGAAACAAGGAACGCCGCTCAAAACAAACAATCATAGAGTTCCAATGGGAAGAAGAAACAAGGAACGCCGCTCAAAACAAACAATCATAGAGTTCCAATGGAGAGAAGAAACAAGGAACGCCGCTCAAAACAAACAATCATAGAGTTCCAATGGGAAGAAGAAACAAGGAACGCCGCTCAAAACAAACAATCATAGAGTTCCAATGGAGAGAAGAAACAAGGAACGCCGCTCAAAACAAACAATCATAGAGTTCCAATGGAGAGAAGAAACAAGGAACGCCGCTCAAAACAAACAATCATAGAGTTCCAATGGGAAGAAGAAACAAGGAACGCCGCTCAAAACAAACAATCATAGAGTTCCAATGGAGAGAAGAAACAAGGAACGCCGCTCAAAACAAACAATCATAGAGTTCCAATGGGGAGAAGAAACAAGGACTAGAGGGGTGAGGGGTGTAGATGCTTCACGAATGACGATGATGTAGACTTAGCTCTTGTTCTCTTAGTCGTTGTTGGCGTGGTCGTTGTAGTTTACGAATTTGATGCCCAGCCCCCCTCCTTCACGATTTGCAGGACGTAGTTGATGAGGTTAAGTGATGCTGATCGTGGGTTGATAGAAGTTGAAGAAAAAAAAACAAAAAAAACCTCAGGCAATCTTCTCGAAATGGTTCTGGAATTCTGGCTGGTGCTGCCGCTCTGGCCCACACCAAACCCCAGCAATGGTACGTCCAGCCTCCAGTCCCTTCTGTGGTGGATCGCACGAATGGCCCAGCTTCCCTTCGTCTGCGGCCGTCTCTTGCTCTTCGCCAGATTACTAAACCATTTCTCCACGGCTAGCGTGCTGTAGCCTTCTTCATTTTCAGATCTTCCTCTAATCCGCTTCAAACGCTGGATCGTTGCAGAGTTGGATCTTCTTGCTGTCACCTTTCAATGCCTGCTGCCCGTTGTTCCTGATCTTGCCGAAGATCAGTGTGGCTCGATGACGTTGAATGTTTAGTTTAGTTGTCAACAAATCTTAAATAAATGTTAGCGAACCGCCCAGAGAAACGTGAACAAACGAGTCACAAGACAAAACACAACGCGTTTCGACCTCTTAGGTCTTCTTCAGGTTCCTTGCCCTGAACTCTGAAGCGATCTGAAGCGATCAAAGCTAAGTGAATTTTTGTTGCTTTATTCGTTTGTGTCTCACCTGAAGAAGACCTAAGAGGTCGAAACGCATTGTGTTTTGTCTTGTGACTCGTTTGTCCACGTTTCTCTGGGGGGTTTGCTAACATTTAT
>CM031595.1:52427571-52430071 GCA_018398815.1 Conus ventricosus
CCAAAGGCATTCCACGGATTTAAATTAAGGGAGAAGAACATTAAATGGTGGTCTTCTCCGCAGTTTAGAATTATTTCTTGAGGCTTTCCTGCCAACCTGTTACATTCCACTGATTGCAAACTTTTGTTTCCTATGATTCTGATACTATATTGCAAACTGAGAACTCTGGCATGCCAATAGCATTTTTTTTTTGCTATGGTGCAAAGTCGTCTTGAGTGTTCTTTGAACCAGATCTGGATGGTATCCAATACAGGAACAAGCATTACGTTTTTCGTATATGAAAAATATAAGACCTTCAAGTGAAAATGAAAATCTTATCTCGAGAAAGTTTCGTAACGCGTTTAGTGTATCACAAGGATCTGCGCTAGGCCCCTTGGAACTCATCACTTACATGTTGACACAAGTCATGATAATGAATTTATAAACATTAAGCTATTTGTTGAAGGCAATAATTTAGCACGTTTACGGCAAAAACAAACAAACGAACAAACACACACACGCACACAAATATGACTGATGTTTGAGTTGTGAAATGAATCATAGCATTTAAAAGTTCGCAGAATGGCGTGTGTGGCACTAATGTAGCTGGATACACATATGTTCGTATCTTCGCATATACTTGCTCTATTGAGACAGACACTACCCCGTCCACCGGCTCTGCCTCCTTCCCTCCACTGTCATTCTCTGTCTCCATCTCTTTCACAAATATGTCATATGAAAATACTTGTATAGAAATTGTTTATTGATTGTGAACGAAATCAATTTACTATGAGAGGTATAAAGCTGTGCGACTGCTTTAAGAACTTATGAATACACATCGGTCATTCTTTTAATCATGACAATGGCAGAAAAAAAATGGAAGGATAAAATTTAACAAACAGAAAACAACCCAAGAAAATAGTACTTGTTCTGTTAAAATTCACCCATTAATAGTCAGTTTTAAACATGTTCCTACTTGTTCTGTTAAAATTCACCCAATAATAATCAGTTTTAACCATGATATTCCTACTTGTTCTGTTAAAATTCACCCATTAATAATCAGTTTTAAAAAGGTTGTTCCGAAATGCCCCAGAATCTAAGCTCGTCGGGATACTTTTTCTCAAACAAAATTACTTATTCATTTTTTTACGTTTTGCCAATCTTCATAGTTTGTTGAAAAAGTGGACTGCGTAGTACTGGCCACGAGATATATTTTTCACGGCGCTCGCTACTCACTAGTTCAGAAGTTTAAATGGCGAGGCCAGAAGTGACCAGTGCGTTCCAAATGTTGGTGGCAACTTTCAGGCAGACATTTCCATGCAGGCCTAGTTTTTACAACAGTTTCAACGAATTCAAGTGGAGTGAAAGAAACGCAGAAGATAGTGCAAATACTGTTTAATCCGTCAGCGCAGTAATTGCAGAGAAAGTTTGAACTATGTAGAGAACATGGTAAACGGAAGAGCTTAAAATCACGGACGCAGCAAATTCAGGTGTTAGGAGTTCCGCAATCGACTTGACCTGGTATGAATATATAGGAAGGTCCTGAAACTACCCATCTGTTAGGCGCCACATTAACAGGCAAGCAGACGAAGGCACAGTGGAATGATGCCGGATTTACACGCCAGAACCTCCGTTTTAAAAAAAATCTTATTTCTCGTCAAGGGTCAACGTGAATATAACTAGAAAACACCTGAATGTTCTATGAATACCAAATAAAAACACAAGTTGGAACATGCATTGTTTAAGCAGACTCAACCTTGAATAGCTGACAGAGGGAAACTCTTTCAAATGCAAGTTGCCTTGTGGACTTCTGAATCCACCCCCCTCCCCCCCTCCCCCCATCCGTTCCCCTATTCAGGACCCTACTTGATTACTTCCCTTGGAAATGTGGGTAGTCTTTGTAGCGTGTTGCAGCAATCTCTTATGGCGGCAATGGTGATAATTATGACTGAAAATGGAATGTAGAGAATTTTGATAGAACAGTGTCTTAATAAGCTAATGTATACAAACACCGTCATGGGTGATGATCTATTTCAATGCCTTTGATAATGGATACGCACTGTAAAGGCGAAGGTCACCAGAATGGATGTTTTAGATAAAAAGGTATGTTTCCATCGCGAATTATATTGATGTGGTATAGTTAATATTTGTTACATAAATTTGAAGACGAAGAACACCCAGTTAAAAATGATGCAGCCAGTCAGACTATTAAGTGTTCCTCAGGAACAGCTCATCTGTGAATGTGAAAAATTTTGTACACACACATACACACGCACACGGACACACGCACGCACGCACACACTTGTTTGTGGTTTATTTTGTGACAGTAATGTTTTCATGCTTTAGATTTGACACATCAATTATGACTTGAAAATTATTATTTGGTAACGATATAATATATAAATTTTTTTTTTTTTAAATTCAAACTGCTTCAGTACTGAAAGATGAGAAGTCGATTGATGTAGTCAACGCAGAAATTTAGGATGTCTTAAATCAATTTTCATAGTAGCATAGTGAATAC
>CM031595.1:52437571-52457571 GCA_018398815.1 Conus ventricosus
TGGTGCTGCTGGTACTGAGTGCCGTTGCTTTCCTCCAGGACCGTCAGTTTGCCTCCAACTGCTACCTGGCCGCTATCTGTCTGTTCGAGGCCTGGTACATGCTGATGCTCTTCACGCATTATGTGAGTATTCTCTGTATGTGTTTGCTTGTGTGCGTGAATGCGTGCGTGCGCGCGAGCTTGCGTGTGGATGTATATGTACGCACAAGGTTGTCAGTTATCTGCATTCCACATCATTCTTTGTCTGGCTGCCTCATTTTCCCGTGCCATTTCAGTGACATTACACCCACGCCGCTCATGACGGCTCTCTGTCAACAGCCACAGCTTGACTTGTCCTTTCGCAGCTCCAGAACGTTCAATACACAGGGGGCAATACACAATGTCTAGTCGTCATGGCGTATCCAACTTAAGGAGACATTGCACTGCTGCCGAGTCACTGCGGTGGTATGCAGGGGTGCCTGATCTGATCCAACATGAGCAGGACACCAGCTTCTGAGCCCCCAAGGCCGCGACAGTCATTTACTTTTCACGTCATTATCATCAATGACATTTGCTCATAAGCCTGGAAAAAGTATCTTTCAACAGTTCTTTGCCGTTTATGATGCTATTAGAGTCGTCTAGCATTGGTTGTAGTCAGTGTAAAGGAAAATGACATCAATGTTCCAAGACCACTTTAGAAAGAGGTAAGAGAGGATGGAAGGACTCGAATGAACAGAGACTCAGTGGAAAAAAGCCATCACAACCGATCACAACTGCAGAACTGAGGACAGCCTTTAACGACTCGAAGAAAAGAACATCTCTAAGCCCAGACAACATTTTCTGATGAGATGCTGCAACACTTTGGCAACGCTGTCCTCATAAAACTGATTGGTATTTACAGACTAAAGTGGAGAGCAGGAGTGGTACACCTGTACTGGGTAGAAGCTAAGATGGTTCCTCTTCTGAACAGATGGAAAAGAAAGAAAGAAAGTTCTGAATTATTGGTCAGTCCGCCTAACAAACTGAGGTTGCAAAACCTCGGAAAGCATTGTATGCCGGTGCCCACAGAGGTGCGTACTTTGACCCTTTAAGAGCATCATCGTCAAGGGGCAGACTGACGTCAGGAGATACAACAGTCCACAACATCCTACACACCTTGCACGAGTCACAGAAGACGCGTTCTAATATCAGGCAGTAACACTCGGTACGTTCACTGACCTCTAAAGGGCCTTCGTCAGCCTGTGGAAACAGTCAGCTTATTAAGCTCTTACGCACTGGCCTTCAAGAAAACATGTTACGGTGGAATAGATCAAAGCTGCAGCACTGCAGAGCCAGTGTAACAGTGGATGGCTACTGTGGCCACAGGGTGCTACTGCACAAGGGGAGTTCAATAAAAGGGGTGTGTGTGTGGGGGGGGGGGGGGGGGGGGTATTATCACCCGATCTGTTTATATGTACTTCCTCAACAATTTTGCGCCACAGCTACCCAAAGGTGTGCAGCCTCGCACGCGTATGATCTGGTGCTCTGATGCACAGAAGAGTATTCTACATCTGCAACATACAGAATGAGGCTTGTCCTGACTTACAGACTGGACCAACAAGTGGTGTATGACCATCAACGAAGCAATATCAACAGCCACACTTTTTTCATTCTCTACAAGTAGAGTAAATACCTGGTACGACTCTCCGCCCATGTTGAAAATACGAAACCTGCCTCACACCTCCACCCACAAAACTCTGCCTAGAAAATAAGATGACAAGATCTCCATTAGCAGATCAGTTCTTCATCTCATACAGACGCGAGCAAAGCAATGGAAGCAACAATGCCTGCCTTGGTGATGGCCATGAACGAACATTTTACATAAGAAGCACAGATACAAGCTTCCACTGATGGATCAGCCACTGATGCAATTTGGAGAGAAGCAGGAATACACATCCGTTTCCCCAGTGGACAGAATCAGCACCAATAGGCCTTCATATACCTGCTATATGATTAAGAGAAGAGCCCTGATCCATGCTTAAAACATCTTATAACACAACACAGATTCTGATGCCGAGACCGTCTTTCTCACTGACCGTCACAGACAGCATGCAAACTTCCTCATCCTCAAGGGACATAAACAAACATTGGGTACTTTAAAGTGGCACTGCAGTGGATCCACCCCCACTGCGGTATCTAATGAAACGAAGAAGAAGAAAATAGTCTCAGCTTCAAAGAGATAAAAACCATGATAAAATCTCTGTACAGGACACCACTGCCACATGATAGCTACTATCAGCGAAACAGCCGGGTACAGGTCAATGTTCGCCGCTTGCAGACATGACACAACCCCAGTGACTACCAACTGTGCAGACTTTTTCACCCTGTGCCATCCCTCTCTGCTCTTGTGGAGAAGTAGACCACACCACAGAACGCGGCCTCCAAGGCTGTGGAGGCCTGCAGGGGCTGACAGAAGAGATACGGCTGATGCCCATCATTTGACAGAAGTTGTCTGGGTCTGTGGCAGCCGTGAGGAAGATCACCCACTGGATCCTGAAGACCGGTCTTTAAGTGTCATGGCGTTAGGGACGACATCAATGGTGTGTACACGAAGTTTAATGACCACGACACATTCTCCTTTCACAGAGAAACTCTGAACTTCTTCTAGAGCACATGTGGAATTAGTTGTTCCAGAGCACATGTGGAATTAGTTGTTCTAGAGCACATGTGAAATTAGCTCTTCTAGAGCACACTGATGACGGGAGCTACAACGAAAGAGACAGAAAAATAACCTCTCTGAAAGTACTTTCATGGTTAGACTACAGGCAAATTTACCAAGCCTCAAATCCATAGGTGTGCTTTTTTGTTATAAGTGAGTGAACGTGAATATGTTTTACCTGTGTTTGTCAGCTAGTTGTTGACAGCTGTGAGAACGAGAGCTCCTGTACGTGTTCACCCCATGTCTTCACAGTGGTCACCATGGCGTCGTAATGACACTTGGCCACAAATGTATACTTGTTCATCGAAGCGCTTCACATTCTCAATTCCAGTGACACATGTTCATGGATCTGTGAGGTTACTTGCTCACAGATGTGTACATGCACATCCACCATGTCTTCACGGTTATATAAGGTAGAATACAATGCATCATGAATTCTTTAAAAAAATGTTCAAGGCTTTATGGATGCACCTGCTTCCGAGAGTTTTCATGCTCGTGTTCCATGACTTGGCAGGCGTGCAGGCAGCATCCAGAGTGCTGGACGAGCCTGAGGTACGTGCAGCTGTCCATCTGGACCGTGTCCTACACGGGCATGGCGGCACGCCGCGTTGTCTACATCGTCAACGCCCTGGTGGCCTTCCAGCGGTGTGTCGCTGTGGCTTTCCCCTTCAAGGTTCGTGTCAGACCACACTCAGATGACGAATGTACAACACACGCACGTCCGGCGCACGCCTGCATGCGCACATAGACGCATTCATTCACATACAGACACACAGAGACAGATAGACAGACAGACACACGCACAGACACACGCGCACACACGCATACTATTCAGCAATTTACTGTAAAATGCCATTGGGGCTGCTTTAGGGACATTCGTTACATAAGACCCTACGTTGCTGCTGAATCATTTTGTTAGTGTTCTGTAATTAGTGCTCTATGTCGCTGGAAAGAAATTCTATGGAGGGTGGTAGGTGAACGCGTGCATGATAAAGCAGGTAGTGAATGAGAAAGTGGACACATGTTTGAGTGTGTTCTTGGTAGGTTGGAACTGGTATTTATTAATTAATAACTTCACAATTCTGTCCGTATGACCATGTGTCTTGTGTGATTATGGACTTTGATAAGCAGGCAGTAGTGGACGTCCTCATTGCCATCTGCAACAAGATCTGGCACACTAGGAACTGGCCCATGCCGTTGACTCAATCACCAATCGTCACCTTCCCCAAGACGGGAAATCTCTAACACTTCCAGATATGCACTTCCAGAACTACCTCACTATCAGCTTCACCAGCCTTTCCAGCAAAACGATGCTCAAAATCATTCTGTATAGGTTACAGCCGACAGGGAAACCATTACTGCCAAAAAAAAGGGCTGGATTTCGCAAAGGTATGGCTATCATCAAACAGATCTTAAACCTGCATACCCTTTGCACA
This sequence comes from Conus ventricosus, assembly GCA_018398815.1. Classification (NCBI taxonomy): domain Eukaryota; kingdom Metazoa; phylum Mollusca; class Gastropoda; order Neogastropoda; family Conidae; genus Conus; species Conus ventricosus. The sequence continues at coordinate 52,441,684 of CM031595.1, forward strand.
AAGAAACTCCAACAGCAGATGGAGTTCTACCACACCTTCGTTGACTCTGAGAACGTGAAGAACCTTAGCGTGAGCAAAAGCTACTCAACGCCTTCCAGCAGTTGTACGCTAAATCAAGTAGTGTAGTACACATATAGGATGCTGTTGGAGAGCAGTTACGTACTTCAGTTGGGATCGGTCAGGGCTGCCTTCTGTCTCTCACGCTTTTCAACATATTCAACATTCTGATGCACTTGAAGATCATGTCGGCACAGTCAGCATTGCGGGAAGAACCATCACAAACCTTCGATTTGCAGATGACACTGGTAGCCTGACATGTAGTGAACAACAACTTGACAAGCCTGTTGAAATAGCGTAAAACTCAGTGTCAAGAACACCGAGTTGATGGTCAGTTACAACACTACCACCAGTGCTGATTTCGCTGCCAAAGGACGGACTAGAAACTGTTCAAAAGTTCACCTGTCTAGGATTCATCACTAGCAATGGGATATCCAAACCAGAAATCCTTTCAAGGGCAGCATAAACATTAACACTGTTCAGATTGAAACCTGCATGGAAGGACTGTAACATCTCCATGAAACACAAGATCAGTCCTCTGCAGGCACTGGTACATTCCATCACCCTGCATGCATGCAAGACATGGACCCTCACAGTGGATCTGGAAAGGAGAATCCGAGCCATGGAAATGAAGTGTAATAGCAGGACAAGAAACATAAGATATACTGATTATATTACTAAAACGCAAGTGCGTCAAATCATCAAATAGCACATAGGATCATACGAAGAACAAGTGCGTCACACCATAAAGCAGCACACTGGACCATACAAATATTAACTGACATAATTAAGAAATTTACGTTGGGATGGCCATATAACAAATTCTAATGGTCTTGCTAAACAGCTATCTAGGGAACTGCTGGACGAGGGAAACAGAGGAGAAAACACAAAAATGGACAGAATGGTTAGCGAAATCATTTGCGAAGACCCAAGCCTTGGCACACAACCAGCAGGACTAGATGAACATGATGTGTTCTTCAAAGTGGTGCCACCAAGATTCCTCACGGAGTTGAAAGAGAACAGAATAGAAAAGAGAATATATGAATACTATCTTCGTTGCTCGTATCTTTTTTTAAGATGGTACTTTTTTTCCAAACTAAACAACAACTCTGAAAAGGCCGTCTGTGATCGGCTTGGCGATAATTATGGAATTAAATCGTTTAAAAATGGAGACAAACGATGATTATTGAACGTTATGATGGTTTCTGGGCATCTGGAGGAATCAGCATAAGAACCAAACTCCGCATCTTCAACTCCAATGTGAAATCAGTTCTGCTCTACGGATGCGAGACGTGGCGAACAACACAGACGATGCAACAAAAGATTCAGACATTCTTCAACACCTGTCTGAGGCGCATCTACAAAATCCGATGGCAGGACAATGTCCGAAACGAAGATCTGTGGGAGCGTGCGGGACAGGAACCAGTGGCCAAGCAGATACTGCGAAGGAAGTGGGGCTGGATCGGACACACCCTCAGGAAGCCAGCATCCAGCACCACACGCCAAGCCCTGACCTGGAACCCGCAGGGAAAGAGAAAGAGAGGCCGGCCTCGCAACAGCTGGAGACGAGACACTGAGGCGGAGTTGAAACAACAAGGGACAAACTGGACTGGAATGACCAGAACAGCCCAGAACAGAGTGCGATGGCGAAGGGTCGTTGATGGTCTATGCTCCACCGGGAGCGACGGGCATAAATGATGAAATGATGATGGTTTTGACAATTTGTTGATTTTTTTTTCCATATGGTTTTATTTTAGACATATATTTAACGTTTGAAGATAACTCAAATAAACGGTATATTTTACGATAATAGTACGCATTACAAACACTCATTTGCGTTATGGAACAAAGCTTAATTGTTGTTCATAAATCAACCAATTCATTTGTATGAGGCTACTTCTGAGGGTTATAAAAACACTCATCAGTTTACCATTGGTTGAAACGCAATCCAATGCAAACGATAATCAAACATTATTCAGAGTAACAGTTTCAAACGTTTGATGTTAAAGTTACATGAATTGTTTATGCAAAGCATTCGTAAGCATTTTAGTAACATTTTTTGGGCCATGTTTTAGTACACGATGGTTTCGTAGACAATGTTTCTCCTCAATCTGAAGAATACTTTATCATCTGTTAAGAAAGCAGAAGAATAATATTTTTCATTTGATATCACTACTATATCTATTTGGCATGGTTAACGAATTTTGACTAATTCTAATTCAGATACGTTTAATGTCTGATTTACAGTTCTTAACCATTCCTTTGTCGGGTAATCTTTTCCCCAATCCGCTTGACGGACTATTTTTTCCATCTTCAGCATCCCATAAAGTGTCGGTAGATGTCCACGAGACTGATCACCACCCCCGCAATGTGAGCATTGGGACCTGAACATCACACAAAGGAGGCAGGCCTGCCATCACTGCCCTCACCGAATAGACCGACTGTCATAAACATTCCCCGTTAATGTCCAGTACCTAAAGGGGGAATTTTATGACCAGTGCATCGATTGTGCTGGACGTAGCCTAATTTTACGATGAGAAGAAAAGACAGTGATGAATGACGAATGGGCACCGTTGAACATTTACTATGCATATTGACGAATCCGATGTAGGTCCGCCTGGCTTCGATCAAGCAAGGAATGTTGGTCTACTTGCCTCAGTAAGGATGGAGATTGGCTAAGAAAAAAAAAAATTCTGAAAGCAGATTTACAGCAGAAACTCTCTCTCTTTTTTCCTCTCTCTCTCCTCTCTCTCTCTCTCTCTCTCTCTCTCTCTCTCTCTCTCTCTCTCTCTCTCTCTCTCTGTTGCGGGCAGAGTGCGTGGGTGTTTGTAATGTAAGACGCACGTGTCAGAAGAAATGAATTCAAAGACGCAGCAGGTTCCGCACACCCAAACAATCCACACAGACAAGAAGACTGCGTCACACGGAGAACATTTACATAAACTATGCATCTACATTATCGTTACTAGCCCTCTCGCCATGCATTGTAAATTCACTCACACCAAAAACGTACAAGCCACAATTACAAATTAAGTTCCCAAGAGAGCAAAGCGCGTTAAAAAAAGGAGCTATAAAAGTGCGTTCAGCTTGAACTAATTCACAAAAATACCTCTTTGGGAGGATCAATGGGAGTTTCCGCTTGATTTTCACCCCAGCCACACAGCGGCTTTATCAGTCGGAAATCTTTCTGTCAGGCCACTTGCCAAAAAAAAAGAAAACAGTTTCGAAGACTGTGTGCAGTTTCTTGGATAAGAAAACAACTCAGAGAGCCCTCACTTGGGCTCTCAACGATTCAAGTGGAAACCAACGCGTCTGTCCTTCGAACGCTAGGTAGGGAAATTTGTTGCAGCCTCCGCTGTTACGGGCTGAGAAAAAACAACTGATACAATTGATGTGTAAAACTAACAAGTTCTGGAGTTCACACGCTGTCTCATAATGTTAACGGTTCTGTGTCTACATGCAAGGCAAAAACAAACAAACAAACAAACAAACAAAAACAGACTCAACAGTCTGGGAGCGCACGCTCTTCTTTTCAATGGCATGACTGCCAAACAAGAGGTTCTTTTCATATGAAGAATCCCCCCCCCCCCCCCCCCTCGCCCCCGCCGGCAACGCTCAATTTCGAGCATTCAGAATAAAATGCAAACATTTCATATCGTGGAGCACTTCCTTGTGCAGAAGAAGGCAAGATCTCCGCCCGGACCTCCGGGTCGGCGTTACCGGAGTACTGGGCGACTCTGTCAGCCCAGCACCAGTTTCTAAGGCTGCAGGGGAAGGCCGGCAGACCTTCAATAGCTGAGCAGAGCGACGTGGGCCATTCCAAACCCTTATCCTGGAAGGAATTAGATAGGTCTGCAACAGACACACTATAGCCTGCATGGATATCTAAGTATTGAAGTTTTGTTGTTGTTGTTCCTTTGTCTATTTAAGTATTTCTTTCTTTATTAAGTGTGAACTTAATATTCTTTTTTTAAGCTAGAGATGCACGGTCAGACCTGGAAAACATTTAGTATTTAGCAGCGAATCGGGCATACAATTTTGAATGAATTTAGAAGCGGTTTCCAAAAGGGGAAATATAACAAGTTTGGAGCAATTTTGATGTCGGCTTATCTGGTGCCAGTTATAGGTAAGGCCCTAAAATGTACCTAACCGATTTGTCGTGGGTTCTCAACAATTCAAAGGTGCTGGAGGTATCGGGGTGGGGGGGTGGGGGCGAGGGGTGCTAGATGGGAAGAATGAAAGTCGCGGACCAAGGGGTGGGTTGAGGTGGAGTATATGACTGAGTTAATGAGTGAATGGAATTTAAACATAGATAGGATATGGATGTTCACACGTGCGATGTTTTGACATAAAATTCAGTTCCGGATTATACACAATGTCTTGAGCTTATACAACAAAGCGTCGAATTCTCTCTCTCTCTCTCTCTCTCTCTCTCTCTCTCTCTCTCTCTCTCTCTCTCTCTCTCTCTCTCTGTGTTTTCGTAGAACATAAGTGGACATATTGGACCTCCATCCCCGTCTCTCTCTGTTTCTCCCTCTTTCTCCGTGTGTGTTTTTGCATTTCTGTAGACTAGCAAAGAAAAGAAACAGAGAGACTAGATTTAAACACTTTATACACTCCTTGAACCTTGTTCAGATATGTTCAACCAGACATGACTGCATTTTATCCGAGATATAGCGGACAACAGATCCGGATTTTTAGCACGCATTGAATGATGTTGTACATGTGCGTATGGAATCGGTTTTGACATGGTTACAGCCCTGATAAGCCCCCCTGCAGTTGGCAAGGCTATAAACAACATGACTCTCTCTGTCTCCCTGGCTCGTTGTTGATGGTATTTATCTTCACACACACACACACACACACACACGCACACGCACACGCACGCACGCACGCACACACACACACACACACACACACACACACACACACACACACACACACACACACACACACACACACACTCACACACACACACATACGTGTACATGTATGTGTATATGTATAAATCAGCTTCAACCTTATCAGCAAACCTTAGTAACTATTGGAATTCATTTTTTCTTTCATAGCGATAGTCATTCAAGTAACAAATCCATCTCTTGTCATGGGAGGAACGTGTTAACTTGAATCAGAAAGTGAACTGGCTGCACTGTTGTTGACCAGGTTCGCAGTCTCCGCTGGCTTCAGAAACCACGGGTACCACTGGTGCTGGTGTTCTTCTTCTCCTTTCTCCTGCACCTGTACCGGCCCCTGCAGTACACACCTGTCCGCATTAAAGGTGAGGTTCGGTAACAGGAGATTTGTAACAAATTTTCGGATGGGTTTTTCGATGTATTTTAAAGAATTGTGTGAATGAATGATTTGTGGGTTGATTTTAACGTGGTGACAGCCCTGATGTGGCCCTTTGCGGTCGGCTGGGCTATAAGCAACATTATTTTATCTTGTCTTATCTTATCGGTAACAGGAATGGTGTGTAATAGCGAGGAGCAGGGAATAGGTAGTGACGTGTGGAGAGGGGGTAGAAGAGCTGTACTCGGATATAACTCTCTCTCTCTCTCTCTCTCTCTCTCTCTCTGTCTCTCTCTGTCTCTCTCTCTCTCTCTCTCCGCGGGCGCGCGTGTGTGTGCATGCGTGAGTGTGTGTGTGTGCGTGTGCGCGCGCGCGTGAATGGTGTGTGTGTGTGTGTGTGTGTGTGTGTGTGTGTGTGTGTGTGTGTGTGTGTGTGTGTGTGTGTGGTGAGAGAGAGAGAGAGAGAGAGAGAGAGAGAGAGAGAGAGAGAGAGAGAGAGAGAGAGAAGAGAGAGAGAGATATTCAAACTTCAGTTGTCACGAGAACTCGAAGGGTCTGTAGACATGACATGGTAATAGAATAATAAATAATCGAGACAATCAGAAGATAGTGATTTATGCTTGAACCGTGATTGTATAATGGCTAACATATGACGTCAATAACTGTCTTTTCTATTGAAGTAGTCACGCACAGACAGAATGTTTTGCGCTTGAACCATGGTTAGATAATGAGCAACATATTACTCCAATCATTGTCTATTTTATATTCATGCAGTCATGCATATATGTTTGCAGGATGTATTTCTCGATTGTCATTGCAAAGCATTTCACTGTGACATTGTCTATGCAGGTTTAAGTCTGATACGTCGTGAGGCAGCTGCTCTATCACTATTTCTCAATAGCATGTACTTGGTGAATGAGTTTTATCTTCGGTTAAACCACATGCAGAATATAACTTTCGTGCATCGGCTCTTTCTATTCATAGGTCGTAATCACTGACATGAAGTCTGCTGAGTTGGCATCTTTTTTCTAGTAATGTATGGTATAAACGCAGCCTTGAAGTGATGCATGCCCCCCCCCCCCCTCCCCCCTCCCAGTACTCTTGTTATTCAAAATCTTATTGCTTTTTCATGGCATATTTAGTTTCATGATATTTAGGGCTGATTGATTGTGACAGCTAGGATTTCTTCCCATTTTGCGCCGAACACTTCGGATAGAAAAAATCACGTGAACTTGATCCTATCCCGACTTCTCTTCTTTATGAAAATCTCGACTCCCTACTACCTGTCATCACAAACGTTTCCAACAAGTCTCTCTTGAGTGGTTCAGTCCGTGATGATTTCAAAACTGCCATTGTTCTTTTGAAAAAATCGTCACTCGATTCAACTGAACTGAAAAACTTCCGGCCAATCTCCAATCTCCCTTTCTTGTCAAAATTTTTAGAGAAGCTGGTCTTCCATCAATTATCCCAACATCTTCTTCTGAATAATCTTCTAAGTTTCCACCAGTCAGCCTATCGTGCTGGACATAGCACAGAAACTGCTCTCATCCGAATCTTGAATGATATTCTGACATCTCTTGATGACGACAAAGTATCGATCTGTTCTTCTTCTCCTCGATCTGTCTGCAGTTTTCGGCACAATTGATCACGAAATACTCTTTTCACGTCTGAGCACAAACTTCGGCATATGTGACATTGCACTGAATTGGTTTAGATTGTATCTGTCAAACAGACAGCAGTTCGTCCTTATTAATGAGAAACGGTCTTCGAAAATGTCATCAAACTTGGCGTTCCCCAGGGGTCTGTGCTAGGTACAATGTTTTTCGTAATGTACACAACGCCCCTGATTGAGATCATTAACAGCCATTCTGTTGTTGTTGTTGTTGTTGTCGTACCCTGGCTAAAAGACTCCAGGGATCATCCAAACAGCCGAAGTACTTGAACACTATGGTACAAATGCATCAGCTGGGGATGAGAACATTACGTGTGTGACCGTTCTTGATTACCCCGCCACATGGGCAGCCACACTCCGACTTCGGGGGATTTTAGAGACTGATAATGTTATGCTAGGAGCTTGTCACAACTGAAGACAATCCCCGCAATGCAGAGCATAACAACATTTTGATGTAGCCTTGGTGTTCTAGCCTATGTCAATTAGCCTGACACAGCCTTAAGCCAAGGCAAGCCATTCTGTTCATTTTGAAATGTTCGCCGATATTTTGACACGCCAGATAATTATGACAATCTCGTTGCAAAGTGAGACGACTGCAGGCGGAAATCTAAACAAACCTTTAATAAATGTTAGCGAACCGCCAAAAAACCCCAAAACCCAAAACAAAACCGTGAACAAATGAATCACAAGACAAAACACGACGCGTTTCGACCTCTTAGGTCTTCTTCAGGCAAGATACAAAATAATTAGGACAACGAAAATGAACGAGCAATCACTTATCTTCAATCACTTCAGCGTAAGATAGGCGTTGATTCAGCTGATTCTTGCGCTGAAGTGATTGAAGATAAGTGATTGCTCGTTCATTTCCGTTATCCTAATTGTTTTGTAATGCCCGAAGAAGACCTAAGAAGTCGAAACGCGTCGTGTTTTGTCTTGTGATTCGTTTGTCCACGTTTTTTCGGCGGTTCGCTAACATTCATTTAAGATTTGTTTTGACAATCTCGTCAAAAATCTTCAAGATTGTGTCTTTGATATCGAACAGTGGATGTCTAATTATAAGCTGAAATCAAATGATGATAAAACAGAAGCTATCCGGTTTATAAAACACTCTCAAGCTCAAGACCCCCGTATTCATCCGTCAATAGTCCCAGGCTCCATTGACATCTCATTTATGCCATTTGTTCGTGACCTTGTCTTCTATCTCGACTCTGATCTCACCCTGAAACACCACATAGCCAAAATATGCCAAGCATCCTTTCTTGCACTCCGTCGCATCAGCACTATCAGACCTTTGCTTACAGAACTCTCTCTCTCTCTCTCTCTCTCTCTCTCTCTCTCTCTCTCTCTCTCTTCTCTCTCTCTTTTCTCTCTCTCTCTCTCTCTCTCTCTCTCTCTCTCTGCTATCAGTATTATTGTTGTCGTTGTTGTTGTTGTTGTTGCTGTTGTTATCATCATTATTAATCTTATTACTTATTATTATCATTCTTTTTCTTCTTCTTCTTTCTTCTTCTTCTTCTTCTTCTTCTTTCTTCTTCTTCTTCTTCTTCTTCTTCTTTATCATTATTATTACTGAGAGTACATATATAGCGCCTAAACTTGGTTAGAGACCAAACTCGCGGCGCTTTACAATCCGCGCTGTCGTTTACACAACGGGTTGCCTACTTGCGTAGAGCTGACCGAAGAGCTGCCTGCTGGAGCTATATTCAATCGTTTCCGTGTCATTCAGTCGAAACTCCCCCCCCCCCTCTCTCTCTCTCTCTATCTCTCTCTCTCTCCTCTCTCTCTCTCTCTCTCTCTCTCTCTCTCTCTCTCTCTCTCTCTCTCTCTGTGATGGAAAGCTGGTAGTAAGTGAAATATAGCAAAAATCGTCCCCGGAACTGTGGAAAAATGCAATCAAGCAATGAACCAGTGACCGTGATATTCGGCTTCTCAAAACCTATCATCAACAACCACGCCGCAAATGACACCACCATGAACATCACACAGCAGTGGACTTCATTTATCCACGTGCTATGCCACGCTGATCAGATGATAGTTTCTGAGAATGGAGTCCCTGGTGATCTCATTGATTTCTGTGGTTAGAGAAATAAACTCTGGCGCGGCAAGTCGTTGATTTTGTGTCCATTGAACGGTGCGTTAAGCGTGCAAAACTTGAGGACCGTTTGTGCAGAACTATTTCCGGGGGCGGATTGGGGGGAGGGGGAATACAGGACCCCCCCCCCCCCCCTTCTTTGCCTATTTCCTCCCTCCGCAAAGTCTTTTCGTTGTTGAGAAATCAACCAACACTTCATCTGTATTGTAAAGTTGATGGCCAAACCAGATCATTATTTCATCTTATTTTATTAAGTGGTCTTATTAAGTGGCTGAGTGGTCGCGAAAGCCGGCCCATGCATTCCTACTAGCTCCCCCTCCCATCCTCCTCTCGCCACGTCTCCTCTCTCAGCCCATTCCCTACCCCTTCTATCCTTCTTTCTACCCCCCCCCCCCCCCTTCTAAGCTGTTGTGGCTGAACTAACTGATCCACCTGGTGTAACAGCGCTAGACAGAAAACATTTGGGATGGAAACTCTGCCTTTCTGGCATGGTTCGTAAACGTATAGTGATCCCAGTGGATGGACGGGCTTCATGTGTCAGTAATCCAAACAGCTTCTGGATAACTTCCTACAGATGGGGAAAGTGAAAGGTGGACACAAGGATTCTCGTCGCTGTTCCACGAGCACGAGGAGACGTTCCTGGTCCTGGCTGACCTGGCCAAATACCTGGCCAGCTACATCCCCATGCTGCTGTGCCTCATCGCCAACTGTGTGATGATCGTGGCTCTCAGCAGGCACAACAGGGACCTCAGCAAGATCAACAACGCTGGTAGCAAACTCAAGGAACAAGATAACAGCAAGAACAAGGTTGGTCAGGATTTTTTTTTTAAAGTTCAGTCGTTTCATATTCAGTCAGCTATCTATTACCCTTGTAGCTTTACGACTGAAAAAAGTAATGTTTTATGGTAGTGAACTAATAACTGACTTGCCAGAGGGGTGGACACTTACCTGGAGTGTCGCAGGAGTTATGTAAACAGTATTTTGCCAAATGGATGAAAGGTGGTGATAGATATGTAAGATTTACTAGAGGGATAATCTCACCCACTAAAGTTTTCAATTTTGCATTTAATGCATTGTGGATGTTGTTTGGGTGGTGTTGAAGTCACCCGTTGAAACACCTGAGGTCCTCTAGTGGATTCTTGCTGGGCACTTCCCTCAGTTTACTAAACCGTCAGTGCTGGTCTGATGCAATCTAGGCTGATGCATGAGACGATCGACCGAAGTGTAAGAACCCATGGCAAAAAAGTCGCCTGTTGCGGCACAAGTAGTCCCAGCCAGTGCTAACTGGAATTAGGCTCTAAATCGATGTTGAGCTGGTTTCAAAGTATTTTAAAAGTTATTAACACCTTATTAGCACCGAATGTTATGTGTGATATGCAATTCGTTTTGAATGAAAAGAAAAAAAATTAAGCATTTTTTTTACGTTTGAAATATCAGTCAAGCGCATACTTGCAAACGCTCAAACAAATGACTTTCCATCCGATTTATCAGTTTCGTTCTGCTGAGCACGAGAATCATGGCGAAGTTATTCGCATCCGTGTTCCTGAGTATTGCTCGCAGGGTGCACGGGGCAAATGACTGAAACCATGTGAGTTATTTGGTCAAGGTTGTCTGGGAGTGGCTAAGGTTGTCTGGGAGTGGCTATCATTTTGATTTCTTCCTGCCAGAGCCCTAACAGTGCCACAACAGCCGTCCCTTGCAATGTTCTCAGGAGAGAAAGCATAGCTGTGGTGAGCAAACAAAATCTCACGCGACAGAACAGAAAGAAAAATGGGTGGTGCTAAAGTTGGATGACAGCATTCACCAGGAGTAGCACCAAAAAAAAAAGAAGAAAGGAAAATGCATGCATGCTGTTAGTCGATCCGTGACGTGAGACACGTGTCCCTGACAGATGGAGCGTCAGATGACAGTGACGATCATGACGGCCACCTTCCTGATGATCCTGCTCAACACTCCCATCAACATCAACGAGGCAGTGTCCATGTACTCCGACCACTACGGCATGTTGAAGAAGGACCACTACCTCTACCTCGTCCTGCGTCGGTGCTTCTCTGCTGTTTCGGTAAATAGATAAAAGTGCAAACCACTCTCGAATGGACTCTCTCTCGATCCCTTCTCCCCGTCTCCCCATCATTACTTAACCCTATCCCCGAGCCAACCCACTTGCACGTTAGTGCAAAGCGAGCAGTAAAAGCGGGAAGGGGAATGTGGGATTGGGGGACATCTTTGTGTCTTCGTTTCTCCGAATGTAGTATTGCAAGTTTCTCTGGAGACACAACATGGCTGAATATTGTCAAAGTGTTTTAAGAATGAAGACAACTGACTAAGCATTTAAAAGAAATTATCTATTTGTCTGGGTTTTTTTTTCTAACAGTATGTATTTGTCGATCGTCAGTGCAGCGCATTTCAGTTGGACATTATTTAATCAAGTTTGGTTCTGTTCTGTCATGAGATAGCTGCTTTGTAATTTCCTCAACAGTTTATACTTGGTGCGTCTGTCCAGAAATGTGAGTTTTATCATCGACCGCATCAAATGCTGAGTCTTTTCTGTCCTGTCTCTTGTATGGACCTCTTTCTGCTTTTAGATCGTGGGCCGTGGCGCGAACTCTGGTGATTTGGCGGCAGTCTTTTTTTTATGGTGAAAAATGGTATCGCAGTCTTATAGTGCGCCGTTTTGTTGCATCCAGAACTCTTACAAAAATATCAAAACTCTTATGTATTAAAACTCATATATCAAAACTTTTTTTCATGTCATATATCGCTCTCACAATACTAAGGGGTGACTGACTGTACTAGACATGATTCATTATATTTTGTTTATAATTCTGCATGATTCCTTGGTGTTTGAACTTAATTCCTAACATACTGACAGTTAGTCTAAGAAGATAACAATGTACAAGAGACAAATCTATGCTGCGACAAGTTCATCCGGGTTTCTGTCCTTGTCATGATCGGCGAAGGAATGGGGAACTTTAAAGTTAGCGTAGAGAGGTCAAATCCCACTGACGCCTAAACTGAAAATGACCTTTTCACCGTCACTTTTAATATCGTTCTGATGTCTTCAGTAGTTAGGTCCTAAGGGTTACCTCCGTCTGCTGTATTACATTAGATGGATAAAGACGTTAAGCCGTATTGTCTTTTTTTTGATGGAGAAGGAGAGAAGACAACCCCACTGCCCCACACTGCTGCACAACTAATTATGAAGACCTTTCCCCCCCTATCAATTTGTTTTCGTTAGCGTTAGGCAAGGGTTATGGTTAGGGTACGTAAGGTAGTTTTAGAGAGGCTGAAATCACATCAAAGATAGGGCCAGGCATCCCGAAACAGGAGGCTCTCCTGGTCCTCTGATTTGAGTTCTCCATCATCTCTGATGCACACACACGCAGCCGTAACCAAACTAACCAGCGTCAGTTCCTTTTGGCTAAAAAGCCGATTGACCGTGTGAGCCAGTTGAAGACTGAGTTGCTTCCCATTATCTTGTTCACTGAGCAGGAGGTTAGGGAAGCCATCACACACACACCTCAGATTGAGAATCAAAGAAAGCCACCTTTCCCCGGTTGCCCGCAACAGGGTACAGACGTGAGAGCCAGAACTGCATGTTGTAGGGCCTAGAGGCCATGTCTTTCACACTATACATTGAGGACCTCTTTGCTCAACCTCTGGGGCGTCCATGGTGCCCCGTAGAATGGTCTTGGACAGGGGATCATGGCGGCGCACATGCCCATTACAGACAAGCTTGAGGTGTTTAACGACAACGAGGAAAGGCCTAAGTGGCTTGACGAAGTTAAAAGACGAGGGAGGGAGTGAAAGATGGAAAGATGAGAGAGAGAGAGAGAGAGAGAAAAGAGAGAGAGAGAGAGAGAGAGAGAGAGGAGAGAGAGAGAGAAGAGAGAGAGAGAGAGAGAGAGGAGAGAGGAGAGAGAGAGAGAGAGAGAGAAGAAGAAGAAGAAGAAGAAGAGAGAGAGAGAGAGAGAGAGAGAGGAGAGAGAGAGAGAGAGAGAGAGAGAGAGAGAGAGACGGAGAAAGAGAGGTGGGTGGGTGTGGGGGTGATGAAACTGGCATCGTTTAAAGACCAGACAACCACAAAGGGCCAATATGCGTGCACAGGATACAGGAAAAAACAGTGATTGACAAAAGGGAGGGATGGGAGAAGAGGAGAGAGGAATGGCGGAAGGGGTGGGGTAAGTCAGGAAGGAGAGAAGGAAAGGTAGGAGAAACAGTATGGATGGGAGGGAGAAAGTAGAACAAGGGGAGGGGTTTACAGTGATGTTACCGACACTGAAAGGATACATTTCATTTGTTTTTAACCTAATTTTGTTAATCCATGTATACATTTCCCGCGTTCTCCCCCCCCCCCCATCTCCCATCTTCCTCCCCACCTCCCCTCCAGCCCCGCTCTCTCTGTATCTCTGTACATATCTCTGTCTCTGTCTGCCTGTCTCTGTCTGTCTGTCTCTCTCTCTTAAATTGCTTCTTTGGGTGTGGTGTAGAAAGGCACGTAGCTCATCCAAATTCCTCCAATAGAACATTCCTATTCTCTCTCTCTCTCTCTCTGTCTCTGTCTCTCTCTCTCTCTCTTGTATATATAAAGACACTGTCTTCATTGTTTGCTTATTTCATAGACCTGACCCTTTTACTCCTACTTTGTGAAAGCCCTGGATAAATCTTGTGAGGTCGGCTTGACTACAACAATGAAAGTATACTCTATCTATCCCCCCCCCCCCCTTCCACTCTTTCTCTCTCTGATGAAAAGGTGATGCAAACGTAGCTGCATTCTTTCCGTCGCCCTTATACGTCTACGTTGTATTCAGTCTTTCTATGCATGTATGTCCACCCTAACCCTAACCCTAACCCTAACCCTAACCCTGACCTTTAAATCTACTCACGTACCCTAACCCTAACCCTAACCCTAACCCTAACCCTAACCCTAACCCTACGCCCCCTACGAACCAATGGACATAAAGTAGACCTAACGGGAATAGACCTGGAAGGAATAGACTTAACGGGAATAGACCTTGAAGGAATAGACCTAACGGGAATAGACCTTGAAGGAATAGACCTAAGGGAATAGACCTAAAGGGCCGCCCCCTCTCACGCATCTATAATGCGACGTTCACACTAGGCTGTAACCACGGTCTAACCAAATGGTTAGATCGCTCTGTAACTGACTGGAACCACGCAATTTTGGTTGCAGTGGGTTCCCATCGGTTAGACGATTTTTCGGGAAGACCGATTTGTGGTTCGATAGGTGGTTACATGGCCCCCAAAAATATGACTCGGAAGATAAAATATTTTCAAGGTTACATCGCCCGATGTGACCAAATACGGTTACAAAGGCATTCACACTAGTCCCCGTCGGTTCCAATGAGTTAGAGCAGGAAAAAGGGGCGGAGCCTAATGGTTAGACGCTTTCCATTCACACACGCTGTGTCAAAAATATACAGTTTGTCTCATCGCAGTTAGATCCCTCAATGTAACCACTTGGTTAGACCGTGGTTATAGCCTAGTGTGAACGTCGTAGTGTCGTAGCAATATTTGTCATAGCAATTCGTCCCATGTATGTCAACGTTGAAGCTAATTTCCATGTGTATCTCTGAGTTGAAAAAAAATTCCCCGTAAAAGTCTATTGTCAATGCACACTGGTTTTTATTTCATTGACGTTAATGTTGTAACAACTCTTCCCATGGATTTCTGCTAGTAAGCCTACTGGCTACGTTATATCAGTTCTTCTCTGGAAGTCTAAGTCATATGAATTCTTCCATGCAAGTCTTCATCATATCTATTCTTCCATGCAAGTCTGTGTCATATCATTTCTTCCATGCATGTCTACGTCATGTCAATTCTTCGGTGCTGTCTACGTCATAGCGATTGTTCCAATGCATCTCTTCGTCATGACAATTGTTCCCACGCAAATCTACACTGTATCCATTTTCTCCATGCAATTCTTCCAAAGCATGTCAACGTAATAACAATGATTTCCATGCTTGTAGATGTTGTAGCAATTCTTCCCATGTATGTCAACGTTGTAGCATTTCTCCCCATGCGTGTGTACGAGGTTGCAATTTTTTTCTCATACATGGCTACCTACGTTGCAGCAATATGTTTCTCCTATGAATGTCCATGTACCAGCACTTCTTGCTATTTTTCCGAGGCCAAGCATAGCCACTGTATAGAAACGCTTCCTATAAATGTCCACGTTCCACCAATTCTTCCCATGCATATTTTCATCGTAGCAATTTGTCCCATGCCTCTCTGTAGTGCATCAGTCCTTTCCGTATTTCTTCAATGTCGCAGCAATTGTGTGACATCCTGGTGGCCTTGACCTTCTTCATCCTGAGCACGACCTTCAGACGTCGTTTCCTGGCGCTGTTCCGACCTCTGCGCCGTGTGGTGTGTCGCAAGTCTGCTGCCCGGCGTTCGTCCACCACAGAGACTTCAGTGACTGCACCACACAACGCGCGTCACACCAGCACCATGTACCTGGCCTCAGTCACCACAGAATGACGGCGATGCTGCTGTGGTGGCTGGACAGGTTCTGACCATATACTTGAAAAAAAAACCCTGCTTGTACATTATGTCAACTCTTCATTTCATCTATATATTTAACTATTAATTTTGTCCTGTCTGCCTGCGCAACAACATTGTACAATCATCAAGACTGATCATACAACGTAACAGATTTGCTCCTGAATGCGGGCTGCTGATGGTTCTTGAGTCCTAATTGCCCCCATTCACGAATTCATAGACAGTTTGTCACGATGGGCATGCATGTTTGTCA
>CM031595.1:52462571-52482571 GCA_018398815.1 Conus ventricosus
GCGCGCACGCGCGTGTGAGTGTGTGTGTGTGTGTGTGTTGTGTGTGTGTGTGTGTGTGTGTGTGTGTGTGTGTGGCCCGCGCGCGTGTATGTGTGTGTGTGTGAGCGTGAGGAGTGTGTGTGTGTGTTTTGTGTGTGTGTGTGTGTGTGTGTGTGTGTGTGTGTGTGTGTGTGTGTGTGTGTGTGTGTGTGTGTGTGCGCGCGCGCGTGCACGCCCCCGTGTGTATTTGTGTGTGTGTGTGTGTGTAAGTGTGTGTGTGTGTGTGTGTGTGTGTGTGTGTGTGTGTGTGTGTGTGTGTGTGTGTAAGTGTGTGTGTGTGTGTGTGTGTGTGTGTGTGTGTGTGTGTGTGTGTGTGTGTGTGTGTGTGTGCTGATGCCTTTGAAGTCCCTTAGCTGACCATACTATGTGATGAAGAAATGTTGGCCTCTGTCCATAGACACAGTTGATCTTGTCCTATATCTTGCTTTATCTTTGACTCCATCGAATGACACAAACTGCAGTCCGCTGAAAACGGATATCAACCACTAGGATGTTTTTCCCATAGGATTGTGATAGAAATGACTCTTTGCCTTTGTCTTTTGGTAAACATCATAGAGGTGAAAATACTTCAGTACTAGAATGTATCTGGAAAATTTCAGGATAATCCGCTGTAAAGTGCTACGCACACTGCAATGAACTTCAGCACTACGATCATGTACAACACACAAAACAGGCACACGATGTGACTGTGGAACACGTGTCTGCTTGGTACCCTGAAAAGGACGGAAAGTTACTTAGTTACATAGAATGCATCTCGCGGTAGGTGAACCAGTGGCTTAAAACAATTGTTGAGGGAGAGAGTCTTGGTTTAAATAACGAGAACATCACAGACATCGGTAAGGTTATCTTAAATAAGGTCAGCTACAAGTTCATCGGTGACACCACCGCACATTACCATGCCTGCAAAAAGGGGTGTAAATATCAAATTTCTCCAGGGTATAGAAGACACGACACAGGGTTTAGTGCCAAATGTCATGTGTATCTGGGTTCCACATGCATATTGAGAGAGAGAGAGAGAGAGAGAGAGAGAGAGAGAGAGAGAGAGAGAGGTTATGACAAGACTTTCTTTTTCAGAGACAAATTGTGTTTATGTTGGGAAATTCATTTGAACAAAAAGGTTTTCAGTACAAGACTATATAATACATTACACCACTATATAGCATCGTGCAGTAAAACAACATAATTCGAAACAACGAATCATAACACATGACATTGTGTATTTAGTAATATAAGGATTGCAGGGCAATTTTCATTTCATATTTTCATAATCTATGTCCATTCTAGATTATTGAACGAATATACGTTGTGCCCAACAGCTGCAAATATAACATTGTAACAAAAGTGGTCTCACTCAAACTGGACAAAAACAACATGCATTGTTGAGGAAAACAGTGGGTGATATTTCAGTGTGTCTGATATTGTGCTATGAGTTTTAAGCTGACGTTTATGTTCTCGTGATGGAAAAGGGATACAGAGTAATCGAATTCATCAACAACACTATTTGTAAAATACGCGTCACAAACTCTGTCGTATCTTCGGCTGGTCATTTGAAAAACCGCTGGTGACGATATTCTTCTTTTTCTGACAGCCGATTTCTCACAGGCCAATCGACGGTCAGTTAGTTTTCTTGAAGTTTAACGTCCACATCAGGTTTATGGCTTACCCACCATTCCAGGGGACCTAACACTCTGACACCATTGACAAGGCAACATACCAAAAAGGGAAAAAGAAAACGGCACAGCTTATACTGGACACCAGAGTGACTCGAGCCAATAACGGCTAACCTCGAATCTGGTGCTCTGCCACTGAGCCCACTGTGACCCACATATACAGTCCTTTTCAGAAGACACGTGCAATGTGACTGCTCAGCACAGACATCAATGTATTGTTCAACACACAGGCACAAACTGACTACTCGGCAGACACACGTTAGCTGACTGCCTTACAGACACACATAAACTGACCTCTCAGCACACATTCATAAGCTAGCAGTACAGATCAGCAGACACATTACAGGCACTGCTGCCTTGACAGATCTTTCGGAGTTTACCTTGACAACTTTGTTTACGATCCGAAGAAAGCGAGCGGAGAATGCGTTGTGTCGAGATATCAAAGGTCAGCCTGCATCTGGTAACGCAGACCACAGAAAGGGACATACCAACGTCTGTCCAGGACAGGACTCAAAAGGTCGTCTGTAATGAGTCGGCCGAATGTTCTCGAGCATTTAGGCAAATTAAGGTAGTTTTGCTGTTGTTGAGAGCAAGTCCTTGGGTTCTTCAAGTGTGCGAATTCAGGCATCACCAGAGGGGAATACCCCGAGTCGCATACTAAAGGAGGGAGAGTTACGGGGAAGTGTTTCGCATGTCCGAGGGATAGTGACAAGGAGTTGCCGACCTGCCGTTCCTGGGTAGAGGAGTGTCCAGTCCGACCACTGGCTGGCTATTCACTGGGTTCTCCAGTGGGCCTGAAGGGAAGGCGATCGTGTCAGGTGACCGTCACGGGTAGGTGACCGTCAGCCTGCAGGCAGAGTACAGCGACCATTCAGTCGTCCTTGTTCTGAGGAATGAATGGAAGGCTGCGGCCTATTGAGTGGTTTGCGCCTTGTTGTCTATAGGGTAGTAACTACTTGAAGCATCAGTCCCGGCTGGTAGAGAAGTCCAGGCTGTTAGTACAGTGGGTAGCTTCGGGAATCGAACATGAGTTTGAATGGGAGGTTATGCATTAACCCCTTGGTACCCAAGTCTTTGTTGGCGCTAGCAGCTGTGGTGTGTGTGTATGTGTGGGTAAATAGTGATTCCATTGGTGGAATAAAAATAACTTGGGGATTTATTGGTACAAATCGTGTGATTGGTGTGCCAGTGATTCCATTGGTTGAGCCAGTTAAACTCGGGTTCTCTTTGTTTGAGAATGAATATAAGCGTTTGGGAAAACCAGGAGTGGGGGGACTCACTTAAGGGAAAGTGAACTCGCCCGTCTTGCTGGGCTCAAGAAAATACAGCGTGAAGCAAGGTTAGCTGTCGCCTCGTTGTTCCTGGGTGGGGACGTATGACAGTGGAGGTTGCTGTAGCCTCGGAGCCGCGACGAGAAGAATTGTCTCCCGTGTGGGGATGTCGACAGCAAGACGTGTCAGCCTGTTTGGGGGCCTAGACAGGGGGCTGCCAGACAACGGGGGGGGGGGGTTTGCAGCCAGAGAAGACCTGTGGGAGAGGCCGACAGGGGCCCTTTCCGTGGAGAGGGCGAAGTACGGTGGAGTCCCGGGGGGACTCGGTGTGAGGGTTTGACTCAACTACTTTGCCAGTGTCCCCCAACTGAGATTTGGCCAATCGGGAGGACACAACGGTTTTTGGCAGCTTCAGCTCGTAGTCGCACAGTTTGGGGTGAGAGAAACTGACGGTCAACCGAGGAATGCTGGCAAGTTATGGACGTTTATTTTTATTGGTTATAAGTGTGCAAACGGAATAGTGGATTATTGTCTTTCCTGGCTAAGTAAGAATAACTGAAAGAACAGGGATTGCGATTTATGAAATTTTCTGTATGCTGTTTACATTGTTGTATGATACAGATAGTTGTGTTGTGTAGTGACGGTGGGGGCTCGGAGTCAAGTGAATAAAAGTTGATTATTTTTATGAAATGTTATTGGTTTCCCGTCACCTTTGTGCGGGCCCGATGTGAGTGACAGAGTGCGTGTGCCTATGCGAGAGCGCATTTGGTTGCGAAAGCGTAAATACTTCTGTCTATAACCCCCTGCATCCTGAATATGAAAATCATTTTTAATAACGAGGGGGACGTCGGAGACCCGTCACAAATTGGGGGCTCGTCCGGGAATGAACATAAATGAGCCATAAGTGATTTTGATTTGGGTTTTTTCAATTAAGGATTTGAAACAATTGGTGAATTTTTTTGTGGAAACCTTTTTTTAAAATTTTTTTTTGGGTTAAGCCTTTCAACCATTTCATGCATCTGTTGATATCACGGGGACTGTCCGGGAAAGGGAACCACTAAAAAGAAAGATTTTACAGTCCCTTTTTCCTGCCATCTTGCCTTTCTTTGCTACCACCTCACCCAAGTATTTTCCTTCCTTCCTTTTTTTTTTTTCGTTGCAATTCGTTCATGATTAACGTTAATTCTGTTGAACTTCCTTGGGGTTTTGCGATGAAACAGTGAAAGTGTAGCGCAAAAACACAACCTCTGACTACGAAGAGGGGGGGATAAAAACGCTTTCATGTCAGTTTAAAATTTCCCCCCTTTTTTTTGGTTCTTGGTGTTCTTTTTTTTTTTATACTCTTCCTTCCCGAAAATTTATGTGAAAACAATTCCCCACCCTTCAACACTGTAACTTTTGTGTGCCAGTAAGTTTTTTTGTCAATGCTTAACGGGAACAAAAATTTCGAAACCCGGCGGTGGACACTAATTTTGAAAAAGGGTATTTTTTAAAAGCAATTAATATAAATGGGATGCAACGATTGACAATTTCTCTTGTACGGAAAAAAAAAACACAAACTTTCCAAGCGTCCCGGGCCCCAAAGACCACAAACCAAAGTTAATGACTAACAAGAAGTTTTAGCATTTTAAACCAACCCAAAGGGCATCTTTTGTGGGAAAACAGGTTTTTAAATTTTTAAAAAAAGGACGGGAAAAATCCTTACACAATATTTCGGGCTAAACTGACTGCACATAATGTATTCAATACTTTTTTCAAAGGTCCAAAGGGCATTTTTTTTTTTGAAAGACAATGTGGGTGTGTGTGTGTGTTTGGGGTGTGTGGTGTTGTGTGTGTGGGGTTGGGGTTTTGCGTGGTGCGTCCTATGTGTTAATGCGTGCGTGTTTTTATGTGCGCGCGCCCCGCGCGGGGGATTGTGTGTGTGGTGGTGTGTGTTTTGGGTTGGTGTTGTGTGTGTTTTGTGTGGGGGCCCCCCCGCGCGTAAAATGTGTGGGTGTGTGAGCGGGGGGGTGTGTGTTTTTGTTGTGTGTGTGGTTGTTGGTTGTGTGTTGTGTTGTGTGTGGTGTTGTTGGGGTGCCGCGCGCGTGCACCCCCCCCCGTGGTATTTGTTGTGGGGGGGGGGTGGGGGTGTGTGTGTGTGGTGGTGTGTTGGTGTGGTGTGTGAAGGTGTGGGTGGTGTGGGGGTTTGTGTGGGTGGGGGTGTGTGGGGTGGTGTGTGTGTGTTTTGTTGAGCCTTTAAAGTCCCTAGCTGAACCATACTATGGAGAAGAAAGTTGGCCTCTGCCCCAAGACACTTGATTTGCCCTATTCTTGCTTTATCTTTGACTCCTTTTCGAAGGGACACAACGCAGTCCGCGAAAAAGGGATATCAACCACTGGGTGTTTTTTCCCCCATAATTTGATAAAATAAATTTTTCCCCCTTTTGTTTTTGGGTAAAACACATAGAGGTAAAATATTTCAGTACTAAAATGTATCTGGAAAATTTCGGAAAAAAATCCGCTGTAAAGTGTACGCCACACTGCAAGAACTTCACACACGATCAGTACAACACACAAAAACAGGACACGAGTGACTGGGGAACACGTGTCTGTTTAAACCTGAAAAGGACGGAAGTTACTTTAGTTACATAGAAGCATCTCGGGTGGGTGAACCATGGCTTAAAACAATTGTTGAGGAGAGAGTCTTTTTTTTTAAATAACGAGAACATCACAGCCCTCGGAAAGGGTTTATTTTAAAAATAAGGAGCTCAATTATCGGGACCCCCACCGCACATTCCCATGCCTCAAAAAGGGGTGTAAATATCAAATTTTTTCCCGGGGTATAGAAGACACGACACAGGTTTTGTCCAAAAATGTCATGTGTATCTGGGTTCCACATGCATTTTAAAAGAGGAAGGAGAGAAGGACAGAGAAGAGAGAGAAGAGAGGGTTTGAAAAAGATTTCTTTTTGGGAACAAATTGTTTTATTTTGGGAAATCATTTAAAAAAATTTTCATACAGACATAAAACATACCCATAATCATCGTGCAGTAAAACAACAAATTCGAAACAAGAACTAAAAATGACATTGTTTTTAGAAATAAAGGATTGCGGGGGAAATTTTATTTCATATTTTATAATCTATTCCATTCTAGTTTATTGAACGAATATACGTTGTGCCCAACAGCTGAAAATAAAACATTGTAACAAAAGTGGTCTCATCAAACGGGACAAAAACAAAATGCAGTTGGGGAAAAACAGGGTGATTTTTCAGTGTGTCTGATATTGTGCATAGTTTTAAGTGACGTTTATGTTCCGTGAGGAAAAAGGGGATACAGAGTAATCGAATTCATCAAAAACACTATTTTAAAAATACGCGTCACAACTCGTCGTACTTCGGCGGTCAAAAAAAAACCCTGGGACATATTCTTTTTTTTTCTGACAGCCGATTTCTCACGGGGCCAATCGACTCAGTTATTTTTCTTGAAGTTTTTTGCCCACTCAGTTTATGGCTAACCACCTTTCCAGGGGACCTAACACCTGACCCCAAATGCAGGAAAAAATCCCAAAAAAGGGAAAAAAAAGAAAACGGCACACTTATAGGACACAGGTGATCGAGCCAAAACGGCAAACCTCGAATCGGGGCTCTCCCACTGAGCCATCTGGACCCACATATACATCCTTTTCAGAAGACACGTGCATGTGACTGCTCACACAACTAAAAGTATTTTTCAAACCCCCGGCCAAACTGACTCCGGCAGACACAGTTAGCACTGCCTACAACAACATAAACTACCTCTCAGCACACTTTTCAAAGTAGCATTACAGTCACAACACATTAAGGCACCTGCCTTGAAGATCTTTCGGGTTTCCTGAAAATTGTTTCAAACCAAGAAGCGAGCAGAATCTTGTGTCGAGAAATAAAAGGGCAGCCTGCTCTGGAAACGCAGACCACAGAAAGGGCATACCAACGTCTGTCCGGAAAGGATCAAAAGGTCGTTTTTAAAGAGTGGGCGAAGTTCTCGAGCATTAGGCAAATTAAGGGTAGTTTTCTGTTGTTGAGAGCAAGTCCTTTGGGGTTCTTCAAGTGTGCTTTTCGGGCATCCCGGGGGAATCCCCCGAGTGCATACTAAAGGAGGGAGAGTTACGGGGAAGTGTTTCCATGCCCCGGGGTAGTGAAAAGGATCCGACTGCCGTCCGGTAGAGGTGTCCTCCACCCTGGCTGGCTATTCAGGGGTTTCTCAGGGGCTAAAGGAAGGGCGATCGGTCAGGGACCGCACGGGTAGGTCCCCGAGCCGCGGCAAGTACAGCGACCATTCAGTCGCCCTTGTTCTGGGGAATGAATAAAGGGGCCGCCTATGGGGGTTTTGCCCCTTGGGTTTCTTGGGTATAACATTTGAAGCATCAGTCCCGGCGGGTAAGAAGCCCAGGCTTTTATAAGGGGGACTTGGGGGAATCGAACATGATTTTTAAGGGAGGTTATGCTTTAAACCCCTTTGGTCCCCAAGTCTTTGTTGGGGGCAGCGCGGGTGTTTGTATGTGTGGGGTTACTATGTTCCATTGGGGGAAAAAAATAATTTGGGGGATTTATTGGAAAAATGGGTTGGTGTTTGGGTTTTGCCGTGATTCCATTGGTTGAGCCATTTAAACCCGGGGTTTCTCTTTTTTGAGAAAAATAAAGCTGCTTGGAAAACCAGGAGGGGGGGGACCACTAAGGGAAATAACTCTGGGCCCGTTTTGCGGGCTCAAAAAAAATACAGCGTGAAGCGGGTTAGCTGTCCCCTCGTTGTCTCCTGGGTGGGGACGTATGACGGGAGTTGCGGTACCCGGGACCGACGACGAGAAAAAATGTCTCCCTGTGGGACGTCGACGGGGGGAAAGACGTGTCAGCCGTTGGGGCCTAACGGGGAGCTGCCAACAAGGGGGGGGGGGGTTTGCAGCCATAAGACCTTGGGAGGGGCCCCGACGGACCCCTTTCTGGAGAGGGGAAGACGGGGAGCCGGGACCGGTTGAGGGGGGGTGATCAAGCTACTTGCCAGTGTCCCCCAACTGAGATTGGGCCAATCGGGAGGACAAAAAACGGGTGGCGTTTAGCCGAGTGCACGTGGGATGGGGAAAAACTGAGGGGTCAACCGGGGATGCGGAAATTTGGGGCGTTTTTTTTAGGGTTTATAGGGCAAAGGAATAGGGGATTATTGTTTTTCCCGGGCAAGTAAGAAAACAAAGAAGGGGGGGATGCGATTATAAAAATTGTCTGTAGCTGTTTACATTGTTGTATGAACAGGTTTGTTGTGAGTGGGGGGGGGGCTGGGGAGTCAAGTTGAAAAAAATTTTGTTATTTTCTATGAAAGGGTATTTTTTTCCCTCACCTTTGTGGGGGCCCGTGTGAGTGACAAGTGCTGTGCCTATGCGAGGGGCCTTTTTGGTTGCGAAGCGTAAATCTTCTGTCAAAACCCCCCTGCATCCCTGAAATAAAAAAATCTTTTTTTTTAAAAAAACGGGGGGGAGCGTGGTACCCGTCAAAAATTTGGGGGGCTCTCCGGGGATGAACATAAATGAGCCATAATGATTTTGATTCTGGGTTTTGTTCAATTGCAAGGGTTTTGAAATTTGTCGTAATTGTGGAAACCTAGATTTTTTTTTCTTACCTGGAAAGCGTTAGTCATTTTTTTTGTTGTTTTGATCTTTTTTTTCATGAGGGGCCTTTATTAATTTGTTGATTTGGTTGCTTTTGAGGTTGTTTGTGTGTAGACAACATTTTGATCGTTTTTTTTACAAGTGTCGGTGGATCTCGCTTGTTACTGGGGGGATTAGCTGGCTGACCGGGGGTTAGTAGCCAAAAGTCGACTGAAGGGGGTGCGAACAGGGGTCCGCTAAAAAAAGGGGGACCCATGAAGAAGGAAAAGCTTAGGACAAAAGGCCGGGAACTAAAGGCATAGTAGATGGGGCCCCCTGCCCCGTTAATCGGGGCTCGAAAATAAAAAGGGGCGAGAAAAACAAGAAAAAAAGAAAAAAGGTGAAAAAGAGGAGAGAGAAAGAACGGGAAAAAGGGAGGAAAAAAGGAACGGGAAAAGGAGGAGGGAACGGGAAAGAAAGAGGAAAGAAAGGGAAAAAGGGGAAGAGAAAAGGGAAGGGGGAAAAGAGAGAGAAGAAAGAGAACGGAAAGAAAAGGGAAGAAAAAGAGAAAAGATAAGGCGTTTGAGTTAGAAAAATTAAAAATTTGGAGAAAACGGGACGGGGACGCAAAACCAAGGAACTTTTGCACCAAGTCGTCCCCTTTCAAATCCAAGTTCGATGATAAAACCCGGGCCATTTAGAGGGTTTCATTTTTGCAATTGAAAGGATTGCCCAAAGATCAGGGCTTACCCCAAGAAGTGGGCCACAAATTTTTTGCGCCTTTACACCCAAAGCTAGGGATTTTTTTCTGCTTACCCCCGGAAAAACGACAGATTGAGTCGGTTTCGCGATGCTTTGTTTCAGAAGGGACCAGGTAACCGCCCATAGTATAGGAAAATTTTTCAAGAAAAAGTTTCGTAAATCAGGTGGAAAAGCAGCAGTTTTTTGGCTTTGGGTCCTTTTCAAAAGGGTAAGGGTTGGGAAACATCGAACAAACTTTTGAGTCTTTTAGGGAGGAATCGTTAAAGGGGGGGAAAATTTCTCCACTTTTGGGAAGGATCTCACAGTATTTTTTGCAGAAAGAGAATTAGGAAATTAGAGGACAGTGAAAGTTCAGAAAGGGATGAATTGCCCCTGACGCGAATGTGGTAAAGGGGTCAAACCTCCCCATAATGCCAGACCCCCGTCAGGATGGATTCGCCGACTCCCCACAAACAGGGGGCAGACCGCAGTTAGAAAAAAACATTCTAAGCCCGTGGGAACAGTGGATCAAAGAATGTAAGGAAACCAAGTTTTTAAATGTGGGGGGAGGGTCAAATTTTCCAAGGAAGTAGGGGATGCGAAAACACTAGTTTGTTTGTAAAAATTAAAAGGGGGGGGGGGGGGTTGGGGTTTGGGGGGGGGGGGGGGGAAAAAACGGAAGCCGGTGGCCCCGGGTTAGATTACAGAAGACTCTTCGGCAAGGTAGGCCCCCTTTTGTGAAGGAGACAGACTATACCGGGGAAACCACCTCTGCGATAGCGGGAGAATTTAAAACGTACCTTTGGGGCCCCTGTCAAAGTAAAGTCGATTTGTCCCGGAGTCTTCCGCGCAGGCAAAACAATTTCCTATCCGCTTTTTTTTAGGGGTAGTATAAAACCCCCGAAAACCTAACCCGGGTGCCATCAAGTGGGAAAGAAGGGGATGCAGGGGAGGAAAGTAAAAAAACACGGTGGATGCCCGGCGCCGCTACGTAAGCAGTGGTAGGCCCGAAAGGTGGCCGTGGGGTGGTCGTGACCATGAAAAAGGTCGTGTGGCGGTCCGTGGCCATGGGGGTGGCCGAGTGGCGGGGCCGTAGGCCTGGAGGTGGGGCCTAGTGGCGTGCCGTGGGGCCAGGTGGGGCCGAATTTTTGGTTCAAAAAATTTTTGGGGTTGCCGTGGCATCGAAATGAGGAGCCCCGGGGGCGGACCTCAGGGGCGGGGCCAAGGGACCACAAGTAACGGAACCACGCTGGGGTTGGGGGGCCCGGGAGGCGTAAAAACGCATGGGAAGAAAGGGGGGTGACCAGCATCGTTGGAAATGCCAAGGACATCAGCCAAAAAGGGGAATAATCCAGTGTCGGAAAGGGGAAGTAATAAGGCTCATCAAATAAAGGGCAAAGGCCATGGCGGATTTGAACCAAGGAATTTTCCCCAAGAGAAGGAAAAACGGGGTTTGGGTGGTGAGGAGGGATCACTCTAACATTTTGAAAAGGGGGATGCGCGGCGCAGTGAATGGGGGCGACGGGAGAAAGGATCGCGCAATTTCACGCCTCCTTTAAGGACTAAACTGGTGAAAAGGGGCTCTGACCTCTTTTTAAAGCCTGGAAAGCCCAAACTATTGCCCCAAGTAAATTGGCACCAAGAGGGGGCGGGCCCTTTAGGTTTTCCCTTAGGGCTATTCCTTCAAATCTATTCCCCCTTTAAAATCATTCCCCTTTCCCGGGCTATTCCCGTTTGGTCTACTTTTTTTTCCATGGTTCGCAATGCCGGAGATCGGGAAGAGAGGGCCCGGGGGGGATGGGTTAGGGGAGGGTAGGGGTTTGGGATAGGGTTAGGGGTTTGGGTTTGGATAGGGTTAGGGAAAGGGAAGGGTAGGGTTAGGTTGGGAAGCGTTTAGGGTTTTGGGGGGGATAGGGGATAGGGGAAAAGTTAGGGTTTGGGTAGGGTTTGGGTTAGGGAAAAGGGGTTGGGTTTGGGGGGTGGGGTTAGGGTTGGGGTTTGCCGCGCAATTTGCGGGCCCGGCAATAGGGGGATAAAATAAGAAAAATAAGTGGAATAAAGTGACCTAAGGGGAAAACCTGGAAAGGAAAAACTTAAAGGGAATAGACCTTGAAGGAAAAGACCAAAGGGAAAAAACCTATGTACCCCCCCCCCCCGGGGGTCAAAATTTAGAGGGGCGGGGGTAGGTCAAGGGTTGGAGTAAGCCTCCGGGGGGTTTTTCTTTAGTGTGAACAAAAAAGGGAAATGGAGGCAATGCCTACGGCGCGGTTTTTGGTGGGGGGTACTCATCGTACGGACAGCACTGTGTAAATAAGCTGGCCAGTTGTTTTATTTATTGATTGCCCCCAAAGGGGGGTCGAGTCTATGTTCTGTTTCATTTTTTGTTTTTTTTCATTGATTTTACTGTCAAAGTGCTTTTTAAATTTCCCATTAGGGCAGGGGGAGTACTGTCACGGGTTTTGATTTATGATTTTTTTGGGTTATATCTGTTTTCTCTGTTTTTTGGGCACAGCTCGGAAAAAATTGGGAAAAGCCCCTTTCGTTGTGAAATCAGGGTACAGTTTATTTGCAATTGTGTGTGAGACCGGTAAGCAAAGTGGCCACACACCAATTTGATTTTGATGTTACGTAGGCGGGCAAACACCCGAATTTTAAAGTTTTCTTTTGGGGTTTTAACACGCCTGAATTTGTTTGAGTTAAAAGCCGGGGCCCCACACCGGAATTTGGATCTTGTGTTAATCATGGGGTTTTGCATATTTGAAGTGAAGGAATGTTTTTTAATATGTAGGGGCAAGCTGAAGCTAACGCCCTGAAAGTTCTTATTATAATGGGCCAGTTTTAGAGTTAATGTTTTGCACAGTTTTTTGACTGCCCAAAAGTATTTGGAGATCAATTGATTTATTGGTTTAAATAGGTACATTATCCATGTTTAGAGATGTTTTATGGAAGTGATGTCTTGAAGAAGGCGTAGTAAAATGTTATATCACCCCTGAACTGAGTTTGTTTTATCCAATTTAGAAAATTTCCCCGGAGGGAAAAATTATTGGGAAAAAATTTTAGGTAGGGGGGGAAAGAGCGGGCCCAAGTTTCGGCATTTTTGGCCCAAAAAAAGGGGGTTTTTGGGTGTTTTGAAAGGGAATCCTTGGGTTCTTCAAGTGTGCGAATTCAGGCATCACCCAAGGGGGAATACCCCCCAGTCGCATACTAAGGAGGGGGGGGTACGGGGAATGTTTCGCATTTCCGAGGGGAAGTGACAAGGTTTTCCGACCTGCCGGCGGGGGGGAAAGGGGTGTCCATCCGACCATGGTGGGTATTCACTGGTTTTTTCCCGTGGGCCTGAAGGGGGAAAGGGGACGTGTCAGGGGGACCGCAGGGGAGGTGACCGTCAGCCTGCAGGGGGACAGCGACATTCAGTCGTCCCTTTTTCTGAGGAATGAAGGGAAAGGGTGCCCTATTGATGGGTTTTCGCCTTGTTTTATAGGGGTAGTAACTACTTGAAGCACAGTCCCGCTGGTAGAAAGTCCAGCTTAGTACAGTGGGAGCTTTGGGGGAAACGAAAAAGGTTTGAATGGGAGGGTTTTAAAAACCCCTTGGTACCCAAGTCTTTTTTGGCGCTAGCAGCTGTGGGGGGTGTAGTGTAGGGGATAGGATTCCCTTGGTGGGAATAAAAAAAAAACTTGGGGATTTATTGGTACAAATCGTTGATTTGGGCCAGGATTTCCCTTGGTTGACCCTTTAAACTCGGGGTTTTCTCTTGTTTGAGAATGAATATAAGCGCTTGGAAAACCAGGGGGTGGGGGGACTCACTTTAAAGGGGAAAATGAACTCGCCCTCTTGCTGAGGGTCAAGAAAATACCGTGAAAACAGAGGGTTTGCTGCGCCTCGTTTCTCCGGGGGGGGAGTATACAGGGAGGGTTTCTTTGCCTCGGGGCCGGACGGGGAAAAAAAAGTCTCCCTTGGGGGTGTCGACAGCAAACGTGTCAGCCTGTTGGGGCCTAGAGGGAGCTGCCAGACAACGGGGGGGGGGTTTAGCCAGAGAAACCCCTGGGAGAGGCCGACGGACCTTTCCGTGGAGAGGGGGAAGTACGGTGGAAATCCCGGGGGACTCGGGGTTTAGGTGTGACTCAAGCTACGTTGCCAAGGGCCCCCACTGAGATTTGGCCAATCGGGGGACCAACGGGTGGCAGCTTTAGCTCGTTCCCGTGGGATGAAGAATGACGGTCAAGAGGAATGCTGGCAAGTAGGACGTTTATTTTTTTTTTTATAAGTGTGCAAACGGAAAGTGGATATTGTCTTCCGGCAAGTAAGAATAACGAAGAACAGGGGATCGATTTTGAAAATTGTCTGTATGCTGTTTACATTGTTTTATGATACAGATAGGTTTTGGGTTTTGTTTATGACGGGTGGGGGGCGGGGGTCAGTTGAATAAAGTTGATTTTTCTATGAAATGTTATTTGGTTTTCCCCTCACCTTTTCGGGGGGGCCCGATGTGAGTGACAGATGGTGGCCATCGAGAGCGCTTTTTTTGCGAAAAAAAATACTTTTGTTTAAAAACCCCCCGCACCCTGAAATAAAACAATTTTAAAAACGAGGGGGGGGTCGGGGGACCCTCACAGTCGAATCCGCTTTGATGCAGTCAACTTTTCCATTTTATGTGAACATACCCAGGGTTGTGATGTACGCTTCTTTTTCTTTCCCCAGAGAGAGGCTCTGTACTTTTTTTGTTTGAAATCATCATGAATAAGACCACTAACCGTCAAAATGTTCCAGGACTTGGTGTTTTTGTCTTCCTAGTATACAAAGGAAAAGCAAAGTCATGAAAACCATGCCACAAACCAAGACCCCATTTGCTGGAAGGGAACGCGCTGGGGGAAAGGGGGACAACTTCACTTTCCTTGGCGCTCGTCGCAAAAAGGGGGACAAGCTAGTCAAAGCCAGAATCGGGGGAAAGGGAAAAGCAGCCTTTCCCACTGAAGAAACTGGAACTCAATGTATCTCCAAGAAAAAAAGATAAAGGTATTCAATAGCAACGTCAATCAGTACTTTTTTATGGAGCTGAGACGTGGGGAAAACCCCAAATTTCCCCACAACAAAATCCAACTTTCATCAATTCCCGTCGAGGCGCATAGAGGGTCCACTGACCAACATGACCAACGAGGAACCCGGGCAACAACATCAAACCCGCCGATGAGAATTCTCCAAAAGGGGATGGAGGGGTAGGCCACACCCAAGAAAGCCTGCCGACAACACCACCAGGCAGGCATTGTCCTGGAACCCGCAGGGGCAGAGAAAGAGAGGCCGCCCAAGGAACTCCTGGCGCCGAGACTTGCAGGCAGACGTGACAGCGTTGGGGAAAACCTGGAACCAGCTGGAGAGAATCGCCCTGGACCGCAGTGCCTGGAGGACCCTTGTCGGCGGCCTATGCCCCATAAGGGGTTGTAGGCGTAAGTAAGGTATATAATATCTTTTTCGTCATCTGTGTGGGCTTGACGAAATTGCACAATACATTGTTATGCCAAATTCAAGATTGATCCAATCTACAATGCATTAGTTTGTCGAGAAGCTCATTTAAAAGCCATAAAAGGACGTCTTCAGCAATTCTCAAATGTTTTAGGGGCACTTAGAAGCATTTTGTATAATTCTGTATAGGAATAATACATACACATTTGTCAGATCATGTCATCCCCTGAAGACTGCGTCCCAGGTCTTTGTGGAATGATCAACAAACACATTTGGAATGCATCTTTTCTGGGTTTACACATCCTAATACTTTTTTCGTTAAAGTTGTCAGTCTATGACAGAAGAGAAGATTTTCCCCCTCAATGTTTAGAAGTAACATAGACATAAACTGATTCTTGTCATTCGAGTTCCGCTCTTTTGTCATGTTCAAACTTTCCGCTATAATCCGGTGGTTGTTAATAATCAAGATCTTCCATGCCCATCTCAAAATGTGGTGCACCATTCAAGGACATTGGAACACATTTTTGTATTCTGCAGGTATGGTGCGCCATTAGCCTCAGGTAATAATTCGGCTCGGGTCTTCTTAACCACCTCGTTATATTTATCTAACCTATTAAGATTTGTCACTGACCATTGTTTTGGCGCTGCACCTGGATTTCAATTGGTGTCTCACTTGAGAATCAGGATCTTTCCCTAGAATGATGGTCAATAGTTTCTTTGTCCTTGGTGAGTGTTCCAGATTTGGGCTGCTAGAATGAATCTAAAAAAAAGTCTACACGATACATCTGCCGCCAAACATGAACAAACGAATCTAAGGCAAAACACGACGCGTTTTGACCTCTTAGGTCTTCTTCAGGCCAGATAAACAACACTCAGGACAACTAAAATGAAGAACGAGCAATCACTTATCTCGTCAACTTCGGCGCAAGATGGCGTTGAATCTGCTGGAATAGTTTGCTGTCAAACTGAAAGATATCTCTGTAGAATGACTCATAGATCTTCTTTTTGTTCCTGTGTTTTGCTTTCAGACATTCCATAAGCATTTTAGGCTATGATTCTTGATTCAGAGGCACAATTCTTTTTTTTTTCGAGACCCCCCCCCCCACCCCCCCCCACCCCCGAAAATTATTCTTCTCTCGTTAGTGTCTAGATTTCTGTGGAGATATCTTCAGTTGAATGTCCTAATAGGGTGCATGAACTTCGTGTAAGTGCATCGCGTAAATGGACTATTTCTTTTACCTAATATCCCCCATTTCTCTCTTGTGCTTGTGGGTGATACGTTGAGTTTCCAGGTCTTAGCATCAAAAGCCTGTGCCAATCTCTGGTCTGAATTATCGGCGAGGATGTCGTCTACACGGGTTTTCAGAACTGTGCTCGTGCTTGTGTAGGGAAAACGTCCCACAGGGAGACCACAGCTGCGATTCAAAGACGTGTGCAAGAGGGACCTAAAAGCCTTGACCATCGACCAGAACAACTGGAAGCAACAGCCTTCGAACGGTCAGCCTGGAGACAAGGTCTCTCTTGCAGAAAGGTCTCTCCAAGTTCGAAGAGACACTCGCTCAGCAGCACGGGGAAAAGAGAATGAGAAGAAAGGCTGCAGCCTAGGCAGACAGACCAGCGTCAGACTTCATCTGTGCCCTCTGCCACAGGGACTGTCATTCCCGCATCGGACTGGCCAGCCACACCCGTCGCTGTACCAGAATAGACACCTAGAGCGCAACTCCATAGTCTTCCGAGACTGAAGGATGCCTACAGCTCGTGCTTAGGTCGCAGGAATCAATGCTGTGTTCCCTGACAATGCATCTAGAGTGACATGTAGCCGTGTGGCACAGATTCCTGTATGACACTTTTTGTGTGTGTCGTTATTGGGCATTGACAGTCCTGTGAAGCTATGAAATGTAATGCAAGTGTGTGGCAATTCTAATACGTACACAGGCATGCATGAACATAAACACGCTGTTGAACATTTTTGGAAGTCGCATTTTCTTTTTAAAAAATAGTAAAAATCTTTATGGCAGAGGAATTAGTGCAAAATTTAAACTAGTCAAATAATTGTACAGGATGTACGGTGATGGGAATGCCACGGATCACCTTTAGCCATGACGCCATGTATTGTTATCTTCTCTTTTGGTCTGTTTAGGAGAGAGGGCTTAGCGACAAGCATTCTCGTTCGCTACGGCCTACCCCCTCTCCCAGTGAGCGTGGTGTGCTGAACATATACTATGTGAGGAGAGTACTCGTAACTGGCCGATGCGCCTTTAATGTGCGGCTAAAACCCAGCTCACGTGAGTTCCTTCCTCTGGTCAATGAGATCCCTACTATCTGATAAACGCCTCCATCCCTGTCACATGAGCCCGATCTGGCCGGGTTGTTCCCATTCTGACGGGTGGACGAATGAGAGATGGTGGAGGGGAAAGAAAGAGTGAATGGGGAAGAAGGGCGGGGGGAGGACGTAAAGGAATAGATCTCTTCAATATACCGGCAGCTTGTCTAGGGAATTGGTTACTCCCGCACCTTTCGTGATCTTGGCTTGTCATCAGATGAGCCTTTGCTGGCTGCCTAACCAACCACCACTTCATTGAAATGGTAAAGGGACCTGTGGGGTAGACTGTTTCAGGGCCAGCTCCCCTTCGATGAGAGAAGAGTGCTGCTTCACCGTCGTCGGGGCCGGGTGCTAGACGATGACGATGACACGAATTCTGAGAGGGCTGGAACTCACCGTGGACCTACCCTGGAGCCACCGGTCTGGGAAACCCCAGGTATTAAGGCTAACCCAATCTGAACGCTCTTTCACCACCAGTTTTTGGAGTACGTTGGAGGCTTTTGGCTCGCCTTGGGAGGTTAGACGTGTTTTTTTTTGTTTTTTTTTTTTGTAACAGGAAATGTAAAGTGAGGCAGGCAACAGCAAACAGTAAATAGCAAACAAGTTGGATAACTCTTGCTCCCATAGTAAAATAATTGCAGGCCCATAAACTCTAAACGAATGCTGCTTGCGAAACCAAATCGCTGGCAGAAAAGACAACACAGGGCACACAAACCAAATCGCCTGGCAGAAATCACAGCACAGGGCACAGAAACCAAATCGCCTGGCAGAAATGACAACACAGGGCACACAAACCAAATCGCCTGGCAGAAATGACAACACAGGGCACACAAACCAAATCGCCTGGCAGAAATGACAGCACAGGGCACACAAACCAAATCGCCTGGCAGAAATGACAGCACAGGGCACACAAACCAAATCGCCTGGCAGAAATGACAGCACAGGGCACACAAACCAAATCGCCTGGCAGAAATGACAACACAGGGCACACAAACCAAATCGCCTGGGAAGAAATGACAACACAGGGCACACAAACCAAATCGCCTGGCAGAAATGACAACACAGGGCACACAAAACCAAATCGCCTGGCAGAAATGACAACACAGGGCACACAAACCAAGTCGCCTGGCAGAAATGACAACACAGGGCTCACAAACCAAATCGCCTGGCAGAAAATGACAGCACAGGGCACACAAACCAAATCGCCTGCAGAAATGACAACACAGGGACACAAAAAACCAAATCGCCTGGCAGAAATGACAACACAGGGCACACAACCAAATCGCCTGGCAGAAATGACAAACCCCAGGGCACACAAACCAAATCGCCCAGCAGAAATGACAACACAGGGCACACAAACCAAATCGCCTGGCAGAAATGACAACACAGGGCACACAAACCAATCGCCTGGCAGAAATGACAACACAGGGCACACAAACCAAATCGCCTGGCAGAAATGACAGCACAGGGCACAGAAACCAAATCGCCTGGCAGAAATAACAACACAGGGCACACAAACCAAATCGCCTGGCAGAAAATACAGCACAGAGCCACAAACCATATCGCCTGGCAGAAATGACAGCACAGGGCACAGAAACCAATCGCCTGGCAGAAATGACAACACAGGGCACACAAACCAAATCGCCCAAGGGAAAAGACAACACAGGGCACACAAACCAAATCGCTGGCAGAAATGACAACACAGGGCACACAAACCAAATCGCCTGGCAGAAATGACAGCACAGGGCACACAAACCAAATCGCCTGGCAGAAATGACAACACAGGGCACACAAAACCAAATCGCCTGGCAGAAATGACAGCACAGGGCACACAAACCAAATCGCCCAGCAGAAATGACAACACAGGGCAAACAAACCAAATCGCCTGCAGAAATGACAGCACAGGGCACACAAACCAAATCGCCCAGCAGAAATGACAGCACAGGGCACACAAACCAAATCGCCTGGCAGAAATGGGCAGCACAGGGCACACAAACCAAATCGCCTGGCAAAATGACAGCACAGGGCACACAAAACCCAAAACGCCTGGCTGAAATGACAGCACAGGGCACACAAACCAAATCGCCTGGCAGAAATCACAGCACAGGGCACAGAAACCAAATCGCCTGCAGAAATGACAGCACAGGGCACACAAACCAAATCGCCTGGCAGAAATGACAACACAGGGCACACAAACCAAATCGCCTGGCAGAAATGACAGCACAGGGCACACAAACCAAATCGCCTGGCAGAAATGACAGCACAGGGGACACAAACCAAATCGCCTGGCAGAAATGACAGCACAGGGCACCCCAAACCAAATCGCCTGGCAGAAATACAGCACAGGGCACACAAACCAAATCGCCTGGCAGAAATGACAGCACAGGGCACACAAACCAAATCGCCTGGCAGAAATGACAGCACAGGGCACAACAAACCAAATCGCCTGGCAGAAATGACAACACAGGACACACAAACCAAATCGCCCAGCAGAAATGACAACACAGGGCACACAAACCAAATCGCCCAGCAGAAATGACAGCACAGGGCACACAAACCAAATCGCCAGGCAGAAATGACAGCACAGGGCACACAAACCAAATCCCCTGGCAGAAATGACAGCACAGGGCACACAAACCAAATCCCTGGCAGAAATGACAGCACAGGGCACAGAAACCAATCGCCTGGCAGAAATGACAGCACAGGGCACACAAACCAAATCGCCTGGCAGAATGACAGCACAGGGCACACAAACCAAATCGCCTGGCAGAAATGACAGCACAGGGCACAACAAACCAAATCGCCTGGCAGAAATGACAGCACAGGGCACACAAACCAAATCGCCTGGCAGAAATGACAGCACAGGGCACACAAACCCAAATCGCCTGGTAGAAATGAACA
>CM031595.1:52490071-52515071 GCA_018398815.1 Conus ventricosus
GAATGATGTATTATGGAAATGTGTTGTGAAGGAAGAAACAGTTTTAGATGATAAGAATAAAGCCAAGTATTCAAGGGTATCTAAGTTCAAAATGGAGTATGCTGACCTGGATATGATTAGATCCGGAAAAGTCTTGAAATAATGAATGATTCTAAAACAGTGGGTAATTACCCTTCCATCATTTTGATATTCGGAGAGGTTTAACTTCACGGCAGTCGATGCATGTGGATGAATTCAATAACCTTTTGGCAAGGTTTAAGTGAATCAGGTCATTGAAGCACGCGGTGAAGATGGCATGGGCAACAAGTTGAAATCAAGTATCAAGTTGCACTGGAAACTTTCTATTTAGAATGTTTATAGGAGAAATAGCTGAAACTGTCGTTTCAGTCTGGTCTGAAAAAGGAAATTAGGAGAAACAACTGGACTAAGGACTGGCTACTTGACCTTGATTACAGAGATCACAGATGATAGGCGGAACGTTCCCTCTGTGTCCCTGATCAAGGTAAAAGTTGCTCTGAAACTTGCCCCTGCCTTCAGTTGGCATCTGAACATCTGTGCAGCATGTTGGACAGGTGACGAACACATCCTCTTCTCTTATTTCTTTTTAACGCTTTCACCATTTTTCCCAATTTATTTGGATCTCTTTCTGACCCTTCTTCACCTCTTTTCCGCACTATCATTTCCGCCTTCCTTTTTGGCCGTTTACTCACGTTTCTTTCTGATCTTTGTCGATCACATCGTCCATTATGGACATGAATCAACCACCGTTAACGATTCTTTAAGAGCTCATCCTCACTGTTGGAGCCGAGCAGTTCAAATTTAATCGAGCTAACCCACGATAAGTCCAATCATTTCGGCAACCATACACCGTCATCAGGAAGCAGAGAAATGTGTTCGGGTTCATTGCACGGTCATATGCTTGATCTGAGACAGCCATGAAGATCTTCTGTAGCTGACTGACAGCACAGGATGGGGACATGGCAAACACAAATCAGATGAGCCTGCCGGTGCTGAAATCCGTCGTTGATGATTCGTAATTACCAAAAAGCAAACATAAAAGCTAAGACTACCAAATTTTCAAAGATTCAATCACAGTCAAATAATAGGAGCCTATTCAAACATCAGGACTTCCGTGTGAACATATTCATTTTGTTGAAGGCAAAGATGCGGTTATATAGATTCACCAGTACTCGTTTTCTTTTGTGTTTTGCTTGATAAATTCATTCACAATCGAACGCTACAAGTCATGGTGAGTATCCTATCAACCTGCTGCTTGCAGCGACACCTACTGGGTTGTTCTAGCCCATCAAACAGATCACAGAAGCAACTGGAAGTGATGTTAGACCAAGTGCATGGTTAAACAACCACAACATATTCATCTACGGGACTTGAAAAAAATTACATGAAGCGTTTATATCCACAGTGTATAAAGTATGGGAAATATTAGTAAGAATAGTAAAGAAGATTAGACCTGTCTTCATCACGTAACGTAAGGAAATGACTTTGATGAAGTGACAGCCCTGATTGGCACCAGCAGTCGGCTAGACTGTGGACAACATGAACTGACTTGAAGTAAACTTCATCAGTCACAACGTCATGACATATTTACTAAGAACGAACAGAAAATTGTATTTCTTGCACATGGGGATTCAACAGTTAATGATTACTTGGTAATAGTCCCTGTGTTAAAATTAAGAACAAACAAACAAACAAACTTGGTTATGGCCCCTGTGTTAAAATTAAGAACAAACGAACAAACAAACAAAACTGCAACCACTGAAACACAGCTTGAGAACGGCGTCATTGATCTGAGAAGTCTTAATCAACTTGACTGTCTTTTCAAGTTCAACAACTGCTTCTAGTTCAAGACAGAAAGAAAACCTCAGAAGAAAAATAGATTGACATAAATGTCACCGTCGCCAGGTTGAGCAGATCCCTCATCTCTCCCACACCTTGGAAACTAGGAGACGATGACACAAACAAACACACAAAGTAAGCGATTGAACCCAAAGACAGATTCATTTACGCAAACGACAAGACATCCTATCACAAACGCAGTCGCACGCAAACTAATCTAATCAAGTGCTAAGTCCTCTAATAAAAGGGTTCCAGTGTGCTTTCACATATGAATGATTTTATTACATCGATCAGTCAAATCGAGTAGTAACAGCACGAAGCATCAGGCATCGATCTAATACATCGCAGTATGAATGCAGCTCACCAATACTGATACGCAGTAAACATCATATCAAAATAGAGTTCTCTCCCTCCTATGTGATCAAATACACCGTAAGGGAAAGAACCCAAACAGACTTGTTTTAATCTCTGATTAAAACAAAAATGTCAGTGAGTGTCGTTGGCACATCCTTCAGAGGGTGAAAGAGTCGCATTAAATGAATACTCCAGTGCAGTCTCAAGGAAATGCATTTGAATTAAATTTAGAATTCATGACAAAATATTTATGAGTGAAACTGGCACGTCCCTAGCTGGTGAAAGCAGGACTGACATGTAAACTATTGACCCCTTTAAATCTAAAACTATCAAAACTATCAATTCCTATAGCAGTCTCAGGCAAGTCACAGGGAGATAACATCAGGGCTGACGTGTAAACTATTAACTCCCATAAGAGTCGTCGACACGTTACAGGGAGGTAACAACAGACCTTACATGTAAAACTCCCCAAAGAGTCGTCGACACGTCTTAGGGAAATAACAGCAGAGCTCACATGTAAACTACTAACTCCTATAAGAGTCGCTGACACGTCACAGGGAGGTAACAGCAGAGTTCATATGTAAACTGCTATCAAATCCTATAAGAATAGCAGACACGTGGAAGAGAGATAACGGCATGGCTCACATGTAAACTATCCATTCTTACAACAGTCTCAGACACGTCACAGAAAGGTACCAGCAGACCTCACGTGTACAACTCTTATGAGTCGTCGACACGTCATAGGGAGATAACAGCAGGGTAACATGTAAAACTGTCAACTCCTGTAACAGTCGCGGATGTGTCACAGGGATGCAATAGCAAGCGTCATTAAGGGGTGTACCAGCCCATATTTCATGATTGCGGAGCCACCGACAAAAGATGCCGTATGCATCCCGCAGCCTCACTCGTTGCTGTTCCGCTGACAGTTGAGAGCAGCACAACTCCAGACACAGCCAAGCCCTCAAGACGATGTTGGAAAAGAGGTATGGTCCGCTGGCTTTGGCAGGGTTAAGGTCCGCTGGCTTTGGCAGGGTTAAGCTCCTTCAGCAACAACTTTATACCAAACATGTATAAATGGTAAAATCTCGTACTGAAGTGCTGCAGGGATGGGAGGGGGTGAGCGTGCGGAGTTGAGGGATCGTGGTCCTTGGTGAAGATGCTCTGTCCTTGCCGTAGTGGTGCTGGCAGAGAGGTTTCTTCTCCAAACGTGTCATGCCCATGCTGTCCTGTCTTCTACTCTTGGTGGAACTCCAGAATTTCAAACCACTGATCCGCAGATTCACTTCGGCAAGAGTGGGTATACGCATGAAGTTTCGTGCCCACAGAAGGTGCGAGCTCGTGTGCGCCTCGGTGTGTGTGTGTGTGTGTGTGTGGTGTGTGTGTGTGTGTGTGTGTGTGTGTGTGTGTGTGTGTGTGTGTGCGTGTGTGTGCGTGTGTGTGCGTGTGTGTGCGTGTGTGCGTGTGTGTGTGCGTGTGTGCGTGTGTGTGTGTGTATGTGTGTTTATGTGTGTGTGCGTGTGAGCGTGCGTACGTGCGTGCATGCGTACGTGTGTGTGTGTGTGTGTGTGTGTGTGTGTGTGTGTGTGTGTGTGTGTGTGTGTGTGTGTGTGTGTGTTCAAATCGAACTATCCTAATTCAAAATACTGTCCATTCGTGTTTCCACGTGAAGGAAACGAATTGCATGTTAGGGTTCGACGTATGACAAAGACAGTCTTCTGGTCGGTTGGATTATTTAGCATCGATCTGCAAACTGAGCGATAGCCTAACGGATGTCTTTTCAAATTTACCGCATGCAACTGACAGTTACTTCTTTGAAGTTGAACTGCTCATTGAAAGTCAGCTGGTGAATACACTGCTGAGGAATGGTCTGCGCAGATAGGTGCTTAATGTTAAATAAGGTGACAGGCCCCTATTGATAGTCTGTTTTTTAGCTGCCGCTTTCCTTGATTTTTGTTTGTTCGTTATTTGCTATCAGACAGCCTAGCCATTTGCTTGGTGATTTGTGCTATGGAGTCCCCCCCCCCCCCCCCCCTCCCCCTCTCTCTCTCTCTCTGCTTCGTTTTCTGATTTGTTAGCTTGGTTGTGGCCTGTGTGAAAGCCGTTTTTAATCATGGAGCGTACGCTACACTTCGGTGCGTGTTTTGGTATACTGTATGCATTTTTTGGCACCCGTGACGATGGCGAAACTTTTTCCGATTTAAGTTTAAATTAATCCGTAAGATATGTTACATTAAGCAATCGTTCCGGGCTGAAGTGAAGTTCGCTGTTTTGATAGGCAAAGTGATGTAAGGTAGAGGGGCAGATACCCTGATCCCCAGCACCTTCGGGTGTTTCTTTTTCTTCTTTGCCTTAACTAGGCTGACCCTGGAGAAAGGTCCAGTGACGGTGAGGAAAGACCCACTGACCACAGGGAAAGTCCTGTTGACAGTAGGAAAGACTACAACTTTGGATTCTCTTTTGAGGGCACATAAGACCGTATGGTGAAAGCTTGGCTGTGTCTGGAGTGGCACTGTCTTCATCTGTCCGTGGGCAGGGGTGGTTGGGTCTGTGGGGTGTGCTCGGCAGCTGGAGGGTGGTGTTTTCGCCGGTGGGCTCTGCAGTCATGAAATACGGGCTGGTACAACCCATGGGGATGCTATTTTAAGGCTGTTATGAGCTGCATCCTGTAGTCTGATTTACCTCTGTTCAGGAGCAGTTATGTCCCTTGATATCTTAATGGAGTGTCCTGCGCGTGCCTGTACCCATCGTCAACACAGCGCAGGCCTCCAAGGGTGGTACAGGACTGCTCTAAAGGCAGGTGAAGACAGTGCTTCTCTGGGTCCTCCCCAGCACCTTCGGGTGTTTTCTTTTTCTTCTTTGCCTTAACTAGGCTGACCCTGGAGAAAGGTCCAGTGACGGTGAGGAAAAGACCCATGACCACAGGGAAAGTCCTGTTGACAGTGGGAAAGACTACTACTTTGGATTCTCTTTTGAGGCACATAAGACCGTATGGTGAAAGCTTGGCTGTGTCTGGAGTGGCACTGTCTTCATCTGTCCGTGGGCAGGGGTGGTTGGGTCTGTGGGGTGTGCTCGGCAGCTGGAGGGTGTGTTTTCGCCGGTGGGCTCTGCAGTCATGAAATACGGGCTGTACACCCATGGGGATGCTATTTTAAGGCTGTTATGAGCTGCATCCTGTAGTCTGATTTACCTCTGTTCAGGAGCAGTTATGTCCCTTGATATCTTAATGGAGTGTCCTGCGCGTGCCTGTACCCATCGTCAACACAGCGCAGGCCTCCAAGGGTGGTACAGGACTGCTCTAAAGCAGGAGAAGACAGTGCTTCTCTGGTCCATCCCCAGCACCTTCGGTGTTTTCTTTTTCTTCTTTGCCTTAACTAGGCTGACCCTGGAGAAAGGTCCAGTGACGGTGAGGAAAGACCCACTGACCACAGGGAAAGTCCTGTTGACAGTGGGAAAGACTACTACTTTGGATTCTCTTTTGAGGGCACATAAGACCGTATGGTGAAAGCTTGGCTGTGTCTGGAGTGGCACTGTCTTCATCTGTCCGTGGGCAGGGTGGTTGGGTCTGTGGGGTGTGCTCGGCAGCTGGAGGGTGGTGTTTTCCGCCGGTGGGCTCTGCAGTCATGAAATACGGGCTGGTACACCCATGGGGATGCTATTTTAAGGCTGTTATGAGCTGCATCCTGTAGTCTGATTTACCTCTGTTCAGGAGCAGTTATGTCCCTTGATATCTTAATGGAGTGTCCTGCGCGTGCCTGTACCCATCGTCAACACAGCGCAGGCCTCCAAGGGTGGTACAGGACTGCTCTAAAGGCAGGAGAAGACAGTGCTTCTCTGGGTCCTCCCCAGCACCTTCGGGTGTTTCTTTTTCAGCAATCGTTCCGGGCTGAAGTGAAGTTCGCTGTTTTGATAGGCAAAGTGATGTAAGGTAGAGGGGCAGATACCCTGATCATTGATTTTAGGCTCAACGATTATTGTGTCCGTTGTGCCCGTCGTTACAAGTTGGCAGAGTTTGTTGCAAGTAAAGTGGCAGATACTGTGATCATTAATTTGGTCCCGAGATTTTGTGATGGTCGTTATAATTTAGCAAGAGTTTTGTCGCAGGAGCGGCAGATACAAAAATCAGTGATTCCAGTGATTTTTGTCACAGCCGTAATTTGGCCGAGTTTGTGACAGGTAGAGGGCCACATTTCATAATCTTTGATTTGAGGTCCAGTAATTTTTGTTACAGTTGTAATTTGCGGCTTTTCTTACAGGAAGGGAGGTGGAAGCAGATAACTGGTAATCGATTTGAAGCCCAGAGATTTCTGTGACAGTCGTTGTGATTTGGCAGAGCCTGTCGCAGGTAGAGAGGCGGATACCATGTTCTTTGATCTGAGGTCCCTCGGTCTCTGTGCAATTGTAATTTGGTAGAGTTTGTTGCAGGTAGAGGAGTAGTTGCTGTGAATCCTTGATTTGAAATCCAGTTATCT
Source organism: Conus ventricosus (assembly GCA_018398815.1). Classification (NCBI taxonomy): domain Eukaryota; kingdom Metazoa; phylum Mollusca; class Gastropoda; order Neogastropoda; family Conidae; genus Conus; species Conus ventricosus. The sequence goes on from CM031595.1 coordinate 52,496,752, forward strand.
TTGTCTCAGTCCGTTGTACTTTGATAGAGTTTGTTGCAGATAGAGGAACAGATACTGTGATTATTGAAGTCCAAAGATCTCTATCACAGCCGTTGTACTTTGAGAGAGTGTTGCAGGCAGCGGCGCAGACACGCTAATAATTGGTTAAAGTCCAACAATTTTTGTCAAAATGGTTGTAACTTGACAAAGTTTGTTTGCAGGTCTTAACGATTTTGCAGTTTAGGTAAGAACGGCATTTTCTGCTGGCAAAATCGATTGGTTTGAATTGCTAAGACGTAAAACAGTTTTTGACGCTGTGTATGAGAGTATGGTATTTTTTCAAAGACATTAAAGGGAAATATTATTTCAGGCATATTTTTCCAGAAGCATTAGTGTGGTCTGTAGGCGCCAATGGATGCTCTCAGCTCACTTACTTCAGACGGAATTCAGCTTCACTGGCTGAGAGTATGTATCCTACAAGTACGTCCGCAGTTTGAATGACTATGTCCGTTACGTGTCTCACTGGTAAAGCACTATCATGCTTGTTCCCTGACTTGTTTGTAAGTGTGTGAGGTGAAGAGGGGTCGTACGAGCTGGGACAAATGAGCATGATCATAAATCACGGTGTTGTAAACTTTATAAAACTATGACAGAGAGGGTCTATCTAAAAGCATATGCGTAATAGCATGAAATTTTGTTTGTAAATAGTTGCAAATTGGACTTTTCTTGCAAGCTGTCAAGAACTGCAAAAACATTTGTCTCCAGTTTGCTTTATCAGCATTTATTATCGAGAACGCCAAGAAGAGATTGTGTCTCCAGGTTTTTTTTTCCTGGCTTGTTATTGAATTAGAGATGAAATTAATTGCTAATAATGATTCATGTTTACATTCCGTATGTTAAGAGCCCCCTTACGCTATGGGTTGTGCTTTCAGCAGAAGCAGCCGTGGTCTGGCAACTCGTGAAGCTTGAAACGGTTCTTTTACACAGCAAACCTTTATCTCTTATTAGGTTCTGATGATTCAAACATATGCTCAACGGTTCGTATCCATGACGTAAAAGTTTTCAGAGCATCCATGTTATACTCCTTATGCCCTTCTTTCTTTCTTTCTAACGTTCTTTCTTTCTTTCTGTCTTCCTTTCTTTCATTTTTATCTTCTTAATGTATAACTCTATTTCTCCCGATAATAGTTAGTCTGACTTTATGCGATTGCCACTCGCCATTTACGCGTAAAAACTGTGTTGAGCGAACTAAGTTTACTGTTCTAGTCACGCCGTTGGCGACCTGAAAATTTCCCTGAGCAATTCCGTACACTCCACACAGACACTGACACACGACAGACTCTGACACACGACAGACTCTGACACACGCGACACAGTACACACGCTGAATGAAGCTGATATATGAGAGAGCATGGCCAGTTTCAAGCGCCACCTTTCATGACTTAAACCCGTACATGGGCTATGAGTCATACAAGCCTTTATTTTAGTTTTGCTGTGCGCACACAATTTGTCACAGCCACACATGGCGCGTCCTGGGCAACATGTCAGGCTTCCTTAGTATATGTTGAGCTACTTCACCTTCACAGATTAGGAAGCCGACTGGCATCATTGTCAGGCTGGTGAAATGAATGGTCACAATAGTTATATCATACCTTCATTCTCAAGAAACGTCATGGGATTGGATTTGAAGCGCACGTTAAAGAACGGACAGCACTGGTGCGGTGGTTAAGGCTGCAGACTGCAGGCTGGGAGGGTATGGGTTCGATTTTCAATCACAGCCATTTATTTGTAAAGTTTTACGGCCATGACCAATTCTTACCCTACCAGGGTTAAGTTTGTCGTGGATGCAGCTGGGAAGACTGGAATTATACAGTCGAGTTTTATCCACTTAACGGATGCGTCTCTGAGAGTGTAGCTCAAATAGTCTGACCAACCTTGCAGGTGTCTGTATCTTTCGGGCCTGGTTGAAACGAGATGTACTGGGAGATGGAGCGTGAAGTAAAGCCCTGGCATGTGCTTTCTGGCCGGCATGGAAATCTCTAACATTATCTTCATTTTCATCGGTCAGCATTTAAGTAAGCTCACATTCTGTGGCTGCTCTCCTGGCGACCACAATTTTGATGCCCTCTCCGCATCTATGTCTTGGCGAGTTCGTATCAAGGTCATCGGTATCAGCAAGTTCATGGGATGTCGTTGTTCGGGTGTGGTGGCTCCCTTTGGATGGAGCCCCTCACTCACACTGACTCCGCGACTACTCTCTAATTGTCGTGAGGACTTTCGTTTGTGTTCAGTCTTACCTCCTATGTCCTCTAGTGGCATTGCTCCCTAGCCGTTCATTCTGACTCCCCGAAATATAGCCACACCAAGATTTGTTCTCTTACAACTCTAGCGCCAGGAATCCACAGAAAGCAACCGATATCAAGTCGACACCAGAGGAGACACTGCACTGCTGCAAGTCGCTTCGCGAGTGGTGTTTTGTGGTACATGTTTTGATCCACGTACGCAGGACACCACCTTCGAAGCCTCCTGCAGATGACAATAATAAGCGATTCGCCTGTTACACCCAGTGTGAGAGCTCTTCTGCGCGTAAGTTATATGTTAGTGAGTTTCTCCCCCTTGGAGAATATAAGCTTGCTGAAGGCTCATTTTGAGAAGCATTTATTTTATTTTTCCCCATTCACCCACTCAAGCACATACTGTTAGTTAGGCAGAATCATCTACCACTGCAGATATGAATGCGTATCTCCCCCTATTTCTTCAATCTAAGACATAAGAGCAAGCTTTGTTTATAATTCAATATTTCTTGCAGTCATTGCAACACCAAGCTGCTCTCTAAGTTGCTGGAACGGTGCTCAGTACTTATCCTTGGAATTTATTAGTTTGTTGTATATATATATATATATATTATATATTATATATATATATATATAAAGGACAAGAATCAGAATTTCAAGTATACCCTTAGATCACGTTACAACACAGCGCAGGCCTCCAAGGGTGGTACAGGACTCCTCTAAGGGCAGGTGAAAACAGTGCTTCTCTGGGTCCTCCCCAGCACCTTCGGGTGTTTCTTTTTCTTCTTTGCCTTAAACTAGGCTGACCCTGGAGAAAGGTCCAGTGACGGTGAGGAAAGACCCACCGACCACAGGGAAAGTCCTGTTGACAGTGGGAAAGACTACAACTTTGGATTCTCTCTTGAGGGCACATAAGACCGTATGGCGAAAGCTTGGCTGTGTCTGGAGTGGCACTGTCTTCATCTGTCCGTGGGCAGGGGTGGTTGGGTCTGTGGGGTGTGCTCGGCAGCTGGAGGGTGGTGTTTTTCGCCGGTGGGCTCTGCAGTCATGAAATACGGGCTGGTACACCATGGGGATGCTACTTTAAGGCTGTTATGAGCTGCATCCTGTAGTCTGATTTACCTCTGTTCAGGAGCAGTTATGTCCCTTGATATCTTAATGGAGTGTCCTGCGCGTGCCTGTACTCATCGTCAACACAGCGCAGGCCTCCAAGGGTGGTACAGGACTGCTCTAAAGGCAGGTGAAGACAGTGCTTCTCTGGGTCCTCCCCAGCACCTTCGGGTGTTTCTTTTTCTCCTCAGGAAGTGATCACACACAGACAGACAATCAGACAAAGAGACAGACAGACACACAGACACACACACACCACACACACACACACACACACACACACGTAAATATATAAATACATCATGACAAAATCAGGTCAGGCTGTTTACAGTCTAGCCCACCACAATAGAATTATAAACCAAGCAATGTTCAAGCTCTTAAAGCAAAACAACGAAAATACGAAATGAAACACCAATTTTATAAGAAAAGTCCATATTCTCTGATCAGAGAACTCAACACTAAGATAAATTGAATAAATGAATGAGCTTGCTTTAACTTATTCCGTCACCGATTTTACTGCACTATTTTAGTTGCAAAGTGAGACAACTGCAGGAGGAAATCTAAACAAATCTTAAAAGGTTTAAGAACTATGTCCGTCAAACACAAACAAGTGTTTTGTCTTGTGATTCGTTTGTTCATGTTTGTTCTTAAACTTTTTAAGATTTGCACTATTTCAATTCAATCAACAGCATGATTATTGAGTCGATGGTTTTGTTTGTTTGCGTGTTTTCCTTTTAATGAGCGAAAAGAAATGAAATCATTATTCAGCAATATAAACTCTCTCTCTCTCTCTCTCTCTCTCTCTCTCTGTCTCTCTCTCTCTCTCTCTCTCTCTCTCTCTCATAGTAAACATAAGATGCTTAAAAATAGCACGGCCTTCTGGAGAGTTGTGCGACGCAGATGTGGTAAGGTTTCCGCTGTGTGCAGGCGGAAATACGATGGGGGAAATGTAATAGATAACATGTGTTTTGCATGCTGGTATCGGCGGCATTCATATCATGAGTTTAAAAAAATTAATATATATACCTATATTATGTTTAAAAGGAAGAACGTACTAAGAAGCATTTGTGTATAATTAAGATGAATTTTGCATGTACATAGGCCTACTGTCATGGAAGGATGTTTTGTTGCAGTCATGGTACATTTTGTTCTAATTATATGAAATTGTTTTTTTCTTTTTTTTCTTGTTGCGTACTCATGTGAATAGGCTGATGGCCTCACATTAAAGTCACGAGTCACGAGTCACGAGTCTCTCTCTCTCTCTCTCTCTCTCTCTCTCTCTCTCTCTCACACACACACACACACACACACACACACATATATATATATATATATATATATATATATATATATATATAGAGAGAGAGAGAGAGAGAGAGAGAGAGAGAGAGAGAGAGAGAGAGGTCAAAGCCGTAAGCCCTACATCTATAACACGAATAAAGAACATTTGCAAATAAATTTTCTAATAATTGTTTATGTGCCCCTACGGGATTAGAAGCTAGAATGGGGTGTGGCTGCCGCGGATCGGGAAAGAACTGAAGAAAGAATGAACGAATGAAAAAGTAAACAAACAAATATGAAACAAGATTCAGTAAACATTTCTGTTGAAATCGCCTGCCTTATGAACGGATGATGAAATAAACAAACAAGTAAATATACAAACAAAATTCAGTGAAGTTTTCTTTTGAAATCTGCTGCTTTCTTCCCCATTCCTAATCCCTTGATTATCGATCACACAAGCCACGGAGCTCTATTGATCGCCCACCTCATCATCTGGCCAACCAATGAAAGAACATGCAGCGTGCTTCCCAACTAATGGCTGTTTAATAGATATCGGACTGCAGTTTTATGCCATCACAGAGCCAGTGAGCTGCTTTAAGTCTTTTTTGGGGTAGTTTTCTGTCTTCAGTCACCCTTACCCGCGCGCGCGGTCAACAGTTTGTGCCTGTGTTTTGCCATTGCAGGTGGTTTTGTTTCCTGTGTCTCTGAGTGTGTGTTTTCTCTCTGCTCTTCGTGTTTTTCTTTCCTGGTTTTTATACTCTTTTTTTTCTGGAGTGGTGATGGTGGTGGTGATGGTTGAGGTGATAGTGGTGGTGTATTTGTTTTGTTTTGTTTAGATTATGGTTGAAGTATTGTATTTTTTCCGCTTTTTTGTAGTCAGATAGGTACACGGGGTGTTGCGTTTTCCGGTCCCTAATCCAACTTCACTCTAAAAAATGGCGTATCCTAAAGAAATAAAGACAAAATATCATAACATAGATACAAATATTGCCAGTTCCAACTTTTTCAAGTTTCCTATCTCTTACTATATTGAACGAAACGACCAACAAAATTTCGCAGAATCTGCTATCCAGGCTTTCTAATGCATCGCATCGGGAAGATATTTGAAAGTACTTATCTTCAACGTAGTGTACCTTCTGAGCTGGAGGAGCTGGTGAATAGTTCTTCAGTGCGGAGACCCAGAGACTCCTCACAGAGCTGAGGGAGAAGAAGAGCATCAACGTTGCTCTTTTCCGCAAATTAGATTTATTCCTTGAGGATTTATTTCGATCATTTTTACTTTCCACAGATTACAAATTGCATGTCTCTATTGAATATGGCATTGCAATACAAACCGCAAAACAGAAATTTTGTTGTTGAGATTTTCATTTGTGCAGAAAATGTTTGAGTTTTTCTTTGTGCCAAATGTGGATGCAATCAAACTGAGATAATAATCACATATTTTCAGATTTTAGAAATATCAGGATGTTAGGGTGAACAAATCTGTCCTTGAGAAACTTTCTGTACGTGTGCCACAAGTAACCATGCAATTCATGATTTATCTGTTGACACAAGTCATGATACTGAGTCTATAAACATTAAGCTGTTAGCTGTCGATGATACTTCAGCACCTTTACTGAGAAATAACAACGGATATTTGGGCTAAAAGTAAATCACGACATTAAAAAGATTTCAGAGTGGTGTGGCTGATATTGATGTAGCAGGATACACATATGTTGTAGTGTTCATCTAGAGTTTTGCTGTTGACTTTCATCTCTCTCTCTCTCTCTCTCTCTCTCTCTCTCTCTCTCTCTCTCTCTCTCCTCTCCTTGATCGAATGAAAGTTTTCTGAATTCTGAGTAACGAGTTCTCTCTTCTCTCCCCCACCCTCTCTCTCTCTCTCTCTCTCTCTCTCTCCTCTCTCTCTCTCTCTCTCTCTCTCTCTCTCTCTCTCTCTCTCTCTCTCTCATATTACATAAAAACACTTTCTTTATATGTGGGAATTATCATTGCTCATACACAAAATTGTGTCTTCCTTTTTGCTTTGCTCTGTGAAGGTTGCAGCAGGTCTGTGAATGTAAAAATATTTTCTTTGCATTTACACATTTTGAAAACTAAACCAGAATGTTAACTTTAACGAACATGGCACAGCATTAGAAACAGGATTACTGTACCGCCAATAATTTGTTTATTCTTCAGTTTGGTGGCACAGAAATCTTTTTTTTTATAATCTTGTTTCAGTTTCCGCCTGCAGTCTCGCCACTTTGGAACCAAACATAAAACAGTTTGAACCAACCGCCGTGGCGAAGTGGTTGGCGTCGTGGACTCCCGGCTGGGAGATCGTGGGTTCGAATCCCATCAGAGTCATGTGGGTTTTTCTGCCCCGACCGGCTCCTACCCAGAGTTGAGTTTGCTGCGGACTCAGTTGGGAAGACTGGGACCACAGTCGAGTTTCATCCACTTAATCGATGCGTGTCTGAGGGTGTTGCTCAAATTTCCTGACCAACATTGCAGGTGCCTGTATCTCTTGGGCCTGGTTGACGGCGGGATATATTATGAAAGGAAGCGTAGAGTACAGCCCTGTCATGTAGTCTCAGACCGAAATGGAAATCCGTAATATAATCTTAATCATCCTCATTCTCATCGATCAGCATAAAAAAAGTCTCAAATTCTATGGTCCTTCATGCCCTGCTCTCATGGTGACCTCAATTTCGATGTCCTCTCCAAGTTTGTGGTCTTGGTTTGGTTCCGTCGAGGTCACCGGTATCGGCGAGTCCATGGGGGCTGTCGTTGGACGGACGTGGTGGCGCCCTCCAGAGGGAGAGCTCACTCACGCCGGCTCCGCGACTAAGCAATTATTGTCGTCAGTAGGGGGCTTAGTAGGTGGTGTCCTGCGTATGTTAGATCAGATCAGGCGCCACTGAACACCACCGAAGTGACTCGGCAGCAGTGCAGTGTCTCCTCCGGTGGGTTGCCTATTTGACGACTTGACATTGACTGCTCCCTGTGGATTGCCTGTGCCGGGGCTGCGGCGGGGCCGACCGGGCTGTGGCTGTGGACAGGGTGTCGGAATGAGCGGCGTGGGTGCACTGCCTCTGAGGTGGCGCAGAGGTTGGGGCAGCAAAAAAAAAAAGAGAAAAAAAAACAGTTTTGAAAAAGCGACAGACAAACGAAGGAACACACAAACATCATAATCTTTAAAGAAAAAATTCACCCTTTAACATTTGTTTATTCGAGGGAGTTCTGAGAATCCCTAGAATAAAGAAATACTAATTCATTTAATTATAACAATAATGAGAATAACGATAACAACAACAACAAGAATAATAATAATAATGATAATAATAATAATAACAACAATAATAATATAACAACAATGATAAAGAAAAACAAACAAATAAATGGATAAATGATAATATGAATGGTAACAGTAATAATGATAACAATGATAATAAAATGATAGTATTCGTGTAGCGCAATTCAAATTGAAAACTACTCATTGCGCTTTCATACACCATTCAGACATTCACTCATTCACATATAACAGCTATCTTACTACAGAAAATATTGTGTGCACCACATTTCATACATTTTTGTCATTCATGACGACGTAGATCAGCTTCCAGAGATATTTGTTTCCAAAACTCGATTCTGCAAGATACCGACCAGTTAATGAATGTTTATCGTTGAGCTCTCTCGACACACATTTCCGCACTTTGATATGTATACTATGACTTCATGGGAAGCCAGAATTGACCGGCGTGTGCCAGATTCTGATGGCAACTTTCCGGGAGACACTTCCTTGCATACCGAGTGTTAACAACAGGTTCAGCGAATCCATGTGGCGTAAAAGGAATCCAGAAGACGGTGTCTGTCCTGACTGGTTCATCGGCGTAGTTTCTGCAGAGAAGCGTTGAACTGTGGAGCGAAAATTTTAAGGGAAGGGCATGAATTCACACACATAGATATTCAGGAAGTGATGGTGTTGGAAGTTGTGCAGTTGACTCACAGAGGACTAGCTGCCGCTCACACGCCATCAGATGTCATTTCCCTCTGCTGTGTTTTGTTAGTGCACCAATAAGAGATGTAAAAACGATAGACTGTAATAAACGAGGAAAAAAGATGTAATTTGTAGTTTCAAACAAATAAACCGAAAATAGAACAAAGGGAGACCTGTTTCCCTATAGAACGCTGTTATTAATATTGGCTTAACTTGCATGGCGGGTAAAGCAGAATTATTACCGACCATTCTGAGGGGAACTGTGAAAAAATATTGAAAGAAAAATGTGAACATTGTTGCAGGTTATTAAACTTTGGTATGGAACTGGTTTTATTTGGAAACGATGAACACACAAATTCTGATGAAGTTTTTGAACACATTATGTTATAGGCTAAACATACATATAAAATGCAGAATAAACAAAAGAAAACCCACCGTCAAACACGTCATGAGAGAACTTATTCACAATATGTACAAAGGGTTGAAAATGTAGAAATGAAATACATGAAATACAACAGAAAATGGTACCCCTATGACAAACTTGCTGATTAGTCCAAACGAATGAGTTAGAGGAGGAGGAAAAAAAGAGCGAGCAATAAGTGGTCGATGGTAATAAGTAGTCTAATGAAATTTAAGGAAACCACCAGCCGCCGTGGCGAAGTGGTTAGCGTCGCGGATTCCCGGCTGGGAGGTCGTGGGTTCGAATCCCATCAGAGTCATGTGGGTTTTTCTGCCCCGACCGGCTCCTACCCAGAGTTGAGTTTGCTGCGGACTCAGTTGGGAAGACTGGGACCACACAGTCGAGTTTCATCCACTTATTGGATGCGTTTTTTGAGAGTGTTGCTCAAATTTCCTGACCAACACTGCAGGTGCCTGTACCTCTCGGGCCTGGTTGACGGCGGGATATATTATGAAAGGAAGCGTAGAGTACAGCCCTGTCATGTAGTCTCAGACCGAAATGGAAATCCGTAGCATCATCTTAATCATCCTCATTCTCATCGATCAGCATTAAAAAAAAAAAGTCTCAAATTATGTGGCCCTTCATGCCCTGCTCTCATGGTGACCTCAATTTCGATGTCCTCTCCAAGTTTGTGGTCTTGGTTTGGTTCCGTCGGGGTCACCGGTATCGGCGAGTCCATGGGGGCTGTCGTTGGACGGACGTGGTGGCGCCCTCCGGAGGGAGAGCTCACTCACGCCGGCTCCGCGACTAAGCAATTATTGTCGTCAGTAGGGGGCTTAGTAGGTGGTGTCCTGCGTATGTTAGATCAGAACAGGCGCCGCTGAACACCACCGAAGTGACTCGGCAGCAGTGCAGTGTCTCCTCCGGTAGGTTGCCTATTTGACGACTTGACATTGACTGCTCCTTGTGGATTGCCGGTGCCGGGGCTGCGGCGGGGCCGACCGGGCTGTGGCTGTGGACGGGGTGTTGGAATGAGCGGCGTGGGTGCACTGTCTCTGACGTGGCGTAGAGGTTGGGACAGCCAAAAAAAAAAAAAAAAAAAAAAAAAGAAATTTGAGGAAACCTGTCCATGTATGTGTAAAAATTCTACCTAACCACTGTACGCTATTTGGTCAGACATATTGGATGCATATGTTCCTCGAGTGTCTTGTAGATGAGAAAAGGTTGTACGTTTGTGACTTTTTCTTTTTCCTTCTTTGTTCCTAAATTAATGAATGGAACTGTTTGAAAGTTTGTGTGTGTGTGTGTGTGTGTGTGTGTGTGTGTGTGTGTGTGTTTATATCTTTGTCCCCCCCCCCCCCCCCCGTCTCCCCCATCCCCCTCCGCTCCCCCTTCCCGATTCAGTATACTGATTTGTACGCCGTTATGCTGATTCTTCTCTCTGTTATCAATGTTGGATAATCATTTTAAAAAATGTTCATAAAATAAAGAGGGGGGGGGGGGGGGGGGGCAGGAGGGGCAATCATTACCGACCTTGGTCAAGGGAAACCATGCAGATTTTTTTCCATAATCTGAAAAAGAGGTAATAGAATATTATTCTTGGCTGACAAAGTGATCATAAAGCATTTGATTCACGATGCAAAGCAATGATTTTGCCGTTCCCATTCTTATTCAGTACAGTCATTGTATTCTTTCCCTGTGCGATCCCTTTCCCGCGTTCCTTTAGTGTGTGTGTGTGTGTGTGTGTGTGTGTGTGTGTGTGTGTGTGTGTGTGTGTGTGTGTGGTGTGTGCGCGTGTGTGCGTGCGTGCGTGCGTGCGTGCGTGCGTGCGTGCGTGCGTGGTGTGTGTGTGTGTGTGTGTGTGTGTGTGTGTGTGTGTGTTGTGTAGACTCTCTCTGTCTGTCTGTCTGTCACAATTTTTGTTTCTGTCTCTTTCTCCTGCCTTCCTCCTCTTCAGTCTCTGTCTGTCTGTCTGTCTCTCCGTCCGTCTGTCCGTCTGTCTGACTGTCCGTCTGTCTGTCTCCCTCTCTCTCTTTCTCTTTCTCTCTCTCTCTCTCTCTCTTCTCTCTCTCTCTCTCTCTCTCTCTCTCTCTCTCTCTCTCTCTCGCTCGCTCGCTCTAAGAGAATAACATTTTTTTTCCATCTGATCTAAGATTTTACGGAGGAACGATTTTTAACAAAATGTCCGGTGAGTTTTTTAGAAGGTGTGTTTTAAAGGGTTAAATGAGGTTTTTTCTCTCTCTGTTTTCAATGACTTGAGAGTTGACTTTTGCGTGGTGACAGCCCTGATATGGCCCTTTGCAGTCGGCTGGGCTGTCAGCAACATTACCCTCCCTTACCCTCTCTCTGTCTGTCTGTCTGTCTGTCTGTCTCTGTCTGTCTGTCTCTGTCTCTCTGCTTCTCTGTTTCTATTTGTCTGTCTGTCCGTCCGTCTGTCTGTCTGTATGGCTGTCTCTCTGTCTGTCTGTCTCTAAATCTCTGTCTCTCTCTGTCTGTCTGTCTGTCTGTCTGTCTGTCTGTCTGTCTCTCTCTCTCTCTCTCTGCGCACGCGCACGTGTGTGTTTGTGTGTGTATGTGTGTGCGTGCGTGCGCACGCGCGAGCATGTGTGTTGTGTTGTGTGTGTGTGTGTGTGTGTGTGTGTGTGTGTGTGTGTGTGTGTGTGTGTGTGTATGTGTGCGTGCGTGCGTGCGTACGTGCGTGCGTGCGTGCGTGCGTGCGTGCGTGCGTGCGTGCGTGCGTGCGTATGTGTGTGTGTGTGTGTGTGTGTGTGTGTGTGTGTGTGTGTGTGTGTGTGTGTGTGTGTTTGGGTGTTGTGCAACACCCGTATTAATTCAAGCATTTCTATCAGGCAATGGTTGAATTTCTATCGCTAATCGGCAGTGTTTGGTGTTTGGTCTTTGGTCCCAAAGCTTGCACTGGAACAACGAACAAACACGAACCGCTTATAGGGCAACACATGCATTCAGTGCGTGAAACGCCTTTTTTTTCATCGTTCACGTGCCTTTCGTCGATAGTTTTTTTTTCTTTCGTTTTGTCGTGTTTTTGTTCTCTTTCGTTCTTTCTGGTTTCCAAGATTCAAAGGAGTAAACGTCGATCAGGGTATAAGACAGAGAATCAAGTGTGGACGTTGTAACATGATGCATATAAGACAAAAAAAGAAATTTGATTGTTTTGAAGGAAAGGTCCACGTGCACTTTGATGCATCGATTGATATTACATTTTTTTTTTTTAAAAAAGGAAAGAAAGAAATTAGATTTGTGATGGAGAGAGAGAGAGAGAGAGAGAGAGAGAGAGAGAGAGAGGAGAGAGAGAGGAGAGAAGAAGAGAGAGAGAGAGAGAGAGAGAGAGAGAGAGGATCCAGATGGTTTATTCGCATTGGTCTACGCCACTTATGAAGGAGTATGGATATAGTACGTCTAAAACAATAATACGCGATATGTAACAAAGTATATCAAAATACAACATGATTTAGAACTTTCAAGAGGTAGCTGTTTCTCTAAATTAAAATGCCTTGTAAAGAAAAAGAAATAAAAAGAAAACATTTCGAACATCTTTTGTTGAAGCTGACAACACAAATAGAGTCAGTTCAAATAGGGAATGCATCTACAGAAATTAGGCTTAATCAATTCATTTCTAATACCCAGGAAGGGCTGGACAGTAGAGAACAAAACGTGTATTGACTTGTGATTTTTTTTATCCTTCTGTCGAGCTAAATGATTATAATTTCGCTTTTAAAATGCATCCCGCTTTCTTATGATTCTTTGTAAAGAGGACAAAGGAAATCATTATCATTGACACCGGTTTTGCATTTAAATTTATTTACTGCTAATTCTGATTGTCCAAGTCTAAATTTTGCCAGTATATATATTTAAAAGTGTCTATCCATTTCTGAATTTGTGTAAAGTTTCAGATCATGCGAATTTCCAAAATTTCTATAGAAATCAAATCTTCTGCTATTATGCATTGACCATTTTTGCCAACTGCAGTCAACTAATCGTTCACGAAAGCAACTTTAAAAACTGTCTGACATTTCCAACACTTTAATCCAGCCATACAAACCAAAAGCGTGTTTGAAAAGTTCGTTCTTTTTAAGCCCAGTTATTTTTTTCCTCTGAACTCGAGATCATATACTACACTATAAGGTCTACGTGGTGTTCTGTACTCCTCCATATGCAGTCAATTAAGGCAGTAGGGAATGTAATTCAACTGCAGAAAACAAGAGAGAGTGAGAGAGAGAGAGAGAGTGAGAGAGAGAGAGACACACGCACAGGACAGGCAGACAGACAGACGGACGGACAGACAGACAGACAGACAGACAGACAGACAGACAGACAGACAGACAGGCAGGCAGGCAGGCAGGCAGACAGACAGACAGACAGACAGACAGACAGACAGACAGACAGACAGTTTAGAGACGGAAAACTAAACGCTGATATTCAGGCACAGCAATATTTTTTCAGTTTATTTTTGGTTATCTTAGAAAACTTATTCACCACAAAATTTGCCCCTCTGGACTGTTTATGAACGGAAGAATTCTTTGAGAGCGCTTTCACGTATCCGGATTTTGGTTATTGTCCTTGCCGCAGTGTCTGCGGGATTGTAACTTTGTTAAGCACCAGACAGTAGCACCAGCCACCGACCTGTTTCTACTCAAAGACTTCAGGAGACAGCATGAGAGCGTGTGGGCACTGGTGGTGTCATCGGTGGCACAGCTGTTGGTGTCACACATGTGTGGTTCTGCAGAGGTTCAAGTCTCGACCATGGTGAGTTGAGAGCAGCTCTGTTCCTTTACCTCTCTATCTGTGTCTGTGTCTGTCTGTCTCCCTGTCTGTCTGTCTGTCTCTCTGTCTCTCTGTCTGTCTCTCTGTCTGCTGCTCTTATCCTTCTCGCTATCTTCCTCCCTCTCCCTCTCTCTCTTTCTCTCCTCTCTCTCTCTCTCCTCTCGCTCTCCGCCCCCCCCCCCCTCTCTCCTATCCAAGGGACGAGTAATGTCGTTAAGACACAATTGCTGTGTGACAATTCATTTCGGAATACTAAGCAAAAAAAAACCACCATGAACAAGGGAAATCGTCAAAAAAAAACAAACCGCAAACAAACAAAAATAACAACAATTTTCATGAGCAACAAGGGATCAAAAAAATTGCTGTGGTGGTGTGCGTGTGCGTGTGCGTACGTGCGTACGTGCGTGTGTGTGTGTGCAAGGGACAAAACTGCTTGGTGAGTGTGCGTGTGCGTGCGTGTGTGTGTGTGTGTGTGTGTGTGTGTGTGTGTGTGTGTGTGTGTATGTGTGTGTGTGTGGTGTGTGTGTGTGTGTGTGTGTGTGTGTGTGTACGTGCGTGGGTGCTTGCGTGCATGCGTGTGTGTGTATGAATGTGTGTGTGTGCGCGCGCGAGTATGCGTGTGTGTATACGTGTGTGTGTGTGTGTGTGCGCGCGCGACGCGGCGAGCGAGCGAGGAGGAGGAGGAGAGAGAGAGAGAGAGAGAAGAACACGTGTATCTCTGGATGGGTCTGCGTACCCATGTGTGAACACATGGTAAAATATGAGTTTCAATGCTATTTCAGCCAATCCATTCCGTGGAAGATCAGTCACAGACGGAGCGGCTTGTCCACAGAGGAAGAAGAGCATGTGAGTGAGGTGACTGTCACTGAAGCAAGGGATGATGAGGGCAGCACTGATGCCTCCACTGTTCCACCTACTCCCCGTCACCCGTTTATAGCACTGGGGTAGTGTCTGCAAGTGGTAGGTAAACGGTCCATACTCACAGGAACATAGGCATGTACACACGCAAGCACACAAGCACGCACACAGATACGGGAATTGCTGTGAAGAAGGTAATGGAATGACTGATTTTCCAAAAACGCGCAGCTTATGCTTTTGAATAATATAAAACAGGGTCACTTATTTCTCCTGGGGTGTTCTGAATTAAACAGAACAAAATAAGTTGCGTTGAAACAATCCAGAAATTGTAATGTGCTTTTTAAAATAAATTCCTTTCTGTCTAGGAAACAAAGAAACTACAAATAGAAAATGTAGAATGTTTAGTATACTTTTGAATAATGAAACATTGGCTATGGACTGAACAAAAGATGTATTTAAATAAACGATTCTATCCAAACAAGTAACCAGGAATACCTGGTCGACATACCGAAACAGGTCCGCTAATCAGGCTTCCCAAACCAGAATCCATCCTTAGATAAGGCTTTCAACATCTTCACTCCGTAAGAGCCAGGTTTATTATCTCCCCTTGCCAAAACGAGAGACTCCCGAGGCATTGATGAATTAAGTCCCGATTTTCTTTCACATAAACAATATGGCTCATTGCATGATAAAACAGGATAAAACAACGTGTATACCCCCTCTCTCTCTCTCTCTCTCTCTCTCTCTCTTTTTTATTTTCTTTTTCTTCTTGTTATTAGTATTGTTTAACTGTTTTCCGTGTGTGCACTTCTTTTGACTCGTATTTCTATTGTTGGCAAGTGTTTGGCAACACTAAATAGAAAACTGCGCCTGCACTCCCTTGGCATAAGGGTTGGTTAACTATTGTTAATAAAGCATTGTCATTGTCATTCTCTCTCTCTCTCTCTTTTTTTTTTTTTTTTCTGACGCTGATGAGGAAATTCAGGAGAGGAGAACCCAAAGTGCTCGCTGCAAAGGGTGTATTACAAAATAAGCAACAACCACCCCTCCCAGAAAATCAAGAGCTGTCAGATCTGCCAACCTCTCAAATAAAACTTACAAACCGTACAATGTCGGCAACTGCAGTAATAGGAACACCTGCCCACAAATGATGGAGAAGTCAAGACCCTTCTAGAATCCGCTTCGAATCTCATGAAGACAGCGTCTGCAGACAGGACTGAGAGGATGGCATCTTCCGACTGGAAAGGTACAATTAGGTCCACGATCTTCAGACTGAGACTAGGGAACTGTCAGCTCCTCTCATGTGTCAGCGGGCACAGGATTCCTCACACAGAGCTGTGCCCATACGGCACTGGTCCACAGACGCTAGCTCAAATTCTCCAGTCCTGTCCCACCTGTGACGTCTACGACAGGAAGCGTGGCCAGTGCCGTGGACCTGCGGGAGAAGCTGTGGTGACCGGAAACGTCTCTAAGGCAAATGGCGGATTTGCCCACATCACTGGACTGCCAATACAGCAGGCCGGAAACTAAAGAAGAAAAAGGCAGCTGCAGCGTTCCATCGTAGCGTAGCATGACGGAAAGATCCGGACTTCATAAGCTGAATGATTCTATATGCTTAGTATGTAAATATTTATGTGTTCTTACACGGTTTGGACGAAGCGGTTTCTGGCTGTTAGGATCAGCTTGCTGGCCAATCCACGAATCTAGATGCTTATAATCGGAGGTCTGAAATCATTGTTCCTCGGGCTATGCACAGTGCGTAACACTAGGGCTCAATTCTGCCATCTATGAATAGGTCCTATCTCCGACAGCAGGTGAGCTGCTCCCCACTCGAAGGTCTGGACCTGGGATGAGACGGCAAAGGAGCCAGCAGAGGCAAAGCTAGCGTCAAGGGCTGCTGCTTCTGCGATTCTCTGCTACAAAGCAGGGCACAGTGTGGCAGCGACTGAGCCTTTATTGGTCAAGATAATGAGGCCGGGGTCTCTTGGGGGGGGGGGGGGGGGGGCATGGATCTCACTGAATCTGTCTGTGACGCATAAGACGGTAAAAGCAAGTCCTTAGGGTCTGGTGCACGTCACCGGGTGGAAGTCATGTTAACCAGATATTCGTAGCAAGAAGGAGGCCATGGTTGAGTTTTCTAAGGATATATTGAAGCAATTATTAGGATGGGTCTGGCTGCTCAAGGTTCTCTAAAGACTGAAGTTGAAATACATATGTGAAGCAGATAATGGTACTGAGTGTAAGACTTTCTAACAAGATTAGAAAAGTTAGGAATGTTTTCGATCTCTGTCTCTGAGAGAGGCACTCGTTGCACATTTAAAGCTTGTCGACCCCTTGTCGATTATTGTGTGGGTTGTCTGGCCCACTGTGACATTTGCCATGCAGTAAGCGGAATATACTTGACATATGGTGTGTGAAGATTAACGATGAGGAAAAGGAATCCCTGACCTCAACCAAATTGGATCCATACACGAAATCGCAGAACGAAACCTTGGTTTATGTAACTTGGAGTCCCCTTGGTTTAGGACTGGGTCACGCATTGCTCAATGTCATAAGGTTATACCAAGATGAAATGTGGCACAGAGGGATGATGTTGCTGCAGCGAGGCAGATTTGGACATGGTCAGGAAGGCTCCAAAGAATAACAAAGTTGGACTGAGACCAGAGACTTGGCAAACTCTTCGATCCTCTGGGCCCTAGGATCGGACAGGAAAAAAATATTGAGCTCCATTGAAAAGAGTCCCAAGAACGCCAAAATCCTGTAAGAGAGCCCATTCCTGAATATTCTAGGTTTGCAAGGAAGCTGAAGGAAGCTCAAGCCCGCTTCTGAACAGGTGATCGCAAGGACGTTGTAGAGGCTTTAATGCTGCGCTAAGTGAAATTTCAAAACGATAGCCAAAAAGTGGAAGTGTCCCTTCAAGGAAAGAAAGGAAACTTACAACACACTTAATGGAAGCGCACGTCAATCTTGATCAAAGGAAGTCAGCCTGGAAGTCTAAGTATTACTGAGGCAATATTGTTGATCGGATTTAAGTCCCTTCTCTCCCAAAGCAATTCCGAGATCTAATTGATCAGGTCGGTATCTCTCCGAGCAGGAGGAATGAGGCACTTGTTAGGACAGGAAAGCTTGAGGAAACTTCTAATCTGCTATCAATACTGACTGTCTTTCTTTTTCGTGGTTCTTCTGGTTGTGTGTATGCGCGCGAGCCTGTCTATCTGTCTGCCTGTCTGTCTGTCTGTCTCTTTTCTCTCTGTGTCTCTTTCCCCTTCTCTCTCTCTCTCTCTCTCTCTCTCTCTCCTCTCTCTCTCTTCTCTCTCTCCATCTCTCTGTCTGTCTGTGCGCACGCACACACCTGAAACATTATCGACACAGAATCTAGTTTCGCTACACACGGCTCGAATCAAAGTGTTTTCAGTAAAAGAAGACTTCGTTAATAATTTCGTGATACGTGTTACATACAAAGAAGAAGCTTTTCGGCATTTGATAACATCCTTGATGAGATGTACCTGTTTTCTCGTATTTAATAAAGTGTTGAACGAAACTGCAGGAAACAACTGTCTTAATGGATGTACTAAATTCACAAAGTTTATTCAAAACAGATTTCATCACTTGAATGGATTGATTTAGTTAAAGGAAG
>CM031595.1:52520071-52550071 GCA_018398815.1 Conus ventricosus
ACGAAATGAAGAAAAGAATATCTATAAAGCCCAGATGATACGAAATGAAGAAAAGAACATCTTAAAGCCCAGATGATACGAAATGAAGAAAAGAACATCTTAAAGCCCAGATGATACGAAATGAAGAAAAGAACATCTTAAAGCTCAGATGATACGAAATGAAAAAAGCATCTTAAAGCCCAGATGATACGAAATGAAAAAAAGAACATCTTAAAGCCCAGATGATACGAAATGAAGAAAAGAACATCTTAAAGCCCAGATGATACGAAATGAAGAAAAGAACATCTTAAAGCCCAGATGAAGAAAATAAAATATCTAAGCCCAGGCAGCAATGGACTAAAGAAGCTGAAATGTCTAAGCCAGACAACATTTTCTAATGAGATGCTATAACATCTAGGCAAAACTACTTTCAGAAAACTGTTGGACGTTTAAAAACTAAATTGGAGGAGAGAGAGAGAGAGAGAGAGAGAGAGAGAGAGAGAGAGAGAGAGAGAGGAGAGAGAGAGAGAGAAACCCGTGCCGGAAATAAGCCAGAGTGACAACTGTTCTGAACAAAAGGAAGATTAAAAAGTCCTGAGGCATCATCCAATCAGTCTAAATGGCTGTGTCTGCAAAATTTTGGAATGTGTTATAAACCAACGTTTATTGTGGTACCATAACTGACAGTTTCATTATTTCGAGCAAGCCAGCGTGAGAAAGTACCAAGCACAAAGTATCTAATATACTTTGCACAGAAGACACTATCCAAGA
The DNA here is from genome assembly GCA_018398815.1 of Conus ventricosus. Classification (NCBI taxonomy): domain Eukaryota; kingdom Metazoa; phylum Mollusca; class Gastropoda; order Neogastropoda; family Conidae; genus Conus; species Conus ventricosus. The sequence goes on from CM031595.1 coordinate 52,520,822, forward strand.
TCAAACAGTAATATTTCTTGCGTTCATGAACCTACGAAAGACGTCATATGTGGAGAGGATCTCTCTGTCATGTTATGAAGCAGCAGCATTTAAGGAAACATCTACACATGGATTAAGTTGTACATGCACCACTGCAGAGCTCGAGTGACAGTAAATGGCTAATGTGGCCACAGGTCTCCGAAGTACAAGGGGCTTTCACAAAGGGAGAGTACTGTTACCCACTCTGTTTGAAATCTCCTACGACGATCTTGTATCAGAACTATCCAACGAAAGGTGTACGTGTATGACCATCATCAACAGCAACAACAAAGGAAAAATCAACAACCACATTGTTCTCATACTCGACACAGAAATCGCCAAACGCGGCTTCCAGCCCATGTAGAAAGTAGGAGCCTTGTCAACCACCCCACCCCCACCCCCTCCCCGGAACGTCAGCTGACAAGATCTTCATCAGCACCTCAGTCCTCCATCTCACCATAAAGGCGAACACAGTAATGAAAGCAAGAAAGTCTGCTCTGATTGTGGTTATGCGTGAAGAACATTTTCCCAGAGAATCAACAGCGCATGCTTCCAGTAACAGATCAGCTAGTGATGCAGTTCGCAGAGCAGAAGCAGGGTCAGGCATCCCCTTCTCCAATGGATAACAGCAGACAGTAGCAGAACCAACAGATCATCATGTACCAGCCGCAGTGCCGAAATCTTTTTGCAAACATCAGTCACAGTCAACGCAGACAGTGACGCCTGGGCCGTCTGTCTAATTGATGCCAGGTATGTCACTGTCGGCGGGTAAACTATCTCACGGCAAAAGACACTGGCACACATTGGGTGTTGTGACGTGGAAGTGCAGTGGATCCCCTCCCATCGCGGTATTTCAGGGAATGAAGAGGTAGAGAGGTATGGCAAAGCTTGGCACAGAGGATGAACAGGTAAAAAAAACATTGTCAGCCTCGCAGAAATTAGAACAAGGATAAAGTCTCTGTACAAGACACCCCTACCACAACATAGCTGCCGTGAGTTGAACAGACAGAAACAAATCATTATTTACCGTCTGTGGACAGGGCACGCCCGCCAGAATTACCAGCTGTACAGACATTTCCACCTTGTTCCATCCCTCTCTGTTCCTGTGAAGAAGCAGACCAGACCACAGTGCACATCCCCCAAGACTGTTTGTCCGTCCAGGGGCTGAAAGAGGAGACATGATCGAAGCCTACCTCTCTACAAGACAAATTGTGCTGTTTGTGAAGGTATTGAGGAGGACCACCCATTTTATCCCGAAGACTGGTCACAAAGTCTGATGGCCTTAGAAAAAAGTCAACGGAGTATTCAAGGTTTGAGTGCAAGACCTCTCCTTAACACAGAAGCTCTGAAGTTCTTCTAAAGCGCGTGTGTGAAATTAGGGGATCAGATTGAAAACAGAAAACAAAACAGTTCTGATAAACATTTTCATGGTTGTCCCATTTTCATGGTTGGACAAGAGATGGATTTTCCAAACTTCAAATCCACAAAAGGGTTTATAAGGGAGTGACAGTGAAGTGACTGTGAACATGTTCTTTCTGCGCTTGACAGCTGGTTGTTGACAACTGTGATAAGGAAAGCAAATGTATGTGTTCACCCCGGTGACGCTCATGACTTCGTGAGAACGCTTGGCTACATGTGTGTTCAAATTCGTCATAACATCATCACTTCGTTTTCTCAATCACAGTAAGATATTCTTCTCATTGTTAGGGCACGTGGTTACAAATTATACATGCACGCCCGTTATGTCTTGACAGCTATGTAGGAAAAAGAAAACGCCAGAAAAAACGTATGTTTTAAGATGCTACTGTGTGTGTGCATGCCTCTTGTTCCATGACTTGGCAGGCGTGCAGGCAGTATCCAGAGTGCTGGACGAGCCTGAGGTATGTGCAGCTGTCCATCTGGACCCTGTCCTACACGGGCATGGCGGCACGCCGCGTTGTCTACATCGTCAACGCCCTGGTGGCCTTCCAGCGGTGTGTCGCTGTGGCTTTCCCCTTCAAGGTTCGTGTCAGACCACACTCAGATGACGAATGTAGAAAAGTTGCACGTTCACAGTGCAGATATATACATACATGGATACTCTCTCTCTGTCTGTCTGTCTGTCTGTCTGTCTGTCTGTCTCTCTCTCTCTCTCTCTCTCTCTCTCTCTCTCTCTCTCTCTCCCTCTCTCTCTAACAAACAAGCGGTCTGCCTCATAGTTTATACCATGTGTGACGTTCACCCAGCTCTTTCTTCCCTTTATCTTTTTGTAACCTAATTCTTTGTCAGTATTATGAAGGGAAAATGAGAAGGGGTTTACCATGCTTCCCCCTCATCTTCTTTTTTTATTTATTGATTTATTCACTTATTCATTTATCAGTATATATACAGTTAATCATTTACTGCGTATGCACTGACACTCAGGGATCAGACCAGTGTTCAGACAACACATGCACTTAAACCCAGTGTTTATGCGCAATCTGGCCATGCCAAGTTTACCAGAAAAAGAATGCCCAGACGTTCTGTTGCTCGGTGCGAAAAAGCCGTTGAAAGAGTGAAGGACTAGGTAGGCTAGCGGTCTGCGTTAGTGACGCCTGCGATGTAGCATATTTTAGCTTCTTCTTTTTTTTTTTCAATGTGTCCAGGCCACAGGCAACACTATGATGGTTCCAGAAGCCTCTGACGGATGGCTACCATCCCAGGATAACACTGGCAGGTCTATAGCGGACGTTCTGTCCATTGTCAATGGAGAAAGGAGAAGACAACTCCATTGATCCCACACTGCAAGCACAGTTTACTTATTGATAGTAGGGCTAGAGTCAGTTCATGACTAGGAATATATAGGGTCATGCATTTCGGGTCTTCCGCGTTTGTTGAGCTTGTTTGTTCATTTGTTCGTTTGTTTGTTTCTTTGTTTTCAAAGTTCCCATCCTTCGTTTGTTTGTTTCTTTGTTTTCAAAATTCCTCGACGCGCAGCACAGAATATTTAGACCCCTTTTTCTGGCAGTGGAAATGACAAAGAACAACCGTCGGAAATCACATTGAATCCACCAGTGACCGCACAACGCGGCACTGGCTGATAGAACGGAATCGTAGCCGCAAGCGTCTCGCTAGGAGATGAGACCGACAGTGCGCCATACAACGTTATTGGCTCAACTCTTCAGCAGCAGCAGAGGTGGACCCGCAGTCTCTGGCAAAATGTCCTTTCTACTTAGTTAAGGGCCTTTGTGGCGTCAAGATGTCAATACAGTCCTTTGAGAGAGAGAGAGAGAGAGAGAGAGAGAGAGAGAGAGAGAAGGAAATTCAATGCTGCAAGCAGTCAGTCTAATGATTTGTGTGGTCAATGTACACCACAGCGAAGTCAGAGTGGAAAAGTTTCAGGCAAAAGAGATGAAAGGTTGATGAATGTCGTGGGTCGTTTTTGCTAATGCCGTTATTAGTTTATCATATTCGTTTTTCATTGTAATAAGGACACAGTTGAGGCACGTAGATCCGTGCGCGCATGCTCACGCATACGCGCGCGCACACACACACACAGAGGCACACAGAGGCACACACACACACACACACACACACACACACACACACACACATACACACACACACACACACACACACACACACACACACACACAAACACACGCACACGCACACGCACGCACACACACACACACACACACACACACACACACACACACACACACACACACACACACACACACACACACACATACACACACACACTTACGGGCGCGCACGCCCCCCTTCCCCTCACACACACACACACAACACATCACACACACACACACACACACACACACACACACACACACACACACACACACACACACACACACATACATACATAGAGAGAGAGAGGCAGACAGACAGACAGACAGAGGAGGAGAGAGAGAGGGGGGGGGGGTAGATAAATAAATATTTAGACCGACAGACAGATGGACAGACAAAGAAATACATAGATACATTGATGCAGATAACTAAATGATGCAACTAAAGGTTGATCTGCACAGTTTTCAGCTGCTGTCAGGACTGATGTGACTGACAGTGCCAGGATTCTTAAACAGCAGATCTGACCACTCTGACTGTTGTCACTTTTTTACCTCCCTTGTGTCCTTACATGGATCCTCAAGCGTAGGCTCAAATATTTTCCCCTATATCTATTTCTCTTAAGTAACGACATTAGTTTTTATGCAATTTATTTCCTCACAGTACTTTTCTCTACTTTACTTTCAACTCTTCACTGGTTGCTTTGGGATGCCACTGGATTCCGTTTTCGAACTCTCAGGGGGAAAGAATAGCCTACCACAGAATTATAGGTGGTGTGTCTTCTTTTCATGTCAAGGTAAGCCTCACGTACCTGGGATTTATTAATATGTCTAGGTCAGGGCACGAGGTGAGTGTCAGAGTGAGCGAAATACATTGTCGAAGATGGATCATGAAACGGTCCCAATTTCTCACAAGTGATTGATTTTGTATTCATTGCTTCTTTTACCTGATTTTCTCAAACCTCCCCTTGTCCCTGATTCTTTGGGGGCTGAATCTTAATAAGGCATTGTCGCAATATTGCTGTTTGAATGGAAAATTGAATGATCTCGTCGGTTTGCAGCAGCACAGTGGTCTACAAGTGTTTGATGTATTGAAATACTCCATACTCCGAGTCGTGTGGACTTCATTGCAGTCGATGTTTCACTGAGCAGCACGATGTTTACGTCCGTTTGACTATTGAAGTATACTACTACAGTTGCTACTCTAATGCTACGTTTACACGGACGTGCAACTAGCCGTGCAACCCCCTTTGCGTTCGCACGGCAACTAATACCTAAGCATGAATAATAGCAGATCAACAGTTGCAGCAAGTCCTCAAAATAGCTCAAAATAATAGGCAATACCCGATTAGGACTTGCACGAGTAGTCGCAAAATATCGGTCCAGAGCGATATTTTTGCAGTAGTTGCAGTGAATTGCATCAGTGTTTACACAGTTGCACCGCCGTACAACAGGAAGTTTCTTTCGCGCCAAGCCGAAAAAGTCCGTGCAGTTCGTGGAAAATCGCGGAAAGTTCCGGGAAAAAAAGCAGCGTGGGCGGGGCTTAATTCTGTCGGTGGCTCTCACTTACAGCACGGTACTTGCACCGTTCGCGTTTACATGGGGGCTCTTTCGTGCAATTAAGTAGTTGCACGTAGTTGCACAGAGGGGACTTGCACGAGCAGTTGCACGTCCGTGTAAACGTAGCATAATAGTGTGGACTTCTTTGAAACAGTGTCGCGTGACAATAAACCCTTGCACTGTGCTCTCGCTACTTACAACTACGAAATACGTACACTGACCTCTTCTCCCGATTCACTCGCTACCAGTTATATTCCCAGTCTTCCTGTTCCCCTATTCTTGTCTTCCCTGTCTCTCCTTCACCCCAGCTAAGTACCTCTTCTCTTCCTTAGACCCACCACAAATCCTAAGAAGAAAAAGATGTGAAAACCCTTGTTTTGATCTGTGGCTTGATGCTCTCTGAACATTGCCATTCCGGCTGAAAGACAGCTTGGTGTTATTAATTTTTATGAAGGCCAACTGTGACGCACCTTTGACTCGTTGGCGAAGAAAATGCGACAAATTCGGTTTTCCAGCGTAGAACTGATTTAGTCTTGACCTGTGGACTAAGGGTTAGCTGCGTAAGGAACAACAAAGACGGTGATAAGCGGGTACACGGAAAGTGTTACATACATTTTATATACATGATATATACGTAGATAGGTAGATGTTACTCATCTAGTGTTTCCTTGCATCATTTTAGAGTCATCGCATTTTTTCCCCCGATAAATTCACTTTGATCACTTCAGCAAAATCCATTCATTCAAAATCGTTCCAAATTCCAGTAAAAGATGGCCTCGGGCATGGCTTTTAAGCTAATAAGATGTTAGAATTTGTTGGTTCAATCAGGCGCATCAGTGCAATCTTGAAGAGAATCAGCCATTAACGAAAATTGCCATTTCACAAATCCGTAATCCTTTCCAGCGACCCAGTCTTCATCGATAAGAAATTAATCATTGTGAGTAAAGGTTTGTAGCTGACAAGTCCGCTGAGCTTAAGAGAAGACGAGGCTTGTTTCTCGGTGGTTTTAAAAGTGTAAAATGAAATATTACCACAAAGTTTCCGTAACTGGAGATGGAACTCCGAACTGACATGCGAGAAGGAGGTACAGAGTTACGTTTTCTTGGTAACAGTTTTAAATGGCCCATGGCAGAAAAAAAGAAGGCGACCTATGTAAAGAAAGGCGGTGACTTTTGTTCGGCAGTAAGTTGCAATACCACCAGAAACAAGAAGCCATGTACCGTAAGAACATTTATCAGCTTTCGAGAGGACATTTAGTGATAAGACGCACGGACTTTTTCCTTTGATCGATTGACCAAGATTGAGTTTATGCATCTCCTTCACCCTCCCCACCCGTTGTTGTGTGTTAGTTACCCTAACCATAGATCATATCTATTAAAGTAAAAAGAAACATGATATTCTAAGTAACAGTCTTTAACGTCCCAAACACAATACAAGAGAATGAGGGCATTACAACAATCCGATATAGTTCCTTTTAAAACAAAATTAGGTGTTGTTGTTGTTGTTTTTTTTTTCTAGACATAAGCTAAGCACCCTTCTTTAATTTGCTTTGTTACGCAGATCCAAGTGAGGAATAGATTGGTATAAGATTTCCTCGCAGTCATTACTAAACACGCCCCGTTTCGAAAGAAAAGTCTTAAACACAGAATACTTACTAACTGCTCGACATGGAACATTATCGTTGCAATGGCACTAAAAGGTGGACCAAAATTGCAAGACATTGCAAAATACAAAGGAGAGAGAAAATAAAGAATCAGATTTAGTTTGGAAAAAAAAAAGCAGATTCGGAATTTTTTAAGAAACTGATGAAAGCTAACAGCGACATAGATTTCCCTAACTAAGTTTAAAATATACGTGAAGAACAAATTGTTTTCCGTTTGCTCCGAAATCAGCAACAGTGGTTCCACCGTCAAATCAAAGAATAAGACAACTTTATGATAATATCTCTGCAATTAATTGTATCCAAACCTCCAAAGAACCATACTCACACACACTTTATTAAACATATTGATCATCAGAAGTTCTTTTACGCCTTTCAGTCTGGCACTTGCTGTCACCACTTCTGCCACATTGTCTGAACTCGACTCTGACACACGTGTGTATCTGTCAATAAGTACAGCAGGATTACCGGAACTGCTTTCCGCGTCTTTAAGAATGTCTTCGAGCTCGCATGAGATTACGAAAATGTTGTCTCCAAGTTACTACCCATTGTTTAATTGGTATAAAACAGATTTTACTCGGATTCAAATGTGAAAGAAATGAAAATTTCGATCGTACACATAAAAATCAACTGAATTTAAGATGTGTTTCTCTCTGTGCATAATGATATTTGAAAGTCGTGTAGGATTTTTTTTTTTTTTTTTTTAGAACGTCAACATTTCTTAGATTACACTGTTCTTCGATTTTGAATAAGATTTTCGTTTGTTTGTTTGTTTTTGTTATCCATTGTCAACAAAACTTCTCTTTAAGGAATTGAAGTACTGAATTCAATGTCATTTCTGTGCAGATTATGCATAATATACATGTCATGCTTCATTTAGATACTCTTAGTGTCCGGTATAATTATAGTTGTCGCCTGTTACTTAAAACATAATCCTGATTCATTTTCGAAACAGCCTGCAGGCGTATAATTGTTAGGGTTTCTTTTTTAACACGAAAGAGCGCAGGTGGTTGTCGGCAAAACTGACCACCGCCCTTGTTATGTGGACATTAAGAGTTGTGTACAACACAAGGGAGGTAAGCCTACCATCCATCGTTTGACCCCATAAGCCGACTGTTAAAAAATTCCCTGTACGTGTACATCGATTGTGCGGGTGTAACCTGCTTATACGATGAGAAGAAAAGACAGTGATGAATGTGAAAATGGGCACTGTTGGCACTTGCCCTGTCTATTGACGAGTACCACATGGGTCCGTCTAGCTTCGATCTGGCAAGGCATTTTGGTCTACCCGCCTCAATAAGGAAAGGAAATCGACTAGCAAATGGAAAATTCTGAAGACCTGAAACCAGGTTTATTGTAGACTCTCTCTCTCTCTCTCTCTCTCTCTCTCTCTCTCTCTCTCTCTCTCTCTCTCTCTCTCACACACACACACACACACACACACACACACACACACACACACACACACACAAACAAAATCATACCTATACACACTGTCTGTCTGTCTGTCTGCCTGTCTGTCTGTCTGTCTGTCTCTCTCTCTCTCTCTCTCTCTCTCTCTCTCTCTCTCTCTCTCTCTCTCTCCTCTCTCTCTCTCTCTGACTTGTTGCTGGCATTTATCTTGCCTCTTTTTTTTTTCTTTTTTCTTTCTTTTTTTTTTTTTGGGGGGGGGGGGGGGGGCGGAGGAAGAGTATGATCGCGTAGTGTAAACATACTTCAAGCTTATCAACAAACTTACGTAAAACATTTGTTTTCGTACTTCCTTTCATAGTGACATTATTTCACAGTTGAAACCCTATTTCTAGTCATATGGACAATCATACCGGGTTGACTCTGACACTATTTCTAGTCATATGGACAATCATACCGGGTTGACTCTGACACTATTTCTAGTCATATGGACAATCATACCGGGTTGACTCTGACACTATTTCTAGTCATGTGGACAATCATACCGGGTTGACTCTGACACTATTTCTATCATGTGGACAATCATACCGGGTTGACTCTGACACTATTTCTATTTCAGGGTGGCAATCATACCGGGTTGACTTGACATATTTCTAGTCATGTGGACAATCATCCCGGGTTGACTTGACACTTTTTCTAGTCATGTGGACAATCATACGGGTTGACTCTGAAAACTATTTCTAGTCATGTGGACAATCATACCGGGTTGACTCTGACACTATTTCTAGTCATGTGGACAATCATCCCGGGTTGACTCTGACACTATTTCTAGTCATGTGGACAATCATACCGGGTTGACTCTGACACTATTTTCTAGTCATGTGGACAATCATACGGGTTGACTCTGACACTATTTTCTAGTCTTGGGACAATCTACCGGGTTGACTCTGACACTATTCTAGTCATGTGGACAATCATACCGGGTTGACTCTGACACTATTTCTAGTCATGTGGACAATCATACCGGGTTGACTCTGACACTATTTTAGTCATGTGGACAATATCCCGGGGTTGACTCTGACACTATTTCTAGTCATGGGGAAACCAATCATCCCGGGGTTGACTCTGACACTATTTCTAGTCATGTGGACAATCATAACCGGGTTGACTCTGACACTATTTCTCGTCATGTGGACACTCATACCGGGATGACTCTGAACTATTTCTAGCTCATGTGGACAATCCTACGGGTGACTCTGACACTTATTTTAGTATGGTGGACAATCATACGGGTTGGACTCTGACACTATTTCTAGTTCATGTGGACAATCATACCCGGGTTGACTCTGACCTATTTCTAGTCATGTGGCCAATCCACGGTTGACTTGACATATTTCTAGTATGTGGACAATCATACGGGTAGACTTGACACTATTTCTAGTCATGTGGACCAATCATACCGGGTTGACTCCTGACCCTCTTTCTAGTCATGTGGAAATCATCGGTTTGGACTCTGACAGTCAACTGGCTGTCTGTTGTTGACCAGGTCGCCGGTCCGCGGCTTCCGAACCACGGGTCCCACTGGGCTGGTGTTTCTTCTTCTCCTTTTCCTGCACCTGTCCCGGCCCCTGCAGTACACACCTGTCCGCATTCAAGGTGAGGCTGCTTTGAAAAACAAGTATGGTGGTAACAGCATGGTGTGCGACTGCATTCAGGATGCTCGCTCTCTCTCTCTCTCTCTCTCTCTCCTCTCCTTCTTCTCTCTCTCTTTCTCTCTCTCTCTCTCTCTTCTCTTGGATTGATGGAAACCTACTGAAACTATCAGCCTGTTATATGATGAAAACTTCACCTACATTTACAATTTATGCATTGATAAATGTCACTTCCCGCTCAGTTCAAGTTGCAAAGGTTATCCCATTTCAAATCTGGAGACAACATCTGAACCTTCGCACTACAGACCTATATCCATTTTGCCAGTTTCTGTCCAAGCCCTTGGAAAAAACACATAAATACGCCTCTTTGCCACCAATATGACTCCTCCACCCTATAAAAACAATCACTCGGATTCAGAAAAATCATTCTTGAATATTCCCGCGTTACAACTAAGTAGATCAAGGTAGCCAGTGTTAAAGAGCATAACTATTGTTTGGGCAACTGTTTGTTGATTTATGCAACAGGCTTTTGCTGTATAGCCCACACCATGTTATGCCGAGCTTCTTATCTTCATATGGTTCATACAGGAAATACCTTCCAACTGAAACATCATTTCCTAGAAGACGTCCACACGATCCTTTGTGTCAACAACATTTTATCAGAGAAGTTACCTATCCAACATGGCGTTTACCCCAGGGCTGTGTTAGGTCCTTTGCTGTTCTCAGTTTATATATATGATCTCCTCTTTATAATGAGGATTTCATGTGAATCTTTTGTGAATGCTACCACTGTCCATACCAGTTAGCCCCGTTGGACAGTCTGTTTTACTTCTTCCAGAAAGATGCTACATACCTTAGTAATTGGTGCAATTGTCAATCAATGTCACTGATCTAACCACACAAACTAAAGGTGCTGATACCACCAGGCAGAGAAGACGAAAACATACCCACAGCCCCCATTGTTTTTCTCAATACTCAGGACATTGAAGTGGTGGATAGCCATCGAGTTCTAGGTGTTAATGTTGATAATAATCTTTCTTGGTTCCTCACCTTCGCCGATTTGTCAATCAATATCCAGACAAACATATCAAGCTGTGCCCAGATTAGCATTCTTAAACCTTCATGCAGGCAACTTGTTCTACAGCAATGTTTCTCTTCAATCACTTATTGTTCAACACTATTGATTTGCTAGGGCTATGCCCTGAAACCACTTAGCGTGTTACAAAAGAGCCCTTAAAGCAGTTCTATTAAATCATCTAGTCTTCGTGAGGGGATATATAAAGCGGGGTTATTCCGCCCCCTTACACGAAATGTATGCTGTCAAAACAAATGTCAGCTAATGAAACAATTGCATTGGGTTTAGCACCCCAAACTTTCAGTCCAAATTTAGCATACCCCCTAGGGATTCACCCAAATTCCAGGGTTTCCCACCCTGAATAGATCTATTTAAAATCACGCTTATCTTACTCAGGTTAGCGTGGTTTGAATTCACTACCTACATTGCGATTGTCCTCTTATTACAGCATCTTCAGGGCAAAATAATCACACATTTCACAGCAGGACCATTGCTATTAGAACAAAATATATACACAGGGCGCACCTCTGTTATGCTGCTATTAACTGATACGCCGTTCTTTCCGGCTGATGTTTTTAAAAAAACAGATAATGATAAATGTGGATATGGTTACTATTGGTTATAATCTGATTGAAATCATATTATGAGAATGACTATTGTGGTTCGCTGGTTTTTTTGGGCATTGTCCCGAAAATGATTGATGTCTTAAACATTTATTCTTGAGAACTGTACTGCAAGGTGATACATGTGTGATCGGATTACTGTTTGATCATATTGATGTATGCTCTTTATTCAAATTAGAATCTGTTTAGCATGTGAAATTTTGGCTACGAAACACTGGAATTATAATCTCTCTCTTCTCTCTCTCTCTCTCTCTTCTCTCTCATCACTCTCTCTCTCCTCTTCTCTGTTCGTTAACTCGGCTTGGCGTTTCGATGGAATTGTCGCTCACTTACTTAATAATTGGTAACTTTTGGTGTAGTGTATGAATGGTCAAAGTAAGAAAAACTACAACAGATGGGGGAAGGTAAATAATAATGGGCATCTCTCACTGTCTCTCTCTCTCACTCTCTCTCTCTCTCTTCTCCCCTCTCTCTCTCTCCTCTTCTCTCTCTCCTCTCTCTCTTCTCTTCTCTCTCTCTCAAACACACACCCACCCACACACACACACACACGCATCACACACACAACACCACAACACAAACACCACACACACACACACACACAACACACATCTACACGTCGCATCATGCATAAATACATGTATAAGTATTGCTGTAGGAATTTATTGCTGCTTACTGATAATTGATTGTTCGTTCTCGTTTTGCCTTATAACCACATCATATAAATGGCAAAGAAAGAACAAATGTTGATATATTGATGCATTGTAATTGTCTTAGTTTATTATTCTTAGCAGTTTGTTGTATGTTAATCTTTTACAAAAGGAATGTAATTCTCCTCTCTCTCCTCTCTCTCTCTCTCTCTCTCTCTCTCTCTCTCTCTCTCTCTTCTCTCTCTCTCTCTCCCCCTTCGATAGGAGGATCGCTTATTCCATATATCTGTGTGTGCTAACTCTTTTCTTCTTTGTAATCAATTTCTTTATTCTTGTTTGTTGTTTAAATCGTTTCTTTTTCCTTTTAAAGTCATCTACGCCTGAACTGTTAATGCATAAACTTTTAATGTTGTGAATATATGTGTGTTTGTTAAAAGTTTTGTAAGTTTTCGTCGCTAGTCATACTTAGTCCCTTAACGGGGCAAGGGCCGGATGAAAAAAAGCATGTGTTTGCTTATCTGTTACCCTTGGAAATAAAGATTATCATCATCATCATCATCATCATCTCTCTCTCTCTCCTCTCTCTCTCTCTCTCTCTCTCTCTCTCTCTCTCTCTCTCTCTCTCTCTCTCTCTCTGTCTGCGTGTGTGCATTTCAAGCATTATCACCAACTCGGTAAGTGGGTGTTTTTTTGTTGTTGTTGTTTTTTTTCTCGTAAAATCAGAGACTCTTTTTTTCCTCATAGATCCGTCATATTTTACCGCCGGATACATTTTAAAATTATCTACATCAATTGAATAGACGATTCATAAAATTAAAAAAAAAAGTCAATATTTCATAATCAGAATTTTTAAACAATCAGTTTCTAAAATTTTTTTAAGGATTCGTCGTGGAGCATTTTCATTTCGTTTAAAAGAAAAAAATTCAGTCCTGAATTTGTATATAATTTATACAGTCTTGCTTTTTTCTTGTTCAAACGCGCGTCCGTGGTGTGTGTGCGCGCGCGTGCGTGTATATATATATATATAGTGTGTGTGTTGTGTGTGTGTGTGTGTGTGTGTGTGTGGTGTGTGGTGTGTGTGTGAGCTGGTAGACTAGGCGAGGCACAGTAAACATCATTCCCAGAACAAGAGGAAAAATACTATTAAGATGTAACTCAGTGACCGCAATATTCAGCCTTCCAAACGCAATGATCGATAACTATGCTCCGTGAGCAGCACCGTGAACATCACATTGCAGTTCTCCTCGTGCTGTGCCACACTGATTGGATCATCGCTTCAGTGAATGAAACCCAGGCGAGCGTATTGATTCCTCTAATTAGAGTTGAAAATGTTGGTTCTGCAAGTCGTTCATTATGTGTCCATAAAACGGTGAATTAAACGGGCAACCCTTGAGTGCCAATTGTGCAGAACTGTTATCCGGGGCGGGCTGGAAGGGGGGGGGGGGGGGGGGGGGAAGTACAGGTTTCCCTCACCTTCTCTGTGCATACTCTCTCCACTCATTTCCTAATTCCTGTCCTCTCCCCCACCTCCGCCCTCCAGGTCCCCAAGTGTTATGTTGTTTCAGAAGTCGACGGATAATTTAATGGCTCTGCAAATCTGGTGACGAACCCGATGATTACTTTTACTTTATTTCATTAGGAGTGGCAGAGACTGAATGATCCTGCAACCGCCCCATTCCTGCCAGCCCCTTCCTTCCCGCCTTTCTCTCCTTCCCCACTTTTCCTTCTTCCAGCTCTACTCGTTCTCCCCATCCCCCTTCCCACCCTTCTCCCACGTCGTCAACCCAGTGCAAATTTGTGGCTGAACTAACTGACCCTCCCGTTGTAACATCGCTCGGCGGATTGTAACTTCTGAGATGCAAACATACTAATGAAAATGCTTCAGTTCCACCACGAAAATGGAATAATCATCTTTAATGGCGTCATGTCATTTCGGCAATTTCTCTGTGCCTGTGGGAATGGATTCTTTTTTTCATTTTTTTTTTCAATAAGTATACCAGAGTTTTCCAATGTGGGTGTTCGCATTAGTGCATCTGCCAACCGCACGGGAGGAGCAGTTGATGAATAGATCATTTAGCGCATTCATGAGCGCATTTAGCGCACGATAACCATGTTGTCACAATGTAAACAGTGAACATACAACATTCAGCAGCTAGAGAAATTAGAAAACATGAGCTAACTGAAATACTGAATGAATTATTTTGAGAAGTAATTGAAAACGTGTACTTCTGATACTTTGAACATCAAATAGCTGCATATCTAATTTACACTGGAGTGCGTGTTAATGCCATTCTTTCTTTCATTTATCCTGTGATCTTGTTTCTTCGTTTGTATTTCCATGTTGTTACTCGTACTTGTCCTTTTCACTCTCTTACAGCGGAAATGGAGCTGTAAAAATGTAATCATTATTATCATTGTCATCATTACTATTAATGTTATCATTGTTGTCGTTGTTGTCGTCATTGTCGTCGTAATTATTGTTGCTGTCGTTGTTGAGTGTTATCATCATCCCTCGTCATCATTAACATTTCATCATCATCATTATTATTTTGACACTCATAGCACATTTCTTTACTCGTGTGGAACATATGAAATATATCCGCCAAGTGATCGCTTTGTGTCTTTGTCTTACTTAGTTGTTGTTCGTCTGACCTGTTAAAACCCCTGCGGCCGAAACGCATTGTTTGTCCCGTGTTTGTGAATATGTCGGGTGAATACAGTAACTCACTTTCCTTTTCTTTACTAAAACTGTCGCCTGCTGTTGTGTTTCTTTCAACCTCTTTACGTCGCTTCTATGACACGTCTATTTTGGGTCATATTTCATACTATTACCTGTACCCGGGTGCTGAAAAAGGCTTATTCATGCCAGCGGACGGACGAGTTATGGGCTCCTTCTCTCATGAATCTACTCAGCTCCTTAATAACTTCCTACAGATGGAAAGTCTGCAAGGTGGACGCAAGGATTCTCGTCGCTGTTCCACGAGCACGAGGAGACGTTCCTAGTCCTGGCTGACCTGGCCAAATACCTGGCCATCTACATCCCCATGCTGCTGTGCCTCATCTCCAACTGTGTGATGATCGTGGCTCTCAGCAGGCACAACAGGGACCTCAGCAAGATCAACAACGCCGGTAGCACACTCAAGGAACAAGATGCTTCCAAAAGCAAGGTCGGTCAGGATTTGGTTTTCAGTTCCATTGGTTTCGTTCAACTGTTTGTTTACGGAGTATTTCTGTTATAAGATGTTTTTTCTTTATTGAAAAAAAAGCGAAAGCTGCGTGGTTGGAGCAGTGGACACAATCTTAGGGTCTCAGGTTTCAACTCTAGCGTTAGGCAAAATCCGAATGAATGTACAAAGCAAGTCTAAGTTTGTTTTGTATGCTCATTCATATTTCGCCCTTGTTTGCAGCGATCTAGTAGTCTATTTCATTTTCTTCTAATTTCTCAAAGTTTACGAGAGGAATCAGTTCATTCACATATATTTCCAAATTTACAAAAGTGCATACTGGGATTTTTTTTTTCTCTGCTTGAACAATATGAGTTTTAAAAAGATATATATTGTCGGGGAAAAAAATTATTGTATATTGAATGGTTAACTGGTGCAGAAGTCATCTGCTAAGAAGACCGCAGGTGTACTGTTCTTGCCCAGGACGTTTGTCTCTCTCATTTGTCTGATAGACACCAAAAAGTAGTCTGGCGCTGTCTGCTCTATTGGATGAGACGAAAAACCGAACCCCAATACATAAGACCCCGCGATGATTAGAGAGTGGTCTCTTGCGAAATTCTCAAAGGGACATCACTGTGGTTGGAAGACCAAAACCCCACGCTGACAGAAGAAATACGAAAGTGGGTGGTGATGAATCTTTACGGCGCTCTTTCTTCGGGGGGAAAGGAATCCAAATTTGTTGTTTGTTGGATGTTTCCGTTCCCCGGTGGAACAGTTGAGGTTCACAGGATGCATATACTGTCTCTGTCTCCGTCTCTCTCTCTCTCTCTCTCTCTCTCTCTCTCTCTCTCTCTCTCTCTCTCACACACACCACACACACACACGCGCGCGCGCGCGCGCGCGCGCGCGCTTCCCTGCACGCACGCACGCGCGCACGTACGCACACACGCGCGCACACACGCACGCACGCACACATACACAACACAAACACAATACAATACAACTAATACGGCACAACAGTATACAATACAACACATCACGTCACAATACAACACGATGCAACACCATCAATACAACACAACACAGAGCCAGTCAGATCAACAGGAAATGATTAACCCCCCTTCATTATTCGCAGTTCAACTCTTAACTGGCAAAAGGTTAGAGATGCAGAACACGCCCTCCTCCATCCCCCCCCCCCCCCCCGTCCCCCCCCAACTTCTTTTCCCAGTCTTCAATGTCAGTGATATCATGGGGACGGTCGTAGGTTGGACATTGTGGCAGGGTTCCCTTCAGGAATGGAACCTTCAATCACGCTAGCACCACGACTAATTATTGTCTTCAGCAGGGGGAGGGGGGGGGGGGGGGGCTTAACAGGTAGCGTCATGATCATTTTGAATGAGGACAGGCACCACTGAACAGTACCAATGTGACTCGGCACCAGTGCAGTATTTCCTGGACTGAGGATTATTGGGGGGGGGGGGGGGGGGGGGGGGGGAGAGCGGGGGGTTATGGTAGCCTAATGTAATAGATAACTCCGGAGGAGTACAGAATTTAGAACTGACTATATATGGGGAAGTCAGAAGAAACGGTGTGGGAGCAACGACTCTAAGACATAAGGTAAACAAACAAACAAACAAACAACAATAAAAGGATGCGGTCGGTTGATCCGTGACGTGAGACACGTGTCCCTGACAGATGGAGCGTCAGATGACAGTGACGATCATGACGGCCACCTTCCTGATGATCCTGCTCAACACTCCCATCAACATCAACGAGGCAGTGTCCATGTACTCCGACCACTACGGCATGTTGAAGAAGGACCACTACCTCTACCTCGTCCTGCGTCGGTGCTTGTCAGTTGTTTCGGTAAACGGACAGATCTGAAAAAATCACGTCTCTCTCTCTCTCTCTCTCTCTCTCTCTCTTCTCTCTTCCTCTCTCTCTCTCTCTCTCTCTCACACAACACTCACGCACACACTCGGAGCGGGAGGCACTATGGGATGAGGGTTATGAATATCCTGATGTGTCTGTTTCTCCGATTCAAGGATTGCGAGCGTATCTGGGAAAAGAAACGTAATATATGTAATTGATGACTTAGTCTTTTAAGAAATGACACAATAAATCATTAAAACAGATTTAAAACAGAGTTAAGTCCGCCTAATCTTGTTTAACGGTATGCATTTGTGGTCCTCCCTCCACCCCACCCCCCTTCCTTCACCATCAAAAGTGCAAATGGCTCGTTCGGCATTTCAACGTAATTCGCAAATGCTGACACTTAGTCATTAACTGAGTAAAAGATGTACGAGGGAGACTGAAGATGTGATGCCTCGAATCTATCCCACTGTCACCTAATCGACATGAAAATTATCAGGTTTGCTGCCCGTCTGAACATGTAGTCGCTTTGGTGGCATCAATCTTGTGTTAGATGACCATCTAGCACGACACTGATGTACTTACTACACTGTGCCCCCACGCTTCTGGAACGGTTCTTTCTATCTAATACATTCCCCTTTTGATGGGTGTGCACTGCTTGTCTGCGTTGCAACAATTATTCTCGTGTATTTATACGCGTTAACAACTTGCCGCATTCTCGTGTATTTATACGTGTTAACAAGTTGCCGCATTTTCGTGTATATATACGTGTTAACAAGTTGCCGCATTCTGTGTTTATATAAGTTTTAACACTTGCCGCATTCTTGTGTATATACGTTTTAACAAACGTCTCCCCATGCATACATGAATTCTTCCTTTACATGTCTGCATCATTGCAATTCTCATGCATCTCTTCGTCATAGCTATTCCTAACATGCATGTCTACGTTGTAGAAATTCTTCTTATACATTTCTACGTCACATCGATATTTCCCATACAAAGATCTGTTCTTCCTATGCATGTCTACACTGTAGGATTTCTTCTTATGCATCTCTATATCAAGTAATTCTTTCAGTGCATGTCATAATAATTCTTTCCAGTTATGTATACATTGTAGCAATTCTACCCATGCACGTCTACGTTGCAGCAATTCTACCCATACACGTTACGTTGCAGCGATTCTACCCATACACGTTACGTTGCAGCGATTCTTCCCATACACGTTACGTTGCAGCGATTCTACCCGTACACGTTACGTTGCAGCGATTCTACCCATACACGTTACGTTGCAGCGATTCTACCCGTACACGTTACGTTGCAGCGATTCTACCCATACACGTTACGTTGCAGCGATTCTACCCATACACGTTAAGTTGCAACGATTCTTCCTACGAATGTCCATGTTCTAGCAGATTTCCCATGTAAGTGAGCGTAGTAAAAATTCTTTTCATGCATACCTACATTGTAGCGGTCTTAACCATAACATGTTTCAGCATTTCCTCCCGACATTGTAGCAGTTCTTCCCAATCATTTCTGAGTCGCAGTAAAACTTCTCATGTCTGTCTATGTCACAGCAACTGTGTGACCTCCTGGTGGCCTTGACCTTCCTCATCCTGAGCACGGCCTTCAGACGTCGTTTCCTGGCGCTGTTCCGACCTCTGTGCCGTGTGGTGTGTCCCGGGTCGGCTGGTCGGTTCTCGTCCACCACGGAGACTTCAGTGACTGCACCACACAGCGCCCGTCATACCAGCACCATGGACCTGGCCTCAGTCACCAGAGGATGATGGCGATGCTGCTGCGGTGGCTGGACAAGTTTGAACCAGACGCCTGGAAAAGACACCAGCTTCTCCATCGAACCACTTGTCCTTCAGAAGCTAAGGATGACTGGATGCGAATCTTCGGTCGTCTACATGCTTTGAAAAGAGAGAAAGAGAAAAGAAAAGAGGAGAAAAGAAGAACTCATCTGGACCTATCGTGTTTAATACATTGATACTGTAGTTAGTTAAGCTGACGATTTACTATAGAGACAAGAAGAACTCATTAGGACCCATCGTGTTCAGTATATTGATACTGTAGTTAGTTAAGCTATTTACTATAGAGACAAGAACTCATTTGGACCTATCGTGTTTAATACATTGTAGTTAGTTAAGCTGACTATTTACTATAGAGACAAGAAGAACTTATTTGGACCTATCGTGTTCAATACATTGATACTGTACTTAGTTAAGCTGACTATTTACTGCAGAAACAAGAACTCATTTGGACCTATCGTGTTTAATACATTGATCTTGTAGTTAGTTAAGCTGACTATTGACGAATAACATTTTGAATATAGGCTATCCGACTGTTTTCATCCATCAAGACCCAAGCAGAATAATTTTTTTCGTGATTGTTTTATGCAAAACAGGAATATAGACATAGTCAAACCAACACCTCCCACTTTGGAGACATAACCGGTGACTTTTTTTTTATATCCTGTTTCGTTCACAGAGCGAGGAGAATTATTAACGATCAGATGATCAGGACTTTTTTTCATGGACATGGTCATATAGTAGATGGTCTACCCGTGCCAATTACAGGTAATGTCTCGGTGTGGCTGGGGTGGACAGTCCTTACCTCTCCTAAAAATATCGAACCATGCTTTCGTCAGTTGAATAATGAGGGCCTGTCGGATTTCTTGCAGGGACTACCCTCGATCACTTGTCTTTAGGTTCCACAAGGTGAATCAACAATTTATTACAAAGGCCGTATGATCGAGTCAGCAAGAAAAAGACATGGCTTAGCTGTGTAATTTGTGACTTCTTGACTAATGGCAAAAGATTTCAAGACAGATATGCCGCCTCAAACTTTATTATACAGAACCTCTCCTACATTTTACGGAATTCTACTTTGTGCTACCATTATGCATCCGGGTCCTGTTGTGCTACGGATTGTCCCAATCCAGCATTTCAAAGATCAGGCACTTCAATTACGAATCTTCGTTTTTGAATGTTTGTTCAATGTTGTGGACATTAAGGATTCTTGAAAGTGTATGGACTGCCGCTAGTGAAAGTTATCGACATGTTCTGTTGGCTTTCTCGTAAGGTGGCTGAGGTTCAATTTTTTTGTTAATAGTTTTCTTTAAATGATATGTGTAGTTATCACCCATACTGACCATTCAAAGCTTAAGCTTTAATCTGGTCTTCAAAAAGAGAAACTTGTAAAGTTACTGGTTTGCAAGGTTTTCCGTTTTATTTGACCATTTAAGTTTTAAATAAACTTGTGGAGACACGCGTTGTAAAGATTCCTTTACAGTTTAACATACGACTCTGGTGTCTGAGGGAGGAAGCGAGGGCCATGAAGGGGATGGGTATGTAATCACAACGAACCAAAGGGAAGGAAGGAGGCGTAAAAAGATGTAAAGTGGGGGCGGGGGGGGGGGGGGGGGGGGGGAGGGGAGGGGGGATCTGGAGGTTACGCCAGCTCGCAATCTACAGTAGAACTAAACCTAACACGTAAAGCGGGATAGGGATGAAAAACAAGAGCATGGGCAGTCGGACGCACTTGCAGATAGTGTACGTCGATTTGTGTACTATCTGTAAACAATATCACCGGGAAATGAAAGCGGACATCATTGTACTTCAACTGCCAGTAGTTAGTAGTAGTAGTAGGTAGTAGTAGTAGTAGTAGTAGTAGCAGCAGCAGCTGTAGTAAAAGTAGTAACAAGTGTAGAAGTTGTTGTAGCAGCAGCAGCAGCAGCAGCAGTAATGGTAGTAGAGTTAGACTTCGTGATAGTTGTAGTAGTATTACGTTTCAATAATATTCATTTATTATTGGGTGGCCCGTTGCCAGTTTATTTAAACCGCTTTCGATTCATTTGCCTGAAAACTAAAGTACAAAAGTTAATTCATGCAGACTACAGTCTTAGCCAGAATATATTCGTCGATATTTTACCCTAATGTTGTCCATTGTATGTCTTAATCAGAAATACTTGAGAAAGGTAGGCCTAATGCATAACCATTTCTTAAAGCTTCACTTGTTACTCGTCGGTCAGTCCTTGACACAACTCTGAAGCAACTGCATCTAGGTGTATACAATCGTACATATTTTCGTTTTGCGAAAAACAAACAAACAAACAGCACGACTATTGTGTGCAGAAGGTGATAAGACAGGGGCAGAGAGGGAAGGGGCGGGTTGGACATAAAAATGGAAGGAAAAGGAGGGCTGAGATGCGAAGAGAGTTACGCAAGCTCCCGCACTACATTTACGACAAAAATTCTTCGTGAATGAGAACAAGGCCGGGTGAAAATAACCCGGATAATCCACAGTGCTGATAATCAAACGCACTTGTGAATAATACATTTCGATCTGTATGCTGTCCTTAGACGGCGTGATTAGAAGATGCAATCAGATCACTCTATTCCAAGTGCTATGATGATGATGATGATGATGATGATGATGATGATGATGATGACGATAAGGTTGATAATTCATTTGGCCTGTTATCACATTTCGGTAATATTCACTCGATATTGTATGCCTTTTGTCAATCTTAAACCTCTATTAAGTCATTTTCCATCAGAAGTAAAATACTAAAGTATCTGATTTGGGGTTACCTCATACAGTCTAGGTTTTGTTCAATCTTTGCCATAATGTTTTGATCTAACCTTAACCTTATTTATATGTTTTATCGATATGTAACTGTTGCCAAGCTAAAATGTTCACAACAAAACAATGCATAAGGTTTATAATTTATATGTTATATCTAGACGTTGTCAAGCTAAAATATACACAAAAGCTAATAAGTAAGGTTGATAATTCTTATTTCTATACAAAATACTAAACAGACAAGTAAATTTTCGACAAATATGTCTTCTGCCGACGTCAGAAAGAACAGACATAAATCATGCACAAAACGATACTCCACAGATCAACTAGCATGGACATGACAATGTATGAGAGAGTGGCATAGTGGAGACAATTCCAAAACAAAACAGGAGAGAGGAGAGAGAGAGAGAGAGAGAGGAGAGAGAGAGAGAGAGAGAGAGAGAGAGAGAGAGAGAGAGGGGGGGGGGAGGGAGAATGGGGTGGGGGGAGAATGAGGTAACAAATGAGGGGAACACGCGCGCATGCGACTCTGTGTGTGTGTGTGTGTGTGTGTGTGTGTGTGTGTGTGTGTGTGTGTTGTGTGTGTGTGTGTATGTGTGTGTGTGTGTGTTGTGTGTGTGTGTGTGTGTGTGTGTGTGTGTGTGCACAAATTTGCTTGTTTCGTATTTTGTAATAAGTAAGCGTAACTACGAACCTTTTTCTTTCCTAAGTGGGTTTTTTTTTTCCAATTACGCTGCAATTTGTTTCTGTCATCTCAAAAGTTGTCAGTTGAATGAAACATCCAGGTATGCTTTAGTTAGGCAAATCCACCTTTACAGAGGATGTCTTTAAATCTTTAAATGTCAGTATGTAAGCTGGTGACCACTGTATAATTCTCTGCATTATAGTAAGTGTACAAGAATAAATTACAAATTGCTAATCATTTTCCAGACTGTGTTCAAACAGCATAACGACCGACTGTGGTGTGCAATTAGAATGAACCTCTCTCTCTCTTCTCTCTCTCTCTCTCTCTCTCTCTCTCTCTCTCTCTCTCTCTCTCTCTCAAACATGTCATGACGCGTGCATATATGGAAAGGCACAGATTACAAAGGCAAGCAACAAAAAGCATTGTTTTAACATAGTTTCACACAGTTTTTATTTGACCTTTGGCCCCAACGGAGGTGGGAGGCGTTTAACTCATAAATGACGGAAGTCAGTGTAGTACAAACGCCTCCATGTAGAAAATGAATACGTAAGTAACTGAATTAGTATGATACAAATAACTTCTCAATAAGTATACAACAGAATTTATGGCGTAGTCATTCTATCACAAAGCAAATAGTAGTAGTACTTTTATTTTACGTCTTTTCACAAAATTCTGTGATGTCAGACGAAACAAAGCAATTCATCATCATACCTGTGTGTTCTGGCAAATAAAACTGATATCTCACGCATGCACTTTGCGAGTGTCATAAGTTTGAACTTTCCACATTTTACAGCATCTGGATGGTGTTGAAAATATTTAGTTGAATACAGCGACCTGCAATTAATAACGACAGGAAATAAACAGTTAAACATGTCATGAATTTCATCACCTATTTTATCCTAGTCGCAAGCTGCATTTTCTGTTTTGTCTGGGTACTGCAGACAGCCTGTCTTGCTGAACTGGGCATTTGTGGCTGGAAAGTCTTAATTTACCCAAGGGTCATCGGAGGGGACGTGACAAAAACAAGTACTTCTCACGGCAGAATTTTCCTTTTATACATATAATAATTATAGCACACTCCAGTGTCATGTACAATGTTTCTCCTTGTCTGGATATATTGATCCTTTAATGACTGTTTGACAAAAATTATTGAAACGTATTTAACGTAAAACGGGGTCTCACCAAACAAATGAAATACGAAGATAATTTAATGGCAAATAAATATGCTGCAACAAAGAGGTCTAAATTGACCAGATTCGAATATATGATTGCACAATTGTAACAGTACCACCTATATATTCTCAGAACTGCTGACATCTAAGGAAAAGAACACACCAAAAAGACAGCATGGGTTTTATATCTACATCAACTGGTAAACAACCCACACCGAAAACCATTCTGGGTGGAGTTGAAGTTTTAACACCAAGAATTTTTTTCAAATGTAGTTGCAGCCTGTCGTAAGGTAGCATTTGCTTAAAGCTTCAGATTTCACAACCATAAGTGGCACTGGATGAACGCATTTTTCACACTGTTCAATCTGAACATCCAGACGCAAATGATCCTTTCTGATTTTTCTGCTGAGAAGTGAACTCACCGTATGTATCACTTAACAAGATCTTAATGTGTCTGTCTGAGTTAATGTGTTTTTACATGCGTATTACATGCTCGTAAGAGCTGAAGGTGTTTGAAAAACAAATCATAAAGTGGACATTACAGGAAATAAACTCTCTTAATGTGGCTTTCTGAGTTGGCGTGTTTTTGCACGTGTATTAAGTACTGGGTATGCCGCAGTGCAGTGTCTCCTCCGGTGGGTTGCCTCTTGACGACTTGACATTGACTGCTTCCTGTGGATTGCCGGTGCCGGGGCTGCGGCGGGGCCGACCGGACTATGACTGTGGACGGCGTGTCGGAATGAGCGGCGTGGGTGCACTGCCTCTGAGGTGGTGCAGAGGTTGGGGCAGCAAAAAATATCTTCTTTTTTTTTTAAGTTCTGGGTATGCAGACCTTCTGAATGTAAGAGCTGAAGTTATTTGTAAAAGAAAAATCATTGTAATTACTGGAAATAACAACTCTGTCTGTCTGTCTGTCTGTCTGCCTGTCTGTCTGTCCGTTTGTCTGTCTGTCTGTCTGCTGTGTGTGTGTTGTGTGTGTGTGCGTGCGTGCGTGCGTGCGTGCGTGCGTGCGTGCGTGCGTGCGTGCGTGCGTGCGTGCGTGCGTGCGTGTGTGTGTGTGTGTGTGTGTGTGTGTGTGTGTGCACGCGCGCACACGCGCGTGCAAAGAGATATATTCAAAGGGAGCCGAATTGTAAGATCCATGTTGAAAATTTCACATCCCTGGGAAACTCCATCAACAACTGCGGTGAACTGATCATTGAGCTGAATGTAGAATTGGAAAAGCTTCAGCGTGAGCTCCTGAGTACATAAATAACGTAGGAAGTTACATATGGTTTCACCTGAGTCCGTTGGTTTGTTGTATGTCTTTGTCCATCTGTCCGGAAGATTACGTATAAACTGCTGGACTGGTTCTAACCAAGCATGGCAGAAAGATGGCTTGGTATGGATCTGTAATGCGGATCTGTGGTGTGGATCTGTGGTGTGGATCTGGATCAAACGACAGATCCACTGATCAGTTCAGCAAGATTCTCACAAAATATTGTCTAAACATGAAGACTGTGAAGATACTGCTATCAAATGGATATATGTTATAAATGATGCATTTTTATGGAATATTAAAACCTTATAATGATAGTTTTTTCCTTACAAAGCTTACATTGTGGATTGTGACTTTTTTTTTTACTCAATAGAACTCAGTCTGTCCGTTTTAAATCTGCAATCTCTTACCAACGTTCTACCTCCACTTGAGCACTTCAAGGTTCAGTGCTAGCCCCTGTGCTGTTTACATTGTACACCAACGATTATAGGGTACAAATATCACCACTGTCATTAAGTATTCTAATGAATCTCTTATTGAAGATCTATCGAACTCTCATGCTGTCTATTTCAGTGAAGTCAAAGGTTTTGTTTTTGGTTGTAAGCAGAACTATCTCGATCTTAATGTTCTCAAAACTTGGTTTTGGGCAAAATGTTGACAGTATTTATAATTGATGTCAGTCCAGAATATTTTGTTTGCAGAAACTCAGAAACACTGGCACTTACATGAAGATCATGTGGACGTATTTATGTCTGCTGTTGTTGAGTGTCTGCTTACAGTTTCTTTGACATGCTGGTATGGAAGCTGGGTGTGCGTTGCAATCGAGTGGTGAGTGGTCAGTAGTAGAGTTGTGGGAGCAAGGCAAGTTAACATACAACAGTTGTACGATGAACGAGTGGTGAAAAAGGTAAGACAAATTTTTAAATGATGACAGTCATGTTTCAGCAAAGTATTATGGACTTACCGTCAGGACGTCGGTACAGGACTCTGAAGGCGAAAAGAAGGGCCCAGAAAACTTTAATTTCAAGATCAATAATATTCTTATATCACACTTCAGAGTTGAGAAATGTGTGGGGTGTGTGTGTGTGTTGTGTGTGTGTGTGTGTGTTGTGTGTGTGTGTGTATGTCCAGGACGGGGAAATCGTGATGGTATTGCTTAAGTGCAGTAAGTTGATGTATTATTAGTCAGGTTTAACACACCAAGGTTATCTTTGCACTCATACACGCATATGCACACTCATGCGCACACCAAACATTCACCTCTCTCTGGGAATGGGATGTCACACATTCGTTTCTCTCCTAACACGACTGAGCACAAAAAATTTACAATTTCTATGCTACTTATAATCAAACATGAAAAATCCAATTACACAGATGTACAAATCAACACATAAAGATCAATACTTCCTAATCCCGGGTTATAATAAAATTACTTCTTACCTGGCCAGGTTTTCACACACACAACCACGCTTTCACACCCACAACACAGTTCTTGAAAAAAGTCTCTTCACGTCTTCTTCAGCGCTGCTTGATGGTGATGCCCTTGGTTGAACTGGCTCCAGGCTGCAGGACTGGGTCTTCGGGGGTCGTTTCTGGGATCTCGACGTCGAACTCTTCTTCTTCGTCTTCTTCACCCACCTCTGGGTTCAAATTCAGTTTGTCTGTCTTCACCCACCTCGGGGCTTCAAACTTAGTTTCCTTCTCTTCCAGCTTGTCTTTAACTCTAAGACCTTGCTGTCTCTTCTATCTCCCAGACCACGTTTCTCTCGACCCTTTCTCTGTCCTGCTCACTCCCCTCCTCTCTCACTCTCCTCTGCCTTCTCTCTCTCCCCTCCTGGTGTTGTTCATCATCTGGCCACTTCGGCCTTCTTTCACACAGTTCGGCCGTGTGCGATGGGTAAGGTACCCTGGTTAATTGGTCTATTACCTATTGTATACTACGTACAACGTCCCTTTTCCTCCAAGCGTCTAATGCCTTTTGTGAGAGGTTTCACGCTCCTTGACAAATTCCCCCACTCGAAGACAATGCCCTGCATTGGCTAAAACTTAACATTCAAGGAGATGAAACTCTCATAATTTTCCCATTTAAACCAGTGCTAATATCGGCCTCTCATAAGCCTACTTACACCAGAGAACGCACGCAAGATGTGTCTTGCAACAAAAAATTAGAGAAAAAAATCAATACATACCCACTATCCAAGCAAAATATCAACATAGATCGGGAATCTCCACCAGCTCTAAGTCGTGTGGCCATAACCATTATGTTTCTACGGAAATTCTCTCCCCTTCTCTTCATACACGTGGCCCACAACTGCCACGTCACGCATACGCGACACTGCAAAAGGACACACGCCACCCACTACCTGACTTCTCGACCGACCATTTTATTTTGGCCAACTTTTTGGTAAGACCAGTCTGATCCCCCTTTCTGTACACACACCTTGCCTACCCCGCGGCATGTGCTGCATTGTGCACAGAAACGCCTGATATCGCCAAGGATACCGAAACAGTAGTACTCTCGCGTCACTGCCTTTTGTGAGGCCTTCTTAGCGAGATGGCCCGAGGCTGACGTCACATGTTTTCTGACATCACCGCCTTTCTGCGCTTCGTAGGCACAACGATCTGTCTTTTTGTCTTCCCGAACTCAAGTGAGAGAAAGTCCGGTACAATACCCCATCCTTTATCTCAAACCGGATGGTGCCCTCCTTCACACCTTTCTTTCTGTCCTGTGTGAGCGAGCCGAAACAATTTTCTAAGCGAGTAATCGCCTTTTGTTCTGCTCGTAAGTGATGGGGTTGGTTTCTCACCGGTCACGCTCCATTGCGTTCTGAAGTGTGTGACCGCTCGGGGCCTTTCTCTCCCGTGATTTCTTTTCTCTGATTCAACACAGAAATCACGGTCTGGGTCTCCGTACCCACGTGCTCCTGGAATGTTTCCCAATTACCAGATCTTTACGCGGCGCTTCGGAACAGCCAAAGCCTGTACACTTCCACTAAAAAAAATTAATGGTGTAGCAATAAACACCTGGGCCGTTTTGAATTCTGCTACTGTTCCATCTATTTGTCTACACCTCTGTGTTTTACTGTGAATTGTCCCTTCTAAACCCAGGGACTCCTTCACCATAACACCAGTGCACCCCGAGTCTCTAATGACATTAACCACATTGTCCCCTACTCTGCCTTTGTGCACATCCATGTTATCGCCTGAATCTGTGAACACACAGCACAATCCAGACAAAATAAACACTGTCATCTTTTCCATCTCTTTCTACCTGTCTCTCACTTGGCCTGATCCCCATTGCTGCTGCCTTCTGTGACTTAAATATACAATCCCTAGCCCAAGTGCCCTGTCTTATTGCACAAAAACAGGTACGCTCATTCCTAGCCACGTGGCTATTGGTTTTCACCCTTGTTTGCTCACGTGACGCTGTGGGCCTAGGGGTGTGTACTGCTGACTCATTGCGTGAGTCATGTGCTGGCCTGCTATCCTCTGTTCAGGCAAATCACGCCTCGCTTCCCGGTAAACCTCTGCTGCTTCAAGGACTTCAGCTATTGTCACGACACCCCTCTCCTTGAGGTGTATTGTGAGGCGGGCCCACAACCGTCAAGTATCTGTTCTTTCATCACCAGTGTCTTGAGGCCTTCAAAATCACAGTCCACTTCACTCAGTTCATCCACTTGTTAAAGTAATGATCTAGTCTAACTCCGAACTGTGTGTATGTCTCACCCTGTTCGATTCTCGCCTAGCGAAACTTACGCCTAAAACCTTCTTCAGTCAAATCATATGCCTTTAGCACTGCTTGTTTCACCTTGTCAAAATCTCTCTGATCACCTTTGGGTAAGGTGGAAACAGTGTGTAACGCACGACCTGTCAACAAGGCAGACAGGTTTATTGCCCAGTCATCTTCGGGCCAGCCCTCGTGCTTGGCAAACGATTCAAACCGACTGATATAGGCATCGATCGAATCAGTTTCTTCTCTGAACAGTGGGAGTTTAGGTCTAGGTGCGCAACTTAGTCTGCGGCTACTGACTCAGAAAATGGTGTCGATTTCACTACGATTTTCAGACTTTATTCTTTCCAACTCAATTTGTTTCGCTAGAATCTCTGATTCCGCTTCTGCTCTAGCCCTCGCTGCACTCTCTGCATCTGCTCTTGCTCTGGCAGCTGCACTCTCTGCATCTGCTCTTGCTCTAGCAGCTGCACTCTTGCATCTGCTCTTGCTCTGGCAGCTGCACTCTCTGCATCTGCTCTCGTTTTAGCAGCTGCACTCTCTGCGTCTGCTTTAGCCCTCTCTGCATCTGCTCTTGCTCTGGCAGCTA
>CM031595.1:52555071-52557571 GCA_018398815.1 Conus ventricosus
AGCTTGCATTAATTTCAGTAAGTACACAAAAATGTGTTGATTAATGAGTGAACAATGTAAACAATAAAAGTTGCTCATACATGTATATATAAATACCACAGACAGACATGATTCACGTTTTCCCATGGGCGTTTGCATACACTCAAACCCACAAAAATTTGCCATAATACATATATTATACTGTTCAGAATCATGTGTTTGTTTCGACTGACAGGTGCATTGGGAACAAATATTTAGATTGGTCAGTTTAGGTTCAAGTATTGACTTGATTTTAGGTTTTATCCGAGAGTAGTGTGTTCATAGTTTTGGTGTCACATACTTTCACTGTCATGGTACAAAGCTCCCAATGATGGCACACTTTATGTGTTCTGAGCTCAGATTCATTCCTTTCATTTTTAACCTGATGTGAGATTCACCCTTTGATATAGCAGACAATTGTGTGGTGAGTGTAATAGTTTGCAAAATAAATGTGATGTCAAATGCTTCTTTAATCAGAATCAGCACATAGCAGCTGTCATGTGTAATGTAAGCTCGCATCACTCGCTTTTGACCAGGACTGAAAAGGTGCAATGTATAAAATTCATCAGGTGTGGTCATCTTCAGACACTGCACCCACATTTGTGTATGTTAAAGAAATTATGTAATCTCTCCAGAGATTACTTAAACTTAGTTTTGAAAAAAAAAATAGAGGGGGACAGAGAGAGAGAGAATGGACAAGGTAATGAGTCATGTTGGTATGTTTGTTTTTAGTGTAACTAGAAAATCATTAAATGAGTTGAACAGACACACGTGGAAGCAAGACAGATATTGGTATAACTTGCATGGATTGAAAATCTGATGAAAAAAGAAAACAAATCTTAACTCGCACACTGATTACTGTATGCACAAGGTATTAAGTTGTAACCCTTTAAAATTTCCAAATCAGAGTAAATATATCCCCAACAAATGAAAATAAAGAGTGAAGCAATTCTCTAAATGTTAATGAGATGAAGAGCTCTTTGGGTGACTGCTAGTTAAAGAGTAAGGTCTGTGAAGAATACCAGAGTTAACTGCACATTCAATGTTTGTCATGCTTACAATAACGTAGGTGGAAAATAGAAAGATTAGGTGGACCTTTTTTCTGGATTTGTGTGTGTGTGTTTGTGTGAGGTTTTTTTTTTCTTAATTACTGTTATTTGGTGGTTGAAAATATTAATGTCTGTAAGCTTAGCAGTTCATGAGAGAAAACTCTTTTCTTACTAGGGGTAGTTGGACTAATAGTTTCTTAGTATGTGCATTTTTGTTTTAATCCGATATGAAGTACAAAATGCATCGCTTATAGCTCTACTATTTCCAAGAAAATATACATAGAAAATTGAAAGTGAGAAACAGTGACTTCACAGTGTCAGTGTTCAGTTCAAGTTTTTTTGTTTTCTTCACTTAAGTTCCTTCTTTTCCTCTGAGATATTGCTTGTGTGTAGTCAGTCATTAACAGCCAAGTTTTTCTATTGGCTTTAACTATTAGAATGAAAATTTAGGGTTGGTATGGTTAAGCAGGGTTTGTAGGCCTTCACAACTTTTGTTGTGCCTATGTATAGAAGAGCTAACCAAAAAGACAAAACAAATGACATCCATTCAAAATATTTCTCATTTTGTAGCCATGACCTCTGTCTGCATTAAACACTGACAATGACTGGTCGCAATACTGTGATATTGGCAGACGGATGTGCGCTAATGACCACATGTCAAAGCGTCATGCTTCATTTAAAACAAATGTATGCACAGGTACAATGCACTAATGATTTGAAGTTCTGTGACAGTGTGAAAAAGCACAAAGGGAAGGTCTTAACAGGGACATCTTAATCTTTATTACACTGCTTTAGTGAATTTGTGTATAGTCCTATAATTTTACATTTCTTAGTTTCTGACTCTTGTTTTTACTTTTATTAAAACAACTGTTCCAAATTTACATGTATAACAAGGCTTTTTGAAAAGAAAAAAAAAGTTGTCATGCTCTCACTAGTAATGCGTCAGCTGATTTCAAGCTGAAGTGACTGTTTTCACCCACCTGTGTATTATGTGTACACATACAAATGGTCTGTACATGTGCATTTGCACACATGTGTGTTTTAACAATGTGTTTTTGTATTCATGTTATTCTGCTGTTTTGGGTTGTTTTTTTTTCTTGGTTGTTATTATTAGCATAATTGAAAGAAAAAGCTTTATGATGTGTTTGATCAAAAAAAGAAAGAGAGTTAAAAGGAGGATGGTTTCAAGATGAGAAGAGTTGGAAGAAGTTATCGAAACTGAGGGGATGTTGGGGTGGGACACAAAGAGCAAACAGGAGAGGGTGGTGTTCAGAGAGATATCCTGGGATATACTTTGCCAGATATATATCAGCGGAATTTGTCTTCTTTTTTTTTTTTTTCAACCAGTCTTTGGTTCTTCAATACTAAGGATTAAGTTCACTGTCTATTAGGTGGTTTTTTCCGGCACAGTCTGGATTGTTAAATGACAGTAC
>CM031595.1:52562571-52697571 GCA_018398815.1 Conus ventricosus
ATGAAAGCAGCAGGGTCACTCTTGCTGAATGCAAGCTTTGACACAGATTGCCTCCCTTGCAGATTTCCGACCATCGTTTATTGATCTCAAACACATCTGTATTGTCATCCCTAGTGTCTCGAGTTGTTATTGTCAATAAAGCAGCAGTGAAATTGCTAAATCATCTACAGTCATGTTAAATGAACTATCTTCTATCGTTGTCACTCATTGTTTCTGCCAGTCACACTTGATGTAAGGTGAACAAATCAGTGCTCTTGAGTCTGATATGGCTGTTTACGGTCGGCTTGGCTATAACCAACATTACCCTTGCCTTTGAGTCTGAGTCTGACTTATCAGACATTTAGGATGCTACGGAGACAGTTTCAAAGAAGAAATCTGTGCAAAGGAAAGTCCCAATGACAGCTTCGGTGATATCACATATGAGGTCTTTGCTTGAATTTGGAATGCTACAAATAAAATGTCAAAAAAAACACACTTTGTATTTTTGAGGCCTTGACAGTTCTGTACACAGTTCTAGTCAAAACAAAATTTTTTTTATTTTAGTGTTGTTTAACTCACTTGGTATAGACAGTTTTTTCCCTTTACTTTCCCATGGGGCAAGCCATTTGTAAGGGTTATTTGAGAAAATCTTTTTTTTAAAAACTGTTTGGAGTAAGGACATGAAACTCTCAGAACAGGTTAGAAACCTATTGAGTACATTCTAACACTTCTAACATCATGAAACACTGACTACGACGACTTCTTTCTGAACTTTGCTGCTGTGTAGTACTTGCTTGAGATGCCATTGTTGACGTGCATTGAACACATTAGACAGTGACTTGCAAAAACCCTTCTCTCGCTCACACAGTGAAAATTTCTGCAACCATTGGTTGCTTTTGAAAGGGAAAGGTTAATGAATATTATTATAAGGTTATCAGGTCATCTGTGGAGCGGATTCCACTCCAAAAATTCAAAACATACAAACCTCCAATCGGGATCCTTCATCCTAAATGTGTGTGCAAGTTGGGGCCCTTCCTCCCAAGAGAGTTATATGTCCATACAATAAACTGTTAGCTGATGGTAATAGCTTTCTTATCTGCATGTGTTTGTGTGTGCTTGTCTCTCTCTCTCTCTCTCTCTCTCTCTCTCTATATATATATATATATATAATACCAGTTTAAAATAGGATTTTAAAATGGAAGAATTAAAAACCTACAAACTTGTTTCAAGCTAAAACGCTCTCATCAGGATATACAATTTGGGCACGCCACCGGTGTTATATATTGTGGTGTGTGGGCGTGTGAGCTCTGTGCGTGTGGCACGTGGCCTGCCGGTTTTTTCTTTTTTGGGGCGCGTTCAGGGGGGATGTGCCACGGAATGGTGCATTGACAAAGATTTCCATTTATGCCTGCAATTGTTTATCATTTCTACTTTAGAGTTCAGGGATGCTAGGTGGGGTTTACATAATATCAGCCACTTTTCTGTAGTACATAAGTTGCATTTTTTAGAAATGTTGTTTTATGGTGTTGCTCTTTTTATAATTTTCCATGATATGTTGTAATCTATTTTTAATTCTTCCATTTTAAAATCCTATTTTAAACTGGTATGTTGCTCCCTACATGGTCGAGCACTTTTTACATTCTGAGTGGCTTTTTAACTCTGATATATATATATATATATATATAATTAATAAACAAAGCTTGCTCTTATGTCTTAGATTGAAGAAATAGGGGGAGATACGCATTCATATCTGCAGTGGTAGATGATTCTGCCTAACTAACAGTATGTGCATGAGTGGGTGAATGGGGAAAAATAAAATAAATGCTTCTCAAAATGAGCCTTCAGCAAGCTTATATTCTCCAAGAGGGAGACATCCTCCAATAGGGAGGGAAACTCACTAACATATAACTCCTGGTCATATACCGATATTTCAAAACTTGGTGGTTTCTCCTCAGTGACCGCGGAAAGTGGTAATTTGACTCTTTTGCCTTTTCAGTTTTAAGAAGAATGCAATCCCAGAAAAGGTTGGTGTGCAATACCGTAGTATGTTTGTTGAGTTTTCAAAAAACCAACCAAAGGTGCCATCTAAGAAGCAAAAGAAAATCATAAAAGAGCAAAACAAACTACATTTTCTTATGAAAAATAGAAAATATAAAACGATATCCTCTAAGACACAAGTGCTGAGGGCTAGTTCTTGGAATGAATCCGCAAGGGACTAAAATACAACAAACTAATAAATTCCAAGGATAAGTACCGCACCGTTCCAGCAACTTACAGAGCAGCTTGGTGTTGCAATGACTGCAAGAAATATTGAATTATAAACAAAGCTTGCTCTTATGTCTTAGATTGAAGAAATAGGGGGAGTACGCATTCATATCTGCAGTGGTAGATGATTCTGCCTAACTAACAGTATGTGCATGAGTGGGTGAATGGGGAAAAATAAAATAAATGCTTCTCAAAATGAGCCTTCAGCAAGCTTATATTCTCCAAGAGGGAGACATCCTCCAATAGGGAGGGAAACTCACTAACATATAACTCCTGGTCATATACCGATATTTCAAAACTTGGTGGTTTCTCCTCAGTGACCGCGGAAAGTGGTAATTTGACTCTTTGCCTTTTCAGTTTTAAGAAGAATGCAATCCCAGAAAAGGTTGGTGTGCAATACCGTAGTATGTTTGTTGAGTTTTCAAAAAACCAACCAAAGGTGCCATCTAAGAAGCAAAAGAAAATCATAAAAGAGCAAAACAAACTACATTTTCTTATGAAAAATAGAAAATATAAAACGATATCCTCTAAGACACAAGTGCTGAGGGCTAGTTCTTGGAATGAATCCGTTGTTGTTGTTGTTGTTTGTTGTTGTTTGTTGTTGTTGTTTGTTGTTGTTGTATATTATATATATATATATATTATATATATATATATATATATATATATACAACAAACTAATAAATTCCAAGGATAAGTACCGAGCACCGTTCCAGCAACTTACAGAGCAGCTTGGTGTTGCAATGACTGCAAGAAATATTGAATTATAAACAAAGCTTGCTCTTATGTCTTAGATTGAAGAATAGGGGGAGATGCGCATTCATACCTGCAGTGGCAGATGATTCTGCCTAACTAACAGTATGTGCTAGAGTGGGTGGATGGGGGAAAAAAATATATAAAATAAATGCTTCTCAAAATGAGCCTTCAGCAAGCTTATATATATATATAACGAAGATAAGAACAGCAAACTCAAGTAATTATTCCCAATATTTCAGCCTGTAACAGGTCTTCCTCAGGGGACTTTAATGACAAGAATCAATATATTTCTCAATATATGTGAGTGTGTCTGTGTATTTGTTGCCTACCACAGTATCTGCTGACCCTGAAGCTGTCGCAGTGTGACCTGTTGGATGTATTCAACGGGATTCACTTCCTGCCCCTCGACAAAAATACATATCTACGCATTCAGTGTTTTATCAACCGCTTAGAGGCCACCTTCCCCATGGTGAAATACACAGCCTTCCTCTACAATGACAAACTGGTTTGGTATGCTTTGGTGTTTGTGTGTGTGTGCGTGTGCGTGTGTGTGTGCGTGTGTGTTTGTGTGTGTGGTGTGTGTCTGTGTCTGTGTCTGTGTGTGTGTGTGTGTGAGAGAGAGAGAGAGAAAGAGAGAGAGAAAGAGACCTTAAGTACATTTTTTTTATTGTTCTCTTTATGTGTGTGTGTGAAGTGTGGAGACTTTTTTTTTTACAGACCAGATTACTCACAGTAATGTGAGAAAATGAAAAGTGGCATTTGGATTTTTTCCCCAGTTTTGTTAAGCTCAGAAGCACGACAAGAATATTATGTTGGACGTGATAGTAACCTCCTATAGATCGCTTCACTTTTCTTCTTGTAAGTGTGTAAATCATGGAGTTATCCTCAAATTAGAAGTTTCATACTTGAACTAAGGAAACAAAATTTGGGCAAATTGCCTAACTTGGTAACAATTAACTTGTGTCCTCATTTCATACAAATTATGACCCATTGCCTTTTGAAACGTTTGCCGGAGTTTACGTAACTATTTTTTTCTCTGTATGTGCGTGCGTGCGAATGTTTTAAGTAGAGAATGTTTTTGTTTCATACCTTCTTCATTGTCTGCTTCAGTTGTAGTCAGTGTCCCTTAACTTTGATGACTGTCACTTTTTAATTGTGCATTATTTAAACGACGAAGACAACACACACACACACACACACACACACACACACGCTTTACATAGAATGCTTTTCTGTATTACCTGGTCTGGTTTGTCAGAGAGCCAGAACTGTAAATCCAGTATAATCTGGTGAAACTGCTTGACACTAGTGCCTGTATTTGTGGTTATGCCTGTCTTTCATGCATGGGTGGGTGTGACAGGAGTGGTCTGGAGCAGGAGGACATGCGGACTATGTACCAGTACCTGATCACCAGCCTCTTCCCCACCTACATGGCCCAGGAGCATCAGGGGGGCAACCAGACCAGACCTCAGGCACAAGGACCCTCCCAGTTCTGCAAGTAAGAGCTGGTGACTGCGTAAACCATGGTCTTTTGTGACAGTGGTCTGAGTAACGTAACTTCTGGGCTGTGAAATGCGACTGTAAGCCGTATGTAAGACACTGGTCTGACTGTTGCACTTTGAGACTGCATAGACAGTGGTTTGTCACACTTTGTGACTGCATAGACACTGGTTTGACTAGGGCTTTTTGTGACTGCTTAGATATTGGTTGTGGTACTTTGTGATTGTGTAGACATTAATTTGACTGTGGTATTTTGTGACTGACAGACATTCAGGACTCCAACTGCTCATTTTTCTCAGAAATGGAAAAAAAAAAGAACCACAGGCTGTTTTTGAGGGGAAAAAAAGGTTTCTGAAAGAAAAAGTCAGCTGATACCTTTTTTTTCCCTATGCAAAATATGCAGCTTTTTGTCAGTCTGTCAATATCTTGCAGCAGATGTAGAAACTTCGGGAAGGGGGATAAATCCAGGATCAGTTAATATTTGAGTCACTTTCTGTGCTTCTGCTTGTTGAAGGTGGGGCCGTCTTCTAAGCTGATGGCAAAACTTTTGAGGAATGTGATATGTCTTAGAATATGATATGTCTTAGCAGATATTTTGGAGAAAGGGTCTGCCACAGCAAAGACCTTTAGACAAAGACTGCACAAACAAAAGATGATGGGAGTGGCTTCTCAAAAAAACAGATGACAGTAAAGCACATGGTTTTCGAAAGTAACAAGGACTGGAAAAAAACTACCGTCTTGTGCTGCTGCGAAGTCAGCTGTAGTCGAGCAGGTGTTCAACATTTTCAGTCCACCTCAAGTCAAAGAAACACCTGACAGGGCAAAAAAGATGTCAGCCTATACCCTCTCTTTGTTCGAGTGTAAATTAGACTATGTATCAATTTTTTTTTTCAGTCTACACCTTGATGAATTATTTGGTGTATTGCAAAGAGTCATTAGAGTTGTGTCGGTAGAATCAGATTGCGCTACTTTACACTTTTATTCTGAAGATTTCCTAGGGGAGCATCCGTCCTGATTTCCCCAGATTTCCTAAGAAGTTTTTTTTTTTTTCGTTTGCCCTGGTGTGACTGTGGCTCAGTGACTGCATGGAACATGGGTCTGGTTATGGCTCCATGTGACAGCACAGACAATGGCTGGATGATGAATCAAAATTTCATGAGTATGAAAGGAATTTTTGGGGCATAGTAGAAAAGGACTCCATGTACAATATATAGAAGGCTTTCAGGTATAACCTAAAAAAGGCATTTTCAAACAGTTAGGTGGTCTGTTTTACAAACAGAACTTCATTTTGAATCTATCATATTTTGACTGATGAGTGTATGGAAAAAAACAAAATAGCTCTTGACATCAGGTTGTCTTTAAAAAGGTCTTATAAAGAGATGGGGGGGGGGGGGGGGGGGGGGGGGTGTGAAGAAGTCTCCAAAGAAAAATTGTATGAATTTACTGTCACAGATTTCACTGTGATTTAACTGACATCAGACAATGTTGATTATTTATTTTTTAAATGAAAGTTGATTTAAAAAAAGAAAACAGAAGAAATGTTTGTGATTATTTTCATCCAATTGCAAACACTCATTAAAAATTGCGGAATCGCCTTGAACATTGTGGTAAAGACAAGCGGGCCATGTTGTAACTTAACTATGCACAGCTATTTGTTCACAGGTTCATGACAGGACCTCCTGACTTGACAGATGAGAAGTCCATGGGCAAGTTGCCTCGTGTGTTTGTCAGCACAGAGACCGATAACGAAGAGTGCTACCTCCTGGTGTACCGCGCCATGTCGGCCACCATCTGCATGTTGATTAATGGTCAGAGCTTGAATGTATTTTTTGTATTGTCAGATATCATGCTGCGGAATTGTTACGGAATCCATTAACACATGTTGTGGAAAGTCTTGGGTAATACTGAAGGGCAGGTGGTTTTTAATGGAAAGGAGTGGGTATCAAAGGGGAAGTGGCTTTTAGGAAGATGATAATATCAGATGGCAACTGGTTTCTATGGAAGGGTTGATACTGAAGGAGATTTTGTTTTTGTTGAGTTCTTTACGTCTGCATGAATAACATGAATGATGCCAGTTCATAAAATAGTAAATCTCGAATATGAAGAAATGTTGACTGCTGTACCTTTTCCATATAACTTGAAAATATAAAGGTAAAGAAAAAAGGTACCTTTCGGGGAACGCTTCAACGTTTCGTGCTCTAAGTACTTGGTCACGAAGTGAAGTGTTGAGGTTGTAGGGAAGCTGGCAGGTTTCTTGTGACCACAATTCAGCCAAAAAGGTATTATATTTTCAAGTAAATCTCGAAGTTTCCCCATTCTTTTGGGGAGCTCCTGTCAGATCCAGCTTTTAGACTTCAGACTTTTATTTGCTTTAATAAGTTGAATTTAGCACGTGTTTTTGGAACTTATAAGCGTGAATGCAAGCAAATCGTTACACCACGCCTTAAAGTTACAGATATCAAGAACGGCATGCACACGCACGCACGCACGCACGCACGCACACACACACGCGCACACACACACACACACAACACACACACACACACACACACCACACACACACACACACATGTATTCAATTTTTTAAATCAAGGGATAAGCCATCTGCTTTCAATAAGTTTCCTATGAATTTATTAATAAGACAATTCTAAAATTATTCAAAAGATGAAAATTCACATGTACCATTGTTCAAAACTCCAGTATTTAATTTGGGCTGTGAGAGTGAGGAAGAAAGAGAGAGATGAGCAAGGGGGGGGGGGGGGGGGGAAGACGGAGAGAGAGGAAGATGGAGACAGTCAGAGAGAATGAGAATTACTGGCAAAAATAAATTAAATGATAACAAGAAGAAGAAAAAAACAGCAACCACAAGATTGCACAAACTACACAGACAGATAAATAATTTGGAAATACTGAGCCTAATTCGAACTTCAAAAAAAAAAAATCTTTAAAGAATGGTTCTGTGGACATTGTAATACAAAAATTACGAAACTGCTCATACATACACTGTACATGCATCAGTTTAATAGACCTCAAAATTTATGCTGCTACTAAATTTTATGTTTGATTTATAATGTTCATCAGGTTTGCATTTGTAAAATATGATTGCTTGTTCTCACCAAATATATTGTGGGCTGTGAGGTGTCAGGTTCAACCAGTCTGATGTGGCCCTTTGCGGTCGGCTGGCTATAGCAACATTATCTTATCTTGTCAGGTTCAAAATCCCATGTGAGGAATAAATTTGGGTGATTCTTCATCTTTGGCCAGCTCCTTGTTAAAGACACTGTGTGTGCTGTGGGCTAAGAAAAAGAAAAAAGGTAATAAGGAGTAAGACAGAAGTTCTTACCTGCCTCCAGGCAAAACCACTCGCCCATCAGTTGGTTCAACACTCGGTAAGTACTACATGATGAAGAAACGGGAAAACACAATGTATTGTTGTCAGCCTGTTACAAAGTAGCCCAAACTAGACAGCCAGTGTATTCCATCCTAATTGGTCAGTGCCTAAAATGAAATCTCTGGCTATCATAATGTTTGTCCAATACTAGCAAACTGACGCTGAACTTCAATTTCTCTGCAGCAGATAATTGAAAAACTTGGGCTTTCTAGCCTGGCAACTAGATCGCAGCATTCACAAGGTAATGTTGCTTATAGCTAAGCGGACTGCAAAGGAACATATGGAGGCTGTGCATTCACCACATGTTCAGCACAGGTGATTGCCTTTGGCTGGCAATCAGGCACTGTTACTCTCCTTCCTTTGTTTCACCAAGTGTACATTTCATTCTTTTCTTGCAGCAAGAGTTGATCTTTTTGAAATGATGTTTTCTTGATTGCATGTAGATGGGGTTTTTTTTGTCTTTGATTTGTTGAAGGACTTCATTTGTCATGCTCACTGTGCTGCTGTTGAATGTTCATGCTGTTGCAGTGAAGTGTGCCTTGAATGTCCCAACCTGTCGAAAGCTGGATGCCATGTTAGCTCCTCAGATGACCAAACTGGCCTCTGACATCAAAGAGCAACACTACCAGAGAGCACCACCACCCAGGTAGATCTGTTAGTTCTTTTACAGCCGGAGGAGTTTTAGATGATCTTAAATGTTCCTTATACATCATGACAGTAGATTTTAGGTTGATCATTAAATTATATCAAGTGGGTTGTACGCTCCTTGGAACTCTTCAGAACTCCTTGAGAAGTCTTTATTTCTATTGTTTTTTGAATTTAAATATGCATCACCTGACCAGTGAAGAGGGAAAGAAAAGTAATGTTCACACTGAGCTTCACATCATTGCACAAGTTTTTTATGTTGCCAGTGCGCAGAACCCCATGTTCAAGTACAGTTTTACTCAACCATCAATCAACACCCTGGCCCAGCAAACCACAGGTGCACATGGACCTGCAGAAGAGGGCAGGCATCAACATTCCCCAGGAAATCATGCGTCTCCTCAGTGACATCAACGCTGACCTCACAAGGTGAGGATTTTTCTTTTTGTTTTAAAGTAATTTTTTCACAGTGTTACTTTTGAAATTATAGTTTGATGTGTAGTTTCCTGTCTTCGCCCGTTACCAAGTGACAGGAGGGGAAATGATTGGGGGAATGAGTGGTGTTGGGGAGAATGAGAGGAGTGAAGGGGATGGATTTCTAAAGAAACCAAATTAAGTCATGGGGTAATGTGTGGTGTTGAGTAAAACATGGAAGTAATGCAAGTATCATCCTGACTTCTTTTTTTTTTTTTTTTTTTGTTGCTGTCCCAACCTCTGCGTACCTCAGAGGCAGTGCATCCATGCGCTCATTCACACCCCGTCCACGCCATAGCCCGGCTGGACCCGCCGCAGCCCCGGCACCAGCAATCCACAGGGAGCAAGTCAATGTCAAGTCGTCAAAAGAGCAACCCACCGGAGGAGACACTGCACTGCTGCCGAGTCACTTCGGTGGTGTTCAGTGGCGCCTGTTCTGATCTAACATACGCAGGACACCACCTACTAAGCCCCCTACTGACGACAATAATTGCTTAGTCGGGGAGCCGGCGTGAGTGAGCTCTCCCTCCGGAGGGCGCCACCACGTCCGTCCAACGACAGCCCCCATTGACTCGCCGATACGGTGACCCCGACGGAAGCAAACCAAGTCCACAGACGCGGAGAGGACATCGAAATTGAGGTCACCATGAGAGCAGGGCATGAAGGGCCACAGAATTTGAGACTTTTTTTTTTAATTTTTTTTTTTAATGCTGATCAATGGGAATGAGGATGATTAAGATGATGCTACGGATTTCCATTTCGGGCTGAGACTACATGACAGGGCTATACTCTACGCTTCCTTTCATAATATATCCTGGCATCAACCAGGCCCGAGAGATACAGGCACCTGCAGTGTTGGTCAGGAAATTTGAGCAACACTCTCAGAAACGCATCCATTAAGTGGATGAAACTCGACTGTGTGGTCCCAGTCTTCCCAACTTTGTCCACAGCAAACTCAACTCTGGGTAGGAGCCGGTCGGGGCAGAAAAAACCCACATGACTCTGATGGGATTCGAACCCACGACCTCCCAGCCGGGAGTCCGCGACGCTAACCACTTCGCCACGGCGGCTGGTGATCCTGACTTACTTTTGTTTTCATTGAAACACACACACACACACACACACACACACACACACACACACACACACACACTTGTAAACAAAGTAAATCCTGACTTACTTTGTTTACAAGTGTTGTGTGTGTGTGTGTGTGTGTGTGTGGTGTGTGTGTGTGTGTGTGTGTTTCAATGAAAAACAAAAAGAAGTTGAGTTTTATATTGAGTGGAAATATATGACCCAGAAATGTTTGCAATTATTTCCAACTAAATAGCAAAACCTACCTAATTTAGAAAGATCATCAGAAAAACAACACAGAAATCCCACAAAAAAATAGCAGTAAGAACTGACAACACAGTGTAAGCAAGGCCTTTGTCTCTTAAAAAAACAAGACACAAGCTGTGTTTACTTCATACACATCAGTGGAACCTGTAATGATAACGGCCCCATTTTTATGTGAAGTTGTCTGGAGGAAGAGCGAAATTGAAATTGATTGGAAATAAGCTTAAAGCTCACAAATTAC
Organism: Conus ventricosus; assembly: GCA_018398815.1. Lineage (NCBI taxonomy): Eukaryota > Metazoa > Mollusca > Gastropoda > Neogastropoda > Conidae > Conus > Conus ventricosus. The sequence goes on from CM031595.1 coordinate 52,573,158, forward strand.
AGTATTGTCGGTGAGAAAACTCAGCATGATCAGCATGTTTTCAGTTGTTGCCTTTTTGTTTCTTTCTCTGTTTCTTTTGTTACAGGAGCAACAACGATGGTGAGACGATAGTGAAAACAACATCAGATTTCTGGGTTGTTGGGAAGAAGTCTGATTCCAGGGAATTTTATGTTGTCATAAGCCAGAAGAATGCAAACCTTATAGAAATAAACGGTAAGTACTTGTAGGAGGGAGAAAATACTTTGTACGTCAGTTGATTAATGATGTTGAAGTCTGGTGAGGCCAACAGTTTTTATTTCACAAGTTCATTTTTCGTTTAGGGTGAATGAAGTATGAGCTCAGTAAGGGAGATTATGCCTGTTGACCTGATGGTTAAAGGAAGAGTTAGCTCCCCCGCTCTCTGTTTGTATCTGTTTATGGTTAACTATATAATAAAACTACTTTTAGCTGTAAAATTCCTTTTTCTTAACTTGGCATGAAGGTAAATTGCCCAAATGGTGTAGAATCAGGCCTGTTGACACGATTGGACCGGTCCATTCTAAATACTGAAGCAGATGGTGAATGGATAGTATGTTAGTGTAACAACATGTTTGGAAGGATTGAGGCGGTCTGTTTGGACCTGTTCTTTCTAAATGCTGCCACACCTGAGAGCGAATGGATAGTACATGAAAGGATTTAGGCTTTTTGTTTGGACCTGTCCATTCCATATGTTTCTGGATGTTTTCTAAAGAGATTAACCCCATCCTACAGCCAGCTATGACTTGTTTGAGGTTCATGGCTCCATGTCTAAAAATAGTGATGGTACCTGGTTTACAGATGGCAGTACAATCAAAATAAGATGAACATGAAATAAAGCAGTATATGTCCCGAACGTTTTGTGGAATATTCATTGGGAGGGGGGGTGGTGGCGGTATATACCCCCAAAGTTTTATGGAATATTCAGCAGGGGAAAAAACAAACAAACAGGTTCATGTTTTCAACTTTTAACTACATACTCCTCCAGCTCAACAGTGCATAGTTTCAGTCCGACAAATGTTTTTAATCTGTCATTAAGTCGCTGCAGAATTCAAAAATCCATCTTACACAGTAATGTCCCCATAGTTACATAAACATGTTCAATGTCAGATTCCTCACCTGCCACAAGCTGAATCCTCTCTCATGATGAGTGTTGCCTTCTTTCCTCCATCTTAATCTGGGGGAAGTCTGACCCATTTCAAAAGAACTTGGTCAGAAAGAAAATAAAACTACACTGTTTTCAGTGTACGGGTAACAGTGGTGCATAGACAAATTGTCAAGCAAACAGCCTCAGTAGTTTTCCTTTGGTTGAAGATTGCATGTGCTTTTAAAATACTAATTGCATTCCATAGATGCTTAAGCCTCAGCATGCCATAGAGTATGAGGAACATGAATATTGCATATGCATTAAAAAAAAAAAAAGGTTTGCATGTGCATAAAAAAAGGATTTACATTCCGTCAATGCTTAAATCTCAGCATGTTATAGGGGTGTTGGGAACATGCCATAGCTTAAGCTTTGGCACAACATAATCAAGTTTAAGATTTGGCGAAATAGTGGGTGATTCACCGACACTTCAGCTTTGGTATCATGCCAATAATGACAGAGTTTTATGTGTGCTGTTACAGAGGAGTGAAGCGGCTGTGCACGTCCCACCTCAACAGTGTCTTCTTTCTGGACTGACCTGCCAGGCGGGCGGTCCTCTATCACCCACTGACTTCACACCCTGTGCAGATCTCATCAGGAGTGTCCAGCATGTCGCGAACTTACTCAAGTCTGCATCCTACTATGGCAGCAAAAAACCTTTGTGCGCAAACCCAGCAAACCTGTTTCGGTTTTTCTGCGTTAACTGCCTTTCAGATCAACTGTTTGTTGTTGCCAGCCATGGTGGAATTGTTCATCGGGCTCTGTCATTCCAGTTCAGATATTAAGTTACACAGACTGTGAAGATTAAGGGGCTGGGAGAAATTGTCTTCTCTGAGCACTGTGTGTTACGGCAGTGTGGGTTTTATGTGTGTCTGCTTGTGTGTGTTTGCGTGTGTGCGTACATGTGTGTGTATATGCATGTGACCATGTACGTTTGTGTGCTAGGCTGTGTGGCTTTGTGTGTGTGTATGTGTTGTGTGTGTGTGTGTGAGTGTGTGTGTGTTTAAAGTGAAGATGTGGATGCTGGAAAATGTTCAAAGGGAGAAAGATGAAGAGCGTCTGTTCAGTGCTTGTGAGTGTGTTTTTTTAAATCCTGGGAAGTAGAGGGCACTTTGTATCAATATGCATAGGACTGCATTTGTGACAATGCTTTCTTTGTCTGTGAATATGCATTCTATTGTCATGTCTGATGTTGGCCGGCTAGTTTGAAAGGTGTTTTGTAATAGAAGGTAAGTTCATTACAGCTAGACAGCATAGCAAAATCTTGCTTTATTCTGTTTGTTTACAGGTTTCTTGTGAATGGGCATGGCAGTAAATTTCTTCAGAAAAGTCTCATCACCATTCTATAACAGACTGTTCATTTTCATTCATTTTGAACATGTGATCATAACAGACTGTTCATTTTCATTCATTTTGAACATGTGAAGTGTAAAGGTCATCAGAAAGGTGACAAACAAAAAAAGTTCAACACCAGTTATAACATTATACAGTAGATGCTCAAAGAGTCTCACAAATGAAATTGTATTTGTAGTTTTTCTGTGACTGTGATTGAAGAATTTAAAGTCAATTTATATTGTAAGAAATTAGAAATACAGATAGGACTGAATTAAAGTGGAGTGAGACATTGATGTGTAGTCAAACGCATCTAGCTCAAAGGAAACTAAAGTTCATCTAGACAGCTGGATATATGAAATTCATATATGCCATTTTAGCCAAGTGGTTAGACTATTTACCAAGAAAATGAAAATGACAAACTTATTAATTTGCACTGCTTTCTGTGGAAGACGAAGGCACTTTCCAGAGTGTCCTGGGTTTCAGGCTGGGGAGGTTTAACATGAGTGAGCAAAGGTTAAAGCAAGGCTTCCCATGTTCTATCAAATTTGCAAAACTACACGAATACTTCCCATGGAAAACAAAATAGGGTTCTTCAATTCTGATACTACTTTCAGCTTTGGCAAAGGTTGAGTTAAGCAACAGCACAACCTCCACTTAACTCCTCTCTGCCGGTGAGAAAATTTGAAGTGGGCTCATCTTTTCAAAACTGACGTCATTTTTACCAGAAACAGCTCATTTGACCCCGATACCTCAAAACAATCCGACAGTCTGTGGACTTAAACTTGTAATTATGTCAGAAATTCATACTATCAGTATTTCTTCCCACCTACCATAATCTGTCATGAAAGGAAAGGTTCTGATGTTTAGATAGGTTAGTGCTTTTTAGTTTTGTATTTTACTTATTTTTCAATAAGTTTGTGTGTGTTTGTGGGTATGTATTTGCACATGTTTGGGTGTTTTTAAGTTCATGCATGCAATAGAATGGAGAAAAGAGGTGGGGGAGGGATACTCAAAAAAAAAAGAAAGAAGAAAAACATGAAAGATCCTGAGTTATGGAATCTTGATATCCACATTACTTCAGACTCATAAATTCATCCTGTCATCCTTTTGAGGTTTTGTTTGTCAATCTGTTGTTATCTGTAGGCAAAACGATGATTTAGTTTGTTTTTATCTGTTGGCAAAACAGTGATTTAGTTAATTAGGGTATAGTGTTAAGCACTGTTTTTCTTTCAATCTTCATCATTTTTAGTGGTGCTCTTGTTGAGCCTTTTTTTTTTTTTTAACAATAACAAACTATCTTTTTCTCGCTTTTAGCAAAGCAACTGTAATATTTTTGGTTAACTTAATACTATCTAGCCGAGAGCGGCGTGTGCAACACAATTCCCTGCTGCTGCGCGCTCGCGCATGGCGCTCAGTCCCTGCCGACGCGCATATTTCGCCACTTTTTAATTTATTTTTACGGTAGCTAGACAACAACTGACAGTGTTGTGTTAGGTGTCACAGGAAAGAACAAACACTCAACTAATGGAACATAGTAATTTTGAATCATTTACTTTCAAATTGTAGACATGACTGTGTGTTGAAAAACATGTCTGACAAGTAAAAAAAATTCTTTGTTTACATTCTATTCCATTCTTTTACAACACCAAATCAGATGATGAAGGGATGGCTGCATCTTCAAACAATTCACGTTCCTCTTCTCTTTCATAGTTTTCTATCTGTCTATCACTCCCCTCATCACCAGATCCACTTTGTAATATGATTTCAAGCGCTTCATTGAGCGAGAAATCGCTGCCACCCCTTTGTCTGACCGACATTTTTTCGTGTGCGCTTAGTGGCAAAGCCCGGTACCGTCAGTTCCTTTGTTTCAAAGCTGCTGGGGTCAGCGAAGTTCACTACAGAGCACTGAAAGTAAGGTCTACAACTCACTACGACATCCCCAAGACTAGTCACAGACCTTATTTCCCTTGGATCATTTTGTGGAAAGTGTAGGAATTTTTTTATGTTCCAGTCACCAGATAGTGGGTGTCATGGCAGAATGTACTGTCTGTCCGTCACCCAGCCTTGGGTGACTCGGCTCGAGGGAAAGAAATCCCGTCACTCACATTTAGGTGACACGGCTGGTAAAGGTTAATGATTTCATGTTTAGTTTTCTTGCTCTTTTAAAATATACATAGTGATGGACATTGTCATTTGGTATGAGAAACAGGCTATGCATGTTTGTGTGTATGTGTGTGTGTGTGTAAAGAGAGCTCTTTAGTGTGTTTTGGAGTGCTGAGATTCCACAGAGAAACAGAGATTTTAGAATTTGACAGAGCTGTAGAGCAAAGTTTATGATTTTTTTTTTAAAGACCAAGATGATTATGTGTTGGTCTAGCTAGAAGTAAATGTTCTGATGCAACAAAGATTAGATTTGTGAATTTGGTTGGGAGAAAGCCTACATACCGACCCTATTTCTTACCCCTACCATCTTTGGCTGCTACCTACACCCTCCTCTCCCTCCCCCTCTGTTCTTCCTATGTTACTGTAATCCCAAGATTTTCTTTTGTCTTATAGTTTGGTGCAGACCCAGGATCTGTTTTACCATGGAAGAGAACTGTGCTCAGTTGTGCTCCCTTAGTTATGACTATAGTCATCTAGCAAAGTATAACTTGACTCACTTTTGACGGCAATCTTTGTTGAGACTAATATGTTTAGTTTTATGATGTTGCATCTAGTTTTAAATCTAAACTGAATAATTCTTTCTGAAAACAAAATCGCCTTCACTCGCCACTGAAATGTATTGAAATACAGACAGCTACTCTTTGATCCTGTTTTAGTTTCCTTTTTCTTGTGTAGTCTAATTATGTGTGATTGTTTTGAATAGCATTTTTTTTTATACTTCTTTTTCAACATTGCTTCTAATCAGTCTCTTTTACCAGGGGATAACCAGTTTGTACTTTTTAGTGTCATATCAATATCTCCCAAATGATTTATCACATTTTACTGTGTACTGTGGTTACATAATTAGTGTTTGTCAACACTAAAAAAAAAGAAAAAAAAAAAAGAAGAAAATTAAACATTGCCTTGGAAATCTAGTTTTCATTAGTTTACCTTTTTTTTTCTTTTCAAAGGAAGATAACTTTACTAAGACCATTGACAGTTCATGTAAAGATTCAAAGGTGAGAGGGGGTTAGAGGGAGTGCTCATCCAATGAGTGTATTTGTTTGAAATATACCAATATTTCTTGTATGTACATTAAAATGTACATTGGTGAAGGTTTCTATGCAAGGAGACTTTTTAACCCCTTGATTGCTTATCGTATTTGAAAGCAGATCTTTGAATGAAATCAAAGGATACGGCTGTTACTTTGTGTAGCGTTTGAAAGCAAAGTTGGTTCATCTGACTGAGTGCTGACAAACATGGTAGAGGTTATGTCTGTTGGCCTGATCTGCCCACCTTATACCGCCACAAGAATGTTGCTGTCTCTTACTGATGAAAGTGCTTGTCTGTGGCAGTCAAAGGGTTAGAAACAGCAAGAAGAAAAAAAGTAATATGTTCTTTTTCCAAAATGCAAGTTTAGTTATAGTAAGTTTAACAGTTTCTTTTCTTTTTTCTTATTTTTGTTTTTATGGATGTCTTAGGAGCTCAAAAGTGTTTTTTTATGTGTGTGGTTCAAACAGCATAAGAGGCTATGATTTGGACATTTGATTTAAGAACCAGTCATAGTTGTCCAAGATGTCTTGACAGGTCTTCACACCATCATTTTGCCAGCCCAGCTCTATTGTTTGTGGTTTTCGTCAGTTCAAGTTGTACCTGTGAATGTGTCAGCAAAATCAAGCAGTTTTGTAAATCATCGTACTCTATCACTGTCAGAAATGCTCAGAATGGATTAAGGGATGAGGTCATTGGAAACTTGATGTCATCAAGGAGAGTGGAGGCTCAAAAAACTGACAGACATCATGTGCAGGGGTTGAACTACAAGTTGCCCACAACAGCATGTATCTTTCTTTCTCACACTGTCATTCTGTATATTCACATGATGTCGAGTGTCATCATGGCAGACATAAACAAGGCTTTGTCTTCAGCTTCTTGAGCTGCGTGCTTGATCAAAAAGGACTCATGGTATTTCAAGAGGTCCTTTTTCCAGTGTCTGTCCATTCAGGGATGGGGTGATGGCTGTGTGTTGACCAAGAGTTTGCTGCTTTGTCTTTTTCTGAGTTTATTGCCATTCTACATATTGCTTTCTGCTGCCTCCCATGAGATCAACGTCATCAACAAAATATAGATTGCAGCATCTGGAAACCAGCATTATCAGCTTCCCAGTGAAGAGAGAACAGTTCAAGTCACTGGAAGTATCCATCCTTCTCTATGGATCCAAGCGACAGATACAGGAACCTGCCACCTTGATGCAGAGGCTGAGGGTTAGGAGGTCCTGGAGTTTTGTGTCAGAGGCATTAATCCAGAGTGGAGTGTGCTGTCAGCTAAAATGGGAAGACTGGAACATCACAGCTGAGTCTCATCCACTGGATGGATGTGTATTCACGGGTGTTGCTCAAATGTTCTTATCAACATGCAGTTGTAGCCATCTCTGGGGCCAGGTTGACATCATGACATGTTGTGAAAGAAAGTGCAAAACGCACACCTGTCATGCAGTCTCGGATCCAAATGGAACTCCAAGGCATCACCTTCATCTTTCTAAAAAGAAAAGGTTTCCTTCATACGTTCTTCATGTCCTGTCCTTGTGGTGACATGAAAGTTTCAGTTTCTTCCCCACATCCATGCATGCGGTAAGTTTGCATCAAAGTCGCTGGTGTCGGAAGTTCAAGAGGACTGTTGTTGGATGGACGTAGAGGCATCCTCCAGAGTGGAATGTTCACTCACACCAGCTCTGCAACTAATTAATTTTTGTCATCAGTAAGGGCTAAGTAGATGGTGTCCTGCCACAGGTTGGATAAGAGCAGGCTTCACTGAGCACCACCAAAGTGACTTGGCTGCAGTGCTGTCTCATGACACCTAGATATTAACTGGTCCCTGTGGAGTGCTGATTCAGGGTTGCAGCGTGACAAACCTGTGCCTGAAACCAGAATGACCTGAATAGGAATCATGCCACTGGTAGGGTGTGGAAGAGGAGACACAAGAAAAATAAAACAGACCGGAGATCTTGAAAGCAAATTCAAACATTTGAGAGTTAACACTATCTATGGATCCTTGGCAACCCATATACAGGAATAAGACAAATGAGTTTCATGCTGCAAGTCAACATGTAAGCTGTAAGACTAGAACCTCTGTTAATAGTTACCAAATATGGTTAAATTGTCTGGTACAAGTATGTATCTCGCCATGACTCCCTTTCCAACACTAGCATAGAGGATGATACGGTGGAGTCAGATGTCCAGGAGCCAGCCCAACTCCTGGATGAACGATACGAAGGCCTGGACAGGTAACAGCACATCTGTCCTGTGGTGTATGATATAGCTCAGGGAGCTGCAGAGATCTCTGACTGCCCATGTGTGCATCAGATAGAAAAGAGGAATATAAATTATGCAAATCTATGCATGATTTCCATGGAGGTGGATGGTTAAAGGTGGAAATGCTGCAGTGATAGAATACTGTGAACCACAGTGGGCTTTTTAATGAGTCTGATGATATTTTTGTTCATATTTCTGGAGCTAGTTTTGTGTGTGTGTATGATCAGCAGTATAAAGGTTGCAGCGTGATGTAAGACTGTTTACAGTTAATGATATGTTTAACAAATGAATGGAAGAGTAGATTGTGGTTAAAGTGTCCAAGTATGTATGCTGAACGTTCATGTATTTGGCATGGGTAATGGAAAATTAAATCACTTTAATATCTCTGAAATCTGTTTGAAATTGAGTGGTAAATCGATTGCAAGGTTTGAATATGAATGTTTGAATGTGATGAAGAATAAATGCATCTGCGTCTGTCTAAAACGGAAAAAAAATTACACACACATGAGCAATTTTGAAAATGTCACAACATTACAAAAGGCACTTAAACACACATGTATACAAACACACACGCACGCACGCACGCACGCACGCCGCGCACGCGCGCACACACACACACACCCTCTCTTTCTCTAGGAGTAGTTTGTTATTTTTCAAAGTTTCCTGATGACCCACCATGGACTTTCTTCACTCCAGAGATCCACTTTGATTCGGCCTCGTACCGGAAAGATTGCACTAGTTCCTTGGCATACAAGTCCCTTTTTTGCTGAACTGTGTTCTAAGTTTCCATCTTACAAAAGAATTCTCACTGACAGTTCCAAATCTGAGGAGGGAGTTGCCTCTGCTGCGTTTTGTGCAGCAGATTCCCTCAGAGATGTACTAAACACATTCCAACAGACAGCTCCATCTACACTGCTGAGCTGACAGCCTTGGTCCTGGCTCTTCAAATGATCTGCAAATCAAAACATAAAGATTTCCTTATTTTATCAGACTCCCTTTCTGCTTTGGAGGCCATTGCCGGCCGCAATCTCAAGCACCCTCAGCTGCTGAAAGTTTTCGAACTGTACACCTCTCTGAAAACGGATGGATGCGACATAGTTTTTGCTTGGGTTCCCAGCCATGTGGGCTTTCGAGGCAACGAGATGGTTGATCAGCTTGCCAAGAGCGCCGCAAAGGAAAAGTTGAGCAGGTTGTCTATTCCTCGCACTGATTTGAAACCCAAAACACAGGCTTACGTCAGAGACCTCAGGCAAGAGGAATGGAACTCGCAGATGGATCAACTATTTAAAATCCATCCAAACCTGAAAGAGTTTTTACCATGTCCCAGAGGCGGCCGTAAAGACGAAACAGTCTTGTGCCGCTTGCACACGGGCCACTCGTTCTATACCCATTTTAAAAGGTGAAGAAGCTCCGTGGTGCATTCCATGTCATGCTCCACTCACAGTGAAACATATTCTTTCAGATTGTTGGGACTTGCACGATGTGAGACATAAACACTTTACAGCAGACTCCATGAAAACCCTGTTCAGAGATGTCCCACCTGACGTGATCTTTGAGTTCCTGAAAGAGATCAACATTTTTCATCTGATCTAAGATTTTACGGAAGAAGGGTTTTAACGAAGTTTCTTATACGTTTTTAGAAGGTGTATTTCAAAGAGATGTGTGAAAGGTTGTTTTTTGTTTTGTTTTTTGATGACTTGTGAGCTGAATTAAACTTGGTGACAGCCCTGATATGGCCCTTTGCGGTCGGCTGAGCTATAAGCAACATTACCTACCTTCTCTCTCTCTCTCTCTCTCTCTCTCTCTCTCTCTCTCTCCTCCTCTCTCTCTCTCTCTCTCTCTTTCTCTCTCTTACTCAGACATTTGAAACAAATCTCAATGTTTTAGTCTCATGCAGCTGCAGAATTTATCCTCCATGTTACTAATAAAATCCATCTGTGTGTTACTTGCGTGTGATGTTTTTTTATGAGTTTTCGTCAGTTGGATGACATTAGAACATGTCATGAGGCACACAGAGCACTCTGTGAGAAAAATTTCACACCTGATATAAGACTAAATCCAGTCCTTGCACAATCACACATCCCTCCATCACTCAGCATAGTTAGAGAACTCATGTATTGATCGATGATTTGCAGGAACACCGGGCTGTAGCCAAAATAGACAAGGATTATAGTTACTCAGCTACGGTCATCAAAGCATGCCACCCACTTTCCTTGCTTGGTCTAAAATCATGAATTAATTTTTATTTATAAGCCGAAATTACCCATGTCCATAACAATCACAAAACAGTCATACAGAACACCACACACACACAAACACACCCGCACCAACACACACACACACACACACCACACACACACACACACACACACACACACACACACACACACACACCTCTCTCTCTCTCTCTCTCTCTCTCACACACACACACACACACACACACACACACACACACACACACACACACACACACACACACACACACGTTCATTCAAATCCTTGACAGTTGATGGATGATTGCAATCTGACATCGTTGACAATTAATGGGAGATGGCAATCTGTCATCATTGACAATTAATGGGAGATGGCAATCTGTCACCACTGACAGTTAATTAACTGTCAATGGTGACAGATTGCCACCTCCCACCCAAGTAACAGGAAAACCAGTTCAGTCCTGCCACCAAAGTTCTTCACTGAGAACTGGTCTCTTGGAGCTGGGATGGGGGGGGGGGGGGGGGGAGGATACAGAATGCTTGAATGCAGCACCTGAATGCGTAACACATGCATGTCATGAGCTTTCTTTAGTCGATTATCAAAGACAGACAAAACAGCGAAATTCCCTGCCAACTTCAGCAGCCGCAGGCTTGATCTTCTCTTTCATCAATCGCACCAGGGCGGGCTGTAAAAGTCTGGATTTGATAACAGAGAGTGTGCTGGTGAAAAGATGGGGATGTGCAGACGCCACAGACTAAGCAATCACCTTGCTTCCTGGTTAGTGCAGGCTGGCCAATCAGCTGTTCGCCTGCCGCTCAAGTAGTGTCCTCCCTCCCGCTGAGACACTTTGGGTTATGAAGCATTCCCAGAAGCTGTGAGGCATCCCAGGAAACAAAAGCCACAAGAGAAATTTTAAAAAGGCACTCCACCCCTCACCCCACACCCAGATCTGTGTGTGTGTGTGTGTGTGTGTGTGTGTGTGGCGCGCCGCGCGCGTGGGGTGCGCGTGCGTGCGTGGTGCCGTTGCGTGCGTGTGGTGTGTGTGTGTGTGTGTGTGTGTTCAAGTGAGAGCCGTTGCGAGTTCTTTCAAAAACATCTATAACGTGTTCTCTCCCTCCCTCCCTCCCTCTCTCACTGTCTGTATGTGTGTGTGTGTATGTGTGTGCGCGCAGGGGGGGGGGGGGGGGGGGGGGGGGGGGGGGGGGGGGGGGGGGGCTTCAAATGAGGGCCATCGCGAGTTCTTTTAAAAACATCTATAAAGTGTTCTCTCTCTCTCTCTCTCTCTCTCTTCTCTCTTCTCTTCTGAGTGTGTGTGTGTGTGTGTGTGTGTGGTGTGTGGTGTGTGTGTGTGTGTGTGTGTGTGTGTGTGTGTGTGTGTGTGTGTGTGTGTGCGTGCGTGCATGCGTGCGTGCATGCGTGCGTGGGTCTGCGTCTGGGTCTGGGTGTCCGTGTGTGTGTGTGTGTGTGTGTGTGTGTGTGTGTGTGTGTGTGTGTGTGTGTGTGTGTGTGTGTGTGCTGGCGTGCGTGTATGCGCGCGCACGCGCGCGCGCGTGTGTGTATGTATGTGTGTGTGTGTGTGTGTGTGTGTGTGTGTGTGTGTGTGTGTGTGTGTGTGTGGTGTGTGTGTTGTGAGTTTTGGCACTCACATTTTCTCGACAATTATACATAAGTACGAACATTAGCCAGTTTGGCAGGACAATGAATTAACATTGATGAAACCTTTCCAAACCCACCCCCCCCCCCACTTCCCCCTATATAAAGGTGTCATTGAATGGTGAACACTGTAAACATTTTTACTAACGTCTTCAGCAGTAATTCAAATATAACTAGACTACATAAGTTTGAAAGAAATCGTGATAGGTTACAATTATTGCTTTGTACATTGATAAGAAGACATGTTTATTGAGATTTGGTCACAAGCGTTGTATATTAGCTTGCGTTCTAGCTACAAAAAAAGACACATTAAAACAGACACAGAGGAGAAGACATAATTAAATATGGAACAAAAACTGGCCACTTACAAATTCCTTCATGAGTCATGTGTTTTATGATCGTGTGGATTTGCGTCATGCCGGCTGTCTCAACGCGTGTAGGCCTATAACTGTACCATATGGCAGGGCTATGAGAGAGAGAGAGAGAGAGAGAGAGAGAGAGAGAGAGAGAGAGAGAGAGAGGTGTGAATACGCGCGCGCGGGCGCGGCGTGTGTGTTGTGTGTGTGTGTGTGTGGTGTGTGTGTGTGTGTGTGTGTGTGTGCGTGTGTACGTGTGTGTCTGTAATGTGTGCGTGCATGCGTGTGTGTGTGTGTGGTGTGTGTGTGTGTGTGTTGTGTGTGCGCGTGTGCGCGCGCGCGTGCGTGCGTGTGTGTGTGTGTGTGTGTGTGTGTGTGTGTGTGTGTGTGTGTGTGTGTGTGTGTGTGTGAGTGTGGAGGGGAACGTTAGAGTGCAAGGGGAAGGGGGGAAGAGGGTCCACGGTTTGTCCAGCAGCCCCCCCCCCCCCCCCCCCCCCCCCCCACACACACACACACCACTGGCCAGGTTGGCAGCTTGAAAATGGCGTGTTCATGCACGTTGCTCCATGTACCCCACTGATGAGGACCTACAGGCCCCTCCCCCAACTCCCCACCACCTATCTCCTTTGGGATCTCCCTTTTGTATTACTGATCCGGCCCTGATTGGCATCGTGAGAAATGTACACCTGTGCTGGTGAGATAAGTGACACCACAGATTACACTATCATTTATACGAACCGCTATCGATGCAAAACATCCAAATCACGGTGATTTTTCGCACAAACACACACACACACCACAACACACACACACACACACACACACACACACACACACACACACACACACACACACACACACACACTGACTGACTGAAACCAATTTATTGTCAGATTAACTCAAGGTTGTACTGACATTTAAGAAAACATTATGAACAGAATATGAACGTTTTTCATTCAAAGCAAAGAAGCATAATTAACACACAAAAATACGTGCGCACACATACACGTACACACACCACACACACACCACACACAACACACACACACACACACACACACACCACACACACACGTACACACATGCACACACACACACGCACAAACACACGCACTTACATAAATACACAAATACACACATCTCAATACAAACACACCCATACCCTCACATATACTCAAACTTACACACTCGCACACACAGACATACACACGCCCACACACACACGCGCACACACACCCGCGCGCCCACACACACACACACACACACACACACACACACACACACACACACACACACACACACACACACACACACACACACACACAGGCACGCACACACACACATTCATACTCGAGCACTCGTACACACATGCATTCACTCTCACACACACACACACACACACCACACACACACACACACACACACACACACACACACACACACACACACACACACACACACACACACACCACACACACATGAGAGCACACGCGTACGCGCGCGCGCCAAACACACAGATACACACACACGCGCACGCGTACACATTATCCTGCAAAACAGGAAAGGCCTACTTACGTAAAAATAGAACTGAATCCCAGCACAGAGGACAAAACAAACTTACACTAAATGTATGTATGAGAATACATCGTGTTTCAAAGTAATACAGAGTGTACGCTGATTTTAGGGACACCGAGTCTAAATCTTGTAGAACTAAATCACAGCCCTCTGTGGAGATTATAAATGGTGTTCTTCACTCGTAAGGAATTATAGCTTCTGTACATTTGAAATCTGTCCGTTAACTGTTTAGATGTGTGACTTTGCCAAGTTATGGCCATTTTATCACTGAAGGAAAGTTTTCACAGACGTCTTTTCTTCGCATCCGACTATACCCACTTGATACTCCCAGGCAAGACCGAGCCTAAGAATGACTAACGTCTACACCGATTGACATCCAGTTATCTTTGTCCCCCCAGAATCTTAATTAGCTGTAGTTTTTAATAAGAAAGATACTGAATCACACATTTGAGAGAGAGAGAGAGAGAGAGAGAGAGGGGGGGGGGGGGGAGTAAACGAGAGAGAGAAGAGAGAGAAGAGAGTAACGTCATCATGCATCCGAACTTCCCCACACCCACAAAGAAAGGTGTATATGATTGAAGGAGCAGTACGCTGGCTCACACATTGCACGGCACGAGTAAGTTATAAATCCGTCACATATTGATATCTGCGTGCATTGACATAGCGTGCCAATAAGTCGTTCACAGTGGCAAGCTATTTTGAAACAGTAAGCTTAGTACTTGAAGACAGCAACAGTAACTTTTGGAACGAGACTAAACTGTATGTTGGTGACTGGTAATATCAAGTACGTTGTATATCCACGCAACTAGTGACATTGTGCTTACTGTGCTTACTATGTCAATAATTTTCTTTCGTAGGAGAAAGAAAGAGGGAGAGAGAGGGAGAGGGGGGGGGGGGGATGGGAGTGTGTGTGTGTGTGTGTGTGTGTGTGTGTGTGTGTGTGTGTGTGAGAGAGAGAGAGAGAGAGAGAGAGGAGAGAGAGAGAGAGGAGAGAGAGAGAGAGAGAGAGAGAGAGAGAAAACGAATGAACAAAAGAAATCTTATTTAACCAGGGTAATGAGATAAGCAAATTGCGCATGCTTTTTTTCCACCCAGCGGGGAAAAAAGTGGAAAAAAAAGGAAAAGAAGAAGAAGAAGAAAAAGCACACCGAAGACACGAAAGTCAATATAGGAGGAAAAAGCGGGAAAAGTGAGTGCACTAGTCAACTTGCAAACTATAAGAAGTAGCAGACTAATACTACACAAGATGCAAAGCATATAAACGTACTCCCAGTTTACCTTCCTGAAAAACGTCACAATCAACCATGCGTCATAATGTATTTGACATCACAATCAAACATGCATCATAAAGAGATATTCCATACAGAAGAAGAACCGTTTTGAGCCGTTATAGCCGTTAGTAACGGCTATTCTGGTAAAATAAAACATCGGGCATCATCCGTGACCCATAATGAACATAGGCCTACCTACAAATTTTCATGAAGATCGGCCCAGAAGTTTTGTCTGGAGCGAGTGGAACACATTTTGACCACGGACAGACAGATAGACAGACAGCCACACAGACAGCATTCCTTCGCTCCCATTGTAAAGTAGGCTTACTCCCTGTTCTATAAGAACTGGGAGCACAACAAACGACGAAATCATGCATGCATCCACATGCGCTCGCGCGCGCGCGCGCACACACACACACACACACACACACACACACACACACAACACACACGCGCTGGTGACCTACTCGTTTTTGAGTGAACCAGTATTTTAGGAAGAAGAAGAAGAAGACACACACACACACACACACACACACACACACACACATGAAGGAATTGATCTGGTGAACAACAACATCTACAAACTATACAGTATCGTTTATACAGTATTCTTTCTTTCGTATCATACGGCATGGAGAAAGATATCATGATGTCTAAAATATGTAGTGTACTTTTAAGTTTTTAGTGCCTGAAAGAGCAATGTTTCTTCAGCTGATTTAAACGAGCTAATACTATTTCATTAAAAACAACAACAAACCTTTCATAGAATTTGGTAGAGAGAGAGAGAGAGAGGAGAGAGAGAGAGAGAGAGAGAGAGAGAGAGAGAGAGAGAGAGGAGAGAGAGAGAGAGAGAGAGATCTTTAGCTTGTACGCCGAGCATAGAAAATATCAGCATGCATAATATATCCTGCCATTGTTTTTCAACTATACTTTGCCTCACGTGAGCAACTCACAGGATAAATAGTCAAGAAAAAAAGACAAGCTAGAGTGGGAAAAGGAAGCTGAGTAACGAGAGAGGAGAGAGAGAGAGGAGAGGAAGAGAGAGAGAAGAGGAGAGAGAGAGAGAGAGAGAGAGAGAGAGTAGAGAGAGAGAGAGAAGGAGAGAGAGAGAGAGAGAGAGAGAGAGAATTCTTTATTCACGAGTATAGTAGATAAGCACTGATGCGCTTTTTTATATCCAGTCCTCGCCCTGAGTAGGGACTACAATATGCAGTGAAATGAAATAATGAATGAGCAAACAAACAAAAAAACCAGTCATGAAATCTGTAGTAATCAATACAGAATATCAAATGAAAAATACAGAAAAGAAAGAGAGAGAAAAAATCAGGGGGAAGAAGAGGAGTGGGGTGGTGGCATATAGAAAATGTGCTATAACAGACAGCAATTAGCGCGCGCGCGCGCGCGCACACACACACACCACACACACACACACACACACACACACACACACACATGAAGAACAAAATGAATCATACGTTATACAATGAAGCTGCACTGGTACAGATGAGTAAAGATGTGCAAGTGAATACACATGACGCATAAGTTGAGCAGTCATAGCAGTGATAGTACTAATATTGGTAGCAGTAGGAATAGCAACAGCACTGAGAGGAGAGAGAGAGAGAGAGAGGAGAGAGAGAGAGAGAGAGAGAGAGAGATTTCGAAAATACTCCAACGCCTACTAAAAATGTGTTTCCAAATTTGGAAGAAAATGACGTCGACACGGCTTCCCCTGTTCTAATTATAGCAGATGGAGTTGACGGGGAAGTGATTCACAAGTCCTCAAGATGGCGGAGAGATGTCGCGCGGAACTGGCCCAACTGATGAGGGAAGATGGAAATAGCGAATGTGCAGATTGCGGAGACGCAGGTACTTTGCCTAATAGTACTCATTATTTTGTAAAGCGTTGTTTTAAGGCTGTCGCGATGATAACAGTAAGACTCAGACTGAAATAACTTCCACCCGATGTTGGATTGCAGACGACATTTTCTCTGACATTTGAACATGATGATGTTGGGTGGAGGTTGAGCTGTAGATTCGTTTGTTACTTTGTCGATTGATCATTTGTGATGTTTTTCATCACGTATTATCCGTTGAATTCATTGAGTATGTTGTGTACCTCTCTGTGGAGACATAAAATTGAGATCAGTGCGGCTCTGGTCCCCAGATGGGATTGGGTTTGTTTATCTATGTGGCCTAGACAAGTCGCACTCAGTTTCACCCCTTGTATGTGGGCGGGTGCGTGAGATTCCAACTGAACATGAAACTGTGGCAGTCAGCATTGATGTGTAAATAAGAAAATATTCAATGTTCAGAAGTCTTTGCAAGTGTATTGAGAGAGAGATAAGATAAAAAAGAAGTCGCTTGTGGGTATGACACTGTTGCTATTGAGCTTTTACTGTTGTAAAGCGCAGCGACAGCAAAAGTTTAAGAGAATCTAATTTGAATGATGAGTTATGTCATGTTAGCCAAAGGCACATGAAACAAGTTGTTCCCAGAACACAGCTGTAGAGAGTCATAGTAATGGGGGTGAAGTACAGTTCTGCTTTGATGACTGGTGTGGTCAGAGACCTATGGAGTTGTGTGGTTCCCTTTGTGAAGTGGTTTCACTGAGTCACACTTGTAGGTCATTCTGTGAGGCCTGCCAGTGACTGAGTTACTGCCTGCCTTGGCTTAAGGCTGTGTCAGGCTAATTGACATAGGCTAGAACACCAAGGCTACATCAAAATGTTGTTATGCTCTGCATAGTTATGCGGGGATTGTCTTCAGTTGTGACAAGCTCCTAGCATAACATTATCAGTCTCTAAAATCCCCGAAGTCGGAGTGTGGCTGCCCATGTGGCGGGGTAATCAAAAACGGTCACACACGTAATGTTCTCATCCCCAGCTGATGCATTTGTACCATAGTGTTTCAAGTACTTCGGCTGTTTGGATGATCCCTGGAGTCTTTTAGCCAGGGTACGACAACAACAACAACAACAACAACAACTGAGTTACTGCTGTTATGCTGTTCTGCTTATAATTTTCCAAGTACTTATTCCATTTCAGGGCTGCTGATATGGGTCCATAGAAATGGTTAAACACAGGGGAGTTAGTTCATGCAGAGCTGGTCTTATTGACTGACTGCTGTCCAGTGTTGTGGCCAAAGCCACCAGCGGACAAGATGACTCTTATGTCAATGACCCGAAATTTGACACTAAGAGAGGCAGATGAGTGTTTTCCTGGATGGCCAGTCTTTTCACCAGAACTACGTTGATTCATTGAGCATATCTTTGTCACTCTCACGCTCAGGTGTAGGAAATTGTCAATTTCTTGTATGTGATTTTTTTTTTTTTTTGGTGGCAGAGTTGTGAGATCATGGCATGTAGCAAGATATCACTATCAGTATCAACTCTGTGGCTCTTTTCTTTGGTTCTACCTGTAATACTTTTGCGTTTGTGCTGTTGTGCCCAAATGAATTTGTGCAACTCAGACATTAGCTTTTTCAGTTCTGTGAGTTCATGATACTTAACTGACTACATGGGATAACCTCTGTGCTAGTTCAGGGTTTGCTGAACTCCATCCAAATCGGTCTGTTTTATGGCCTCAGTTTTGGTCTGATACATGGGTGGCTTCCTTTTTCTGTCAGTCTTGTGTGCCCGCCTCTGCTACTTTCAGTACCGTTTTTTTTGTCTTGGCTGTGCACCCCTTCCACCTTTGCTGTTAACTATAATTGAGGCATAGCTGCTAGTCTACAGATGACATCCAGCAGCTACTGGATAAGAAATACCTTCTGCACAAAGCTTACCTCAGTGACACCAAGTCCACCTAAATGAAAAGAAAAAAAAAATGTGTTCAACAACATAAGCAGAACAGTTCAAGTGAAACTACAAAAGATGCAAGACACATTGTTGAGCAACAAAGACGAGATCCAAGGATAATGTGACAGGCATGATATGAAGAACTTTTATGATGCCTTGAAAGAAACTTATGGATCTACATGATCATCAGGATCATCCCCTCTGCTCAGCGCTGATGAAAACACATTGATCACTGACAAGGAAAAGATCTTGGAACGCTGGGCAGAACATTTTAACAGTGTACTAAACCGCCCATCATCAGTCAGTGACAAAGCCATCGACCAGCTCCCTTAAGTGCCACTGCCAAAGAAATGGATGAACCACCAGCCCTCCTAGAAACCCAGAAACGATATGTTTGCTGTCCAGTGGCAAAGTTCCTGGCTCAGACTCCATGCCAGCTGAAGTCTTGTTTCTTCTGATGCGGCAGCAGGAGACGATCCCTCAAGAGTTGAAAGATGCACCCATAATCCATTTGTACTTGTAAGCGCAAAAGGAAATCCAGGCTTGTGACAACCACCAAGGCATGATATCCCTCTTTTCTGTAGCACACGTGAGCAAGAGCTTTTGCCAGAGACCCAGTGCGGCTTCAGAAAAGACAGAGGAACACTGATCTGTTATTTGCTGCCAGACAGCTCCAAGAAATTGACAGGAACAAAATGCAGGCCTGTTCTCCACCTATGTTGACCTGACCAAGGCTGTCGATACTGTCAATAAGATAAGATAAGATAATGTTGCTTATAGCCCAGCCGACCGCAAAGGGCCACATCAGGGCTGTATACTGTCAATAGAGAGGGCCTGTGGAAGATCATGGCCAAATACAGATGGCCACCAAAATTCATCTCTGGTGCAGCAATTCCATAATGGCATGCAGGCCCAATTCCAGGACAACAGAAAGACATCTAGCCCATTCCTATTACAAATGACATGAGCAAAGCTGTGTTTTTTTGCACCCACTCTGTTCAGCATCATATTCTCAACAATGCTGACTGGTGCCTTCAGAGAAAGAGACATAGGCATCAACATCAGATTCAGAACAGATGCAAAGCTGTTAAACCTCAAAAGGCTCCAGACGAAAACTAAGATTATGACAGACATCATCAAGGACTTTCTGTTGCTAGTGATTGACTCAGTCAGAAACTGACAGTGACATGCAATCCAGCTTTGACAAATTTTCCATAACCTGCGTCAACTTTGGTCTCACCATGAATACAAAGAAGTTGGAAGTTCTGCATTAACCTGCACCAGGCAAACCCTATGATTAGCCTAATATCACAGTCAATGGTGTGAGACTCACTGCTGTGAGTAAATTCACCTAGCTTGGCAGCCCACTGTCCTAAAATGTCACCATGGATGGTGGAGTCAGCATCAGAATTGTAAAGGCAAGTGCACCATTTGCCAGACTATACACCAATGATTGGAATGGAAGAGGAGTCAGTCTAGAGACCAAGCTTAAGGTGTACAGAGTAGTTGTTCTCCCCACACTCCTCAGCACATGTGAAACATGGACAGTGTACCAACAGCATGCCAATAAGCTGAATCACTTCCACACTTACTTACCCCAGAAGATTGTTAAACATAAGATGGCAGGACAAAATCCCAGACACAGAGGTGCTCGACCGAGTAGACCTGCCAAGCATCCACACCATCATGATGCTGTCTCAGCTTCGATGGGCAGGTCATGCAGGTCATGCAACTCACATGCCAGACCACCAGCTACCCAAGAGACTAGTGAGCTGCAATAAGGAGTGGGTTCCCATGGAGGTCAGAAGAAACTGTTCAAAGACACTCTCAAAACATCCTAGAAAGCGTTTTGACATCAACTCTGACACATGGGAACAAACTGCTATGGATTGAGCTAGATGAGCCGCTCTATCCACAAAGATGCCAATTTATGTGAACAAAGGACTTCTGCTGTGCAACAAAGAGACAGGCACAGAAAGCCATGCAGCAAGCAAGAGCAGGTCTCGCACATTCCCTGTCCAAACTGTCACTGCAATTCTATGCATGCATCAGCTTGATCAGCCACCTGCATATGATATCACAAATCATATCACCCCTCAACCCCAAGATGACTGAAGTGGTTTGCATCGCTTCGACGGACGAAACAAACACACACAGTAGAGTGTCTGTTGTCTGGTGTGTCACAAGGTGCCTGAGGGGATTCTTTCAATCCATGGTTAGTCTTTGCATGTTGGGCTTGGTTGGGGAAAGCTGGCATCATCCATTAGAAGTCAAGGGCAACAGGTGGACAGCTCTCTGTCCTCAGTCTGTTTACCTGGAACCATGTTTTTCAGACTGGGCAGCTGCGGTAGATGGCTACATACTTACTTACCTTCGCAGTTTGTGGAGTGTTGAACAGTTGATACGCACTTTTTGTGACATTGATCCATCAAAAAGCATATGGAGTAAGTCTCCTGTGTGCACCTGCGCTCTCGTATGATATGGTAATTTTCATTGATTGGTAACAGCCACTTCGAACCGTCTCTTTGTTTATGAGTATTAATGAAGGGAACTAGTCGTCATGAAAGTTACCTTAAAGCCTGAGATGGTGTTCCGTCTCAGTAGATCAGTCTTGTGGCTCGTTGGAT
Organism: Conus ventricosus; assembly: GCA_018398815.1. Classification (NCBI taxonomy): domain Eukaryota; kingdom Metazoa; phylum Mollusca; class Gastropoda; order Neogastropoda; family Conidae; genus Conus; species Conus ventricosus. The sequence continues at coordinate 52,594,594 of CM031595.1, forward strand.
CTTGCAGTTTGACTTTTCGTTTGGGTCCATAGATGAGCTCAGGGCTGGTGAACACTTCAGTAGCCATGAGCCCATCTAATTCAATGTGATAAGGGGTGCCATATCAGGCAGCTTGAACTTATGATAAAATGCCAGTGTTAAAGTTTATCACAGACACACAGACAGAGTACATGTCAGTCATTCCCTTGACCGCTAGGGTCGTTGGGGGGACGTGATGAGGCAGCCGCTTTTTCTCTCCAGGCTCTTCTGTTGGTGGCTGTCTTGAGGAGATCTGGCATGGTCATTTTGGTCCAGTCATTTATGTTGTCGGACCGGCTCTTTCTCTGCCGTCCTCGTCTGCGCCCCTTCAACGGTACCTTGAAGGATGGTTTTGGAGAGGGTGTTGTGACGAATGACATGGCCAAACCATGCCATCTTCCGTCGTTTGACGGTTGCCAGAAGTGGTGCGTGGGGTCCAACTAGGTTAGTGACCAGGTTCCGCACATAAACATTGACAGAGTGCATGTATGCTCTGGCAATCAAAATTGCATGGTGACATAGACTCACTTGTTATGAGTGAAAAAAATTCTGCAGTTTCTTGCCAGCCATGATCATGCCTTTAGTAACTGGAATTCTCTAGGTCCCGTTGGGTGGAACTGAAAGAGTTCACCTGCCTCCTACCATACTGTCACTTATACTGATTCTGCAACACTTCTCAGAATAGAAGAGTTTACATATTTGTTTTCGCTCTCTTTTTTTTCTCCACTGCATGTTTTCCATTCTTCTTTCAGAACTGGAGTCTACTGAAACTGAAGCACAGCAGAAATGGCATGATATGATAGAGTAGAATGATTTATATGTTTATTCTTTTGATCCTGACTCTTTGCTTTCAGAGAATAGTTTTGTTCTATTTTACCCTGTGGTAGGCAGTTAAAGTAGTCAGCCCCAAGGTGAAACTGTTGTTGTTTGTTTGGGTGTGCATACATCTACAAAGTTGATTTTATGAATAAATGACAACACACACACACACACACACACACACACACGCACACACACACACACACACACACACATATGAATATTTTTAGATCTGTTCTTTTTGTATGGTAGACAAAATAAGGCCATTTAGCCACAGAGGCAGCAAGAGGGCTGGTTTACAGTGTTTTGCCGGATATTCGACTTCATTCTGGGGAAAAGATGTAATTAATTAGACTTGTTTTCTTTTTGTTGTTGTTGAAATTTTGGCGTTTTGAAAGGAAACGTCCACCTGTAAGAAATATGTTAAGCTGATGAAAATCAGCAGACATTGATTCTGAAAGTAATTCAGGCATAGTGCTAGTAGGAAATGATTTTGTTTCCTTCTTTTGCTCTTTGCTACTGTGCTAATCTTAGAGAGAACAATTTATCAGTCATCAGTCATTGCTTCCTCTCCTTATTCATTGTGAAGGGCATTTCATAACAGCGTGGCTTGGCAACAGTAACTTATTGTGAATGATCACTTGATGATGACATTCAAAGTCCAACAGCTGGATTCAGTGTCTCAGTACAGGTGCATGCAGATTTGCCATGCTTGAGGATTAGCTTGACAGGAGACAAACACTAAATCTTTAAGATATGAGGGAAAGAAATGATGATTTAGTAAGGCAGGAAATGCATCTGATTATAATTAGAAGGGATCCAATAAGGGTTTTTGTGAAAGGAAATGAACAGAAAGGTGCCTTTTTTGTTGCAGGATAAGGAAAAAGTCTTAATCTGCTTCTGTTGATAATGAATTTTACTTCGTTGAAAGACTTATCAGTAACAGCAGTAGAGATTTTCCTGGGTGTCTCTATCCTTGTAAGTCAACAAGAAGTTTGTCTCAATTCTTTAAAAAGAACCCCCAAAAGTCAGGAAAATCGCACATCCTAATGTGAGGGGAAAAAAGTGTGCTCTATTTGTTTGCATCAGCATATGAATGCCAGGTAGCACACAACTTTGGCCTCCTACACATACACGTGTCGTAGTGGACACCAACACAGGCACATACATCCATACATGCATTGATATACACATTCATACACTCATATACACAAATGAAAGGGAAGGAGGGAAAGGGAGAGAGAGAGAAATTGGCAACAATGTTGATGGTAGCTATGTAACAGCTCTAATAGCATGCTCAGGAAGGAGGTTGTGGATGAGTTGACAGCAATTAGGGGAAGAGAGAGAGAGGATGGAGAAATGCTTCTGTATGACTATGAGGCTGACCCATCAAAATCCTATTCATAATCGGTACCAATAACTTGATTTGTATGATATTTGGTATGTATGTGTTTTTAAAAACTAGTACCACGGTATTCTTCCGGCTGTATGATGCCAGTCAAAAGTTCTGCATTTGTCTTTTGTCTCATCTATCTTATAGTTATTATTCATGGAAAGTGTGTGTGTGTGTGTGTGTGTGTGTGTGTGTGTGTGTGTGTGTTGTGGGGGCATGTGTATATGTGTGCACATGTGGTCATAAGCACATGCATTATAATTGAAAAACATGTGCTTTAGATGATAATAATGATAAAAATCAGTTCTGTGCATTAACCCATAACATATGCTCAAAGAACACATACACACAAACACTAGACAATTTCTACTTGTATAAATAAGAAATGGTTTGCTTTAGCAAGGTGATCAAAATTTATTCCTTGTTATGTTGATGGCAAAGCCATAGTAGTTTATTCTTTTTTAAAGAAAACTTGCAAGCAGAACTCTAGAAAAGCTGATGAAGAAATTATATTTCTCGTAGATGTGTTTTATCACTCTTTGACCAGGCAGAATGGATTGTAAACACGTCAAAAGTGCTGTGTTGACTTTTGATAGCTTTGGCACGCAGACACTTGAGGAAGTAGACAAGTACTTTTCAGTGCTTTTGTTAAGAGGCCTTAAGTGGGTGTCCGCCTTAGTATGATGACACTCTGTGTTAGATAGTGTCCTGAAGTATTTTGTATGTAATTCTGATGATTCTGTCTCACCACTGAATGTTTGAAAGTTTTGCTAAAACAAACACTTGCATGCACACAAGAATGCATGCATGCACGCACACTGGCACACACACACATGGAGGCACGCACATTATCAATACATTACATGCTATACACACATGACACAATCTGTTGCACAGACATACGATCAAAATAGTAGAAAAGATGTGGGTTTTTTTAGAATTATATCAGTGGAGTATAATTTTTCTGAAATCAGATATATTATAGAATTTGGTCATCAAAAATGGGTTCATTGCTCCATTTTCGTGAGCCATTAGATTCCTGTTAAACTTGAATAGAACATGCTTTAATGTTTTAAGAATATCAGCATTACATTTCTAATGCTGAACAATTAAGTAGTGGGCGAAAACAAGTGCAGGCTAACAATTCTACAATTCTTCCGTCATTATAGTAATGACTTGATAAAGATTAGAACTTTAAAAGAAAAATGAGGGGGGGGGGTTGAAGATGAAGAAAATGGCGACATAAAATTAAGAAATATGAATATGAAAACCCTTCACTAGCTGCATGAGGGAACCATCGTAATCCCTCTTGAAGGCAGATCTCTTTATATTGCCTGCTTCGAGACCTTTCGTCCGCTGAATCAGACTCATCAGCGAGACACGGCTGATTGTGTCTGTGCTCTTTGCGTCAAATACAGACACCACAGTCCATAATTCTGTGGTGTTCTCACCACCAAGGGTTCAAAAAAGAATCCAACAGCACCCCAAAGCAGCCAGCGAAGGGTAGTAAAATGAAACAAAACGAAAGTGTGGGGAGGAAAAAAGTTGCTGAAAAACTAAAAACATTTTAGTTGCAAAGCGAGACGACTGCAGGCGGAAATCTAAACAAATCTTAAATAAATGTTAGTGAACCGCCCAGAGAACGTGGACAAACGAGTCACAAGACAAAACACAACGCGTTTCAACCTCTTAGGTCTTCGTCGGGTGATAAATAAACGAATAAAACAACGAAAATTCACTTAGCTTTGATCGCTTCAGATCGCTTTGGGTTCAGCGCAAGGAAGAAGGCGTTGAATGAGAACGAGGCTGTTTGTCCACGTTCTCTGGGCGGTTCGCTAACATTTATTTAAGATTTGTAAAAACATTTTGCAAACAGTATAAAATTATATTTTTAATCTTATAGGTGTGCCTGTAATTTTGGGAATTGGACTGGACAATGTATAAGGTCAAGGAAGAAGAAGTAGGTCCTTAGGTTGAGTTGAAAGTCAGTTTCTCAGAACTGGTCCTTTCATAGCATTGTTAATGCTCATGGATGCTTTTAGACTGGAGGGGGAACATATTTGATTGTATCACCTGGCTGTGAAAAGATCGGTCCTGGATACTTCAGCAGGTTGAATGATTTTGGTGTAAAGGATGCAACATGGGATTTATTTCAAAGTACACAGTAGTGCTGTGAAAAGTCCATATGTTGGACTGGCTGAAGGTGAGCAGCTGTGGGTGGCTGTGGTAGTGTTGAAACTTAATTGCATTTAACAAATACATTTAACTAAGCATATGGGAATGAGATTGGATTAATTTCTTTCAATGCTAGAGCACATTAGTAGCAGCTGTCATTCTTCTTCTTGTCATTCTTGAACTCATACACATTGCAGCCGTTAGATTTCACTACCTCTAGATTCCACTACCTTTGTCCTGTGGTGCACTTCACCACTGCTCTCATGATATCCAGTGACTGTTCTTTGCGGAATAGGTCAGATGTTTTCAAACAATTAAGAAATAGTGCCATAAGATTTGTATTGAAAATGGAAGGGTTTGGTGCATAGGGTGGGATGGATGGAGGGCAGGGCGCGGGGAACAAGAATAGATGCGCCTCTCTGATGGGAACTTCTGCTATTCCATGTGAAATTTGTGCCAACGTATGATTGTAGTTCTTGCATACCACCATTTCAATGGGTCACTTCTGCCTATCTGTCTGCATCGGTCAACACTTACCAGCACATTCCATTTTTCCTGCTTACTCTCAATGTAGAACTTCTAAAGACTGGGCAAACACAGGTTTTGTATCTGCTTCTTGAGTGTAGTGTGTGCAACATCTTTTCTCTGCCCATCAGTTTAGAAATGCCATGAAATGTGCTGGTGCTGACAAGTATTTCTCTGAGATGTATTGTTAGGCTTGTGTTAGGGGTGGGAGGTAGAGGGGTGGGAGAGGAGGGATTTGTGTGTTGGGGTATGGTTGGTGGAGATTGGGGGGACGGAGGGGGGGGGGGGGGGAGAGGAATAGTTTAGATATAGTCTTTGACTTCTGTGAGTGTACTGCACTTTGAATTACCCATGCAACATATTGCAATATTTATAGTTATAAATACTACTCATGCTTCTTCTGATTATTATGATTATCAGGGTTCCACTGACTTTTTAGTTTTTGCGTCAAGAAACGCACGCCTCCGCAAAAATTGCGTCAGCGCTGAAAACAATGCGTAACAATGTAAACTGTACTCACTCCTGTCAAAACAGCTCTGAATCACGCGCCTTAACACGTGGGATGATCGTGTGTACGTGGGAAGTCATAACGTATTCCGATTGGAAGATGGCACCATCGCAGACGCGGGAAAGATTCCATTTTATTTCGAGGGGAGAAAGGATGAGGCGTTTTGGAACATTCTTGATCTAGCAAAAAGTCAGCGAGTGCCACAGAGTAAAATGTGCACGCACTATCACTAATTGGTGGTGTCAAGCAGTCTGCTGTAGGTCTGTGCCGTGTTTTGCCCCTCTGACATAGGCTTGTGGTTGAGAACAGGGTCCTGGGAAAATTGCGTCGCTAAACGCACGGCCGCGAAAAAAATGCGTAGGAAGGCAGAAAAAACGCAATAATTACGCAAAATTTTGCAATAAATGGAACCCCTGGATTATTATTAGCAATCATTATTATCATAATTATCATTATTGTTTATGTCAAAAATCATTATTGTTATAATTATTATTTACGTTGTTGATGTTAAAGCACATGAGTGTGTCTTGTGTTTGTTCAGGAGAAGTCACAGTGTGTTCTAAACAATGCTAGTTTAGTGGTCTTTAGAAGTTCCATGATTACTGGAAATTTTTGGGATCCTTGCCTGCATTGGGATGTGGTGGGATCTTTTAGCTGTCTGGTCATCAAGAAATTATGTACTAGTAACTTACTGCTATATGTCACTCTTTCTGATTTGGCCTTCGATAAAAAAAATTGTGTGTTTTTTTTGTTGTTACTATTGTTTTTGTATCTCTGTGGACAGTTCTATCTTTGTTCTGGAAACACTTTTACTCTTTTTTTTTCAGGTCACAATCTTTGACATGTTGACTTATTGTTGTAATTTGGTAGTGAGTTGTAAAAATTTTACATAATTTCCATAATTGACAGTGGCTGGCCCCCCATATAGCTTTTTATGTGTTGTTGTTGTTTATTTTTTTAATGTTTGTTGTTGTGGTTTACTTTTAATGTTGTCCATGAATTTTTATGCTCTTTTTGAAACCTGGGAATGAGAAATTGTGTCTATTCTTACCCACCTGAAGTAGGTCAGTAGCTCAGCTACCATGTAATTAATTGTTTGATTTATTTGTTTCTTTTTTCAGGCTATAACCGTTTTGTGTGGATATGACCTTGTTCCTGGATGTGAATTTCTTCCTGGGAAAAGTTTCCCAGCTCTGAAAAGGCCTTGTGGTCAGCTGAGCTATGATCTGATAAATAGTATGAAACTGTTAATGTGTGATCCTTTGAATAACTTTTTGTTTTCTTCAGACCCAGACTGGGCCTCAGTGACCATGGGGGTGTTTCTGTGTCAAACGTGTGCTGGTGTTCATCGGGGTCTGGGTACTCAGAGTCGAGTGAAGTCTGTGCGCCTGGATAATTGGGACAGGGACCAAGTTCAGGTAAGCCTGCTGTGTCACTACACTGTCTCACTATGTTATTTTATTGATTATGTTATTTACTTTCAGTTTTTTTTTATGCCCAGTTTCTATTATTTACTTTCAGTTTTTTAATGTCCAGTTTTGTTTTCTTTTGTTTTTAAGAAAAAAATCTTTTTCCAGTCAGTTTTTGTCGTTGAAACTACCCATGTTGTTTTGTTTTCCATCAAGGATGCTTTCATAGTCTGAAAACGTGCAATGCGGTTAGTTTTAAGTGCAGAAATTCAGTAACATGACCCAAGGTGAAAAACTGATGTAATTTGGAAAATAACTTTAAAGCCCAGTTACTTGTCCATGTCTAACTCTTAAGTACTGCAATTTTATTAAATGAAAGTGTCATCTGTACATTGATTTAGATGCAAATCGCCCCCCATGAAGCAACTTTGAATCTGTTTTGTTCATATGGTTTTGTATCTTGTTAGCTTTTGAAATTTATCTCTGTTGTTGCTGTTTTTGTTGTTGAAATCAGTTTGTTATTTTTATTGATGTTATCTTGTATCTGTTGTAACATTTTTTCTTTTGAAACCTTGACTGGATATATGAAAAAAAACTGCCTTGTGTTTTTTTTTCTGTTCATTAATTTTTTTCGCCGGGTCTTTTTTTTTCTTTCTTTTTTTGTTTTGTTTGTTTGTTATTGAATCAACACAAATGCAGACATTACATCTGTAAAAAAACCCAGGATGATCTTTACAATCAGTCTGACTCAAACCATTTTGTTGTGCTTTGTTCAGAAGCTGACTCATATAACTGGCTGTGTGTTCTTTTGTTATTACAGAATTAATATTTTTCAGGGCTCATGTTGACATGCACAAAATACCCTTTCAAATGTGCTCCAGGCATCCGTTGACCCTATAAAAAGAGAAGTTGTGTATTTTTTTGGCTTGATCAAACACAGATAGCCTTATGTGCAGTGCATCTCACAATTCTAGTCCATGTTGTTTACAGAAACATGTATACAAATAAAGTTGTGTTTTAAATTGATTTGTAATGAAATGGCAGCTTTCTTCATTTCCAACTCCTAACACTAAACCCCCATTGGTTATGAAATATTCTCTGAAATTCCCCCCCCCCTCTCTCTCTCTCTCTTTCTCTCTCTCCTCATCTCTCTCTCTCTCTCTCTCTCTCTCTCTCTCTCTCTTCTCTCTCTCTCTGACATACACACACACACACACACACACACACACACACGTGCACACACAAACACACACACACACACCACACACACACACACACACACACACACACACACACACACACACACATGTGTACACACACACACACGCACGCATGCATGCCACACACACACACACACACACACACACACACACACCACACACACACACACACACACACGTGTACACACACACACACACGCACACACGCGCACACACACACACACACACACACACACACACACACACACACACACACACACACACACACACACACAACACACACACACACACACACACACATGTGTACACACACACACACACACACACACACACACACACACACACACACATACACACATGTGTACACACGCACGCACGCACGCACGCACGCAAGCACGCACACACACACACACACACACACACACACCTTGCATGACTTCATCAGGAAAAAAGACATCTCTTCCGCATTTCATTTGAAATTCAAAAGCTGAGGACTCTTGTCCTTGCTCAAGGAAAATAATTTTTAGAAATCAGAAAGACAGGATCAGGATATTTAGGGAAGAAAATAAATGGTTTTTTTTGCTATTCAGTTGAACTTCCCTTGAAAAAAAAAAAAAGAGGATTGTTAGTAGTGAATTATTACAGAACAAATGAATCAGAACACTTGAAAGTGTTATCTTTTAACCAAAGAGTTGAGTTTCAGGCTTAAAGAACCTCAGTGTGCTGGTTGATCAGTTAGCTGATGTTGATTGGAATTTACACTTGCTGCTGTTGTGCCCAGCCAGTGACTTTTCTTTTTGGCCTGGCAGGTAACCATGGAGAAGTCCTGGTTTACTTGACAGTCAGTTGTCTAGGGCCATAAAAAATCTGAACTGAGCACAGACCGCTCTGGTAACAACTTCAGTTATTTTCTCGCTTTTTTTAAATTTTTATTTTTTTTTTTTAGCATGGTTTGGAATAGACCGTCCGAAGTAGTTCCTGTAGAGGAGAAGTCACTTTCACATTTTCGCCTTGAAATAATTTCAGCCGTGTTTCTAAGTTAATAAAAATGGATGATAAGGGACAGTTTAGTCATAAACATTAACTGCCACTCTGACCTGGCAGAACATCATTAGGAGGAAGTGACAACCGATTGAACAGTTTCACTTATTTTCACAAGCAGTTGGTCACTTGTCCAATGTCCGACACTGATGAATCTTTGTCTCATATGGACAGCGAGTTTTACATAGCCACAATCACATGTTTCAAACTATATGAATGATTATATATAAAAGAATGATTTTGTTCCATAGTCACAATATGAAACAAACTTTAAGGAGCTGTGAATTGACTAGAGAGTCAAGACACTTTAAAAGCAGGAAATGGGAATCTGAGGACCCTTTAGAATTCTATTTTCAGGATCAGTTGATTGCTTAGAAACATTATTAGCCAGCGGTAGCGTTGATTTGTTGTTTGTATGAAAATAATGATGGATGGTTTACATTAAGATGACAATGGTATCACCAGTGTTTCAATTAAGTTCAGTTGAAAATTGCTTTATTCATTTTGCATGAGGTAGTTATATGGTGCTGATGGGCTCTTTTTCAGAAAAAGAAAAAGAAAAGAGAAACAGAGCGAAAGATGAATCATCTACGTTTAGAGCTTGCTATTGGAAATGAATTTTCTTTTTTTTTATGACTAATTTATGTTTATATCTTGTTATTGAAAATGAACAAAAACAAACTTACAAAGTGTTACAGAATTCTTTTTCCTGGAGCTTTTTTTTGTTTTATATCAGCAGAGTGATAGACATCCAGTTTGTAATGTTTAAACTTGCATTAATGAAATAATGAAATAATATGTTGCAGGTCATGGAAGCAGTTGGTAACAAGAAGGCAAAAGACAAGTTTGAGATGTGTGTCCCTCTTTTCTACAGAAAACCTACGAAAAGCGATGTAGAGTAAGTCAAAGCACATTGTTATTTTCTTCTGCTATATGTCTGTCTACATTAGGTGAACATTGATTCCTGAATGTTAGGGCTTCGGTGATTAATTCTTGTAAGTTTTACAAGAATTTAGAAATGTGTTAAAATGGAGAATGTTAGGGCTTCGGTTGATTAATTCTTGTAAGTTTTACAAGAATTTAGAAATGTGTTAAAATGGGGTGATCCACTGTCTGATGATTAAACGAATAGGAAATTGTCAGAAAACAGTTTCTCATCTGTGGTAACTTCTTCACTTAAATCATATTCTAGTCTCCATGTCTGAGTTTGATAAGTTCAAAGCGATAACCATCAATTGTGTGCTACATTTGGTCAGTTACGTATGACTCGATGCAGCACATGGCAAAACTGTACCCCGTATTTTAGACAATGAATTTGCTGGTGAATTCTGTGAGGTTCCTTTGTCTTGAGATCATGATTGTATACCAGCTGTCTTCATGAATGACAAGACAATAAACATTGCCCATGTAACGGAAGAACTAATGCTGTTTTCGCTCACAAGTAACACTGCACTTTGTTCTGAAAATCACCAGTTTAAGTAACCTCTTCTCATCTTTTCGTCAACGAGAATGGAGAAAGCATGAGATTTATGACCTCTTCAAAGTTAACGGTCATTTGGCAGTCTCTGTATTCAAAGACAAAAGTCATCATTGTCATCAGGCTTTTCTTAATGGCTGTGAAAGTGTTTATATTCAAGAGGTAATTTGTTGTTTGTTTTTAATGCTGTCTCATTTCCTGTGTCTCTCCAGTGACATTACCCCAATGCCGCTTATTTGGCTTCCTGTCCACAATCATGCCTAGGCTTGTCCCACGCAGCCCCTGCACTAGCAATCCACATAGGGGTCAACGTCAGGTTGTAAGGCAACCCACCAGAAGAGACACTGCACTGCTGCCGAGTCACCTGAGTGGTATTCATTGGTGCCTGTTTTGATCCGGCATATGCAGAACACCACCAACTAAACCCCCTATTGATGACGATGATTGCTTAGTCACAGAGCCCTCCCCACTTCCTCCCTTCACTTATTGAAAGAAAGGGGATAACCCTTTCAGTCTGTTCATACAATTACCTCCCCTAGTGGATTTTTTCTTCCTTTTCTTTCACAGATGAACTCAAAAAAAGGATCCAGGATCTGTCCTGACATTGGCAGAGAGTTGCACTCTGCTGAAATACCCTTTACGTTTTTTCTGAATGTAAAGTACAAAAAAAGGGAATGAAGTGTTTGTGGTTGGAGTAAGCTGTTTAACCCTTTCACCGCCATAGGCGCCTTTTGGCGACGACAAGCGTGAGCGCCAACAGCGCCATTTGGCGACTAAGTAGGGTGACCTAACTCCCGATGCTCTCACGATCCTAGTTCATGAGATAAAAAGCCAGCAATAAACGTCATAGTTGGGGGATGGTCTGGCCGGTGCTCACAGCCATTTGCTTTTTCAGAACACTATTCAGTTAAGTGTTTTATCGACTTTATTCTGATTGTTTTTCCATTCACTATGACGTCACCACCCAGCACTTTATATACTCGACCTTGCCATACATTTACCACAGATCAAGTGCTGGGAATATTGAATAGATGGTCAGTTGTTCCTAATACAGATGAATAAGACCCAGACAGTCACGAGTAAACTACGATAGTGAGGGCTTGACCGAATTATTGCAACGCGAGGCGTTGGACGGTGGCCAAATGGTTGGGAGACTGACGAGACGCCCACTTACTTCCCTACCGCATGTGCCCCAGTGTTTTTGCATTGAGCCAGCCAGCACTGACTGACTATTCACTAACTCTATATGAGAGAGCGAACAAAGACTTTAGGCAACAAACTTCACACACACACTGTGGGCCGACTCTTGCTGGTCGAGGTTGAAGGGGATGTGGCTGACTGACACGTGAGAGGCGAGCAGCACAGACGTGTTTGAGTGGGTGTACAGCTGATCTATATGATCAGCTGAATGGCAAGGGTTCAGAGACCAACGGGCACATGAATGACTTTGTGTTCTAAAAAAAATATTACTATTGAGAGTGAAAGGGACGTTGTGTGTGTGTGGTGTGTGTGTGTGTTCCCTTTTTCTTTCTTACATGTGTACCAGTTAGGCATAAGAATGTGTGCGTGTATGTGTGTGTGTGTGTGTGTGTGTGTGTGTGTGTGTGTGTGTGTGTGTGTGTGTGTGTTCCATGCTATTGGAGTAGTTGTATTTGTGGCTGTTTCTTCCACTTTTCTGTTGGAAATACCACACTTTCTTGTCTTCAATAGTGAGTGGAGTATTTTGCCTCCCTTGTTGAAAGTTTGTTGGCATTCTTTCTTCATTTTTTACATTTAGAAGAAACATAACATTTTTTTTCTTATTTTGCATTTTTTTTTCACTTGAAATTACTAAAAGTTTGAAATTTACCATTACTAACATGTTATGAGATAATAAAAGTACAGTGTGTCTCCTCCATTTTACAAAAAATAGCATGAGAATTGGTTGGTTAGTTCCAGAGATATCCGCATTTCACATATGCTGGTATAAAATAGGAGCTTTTTTGGAAAAATGGCTGGCGATGGGGATTTATGCAAAATAGAATGTCTGGTGGTGAAAGAGTTAAAGGAGACACGACTGCCTTGCATAGTTCAAACCAGCACTGTTGGCATAGGCCTGTACATAACTAATATCTTGGGAAGTAAAGTAACAAGGATGGAGATGATCGTAGTGAACATACAGTGGACTCCTAGAAAAGCTTTTATTTCTTTATTTGTTTGTTCTGTCATGAAACTGAAAGTAAAAAGAAACAACTTTGCCAATGTAGAATTGTGATTGGTTTGAGTTGGCTTGTCATTTTTTTATGATTACTGTCAAACTGATAAATTTTGTTGATGGCTATTCTCTCTCTCTCTCTCTCTCTCTCTCTCTCTCTCTCTCTTCTCTCTCTCTCTGTAAGCTTACATGTTTCACCAAAGTTAGTCTTGTTAATTCATACTGTGGTCTTGTTCATTCATTTTGTTTTAGTTGAATATCTTGAATCTTGTTTGAATTGCATTACATTTTTTGTAGATAAGAAATTCATCCATGAGACTTGCACTGTACAAATACCTCGTTTTATACATTATACTGAGATAGTAACGTAATCTAAGGCCAAACTGAAAAAAAAAATTACCTTAGAATTGTCAATAGGAAACTTGAACTGTTGAAGGTCACAAGGTATGGTTTTATCACAGAATCTTCTTATGCATGCTGTTTGTTGATTGTTAACACGTGAGACAGAGAGATGGTGTGTGTGTGTGTGTGTGTGTGTGTGTGTGTGTGCGTGTGCGTGCGCACGCAGATGCACCAATATATGTGATTTGTGGATATGTGTTAGCATTTCTCAGTGTGGTTTATCTTTTAAACAATTTTAGCGTGTAAAAGGGTGGACAGAATTTAATGTCAGCCTGAAGTCATGAACAAATAAGTTTTCATGTTTCTTGTTATTTCAGCAGTACCCAGACTTTATGATTGTGAACAGTTCTGCAGGTTAATGGTTTATTTATTTTATTTTATTTTTTTAAAGAAGGAAATTCCAGAGTATTGAACACTTCAGACTTCTAAGCCACAGAAACCAATACTTAGCATGATCCATACACACATTCACACTCCCACTAAGGCATGCGCACAAGGCCTGAAGGAGAAAGTTGGTGTGCAGCGTACTGAAGAAGGAGTGGATCTTGGCCAAGTACCAGAGGGAGGAGTTCACGGACCCTGACAGGCAGTCTGCCTACAACTGCTCACACAAGGAGGGCATGCTTTGGAAACTGGGCAGAGATCGAAAGCAGTTCCAGCTGCGGAAGTTTGTCTTGTCGAGGGCAGAGAACAGGTTCCTGTACTTCATCCATGAAGACTCCAAGCAGGTCAGTGCACAGTTGTTTCGTATCAGGTGTGCATCTGATGCATAGCTGCCCCTGTGGGGATGCCAGGGTCTCTTTCAGTGCAAACTATTCCCCTGCCTTCTGAAAATTCTGCACTAGAAACCTGTCTTATCTGTCATTTTCCCTTAGTGGTTTTTTTCCATTCATTTTTGTCTTTCTTTGTTGGTAGTTGTTTATTTTTTTCCCTTATGACCCATTCTTCTGTCTTCGTTCTAGAAAGTCTTTAGTCACTTTTTTTCTCTGGTCACAGTTTATAGCATGTTAGGGTTTTGTTTTTGTTTTTCTTCCCCCAGTAATCTGGCGAATAGGTAGTGAGACTGTACACAAAATCATAATTGGACACTAGCTTTCTGTTCTGCAGTGTCTGTTTCCCCATATATGTTCTTTGTGTGTTTTTTGTTTACATTTAAATGTTTTCATTAATTCTTTACCATTTTTCTAAAAAAAAAAAAAACAACTGTGTGCAAAATTTCATGGAATGGCTGGGGCTATTGACATGGCTGGATTTTGTCTGCATTGAGGATATCAGTAGTTTAGTTGTACCATGATATCAGTTGCTGTAGGTATGTAGATATTAGGCTGTTAGCATGGCCAAGTTTTGTCGGCCTTAAGGATATCAGTACTTTCGCTGTACCATGGTGTCAGGGGCTGTAGGTATGTAGATATTTTCTTTGCCTGTTCTTTTTTTCTTTTTTTTTTTCTTTTTGTTTTAGGATGGGACTTTTTTTCTCTCAGTGTATTGCCGCTGCTGAAAACATTTGTGTAGTCAACTGGCTATTTTTATACAACTTACGTAAATGCTGCACAGCATGCCACCATGTTGTTTGTATTGTTAAAGTCAGTCAGATGTTTGAAGTTTGGGTTTTGTTTTTATCGAAAGTGCTAAAACCCTTAATCATCTTTGTGATTGGTTACGCATGACTGTTTGTTGTTGATGTTTCGATCAGAATAGTTCCTATTTTAATTCCTCCATTCTCATAGCAATGTGTTTTGGTTATGAAAAACCTGATTTGGAATTCTAAAGATTTTATAAAGATATGTAGGGCATGTGTACATATGCAAGTAGCAATGATGTCTGAAAGAAAACAATTCAAAATATACTGTTTGAGACACTGAACTAAAAAGAGTGAAATAAGTGCTTTTTTTTTCATTTCTTGTATGGTGTTATGTTATATGTCAATTCAGAAAGCCCAGCAACCGAAAGCGGAAGCGGACATGGATAACATGAATGCAGTCTTTGTACCTGAGAAGATTGGGAATCCTTATGGCTTCAGATTACCTTCATCAAGAACGGCTCAACACGAAGTCTCTTTGTTTACTCTGAAAACTCAAAAGTGAGGCTTGTTTTGCTGCTGTTGTTTCTGTTGGTGGTGGAAGTGTTGAAAGGGATGTGTGGGTGGAATATGTGTTTGTGTGCATTAGCATTTGTGCCTGTGTGTTGGTGTATGTGTATAATTATCCTTATGTGTACAGTTTTTGTTCTCATCTCTTCTCTGCTTTGCTCCCTTGTCCTCTCCTCTCCTCCTGTCCTTTCCTCTTCTCTTTTCCCCTGGCTTTTCTTCTTTTCTCTTCTTGTCTCTACTCTGCTGTGTCTCATGTTTCTTCTCTTTTCATCAGCTCTCTTCTCTTCTATACTCTTCTCTTTTTTTTTCTTTTCCCCTCTGTCTTCTCTTCTCTTCTCCTCTCTTCTTATTTTTTCTGTCCGTCTCTTGTTCTGCATGCTCATAAACTGCTTTTACATGCTGTATATGTTATTTTTTTCTTTCAGTTTTAGGCTGTTAGAAACTATTATTAGTAGTATTATGTGTGTAACCCCTTCAATGTGAGGCTGTGGTATTAACTTGAATGAACATTTTGTCTCCCTCTACCCCCACCCCTCTTGCTGTCTCTTTCTTTCTGCGTTTGTGTGTGTGTGTTTGTGTGTGTGTGTGTGTGTGTGTGTGTGTGTGTGTGTGTGTGTGTGTGTGTGTTACTCTTGCTCTGTATGTCTGTCCCTGCAACAGAGTAAAAGAAAGATAATGGCATAGCTGTGATGACATGTGCTTCCAGGACATAGTAGACTGGTACAACTGCATACGAGCGGCCAAGTGGGAGAGGAGGAGGATAGCATTTCCAGACAGAGATCTTCAGCAGGTGAGTGGAAGCGTGCTCTTTGATGGTACAGTTTGGATGGAAAATATTTTGACCGCAATACTTTCAAACTTTCAGACACGCCTACAGTATGTCACTGCATTTTGTAGGGATGGTTGTTAATAGACCACTGTCTGGTAATTACAAAGATGTTAGAGACTTATTTTAATTGAACAGAGGCTGGAACTCCTTATAATTCAGTATTTTATTGAATTTATTTATTGGAAAAGTGAAAATGCTTCAGATTATGTGTATGTTGTGAAATAGACCACCAGCCAGAAATGCATAATGCTTTATTTATTGATTCTGTGAAATTTATGAAATCACATTTATAAAGAGAAAAAGGTAAACAAAAAATCTTACTTGGTTGTTTGGAACAGCTGTTGTCATCTCTTGTATCAAAACAAAGGTATACGTAGACTTATGCATGCACTGTACTTGCATGTATATGCACATGATGAAACAGCTCTTCTTTTGGCAGACGCGTTGCTTGATTTGCCAATCATCAAAATGCATTTTTTTCATGGTCAGACTGACTGTTGCTGATATACTAACTTGTCTTTCTTTTAACTTGTGTTAGCATGCTTTCGGTGTTCAAATGGTAATATAGAAGTTGCTGTGTGCCACTCCCTCAACATTTCAGCTGTTGAAACTTGTCTTATTTTTGTGGAGAACTCACTGATGGTGAATTGCACACAGTACCAACCCCCACCCCCCTGCCCCCCCCCCCCCCCCCCCCCACCCCCCCCACCCACCCACCCAATCCTAATCTCTGTCAAGCCCCAGATTTTAAGTAGTAAATTCATGAATTTTGTCCTGAGATCCCCTGAAGGTGTACATTAAATTTCAATGCTGGAGTCTTTAGATCCACTGAGGCTTACATTGATATATTCATGTTCCATGCTTGAGACTGTGGATCCACTTAGGGTTTACATTAGATTTGATGTCCATGCTTAAAATCCACTGACGGTTTACAATTCATACACACTTTTTTTCAGTCGATAGATCCATTGAAAATTTACACTTAATTTACAGTATATGTATATATATACTGAGGATTCATTTCCATCAAGGAGATGTCACTGCACACAAACTAATCAATATAATCTGCACCTCATCTGCTAAGTCAAGAGACCACTGTTGTGGAATTGACAGCTAAATATATGAATAACTAACTAACTAAGGTAAAAGGATTTAAGTGTTTTGCTGCTTATGGATTTGCAAGCTGTGTGCTGACAAAGTTTACAAAAAAAACAGCAAACTTGAATTTAATTTTTGCTGTTTCAATCAGATTTATTGCTAATGAAGATAGTCCAATAAAAGTATAAATTAATACAACAAAATACTTTTGAAAAGGACAAAAAAGGCCAAATAATGTACAGATTTCTGCCTTCTGAGGGTATTGTTCATTAGCTTAATTCCTTGTGTGAAGGCTGAATGAAACAGAAAAGAAACGGATCACTACAAAGACCGAACATAAGAGAATGAGTTTCAAACAGTTTAAGATTCCATAAACTTGGTACAAAAAAGACATCGTGTTATGTGTGAAAAAAGAAAAAAAGAAGAGCTAAAGAACTCGGCATCCAGCATGAAGATGCTGATATGTAAATCAGATGTTTTTTTCCAAACTCCAGCTAAAAACAGATCGTTTGCTTTAACTTTTGTTGTCAGTTTGATTCACAGAGAAAGACAGGTGCAAGGGAGATAAGTCATTCACCTTTGATGGCAAACATATGTTTACGATGTTCAGTGTTTGTCCACATAGCGTTGGACTAGGCCAACGATGGAGGTACAGTGTACGTACATACAGAGTGCAGGAAAGAGATACGGACAAGAGTCTTGTGAACACAACTTAGCAGATGTCTGACTTAAACATAAGCCCAATGTGCTGTTCAGACCTTTTGGGTTACATTAGTTACTTTCATAATCCATTCTTGAGTCCTTAGATCCTCTGAGGGTTTACAGAAGCCTATTAACTCACACAGGTTGTTTTTTCTTTGTTTCGTTTGTTTTCTCTTTCTTTTACTTCTACCTACTTCTTCTTCTTCTTCTGCTTATGCAGGCTGATACTCCTGCAGACACTCCCTGTATAAACAGGCAAGCATTAAACCCATGTGAGCAACAAAGGGAGCGGAGTTTTATGTGTATGACAGTTTTTTATTCCTCCATTAAGGCGGCCATACTCTAACTTTGGGGAAGGTGCATGCTATGTGGAACGTGTCATCCATACCAACGGTCAAACTGGCCTTCTCTTCCGAAAGTTGGTGATGGGATTTTACATGTGTGCAAGATGTTATGCATGCATTCACACACGGAACCTCAGTTTATAGTCTCATTCGAAGGACTGTATGGGAAATGGAGTCAGAACCAGTGTTAACTCCGAGGGAAAAATCCCCCTGTACCGAAATGGCGCGGCAGAGACTTCTACCAAAGTAAGTCTTGTTACACACATAGACATTCGCAGAGAAGATGTGAAATTTCAGAGATCTTTCTTTGTCTCTTTTTTTTTTTGCAGTTGGCAGAGGACCTGACCAAAGACTTCATTGTGGAAGGATGGTTGAGCAAGATGGGCCCCAGAAATGAGCCTTTCAAGAGGCGCTGGTTCACTTTGGATCGTAGGAAGCTCATGTACTTTGAAGAACCTTTGGTAAGTCACAACTGATTTTGTGCTTGCGTTAAACTTGAATTGTTCTGCCAAGCTGTCATGGAGCTTATGTCTTTGGAATAAATTTATGGTTGCTATATGTAATCAGTTTAATTTTTTTACTCAAATGCAAAAAAAAAAAAGAAAAGAAGTGAATCGGTCAATTTCGGTTGTCCATGTTTATATGCATTTGTTTGTGCGTGTGCTTGCATGCATGTGTGTGGTAAACATGTATAACCATTGGCATTATCAAACTCGGCAAAGTTATAAATATTGTTGAAACCTCTCCACCCACATTTGATCAGTGAATATGTCGTCAAATCATAATGGTTGTAAATATGAGAATAATATTTTCACTATAGTCTTACTATAACAAATTTGCCCTTTTCTTTGAAATGTTGGTCACTTACAATAATTGTTTCGCACACAGGTTAAATTATATGGTATCAAAATGTAGCGACAAATGTTAAGTAACATTTTGTGAAGATCAGACCATTTAAATAAGTAATAGGATGTGCACCAGGCAGCTGTTGCAGATCAAAATAAACTTATTACTAAATATAGGACCAACATAGGCCTCTCACAGATATATCATGTCACATATAGCTATATAAGACAAAATGAGTGTATAATTTACGGGGAAACAACCAAGTGAAGCCACATGAAATTGACAGTTCGAACAGCCTTACTAATTTCAACAATCACAAATCTTCATAGAAAACTGTTTGAGTATCTGCAGAATTAATTGACAATTCAGTCAGCCTTACTTGTTTCAACAGTCACAAACCTTTACGGAAAACTGTTTAAATATAAGCTGAATTACACACTGTTGCCAATACAGCAGACAAAACGGTATCTGTGTTCCATCAAATAAAAAGTCATGGTAATCAGCATTGTTGATGGTGTGGTTTTAGAATATGTCAACATGAGAACGTGAGGTTTGAAGGATGGCAAAGGGAGCATGGCAGAGTGCAGAGAGATCAAAAAGTGGTTGGGTGAGGGAAAGAGAAAGGAAAATTGAAGAATGCAGTTATGTCGCATATTCTCTTGTCAAAGCTCTGGCAGGGGGTCAAAACGGATTCAGTTGAAAGCCTGTCTGCTCTTTTCATCCCTTGGCTTCTGAATTCGACTCCAGAGGGTGGACAGTTCTGCTGTTGTGACTCCTGTGTCATGTGTCTGCTCAGATGGATTGCCACATGACTTCTTCAAATAGCTTATTCCCTTTGGATTGCAGTGCTGGGTTGTGACGGGATACAGAAGGGTGTGGTTGTGACTGGGGGAGCAGAAATAAGCAGCTCTGGAACAAAGCCTGAGAGGGAAGGAGGAGGAAGGCGAGCGAGCCCAAGAAACAGTTATTCCCCCCTCAAAAAAATAAAAGAATAAAAAGTAGAAGGGGAAAAAAAAAAGGGAAAAAACTTATTGCATCCATGCGTAGTGAAAAAAGTGATGGTGTGGCAGCTGCAAACAGATGTTTTCTGTGCGATTTGTTTCCAATGGCAAGTTGTCTTCAAGGTTTTTCAGTCAGCAGAGGCAAGCAGCACAATTAAAGTCACTCGCCAAAGTCAAATTTTAGGTGGCATTGCAAGTGATATAATCGCACTGTAGAAGGCTGTGAGAAGAATGCAGTAGTCTAACTCTGCTTTTTCGCATTTTTTTTCTTTGGGATTTGTTGTCAGAATGTTTTCCCCCAAAGGAGAATTTTCATTGGTCATCGGACGCTGGCTACTTCATCAGCCTTGGAGCCCCAAGGGGGACCGCAGTTCCAACACCACAACAACTACTGTTTCACGCTCCACACCACCCGACCGCAATTTCATTCTGCGTGCCGAGACCCAGGATGACATGGACAAGTGGACCACGCCCTCTCAACTAGTGATTGACCTGCCCTTGACTCCGCAGGACAGCAAATGTAAGTAGCTGAACAAGGATTGGCCGCCGCTGGTAGGTCAAAGTTTGCCGTGGGTTGCTGGCTCCAACGTTTCCTTTTCCAAGCAGAAAAGGATAAACCATATTTCATATTCACTTCCCCCCGTAGACAGAATGTGGCTACCTTTTCATGGTAGGATTAACCCTCTGCCTACCGCAGACTTGTGCTAAAATGACTATGAAATACCATGCCAAGAGAGGTAACTCCGCAACACATACACACTTGCCATAAAGAAACCTCAATAGAAAATTTGTTTTTAACTTATCTATTCTGTAAAATAATGAAAAAAATTCAAAGACATCACTCCACCAAAACAGCCATTTCCCCCCACATATAGTGAACTGGTACACGAGGGAAAAAAAAAAATGAACAGACTAACTGTACTTTGGTATTCTCATGCTAAAACAATTTTCCCTAAATTCACTGTACCCACAGAACATCATGGATTAGGAGCACAGAGTGATTTTCCAAGTCTAAACAAAGTACTAAAACCCTTCGGGAACAAAATAAAGTCATTCTGTATGGTATGCACACTAAATAATCAACTTTTATTGTGAAGCAAAAACAACCCAAACTTCAACAATTTTGTTTTAAAATGAAGGCATCACATACAAAAATTTGTCTTCTAACTACTGAGGGAAAAATAACAAGAACAGATTACTGAATACTGGCTTTAGATTGTGATGGGAAATTCAACAAAAATGTGCTTTTGCACAAGGGGCACTGACAACCCCCCCCCCCCCCCCCCCCCCCCCCCCCAAACACACACTGTGGGGATGATGTACCTCTTGTCCGGGTCCCCCTTTGCTTTTTGATAAACAAGCATTTTTTATTTCAGGCCAGAGTTTATGTTTCCTTTTCTGCTTGCTTTTGTGCACAAATAAATTTGTTTTCTCGTTAAAAGTCTACCAAAGATTCTTCTTAATAAAAAACTAAAGGTGATGCTCCTACAGGCAAATCGTGGACACACCCACTGACTGACCCCGTTTCCTGGCTATCAAAAAAAGGGAACTTTTTGGGGGGTTCACTTCTTGTAGCCAACCACTCCAGTCCCAAAAATTAAAGTATCTCTAGCAAGTTTTGTTTTTCGAATTTTCTTTTTTTGGGTCTGGGCCCAGCAGCAATGGCTATTCGACATCGTCATTATCATCGCCTGAATCATTATTGATTCCGGCCTCAAAATCATCAGCAGTCATCTTTTTTCATAACTAGGTCAAGATTGACGTCCAATCGTCTTGCTTCAAATCTTCTTTAAGAGTGTAGCCCCAATACGCTCTCTTCATCAATATCACTTCAGAAAATGAAATTCTGCAAGTTGCATAGTTACTTGATCCGCCCCTTTTCCCAGAAAATCTTCGCGAAAAAAGCCAACTTTGAAAATTCACAGCAGCGAAACTACTCACCCCAAAACCAGCAACAAAACCAAAATGGCTCCAGAAACGGAAGTACCGGAAGACTCTTCTGTCGGGAATTGCATTCTGGGGTATGCGATGGTGAAAGCGAAAGTCCCTTGACCAGTATTCAGGCGGTCGATCTCGGTCGATCCGGTATTCAGAAGGAGGAAATCTCGCGGTCCCAATCTCGGTCGATCCGGTAGGCATTGGGTTAAAATGATCACATGCGCAAATATCTCGCCATTGGTAAACTTAGAGTTCAAGCCTAGAAATGAAGGAGATTTTCCTTTCACTGAACTTGGCTATGGAAAAACACCAGTTTCAGAATAATTAGCTGAAGCCAGCAAGTATGGAAAACTAAATTGGTGAATAAAAAAAAAAGGTTATTATTTTTAATGTTCTATGAAGATTTATCCTATTATGAAACAGCAGTCACCTACCATACAATATTATTTATAGTTTGAATTTCACTAAAGATTTCCTTCTTTTACAATCATATGGATGCTACCAGTGTTTGCACCTGTTTGGCAGTGTTCTTTGACTGAATTCAGGATCAAAAGGTCAGTCTTGAATAAACATGATTTGTGCTTTCTACAATTTTCAATTTTTGTTTTCAAGGCATCGGGCAAATTTGAATTGAACTTAGATTCCAGATGTGTTTTTTTTATAACAAAACAGCACTAAACGAAAATCTTAGATCTAAGTCGTACTACATTTTGTATAAAAGTCTAGCAGTAGATGTAATTTGCCATACATGTGTCCACTTTCGTGCTAGTCATGTCTATAAAAGACCTTTGTGGTCACTTACTGTGTAAAGGAAAATCTGGAATTCATCCTGTAAACTCCACGCTGACTCCCCGCTTCTTGGTTGCTTACATGCTGTCACTGATGTTTGATGCACGTTCAAGTGAACCCACACAGCTACATAAAGTTCTGAACTATGGTTTGTATTGCTGCTAAATTGTC
Organism: Conus ventricosus; assembly: GCA_018398815.1. Classification (NCBI taxonomy): domain Eukaryota; kingdom Metazoa; phylum Mollusca; class Gastropoda; order Neogastropoda; family Conidae; genus Conus; species Conus ventricosus. The sequence goes on from CM031595.1 coordinate 52,617,582, forward strand.
CACAATTGTATTGAATGGGACTCATCTGTTACTGTCACTGTCATTCGCAACATGAGAGCTGAAAAGAAAAAAAAAAATCACCTAGGATTGAAGCGCTTTGCAAATTGCTGCAACTTTAGCAGCGTCCACAACTCTGAGATGATGCATCTATACTGTCAAAGCTTCCCAGATATCAAGTATGAGAATGTAATATTCAGGTGGAATACAGTGGATTTCAACTTAATTAATTGAAGTGGTGGACTGGCAGCATAAGGTAGAATGGTAGAGTTTTGGGTGTGTTTATGTGTACTTTAGTGACTGGAAGTTAATCTACCTTTGTGTGTGTGTGTGGTGTGTGTGTGTGTGTGTGGATTGCAGTGGCGTCCATGCTGAACCCCAAGAAGTCATCCAACTCGTTCCGCATCATCCGCAGATAGAGGATGTGTGACGTTCTGCGGCGGTTGAACCACTTGGTTTCCTTCCGATGTGCCGGGACTGTGTATCTGACAGAGCAAGCGGTAATGTCATGCTGGAAGTCTGCACATCAGTGCCATGTGAATTGTCGGTGATTTGTCACAGTGTGACCTGAGAGTCTATCCACGCACGATGCTCAGAAAGGATCTTGGACCTTTTTTTCGCTGACTTTTAAAGGAAATGGTGCGCTTTCATCACAAGTCTGTTCTACTTTGAGACACCTCGCCTGGAGTGGTGGAGGTGTTTAAAATGCTGGTTGACGCTCTTTTATGCTGTCAGTTTTGTAAATGTGGTGTGCTGCGGGCTGGTTATGCGTATGGACCTGCTGGGCTGTGACTTACCCGAGTTTATAGTTGATGTACTGCTACCGTGTTTCAGAAGCCTTATTCAGTTGATTTATTTCCAAGTTTCATTTCTTTTTACACTGATCATTCATATTTGAAAATTTGGGTCATGTTTTCATTGAAGTACACATACTCATTAATCATTCATATTTTGCATCTCATGTTATACCACATACAAAGTCACTCAATGGAGGGAAAACCATCCAACAGGTTGAGAGGAGCAAAGCTTCAGAGTCTAGCTGGACAGCGGATGAGATGATTTCTTAACCAGGAGGACTGAACCATTCTGCTATAGAACTCGTACATTCATGCCTTTTTTTAATGAGTGTTCACTTGGCATTTTTTTTTTCTCGCCTGCTAGCCATTCCAGTTGATACAATTTTTTTTATAGATCTGTGGCATTTTCAACTTTATTAGTTGTCTATCATTCCTGATAATGTCGAAACATTTAGCAGTACATTTTCATCTGGATGATTGTTTATCATTCCTGGTATTTTCAACATTAAGTGATGCCAAATTACATTGACTGCAAAATGACATGCAAACGAAACAATTCACAATCCTCCCCTCTCCCGAACCCTCCCCCGTGCCTGGCTTTACAGTTCTGTGAAGAATGTGGTACAGGATGGGGAGAGGGAAGGGTAATGTGTTTAATGATAGGAAGAGAGCAGAGAAATGTATTACAAAGGACGGTTAAGAGGGCAGGGGGATGCATGTTACAGGATGGGAAGAACTCGGGTTGACATGTTACAGGATATGGAGAGGCCAGGGTGATGTGTTAGGGATTGGGAGAGGGCAGGGTGATGTGTCACAGGATGGGGAGAGGGCAGGGTGATGCGTTACAGGATGGGAAGAGGGCAGGAAGATGTTTCACAGGATGGGGAGAGGGCAGGAACATGTTTCACTGGATGGGGAGAGGGCAGGGTGATGTGTTACAGGATGGGGAGAGGGCAGGGTAATGTGTTACAGGATGGGAAGAACTCAGGGTGACATGTTACAGGATGAGGAGAGGGCAGGGAGATGTATTACAGGATGGGGAGAGGGCAGGGAGATGTATTACAGGATGGGGAGAGGGCAGGAAGATGTTTCACAGGATGGGGAGAGGGTGCAAGGGTGATGTTTCACAGGATGGGGAGAGGGCAGGGGATGTTTACAGGATGGGGAGAGGGCAGGAAGATGTTTCACAGGATGGGGAGAGGGCAGGGATGTTTCACAGGATGGGGAGAGGGCAGGGAGATGTTTCACGGATGGGGAGAGGGCAGGGAGATGTATTACAGGATGGGGAGAGGGCAGGAAGATGTTTCACAGGATGGGAGAGGGCAGAGGATGTTTCACTGGATGGGGAGAGGGCAGAGAGATGTTTTACTGGATGGGGAGAGGGCAGGGAGTGTATTACAGGATGGGGAGAGGGCAGGAAGATGTGTCACAGGATGGGGAGAGGGCAGAGAGATGTTTTACTGGATGGGGAGAGGGCAGGGAGGTGTATTACAGGATGGGGAGAGGGCAGGGGATGTGTTACAGGATGGTAAGAGGGCAGGGAGATGCGTTACAGGATGGGGAGAGGGCCTGGTAACATACAGGGTCAGGGCAGGGTGATGTGTGTTTTTGGATAAGGAGAGGGCAAGGTGTTTAACATTCCTTCATCTGTGGAATATTTGCAACCTGTCTATACGTATTGATTGTAAAAGCACCGATTCCTTTCCCCAAATTGTTTAGTATTTATGGAAGTGATAACGAAGCATGCAGATTATGTGCTGTTCTTTAGATGTGCAGAAACTAAGCCCATTCCTTCCATTGAAATCTAAACTTTACTGAGGGATTGCAAATAGAACAGTATTTAGTCATTTATTTACTTTATTTCCCCTCTTTTAGCCACCCTTTTCTCTGTCCATGCCCCTATTTTCTGTCGTCTGATATTTGATCTGTGTGAGACTCTTTTTTGTTGTTTTTTTTTTCTCATCTAGCAACTGAATTTAACGTGATCAAGCTGTGGAACTGATGCACAGTTCTGTAGAGTAATTCACTAGATTGTAGTGGGACTCCTAACCCTGGTTTAATGTCTCTTGAAATCCAGCGCAAATTCCTATTACTGAAATACAGATGACTGAAACCAGCATTCCCTTCACATTTTTGCTTAGTTCTGTTTCCACACTGTTGCATATAACATTGATTACGCAAGAAAGCTAATCTTAGTTTCCTGTCCAGCAATTGGTATAACAACCAGCTAACTGCCTCTGCTGATATGTATTTGTTTCTTGCTCACTACGTAAACAAATGATCTAACAGTTTTGAGTGTCAGTATATTACTAAATTTTAAATTAAACTGCTTCACAAACATTTTACTGGCAAACTGAAAAATAGTTCCTCACTGGTAGATCTATACCAGTCCTTTTTGTTTTTTTAAGCTTGCGCAAGTTGTATTAGTTTGTTTCCTTTTGTTTTGACTTAAGAATCATGTTTGAACATGTCTCTTTGTTTTTTGTTTTTTTTGTTGAATACTTGCACTGTTTAACTTTTGTGAAAGTACGAGAAGTCTCTTTTTAATGTAAGTATTGGTGGTCAAAGGGGGATTGCTACAAATGTTCTTCCTGTGTGGTTGAGACGTCGAGATTTGGTTTTCTTGTGTGCACAGACATTTCTTAAATGAAAAGCCTTCACAGTGTAACAGAATTTCGGAATGAAAGAAGGCAAGCACAGTATTTCTTGTATTGCACTGATAGGGGAAAAACAGTTCTCTAAATAAGAATTGAATTTTAACAATAAGGTGTTTCCTCCTTTTTGGGAAAGCTTTTGTCCATTAAATATTTATACAAATATCCCCAATATTTTACAGGTATAACAATTGCTGATGATAGTAAAGTAGATTATGAAAATGATAAATCTGAATGTTGTAACAGGCCACATAGGCAATATTGATCTCTGCACATACACGTATAACCTGTATCAAAGTTTGAACATTATTATTACACCAGTTTTGTATGATGCTACTTTTTTTTGTTCATGTATATGTAGGATGCTCTGTTTAGGAAAAATTACTGGTTGTGTTTGTTGCAATCATTGTCTGTTAGTGTTGACTGATAATTTGTCACATTATTTGATTTGTTGCATACAAGTCAAGTTAATAAGCCTGTGTAAATACAACCTTTACACCTTTTGGAGTAAATTTGTCTTTGTATTTTGGTTCCTGTATAGTTAGAGACATGGATATCTGTTTATGAGTTGGTGTGTGTATAAGTGTGTGTGTGTGTGTGTGTGTGTGTGTGTGTGTGTGTGTGTGTGTGTGTGTGTGTGTGTGTGTGTGTGTGTGCATGCATATAATCAGAAGTTAAGAGGAAAAGTAGCGTTTCATCTCATTGTAGTGTGATTTTTATTCAGACAGTGAGATGAGATAGCTGACCTAATATTTTGAGATAAGCTCAGCTAATGTAAAACTAGCATTAAAAATAGATTTTGTTTCAGTACCATCTGTCACTGTACAAATATGTGCATGCTTAGAGATGAAATCTGTTCTAAATTGTAAGCTTTACTCAATTAATATTTCTGGCACAGATAGAACCAGTTGAAAAAGTTGGTTGTGCCTTATGTTACTATCATTATTCCATTTTGTGGGACATAAAATGTAAGGGAAAATTGTACACTTATTTACTCTTCTCAGTTTTGGAGTTTCTTTATGTTCATGTTTTTAAATGCACAGAGCATGCACTCCAGTGAACCCCATATTTTCATTTTTGTGCTACACATTATAACGCCACTCATACTACGCATACTACCTTGACCTGTGCAATTTGAAACAGTTGTTTGTTCAAATGTGTGCTTGAATTATGTTTATTGCTGCCTTACCCCATCTCTTTCTCATACTCTCATCTTTGTGTTTTTTCAGTGAAATGTGTTACTTCTATAAACTTTCACCTTTTCAATTTTTTTTAAACATCCGGTTACATCCCATGGAAAGGTGCATATGATGATTATAAGATAATGAGAACTTTTGCTGACCTGTGTGTATGTGTGTGTGTGTGTGTGTGTGTGTGTGTGTGTGTGTGTGTGTGTGTGAGAAGAAAATTATTTGGCTAATGCGTTCAAGAAATACAATTGAACAGATGATCGCACAATAGGAAGGAGTCCATTTAACTTAACATAGTCTCAAATACAGTAATTCAATTGCAAAATTTCACATTACTGGTCCAAATCTTTCTTTTTCCAAAGTAATGATTTCCAGGAAACATGAACATTTTAATACTACCTTTCAGTTGAGTGACATACTTTCTAGTCCTGAAGAAGCAAACCGCTTCATTGAGCTATTTAAATATTGAAAATGGTCCCAATTTTCTCACAATTTTTTCTCTCCATAAAACACATTTCCTTATGCACATAAGAAAAAGATGTCATAATGGCAGAGTTATCTTCTGTCTTTTTTAGTTTCCATTCTAAATAGGTTTTCTTTCACGTTTCTATATTTGGTCATTGGCTTAAAGACTGGATTTATAGCTTTGCCAAGACGGGCTTTTAGCCTCATGAAGATGTTTAAAAAGACTACGATCTCAGTCAGTTAAGACAAAATGTTGGAGAGAAGTACATTCTTGCTAACTTTGACAGTAATCATATGTGATTTTGCTGATTAGTAGTAGTACCATCTGTTGAACTTTACAACTGAAAACATGTATAATTGTTAAAGCATCTCACTTTGACAACTTAGTCCAAGAAACTGCTTATTTATCCTTTGTTGTGTCATCTATAAAGTTTCGTTGACACTGTAACTAATGATTTGGAGATTTTGCTATGTGCAGAAGTAAAGATCAGGATATATGAAATTCTAGCAAGTTTCTTTTTAGATTTGCTATTGTGTCGTTGTGGACACAGTTATGAAAGAAATAGGTCAGTGCGTGTTTATGCATGCAGTGACTGCCTTGTCTAGATAGCTTTCCTTCATTCAAACATCAGATTTTACAACTCTGACTTACTTGTAAAGATTCTTTAACACAAATTTTGGTGAACACAAGCAAATTGTTCTTGTACCCTGAAATTGGTGGTATTTGGAGTCCACAGTGTATTCATATTCTTCTTTCATTAAAAAACAAAAAACAAAAACAAACCTACGCGTTAAAAAACAAAAACAAACCTATATGATAACGCACATACACATACACTCAAAGCATGCGCACACATACAACACAGACACACATGTACGTTATATACGCTATTTTTTTTTTACATAGCTCACCAGCTGCAGTATTTCAAAGAGGATGTGATACATATATGTGACCTCCCTTTTACTTTCATTTTTTCCTGTGTACCAGAAGTGATGCAGGAACGGGTGTTGAAACATTAAGCCTGAGAGGTTAGTGACTCCCGATTGTGACTCGACTGAGCTTTGCTTTTGGTCTTTTGTTGTAGCTAGCAATGTAACCAATACCTTAGAATTTAATTTATTATGGCAGGAAATTCTGTAAAAAGAAAGCTCTGGACTAAAGAATGGGTGAGAATTGCCATGTACAGGTTGTTTCACTTGACTAAATGTCTGTTTCTAGAATGTTAAAACAATCAGAATAGTACATGTAAAATTGTACAGAATTGCAGTCTGATCAACTTGGCTAAAGGATTTGTTAAATGCATTAATTTATGTATCTATCTGTACTTATCTACTGTATGATTTTGTATTTGTCAAAACAGATTTTTGTTTTGTCTTGTTTTTACAATGTATTTTCCTTTTTAGAGATTTTTTTTTCAACCCTTCTTTTTTCTGCTTAGTGATAATTATGTATCTTGTAATCAGTCATGCCTCCTGAAGGTTTCGCGATATGCTGGGGCTGCTTATGTAGAAAAATGCTGTTATGTGTCACATAGTATTTTGATAAATGAAATGAATATGAAGTACTAATTGAGTTGGTTGTTAGCATCTGTCTGGTGTTTACTCTGAGGGTTTAGACTACATAGGGGCATACAGCTAGCTGAAGAATACTCTGATGCAGGAAGAGTCTTATTTTTTTTCTCTCAGGAAAGTGATCAAGAAGTAAAATAGTTGATCAGAAACATAGTATTGGGTTATCTTTTTCCTGTGTTTTTGTTTCACATTTTATTTCATTTAGTTTGTGTGAGTGTGAGTGTTTGTAAAGGAATGGGGATGGAAGGGAGGGGTGGAGGAGTGGAGAGGGAGGTTGGGTAATGTATGTGATTTCTGCTTCCGTAGGTTTGCTGGAAGTAAGTGGCTGCTGAAAGGAGGGTTTTGTATGATAAAGACTGCTTGTCGGTAGAAAACACACTAAAGCTATGCCGAAGGCAGTATCTGTCTAGTTCTCCATAGCTATATTCAATGATGTAATAAACTCATAACAAACTATGGAAAGCAGAGTGTAGGCGAAAAGAAAAACAGTGTCAAAGAAGAAATCTTTACAGAGTTTTAGTTGATCTGTTGATTATTAGTATGTGATTTTGTTATTCTATTATACTTATTTTTTAAGACCTTCCCCCTTTTTTGTTTAATGTAAGACCAGATTGTGTTCCTAAATAAGAAAGTCACAGGGTACTCCTGTTGCTGTTTTTGTGAAACTGAACTTTAAAGTTCTGATCATGATACTGACAGTTTTCCTTGTTTAAGTGTATTATGATATTTTTTTAACATTTTTGTCAGCAGAGCTATGCTGTCCCAAGATTTTGAATGGTAAAAGGACAGTCATTCATTTTTGTTTAAGTTATAACAAGGCATGCTCTCACAAACAGATTAGTGACATGCATATCCATTAATTATGCATAAAATCATGATAACTCGCATATGTATATTCTGTACTTGCATGCATTTGCACACACACACACACACACACACACACACACACACACATTCACCTGGTTTTCTCCCTTCAAGTGGCTGTTATGATACAGATCAGATCTGGATACCATTTGTGTCAATCCACTTTGAAGAGACCAAAAAAAAAGGTCTTCCGCCTCACAGGGTATGAGAAAAATAGTTGCCACAACAGACTACTCACTGCTTCCATGATCAGTTTCACCGAGGAGACTGTCGCCCACATTTGTTGGTTGGTTTGTTTGTCTGTCTGTCAGAAAGATTAGGAATGAAGCACTGAACCAGTTTTAAAGTTGAGCCTGGATCCGGCTCATTAGGTAGATTCAGGATCTGTCTAGTAAGATCATGCTAAAACAACCAACCTAACACACGAAAACAACAACAACAGCAACAGCAACTGAACTGGTATAACAAAACTTGGTGGGAACATGAACATGGCCCAAGGATGGTTCCATTAGACGCTGCTGTGGTTCTGGATCAGAGGGTGGATTTCGGATCTATTCAGTGTTAGTGGGTCTCTCTCTCTCTCTCTCTCTCTCTCTCTCTCTCTCCAGAGTTCCCATCTAGTTTATTGTGTTATTAATGTGTAAACTTTATGTATAGTTTCAAGGGGAAAAGGGCAAAAAAAAAATTAAGAGGAAGGCGGTGAAGCAAACAGTGAAGAAATGCATACTGGCAGTTGTTTGGGGGCTTTTTGTTTTGCTTTTTTTTTTTTTCATTGGGAGATAACTGTGGTGTTCTGTGTTATGAGTGGACAGTTCTTGTCCAGCAGCTCCCTGGTCTTTAGGTTACGCAAACAGGATTGAAAGACGAAGAGAGAAGCCATTTACTTTTGTTTCTAACATGCATTATTATTGCTCCCACCTAAATAGTTCCCCGCCCCCCCCTCCATCCACCTCCTTCGTTGTTATTCATTCCCACCCTTTGTTTCATTTTCTTTGTTTGGTTTATGGGCATGCATTATGGGCATTATTTTCTTTCTTAGTTTCTATTTAGTTCAGCTGAGTTAAAAGATATAATGTGCTTGTATCTAGCTTTTTTAAACTTTTAATTTCAACCACATATGAATGACTGTTTTGTAGACTTTTCTATTTATGAAGTGTACATCTGGTCAGCAGTGTATGATCCCCAGACACAGAATTTCAGTTCTTAGCTTCTTGAATGTGAGGTAATGATTAATATGTTTCATTGTCTACTCAGTGTGTGACCATTTATAACAAAACTTGATGTTTTACATGCGTTATCTTTGATTATGAATGTATATTTATTTCATTTACATGCTTATTAAAACGATTGTCACCCCATAACCATTCTCATACTGATTATGAAACCAAGCATTGGAATTTAAGAAAAAAGGAAGTATCCAATTGAGAATATTTTTAAGAGGGACCCTCAGCAAACATGTATGATTACAGACGTGTACTTTAGTGATCACTAGTATGAATCAGCGTTGAGTTTAAAGGAAGATGTAAGAAACACTGTACTGTGGAAAAAAAAGAGTTAAATTGCCTGTTGATTTAGTGGATCTTTAAATTCACATATTACAAACACATAAAACAGGATTAAACCTGGTTTTTAAATTGTTTTGTGTTGCCATTTGTAATGCTTTCCAAATACAGTGCTAAAAATGCTAGATACCTTAAATGGGTAACCTTTGTTCTCCATTTTAGTTTCTAGGCACATGCCCTTTAACAATGTCTCCTGTATCTACCAACATCTTTACATACTTTTACAACCATGATGCACAAATCTGGAAATAAAAGAAGGAATTACAACGGAAGTAAACTGATGTTTCAATGAGTGATCAAGTATTGCCAGATGTGAAGCAGATTATTCCTTTCACCTTCCGCTGTGCTTGTTATCCCCCTCTCACTGATCACCGAGTATGTGCGACCCAGGCAGACTCTTTGGTTCATTGATGTCCTGTTCAGAATCACTTCGAGTATACAAGTTATACGAAATCACTGAGGAAATTGTGTTCCTTTTTTCTTTTAAGGAAAACACTTTGCCCCATGGCCATTTACGCTTTTATCTTTCATCCAGATTGCAGCACAGCTTGTGGTTCAGTCTTTTGCCCCTGGTTACAGAGCACGCTTCTGTCTTTTTCCTTGGTTCCCAATTACACTTTGCCCTCATGGCCCTGCGCACCTTTGGCTTTCATCCTGAGGTCTCTAGTACTTCTGGCTTTTGCTCCATGGCCAGCAGCACTTTTGGCTTTTGCTCCAAGGCTTCTCACATTTCTGGATTTTGCCTAAGACTTCTCACATTTCTGGATTTTGCCCAAGACTTCTCACATTTCTGGATTTTGCTCCAAGGCTTCTCACTGGATTTTGCCCAAGACTTCTCACATTTTTGGATTTTGTCCAAGACTTCTCACATTCCTGGATTTTGCTCCAAGGCTTCTCACATTTCTTGATTTTGCCCAAGACTTCTCACCTTTCTGGATTTTGCCCAAGGCTTCTCACATTCCTGGATTTTGCTCCAAGGCTTCTCACATTTCTTGATTTTGCCCAAGACTTCTCACCTTTCTGGATTTTGCCCAAGGCTTCTCACGTTTTTGGATTTTGCTCTAAGGCTTCTCACATTTCTGGATTTTGCTCCAAGGCTTCTCACATTTCTGGATTTTGCCCAAGACTCCCACATTTCTGGATTTTGCCCAAGACTTCTCACATTTCTGGATTTTGCCCAAGACTTCTCACCTTTCTGGATTTTGCTCCAAGGCTTCTCACATTTCTGGATTTTGCCCAAGACTTCTCACATTTCTGGATTTTGCCCAAGACTTCTCACGTTTCTGAATTTTGCCCAAAGGCTTGCACTTCTAGCTTTTGCGCTATGGCCAGTGAGGCTTCTTGCTCTTGTCCTGGTTGCCACTCACACTTTGTCTGTCTTATACCCATGGCCACTTGCTTTAAACTTTCACCCTATGACTACTTATGCTTACATAATACTTATATCCCCTGAGCATCCCTACATATTTTTCTCTCAGGCCACCAACTCTTTGTCTTTGGCCTTGGTTGCCACTCGTACTTCCGTCTATTGGCCCAGAGATACCTGCACACGTGTCTTTTGTCCTGGCTGTCTTTCATGCTTGTCTTTTATTGCGTGTTTGCACTGTTGTCTTTTGCCCTTTGGCCTCTTGTTCTTTTGCCCCACGGCCACTTGAGTTTCTGCCTTTTGCCCCAGTTACGCTGTCATTTGCCCCGGTTGCCATTGTATTTTGCCAATGGTTCCTCTGTTCTGTCTTTTATCTAATGGCCACTCTCACTTCTGTTGAGGCCCATTGGCCTCAACTTTCATTTTTGCTCCAGCGTCTCTCACACTTGTTTTCTGTCCTGGTTGTCTTTTGCCCCACATGTCTTTTGCCCCCTTGGTCATTCACTCATGTTGTTTGTCCCCATGGCCATTCACACTGGTCTTTTTTCACCCACCCATTTGCACGTGTGGGGTTTGGGTTTTTGTTGTTGTTGTTGTCCCATTGCCATTCACACTTGTCTTTGTCTAATAGCTGCCCACTCTTGCCTTTTGTCCTATAGCCATTCACATTTGTCTTTGTCTAATAGCTGCTCACTCTTGCCTTTTGTCCTATAGCCATTCACATAAAGTGTCTTCATCCTATAGCCACGCATACTTTGTCTTTTGTCCTGCAGCCATTCACACTAGCCTTGTTTGTTTCATAGCCATTCATGTCTGTCTGTCATGCCTCAGCCTGTCTTCTTTCCCATGGGCATTAATGCTTGTCTTGTGCTCCCTTGGCCATCATCACTTCCCTGAAGTCCACTCACCTTTCCATCTTTTACCCCATTGCTACTCACAATTTTGGCTTTTAGCCTCATTGCCATTCTCTTCTGTCTTTTGCTTTGTGGCCATTGGCAGTTCTTGCTTTTGCTTTAGTTGCTAGTCTTTTCTGTCTTTTTCCCCATGGCCATTTACAGTTCTGGCTTTTGCCCTGGTTGCCATTCTTCTCTGCCATTTGTTCCATGGTTTGCAATTCTGGCTTTTGCTCTAGTTGCCATTCTTCTCTGCCATTTGTTCCATGGTTTTGCGATTCTGGCTTTTGCTCTAGTAGCCATTCTCTTCTGTCCTTTACCCCTTGGCCACTCACATTTCTGGCTTTTGTCCCGGTGGTCACTCCCATCTTTCACCCCACGGCCACTTGGTGATTGCCGGCTGTTCCAGTTCTTACCCCAGAGGCCCATGACACTTTAGTAACCGATGGTGCAAGAGAGGAAACAGCAGTGGGAATTGCGTCTTGCAAAAGTAGCAAGGGCAGTTTACTTTCCATCCAGACAGGGAATTTATACATGTCCAGGGTTGTTTTTTTTTAACTGCCTAGTTTACAACATTTACATACACTGCTGTAGTTAAAAGAAAATCAGTAGCATGGAAATCTTCAGAGCTAATACAGAATGCATGTCTTTTATGTTATTAGTATTCCTTTTCATCTCTTTTTTGTTGTTGTTATTATTATACTTAGAATTACCCCATTGGTTGACCAAACTGTGAACAACAATACATAAAGTGAATGAATATTCTGTTAGGTTCTCGATAAATATTTCAGGATTTCTGATTAACATTTTGAATATAGGAAGGACGTGGCATCATGGTGTTGGTAAGAATCACCAGTGACAGAAATATTTGAATACAAATTGCTTATCCCATTGTTACTCATCTCTTGTGCATGTTTGTGTACACGGCTGTGTCCGAGTTGGTGTGAATGTGCATGTGTAAATAGTGTCTCTAAACATGGAGGCAAAATGTGCGTGATTATGAAGTACACCACGGCTGTCTGAAACCCTTGTTGCAAGAGGTACTGTTCATGTTATGTTTGGTACCACATATATTATGCAATGCCTGTACAGACCCTATTACAATAATGTGTAGTTTACCAAGACTATGTTTCTGTACACCTTTCATATTTTGTTTGTTATGTAGGCACATTTATTGTAACCATTTATGTTTTGTATTTGTAAATTCTATGTTAGTGTGTGTTTGTGTGTGTGTATGTGTGTGTGTGTGTGTGTGTTGTTTTTAAAGTCCATTTTCTATGTTTCCACCTGTGTTTTCCTTAGGGATGTGTGAATGAAAAAGTCACCGAGAGTGACGTTGAACCATGTGAAACACTTTGCCAGTCCATTCCTGGTTGCTTTTTTTTTTTTCTTTTTACCCCACCTGAATTGCAAAGAGGATAGTGTCAGCTGCATCTTGATTATGATTGTACATATTATGCGACATATTCCTATTCACTTTTTTGCCTTTTTTTTCACTCCTCTAAAGTACTGTCCTTCGCTATATGTATATATATATATATATATATACAGACTCCCGTTGCTGACTATTCTTTTTCTACTTTTAAAGCCTGGAACACACAGCTGAGTCATTCCATGCATTCGTCTGCTTCACTCCATCTGATCCGTCTTCCTTGCTCTGTCAACTTGCCATTTTCTGTGTTCTTGTCAGACACAATCCTCCTGTGATTATCCACATTTCTCTCTGTCACTGGCATAGTTGGGTTACTTCACATGTAGAGTTTGCTTTTTGGGAGCGTCATGATTATATATAATTATAATTAATTATATCTAATTGATTATAGATATAATTATATCTTTATGTAAAATGAAATCTTTATGTTTCGGTGTGCTTGCTACATTAATGCTAAGAAATGGCGTCGTCTCAATCTTAACCAATACTGGACATCAACGAATATAATCAGCACTGATCTTTTCAGTATGTACTATTACACTGAGAGGAAGAGAGAGAAGAAACACAATTATTTGTTGATTAGGAATATAAAAACCACAAATGGAACACATGCCAACAGTATTTCCACCAACACCTGTGGACATCATTGGTTTGGTTTCAATCATAACACTTAACAGAGATTGATGTCTTTGTCATACATGACAAGCATTTTTGAAACACTGAGATAAGCAAAGCAATTGAAAAAGGAGAGGAAGACTTTTTCAATGGTATGTAAAGGGATTCTGTATACTCAAAAGGTTATGGTACTCCACAGTGTCCCAGTAGTGCAGAAGCCATTTTGAGAAAGACAACTTCAGCACGGTCACGGGTTTTTTTTTTTTTTTTTTTTTTTTTTTTTAAATGACTGGTGAGTTGATTTTAACGTGGTGACAGCCCTGATGTGGCCCTTTGCGGTCGGCTGGGCTATAAGCAACATTATCTTATCTTATCCTACGTAATTTGAATGAAAAGGTATAAACAATGACCAGTTCAATAATTTCTACCCTGACTTGCATGAAAACAGTGAAATGTGTTTAATAATTTCTACCTTGCATGAAAACAGTGAAATGAGCTGAACATCAATGGTTTTGCTTGGAGTTGGTACAGAAAACTAATTTTCCGCCCAACTGACCACTACTTTGTTTGTTGCCTGCAGTCCAACTTCATTTGGCTCTGTTTATCTGAATATGTCGTAGCATAGCTATGCAACCATTAAAAAAAAAAAAAATGTATCATACTCATGAAATGAACAATCAATTCCAACACCCCTGTCCCAGGATCTTCACAATGATAACATCAGTAAACTTTTACCTGAAGGTTACTTCATCCCTGCACTCAAAAATCTAGCATTAACCATGTTCTTTACAAGCCGATAAATCCCCCGACTTCGCTTCAGGCACCTGTCTTGTGTACACTGTGTTGAAGGATCAAACATAAATGCTGTCTGACTCGCCACAGCTATGACATAGATAACGATGATTCTGACTAAATTTAGCCTCTTTGATGGCTAGTTGGTGCCCCTTCAGAAGTTACGCTAAACATCAACGTTCTCGGTCAGACTACCAGCATGTCGTCCAGAAGGTTGTCCCCAGTTTTTGACAATGCCAGGACTTCCTTATCAGCGTTTCCTTTCCCTTCTGTTCCTCAGAGTTCAGTTTTTGGGTATTTCCAATGTGCTTTTGTTTCATGTACGAATTTTACATCGTTTCTGGTCTGCTTTGTCTGTATGGATTTTTGCGTTGCTCCTGCTCTTGCTTTGTTGAATGATTTTGCATACAAGTACATGCACATATATGTATACATCTTTTCAATACTTATTTTGTAATTTAATCGCTCTTTGGGAGAGTTTTTTTTATTTTTTTTAAGCTGCTGAAATAAATATTTTTGAAGATTCAAATTTCAAGGTGATGATTTTCCTCGTACAGATTTGTTTGCTACATATTTTCATTGATTTTATAAAGACAAGTCATTGTATTCTTGTATTTGCTGAGCAGAAAATCCAAGTTATAAATAAGACTGCTGCTGCAAGTGACCACTAGTATATATTGTATAATGAACGAATCTGGGGGTACTGAAACATGTCTCCCAACTGAAACAAGCAGGATAACTGCATAATCATGAAACTAAGATTATTCACTATTGTCCTGTTCATAGTTTTATTCTGTTTAATTAGTATACAGGATTCTGATTCCCATTTTTATATATATATATATATATATATATATATATATATATATATATATATTTATTTATACTGTAATGATTTATGTAAACTTGTACGTGAACAAAGCTGAGTAGTGGTTGTATTAGGGTCTATAAATCTGAACTTTGCATTGAACATGGCTGTATTGCAGCAAAAAGTCACTGAAACATAATGCTCTAGGAAGGTGCTGAGCTATTGAGGTTGATGTTTGTCTAAAAGAAAAAAAAGCTTGATCAAGGTGGCCAGATTGACTTTATTTGTCTGTTGACAGATTGTTTTTGTGTACATACGTAAATAATTCAGGAAGACTAAACATCTTCAGTTTGTTTCTTTTAAACAAGGAAACCTAAAAGAAAAGATGTGTTCCGAAATTACAGAAAGATTCAGATTTGTGTTATGAATACCTATTACCCTCAGCCCCCACCACTCTCCTGCGCCCATCCCTCCATGTCAGCACTGATCCACAGAATGTTGCAGTAAAAATAAGTGATGTTCGATGTGCCTCCATTTTGTTCCTCATGTTTACTTTGCCTCTGAAACCTTTGAATGCTGAGCATTTTCTGCTTATTGTACTATGCTGGAATGGATCACACCTTTTTCGATGTGGCAGAAGAAAAGCAAATATCTTCATTCATTTATTTGATTTTCTTTTTCATGAATTTCATAGATGGCGGTTTTAAAGTTTTTACATGAATCTTGACTGATGTACTTGTGTGAGAGAATCTACAATAGAAGTTAGTTTTATTTCATTAAGACCATTTTCAATCTAAGATGCGTATTTTAAAAAGAAAGCTGATTTTAGTCTGTAGCCATGGAATTGCATAATGTTATAAGCAGAAAATGTTTCAGCTGTCAAAGCATCAAATGCTTCATCGTATGATGTATGTACAGGTTTAGTTTTGTTATGTGCAACACTTTCATACTAGCCGACTATCTGTTTGATGTGCTTAGCTCAAACCATAAGGAATGATATGAAAGCTGTTGAGCATTTCTGAATAGTGAGACACGTAAAAGCTGGCCTCACATGAAAAAGTGATGCAGGTTAATCATTAAAACTCTTCAGCTGGTCAGCATATTTCCTCCCTTTTAACTGTGTAGGCATTACATACTTCTGTGCAGTGTACTGACAAACTGCACTTCTAGGCACATAACAAAAGTAAAGCAAGTATGAGCGTCATACATTTCAAGTACTGAAGGGCATATTAAGAAGCTAGCTTTGTCTGCTTGCTAGCGCTTTGATCATATGTTGTGAAATGTGCAATGAGGATTGTATTGGGGTTCTCTTTGTGTCCCTGTCTATCACACATACTAGTCCTAGTAGAATTCACTCAGAAAATTCCAAATTTGAAAACAAAAGGCGTGCAATGCCAAAAGAAACACAGCAAAATGATATTATCAAAATGTTTTGATCATTCCATCAGAGACAGGGACACTTAGAGACAATCATTGGTATTATACGTAACTGGTCAATGTACACTTCGGTAGAGAGCCAGCATTGTGTGTTGATAATGTACATACAGTTATGTGTAAGGGAAAAAAATCTGTTGATTGTAAAGAGATGATTTTTATGCATTTTTCATTTCCTTTTATTTTCATCTAATGACTAATAAACTGAGTAAAAGTGTATCTTTTATCTGGTTCTGTTTGAATGTCTGCCTTTAGTGTGGGAGTGGATTTTCTGATTGTGTCTTGTTTTCAGTTGACCATGGAAAGCACAAGCCAGGTTTCCACATTTCTTTCACTAAATCAGCTAGGTGGGGATAACCGAACTGAACCAAATTGTACTGTTTGATCTACCAAATCAGTTCGGAGGAAAACAAAATTATATTTACCAAATCAACTAATTAAGAGGAAGACATACACCATTATCAAATCAGTTGAAGGGAAAAAGTGATTCATCAAATTAGGTTAAGGAAAAACAACACCATTTCCTTTGCCAAATCTTTTACGTGTGGAACATGATTTCATGAACAAGAAGGGAAACAATTTCCTTAACCAAAATTGTTCAGAGGGAGGGGGGGAAAAAACAATTTCATGAACCAAATGAGCTAAGAGGGAAATTCACAGTTTATCTAAGAAGGGAACACATCAGTTCCCAGCCAGTTATGGACGAACTCTGATATAACATGTTGGTCCAGGGAAAATAACACACTGACACATTCAAAAATGAAAATGCGTGAACTGAAGCCTTTAAGTAGTTATTTACTTTCATTCCTGTGAGACAAAATATACACAGATGAATTAAAGACAATGATGTAACAACAACACGCGCTACAAAACCCTTCAATGAAGTGAGCAAGGCAGCTGTAGTGCATTGAATCCTTCGAGAGTCATCACAGACTGAGCTGTTGAAAACTCCTATAAAAGTTGTTTCTTTCATCCAGTAAGCATACTACACTATAAAATGCATAGAAAACTATCACATAGGCAAAACAAGTGCACCTAAGATGTTCTTCTTCCCTTGCACTGGACTTTTGCTTTTGCAGTTCCTTCCTCTTGGCGAAATGATATCAGTATTGACGTTTTTCTCCATGTATTTTTAGCAACTTCAGGGGAACACACAAAACTATGACTTCCATTTCATCTTTTTTTTCTTCTTCTTCTGTAATTCTTCTTAAAAAGAATTGTAAAATACATATTATAACAAATCAGATAAATCTGATAACAAAATTGGATGAATCTGTTGCTAAAACCCACAAGAAGTTATGTTTCATCCAATCTGAGAAAAATGCTAGGGAACAAATACTTATATATCAAGATGGCTTCTGTTCTGTATGGCATAAGGGTATGCAAAACAAGTGAATACTGTGTTAGCAGGGAAATATCTCCACATTTATAAGCAAAACAAGTGAATACTGTGTTAGCAGGGAAATATCTCCACATTTTTAAGACATTAGTAACGGGCATACATCTCATAGTTACTCTGTGTCCAAGACCATCTTAAAGGGAGTACAGAGAAGAATGTCCTTGACTCGGGCCATATAAGTGCATGATGGACAACATGAAGGATTGGGCTGGTAGTGACACTGTCCTGTTGTCCACGACCAACACAGAGCACTCCTGACACCTCAATCATCTATCATGGCACCCTTAATCTACTACCATGCTGTAATGATGATGAAGAAGGCAAAAGATCTTAGCTGAGGGATCTGAAATTCTTCCAGGTGAATATTTTGAGGTTTGATTTGGTGGCTCATTGTATAGCAGCAGAAAATGGTCAGTACCTAAGAACAATGTGTTGCACCCTTACATTGTTCATACTTCAAATTTCTGGCCAACAAATATCAGGTCATTTACGTTTTGTACAACATTATGCATGAGTTCCAAAAACATTATGATAATGGCCTTGGCAATTCCAGACATATGTAGAATGCAGAACTGCTTGCCCACACACACACACACACACACACTAATGCCACCCACCTTCCATCGGATAAAAAAAATTGCAACACTTTTAGAATGGTGTACAGCTGAAAGTCAGCTCAAATCATCTTTAAAGTCCAATTCCAAACAAGCTTTACATGCGCAATGTACAACTCTTTGCCTGCCGACAAACGTGCACACTCCCAAATGTGCACACCCCACACACACACAAAGCAACAGACGTAAGTTTAAGATTTTGTGAAGTACAGTTGGAAGGTGCAATTTTCAGAGAGTGTAAAGTTCAACATACTTAGCAGTACTTTTCCCTTTCCATGTAGCAGTCATGGGTCACCCGCATTGCCCAGAAATTTGAAGTATGGACAATGTAAGGGTGCAACACATTGTTCTCAGGTACTGGCCATTTGCTGCTGCTACACAATGAGCCACCCACCGGCATGGGTCACCCTGTTTACAAACTGGTTCACAGTGCCTGACCTTCTGTCGGCAAGACGACCGACTTGCTGACACACCTGGTCAACGTGAGTGGTAGTCCAGTGGCAGACAAAACAGGCTGGACAGTGACGGTCACTCTGCCGTCACACACAAACCTGGCTTCGATGGAAGTCACAAACATGGTGGTCGCAGTGTGTCCCACAAGACGTGGTGAACCGTCCGCCGTCAGATACACATTGAAATAATCCACACTGCTGCTGCCGTCCACGCTCCACTCGATGCCATAGGAGGGTTCAACCTCAACTGATGTGACGTCACCATTTCCTGTGCTCTTTTCAGACTTTCTGGTGTCGCCTGATAGTTCAAAAAGCTCTGGTTCCAACCTCATCATTTCAATGCCTGTAACTTGAGGTGCTTCCAGTTTCAAATCCTGCTCACGGAAGACCTGAAATCATGAGTTAATTATAATTAATCAAATGGGATAAATATATATGACATTCTGACAAGAAACTAAACATAAAGTGTGATCTAAAAAGTTATTAGCATAAATTTTGTTGACATAATGCAATGTTATGCTGGCAGTCTGGTAGGATATAGGATTAACAATCATATTAAAGCACATGTCATTTTCCTTGTAAGTTATGAAGTGATGCCCTTATAATTCTGTTATACATTTCATTATCCTTTACCTATTCACAGATTTTACTATATATCTTATTATTCATTCCATCACTTACTTTTCCTTGCATTTATTTTTGGTAAATACTATTTCACTTATTCTCTTAAACTATTTGTTGTCTTGTATGTTCCTCCACAGCTGAAATGGGGCACTTTCAGCACTTCAAAACGAAACTAGATCAATCATACCAGAGCACAAAATGATTGGTCAGTTCTTACCTGCAAGTGACCCAGTAAAACTGATGCTCGGTGTATGTCTTCGTGCAGTTCCCTATCGCTCCTCTCCTGGCTATGTGCAGTGGCAGGGTTACTGTCTGGGGGGGAGGCCAGGCACACCGCAATGGACACAGATTCTTCCTGTGGTCGGGTGTCGCTGCTGTGTGCCAGTTTGGTTGTGTCAATCTTGAAATGCCTGCCAACAACGAGCACTGACCGTCAAAAATCCCCTCTCCCCAAGACCAGTAGGAATAAATACTATAACCACAAACACCAACAGTTACAACTTAAACAACAACAAAAAAGAAAAATCACAAATTTCACACTCCTGCCTGAAATCACCACTGTCATCAGTATTTGTCCTATTTGAGGCTAAAAAGAAGAAGAAGAATCACATAAAACACAAAAAAAACCCTACCATTCTTGCACTATAATCAGAATCTGTAATGTGTTGATTCATGTTAATGATCTTAAATGTTTCACATTTAATCTTCTTTGGGACTCAATTCAGTTTCTGTCACCTACGGTTTACTCTCACTTTATCATCATTCTGTTAACGTCGGTACAACACCTTGTTCATCTGACAATAAACTACTGTCAGTCGGTCAACAGATATCTGAATGCAGTTGTAAGCATCTACATGCACTGTGCTGTTTTCCCTTTAAGGGAAAAAAGGCTTCAGCCTCAGCCAGTTGCACCTTATGACCCTCGCTCTTATCTTGAGAGGAGACCCATCTCCTAACCCTCTCCATAACAGGATGACTGATGTCCTTTCCCCAAGACTGACAGCTATGATCAGGACATTTCAGGAAGGGGGGGTGGGGGGGGGAGAGGGGGGAATGGAGGCAACAACCAAAAAGTCTGACAGACTGTAGTTAGTCTTCAACATGCAGTGGCCAAGCAGTAGCATCCATCGCCTGAAAAGTTTCTTGTTTTGAGTCCAGTATGGGCAAGGAGGTAGACTGACTAGCACTTTGTGTGTAAGTGGACCTGACAAATACCCCCCCCCCAAAAAAAAAAAAAAAAACACTCTAAAAGATTCACATCACACACACTTTCAAATCAAAACACTCATCACACACATTTCTAAACCTAAAGACTGATCACACAGAGTTTCAGAATTAAATGTACACCATTTACACTTTTAAACTGAACACATACTTTCAGGCTTAATGAACATTGTACACACTCCAACCAAAACACATTACGTACATTAAAAAAAAAAAGTAAAATACATACTAAACAAACTTACCAACTTAAATACATGAATACACACATTTTCAAACTAAATAATCATTACATACAATTTAAGCTCCCAAAACACTTACATTTAAGATCTAAATACACACTTTCAAACCTACATACACATCATCTGCATTTTTAAACAAACTCGTACCACACAAACTTTGAAACCTTAAAAAAAAAAACATGTCACATTCACTTCGAAACCTAAAACCACACCCACTTAAAATTGAAATCACATTACACATCTTAAAACTTAAATGCACACCACACAAACTTTCAAAAGTAAATGCACATCATCACACACTTTAAAACGAAATGCACATCACAAACATTTTCAGATCAAAACGCACATCACAGACTTGCAGTTTGAAGCTGATAAAACATGCCAAACATTAAAAAAAAATTAAATATACATCAAATATAATTTGAAACCTAAGAGCAGACCATGCTCACTTTCAAACCTTAAAACACACCTTACACTTTCCAACCTAAATATACAGTGCACAGGCTTTCATACTACATGCAAACAAAAATTCTTTTCAAAACCTATGATTCTTAGTATCAATTTCAAATTCACAGGAATCTACCATCCCCCAGTATCTTTCGTTTCAAACCATCACCTTGTTTTCCAGCACGTGCCTGTCAGCTCCTCTCCCTCCAGCTGCAGATCGTGAAACCACAGCGAGTCCTTCAAAGCTTCCAACTCCTCTTCCCTCAAGGCACTCACATACAGGTCCTCTGCATCTATCCTGGCTTTCTTGGCCCCTGGCTCATCCGCTGTCTCCAAGACAAGTTGCTCTCTTTGACCATTTGCAGTATCAGCGGCATGCGGCCCCATGATGGCTCGGCGGGTGAGGAATCCTGAGCCAAAGGTGAGGACCAGGTACACCTCACAGGGCACGTCGCTGTTCTCTTTGTAAGTGTAGGAGCAGTACAAGGTCTCGTCCAGTGTCGCCCGCACGCTAAACAGTCTGCCAACACCCATGTCAGAGCAAAATGTGAGGTGTTAACCCTCTGATCATTGAACGTACTGGGATCAAATATTTCCCAGTGCTGGTTGTTCTTAGTCATCTCTACACTTGTAACTTAATCAGTTATAAAGCAAATCAACAACAAAAAAGGTTTAGCTTACAACTATAAAGAGCTTTCTACTCTAGCAACATTTTGCAACATCTATAGTCCCCACAACAGCATCACTTGAAATGATGCACACACTGAACGTCGATAATTAGTCTTCCTGTGACATGTTGCAATGTTAGAACCGAAAGAGTTAAAGAAACAGTGCTGAGACACAAACCCATTGAACACACACAAAGAAAGATGAGTGAAAGAAGACAAGTTGTTGCAACTTCTCTTTCTCCAACACTGACACAAATCACTGCATCCGTACAGCCATCCACGCCACACTGAACAGGCTGCGAGTGCACTTCTACCTGAAGGTCACAGTCTGCAGGGGCCGAGTAAGGTGAGCAGAGAGCTCCACACTGCATCCACCCAGATAGGCGCTGGACAGACAAGTGTTGAGAGAGGGCTGGGTCATCAGCTTGCTGGGGTCTTCAAAGCCGTACACACGGCAACGCTCCGGCTGCCGCTGCTGGAGACTCATGTTGTACCAAGCTCTGCCTGTCATATCCTGGAGTCGTTTTAGAAATAATCATTTAGTATCAGTATAGTGTACCGAGCTGCTATCTTTCCTTTCCTTTATGTATCATTACAGAGTATTGAGTTGCTGTCTTTCCTTCCCTTCCTTCCACTTTTCAAGCAAACTGTTTTTCATTACATTTTAGAAACTTTGTAACATTCTCAGCTATTTAGTGTTTACCGATAAAAAAATATGTGTAATCTGCTATGCTACGCTGTTGTTTGATTTACGAACAAATGAAAATAATGACGACTGTGATAAAGTACATAGATGCGACTGACAGATAAACATTTAGCGCAAAAATATAAAACTTTGCATGAATACAAGCAGTTCACATAAATTCTTATTTTTCAAATTCTTCCCTGTTCTTACTCATATATACAGGATGGTGTTCTTTTTCCCCTTTCTTCTCCTTCTTTATACTACTAAATCCTTTCACCCTGTCCATGCAATTTCTTCACAATGTCATTCTCCTGTATTTGCTTATTTTAGTTCTAAAGTCATGTTTCTGTTAAGTCATACATTAAACTTTTCACACACACACACACACACACACACACACACACACACACACACACACACATAAACACACACACACACACACACACACACACACACACACACAACACACACATATATATATATATACATGCACAGGCATACGCTCACTTGGCCCATGCAGAAGAAGGCATCCCCATGCCCCTGACAGAATGCTGATGCTAGGGGTAGAGTATTCATAGCTGACACCTGACACAGGTCGTGCAGCTTGGCCCAAAACCTAAAAAAATCAACACACAACATAAACTCTTCTCAAAATAGAACATGCAGCAGTGGGAGTAGTTTGCTGTGCGTGTGCTTATTTGTGTGTTGTTAATGTTTGAAATCAGCCATTGTAGTCACTTGCCTTCATTCATAAACCAGTAATCTCTCAGTAATCTTAATGCCAGCTCACCACATCTACATCATTGAGAACCCTGCCATTGAAATTGCAAGTAAAAATGAATATATCTGTACAGACCATGCAGGTTTCCGAGTCTGTGGTTTGATTAAGCATCACCTGGGATGCTAAATATCACATGTCACCTATCACCATTATTCAGACTCTCTTGACAGAAGCTGAAAAATCACATTCAAAACTTTTTGAGCCAAATCGAAGTAACTCGCAAATGGCAGCCACTTCCTCAAAATCCAGTAACCTTAATGCTCAATGCTATCCAAATAACCCGTATGGGAACAAAATGGACTGTCATCCTTAACAGACCAAACAGCAGTTACCTGGTGATGGCCAAGAGGTGGTATAAAGTTTGAAAAAAAAAGTAGTGAAGCAGTTAAGGATAGATGAGAAATAGCTACCTGCAGTCATTTTCATCAAAGTGGGTGGCTCCAAGAGTCTCCAACACCCAGCCTGGGGCAAATACTGCCGCAGACAGGTTGTACTTCCAGGCCTGCTCCAAGGCCTATAGTGATGTGCAAAATAACACCTCATGTAGCCTCCATTTTCATAACACAACAAATCTGTCACTGACACACACAAACAACGAATACACATGGGTGCCTAGTTAAGAGCAAGCACAGACACACATGTGCACACATACAAATAGCAATAAAATGCAGTACCTTGGTCACCCTGATCAGTATCAATAAACAACATTCATCATTAAAATGTGACAACTAGTAATTGTAACAACAATAATTCCCTGTCACAAACCAATTCTCGAGCTTAATCATCCTCAACACAGCCCCAGCCTCTCATGTCTAAAACCTTCCTTACCATTCCTCCTTCTTTACTAAATGATATTCTATAAAAGTAATGACATCAAATATCTCTTTCTAAATTGCTGAAGTAAACCTGGGGTACAGGCTATGTTATATAATTTTGACATGAAATGTTTGTAACAAGAAACAAGTAAGTCTGATTTTCACTGCCATCCGTATTTTCTTTACTTCACATATACGTGCGCACATACACACATCCATTCACACATGCATACTGCACATACCTGTATATGAGTTATAGCATGCCAACACAAACAAACCTACACAAGTTTCCCTACTTGCATTCCTTTTTCAAGAAACAGCTTTCAACATCACAGTTTTCAAATCTGACAGTACCATATCTAGAATCTGTTAAAGAAAATATCCTTGCCTAAAACTTGATTTGATTAAAAAAAAGAAAAAAGGGAGGATTTCCTTCAAATGTTTTCAGGTTCTCAAAGACAATTCTCGTAGAAAATGTTGAAAAGATACTTTCCTATAAAATGCATAGAAATGTCCTTCTGTTTGCAATTACATCACTCAGAAGAGTGACTGCAAAACCAAAATCTACCCAAATATTTAATCTGATCATCGAAATCTTCTTTTTTTCCTGCTAGCACTTGCAGAGTCTTGTCTCTGAGTCTTTTCCCAATATTATCTTTGAACTTTGGTCCTTTGGTTTTGCTGAAGTTTCACTGAAATTGTGTAGAGTATAATAGATGTGTAGAGTATATAGACCAGCCTGCAAAATGTCGCAAATTTACAGGCAGCAACTACCCCTTTCTTCACTTAGTTATACACTGATCAAATGTGACTTCCAACCCATTTACCATGGATGGTCCTAACAAAATTTACTAATCTATTCTATTCTGTTGAGGGCATCAAGACATAGCCTTAAAGTTTTTCTTTCCTAAAATGTTTATTTCAATCCCATCAAACTATCAAGGTCAAAACAACAGTTGGAAAGAAATATGTATACCTACCTACAAAAACTCATAAAACTGATCTCTTTTTCTGAATACTTTGAATAATTTCTAAGATGTTTTGTGCTTGACTAGAACAACATATTTCACTGCTGCACTACTCTCTCTACATTTCGAAAGCATGGCAACGGAATGATGATAAAAAGTAAACACTGCTAACACACAGCCGATAGGCACCAAATCAACCTAACCAGTAGTGCCAATAAACACCAAATCAACCTAAGCAACAGTGCCGATAGACACCAAATCAACCTAACCAGCAGTGCCAATAAACACCAAATCAACCTAACCAGCAGTGCAGATAGACACCAAATCAACCTAACCAGCAGTGCCAATAAACACCAAATCAACCTAACCAGCAGTGCCGACAGACACCAAATCAACCTAAGCAGCAGTGCCGACAGACACCAAATCAACCTAACCAGCAGTAACAATGATGCAGAACAGTAAAGCTACCTCTTTTGTGTTGAATCCACCACCACCAGGGCACCCCCTGCCAAAGACGTCAATGCCTACAAAGACATCAAAGGGCCGATTCTTCTGCACAGCTGTCTCTCTTGAGGCTGCCAGTTTCTCAGGGGTCCAACAGTAGTTCAAGAAAATCCCGTCACAGGCATCAAAGTACTGGCTGTGGAGAAAGATAAAGTCCTGTTGTGCAACTGTAAGATTAGTGTCTCAACTCACAAGCCTAGCCATCATAATCAAAAGTAGAGGCAACCTCAGATGTTGAATATAGAAAAAAGTTCTATCTACATGGATTCTTTACAAGTCATGTTGCCTTACGATTAGAGTCAACCTCAAATGTAAAGTTCTATTTACATTTTTTTTACACAATAAGTTAACGCTACTGTGAAAACAGAATCAATCTCAAATGTGAACTTCTCCTTACATGTTCTGTACATATTTCATGTTTGCATTGGAATCATGAACAGAGTAAACCTAAAATGTAAAGTTCTATATACATATCAGGTTGGCATTCAGAAATAGAGCCAAACTTAAATGTGAACATCTACTTTCTAGCATTCTTTATGAATATGAAGCTAGCATTCACAAATAGTGACGACTTCAAAGGCAAAGTTCTATTTAAATTGGTTGTTTACAAATGTTAACCTAGCATTCGCAGAGTCAAACTCATGTGCAAAGTTCTACTAACATGGGTTGGAAACATGTCAACATAGGGTTCACAAAATAGTGGCAAAATCAAATGTACAGTTCAACACATGAGTTCTTTACAGATGTTAACCTAGCAATCACAAAGTCAACCTCAAGTGTAAAATTTACAAACGTAAGTTTTGTTTGTTTGTTTTTTAACCCATACGGTGGTAGTTGCAACTTAAGTCACACCATTATGTCATGGCTGTTACTAGTTGTCACGTCATTAGTTGTGCTGTAGGGTGAGCCTTGCGAGCCTAGTTTCACAGACACACACAGATACGAAACTATGGCTCAGTGAGAAACTAATTTGCATGAATGACATGAGAGAGCCTAGGAACATGGATTTTCAGCGTTTTAGCTTGCTTTATGGTTAGTAATGCATAGGGCGACTCAATTCATCTGGCAAAACAAAAATGGCAGCGCCCAAAGCAGAATGTGATAGAATTAGGAACATGTTCGACATTTTTGTTGAATTTCTTGTGAAGAAGTTATTTACATTTTTAATGAACTGTGTATGGTGGGTGATTGTTTTGATTTAGATCAAGCACCATGTAATCGTGATTTTGAGATCGACATGGACAATGACTGCATGAGTGCCTAAGGGTGACGAAAATCTCAAGATTCCATTCAGTGGGGAAGAAAGACTCAGTGTAGTGCTTCCAGATGATCCTAAACCTTTCACACATAAATCAGGACAGTGTGGGCTAACTATTACATTTGTTGATAGTGACCATTTTTGTTTTTTTCTGTGTGTTATCAGCATCATGATTTCAATGAGAAAACTGAACTGTACCTTATTCATTCTTATCTAGATTACCTGCATGGAAGATAGGTATAATCCAAACTGACTTTCCTTTGAAAATGCTGCAACTTATTTCTGGATACTGTGGAATATCATTGACTGGATTATTTGTGAAAAAGCTTTTCAGAATGACAAGCAGGATGTGCCACCTGTTTTCACCTGTTATTTTCACATTGTGCCACCTGTTTTCACCTGTTATTTTCACATTCTAGACTGGTAAGCAACTAATCAAACTCTCACAAGCACACAAGTTCTGTTTTACATTATTCTTTATTCAATTACTAGCAATTCTGCACGTCATGTTCAAATACTAACTGTTGAAAAGTTATGCACATTATACTAACATTTTTTTCAAACTTTCCTTCTGTTAATTCACCAGACAACAGACTTAATAATACATTGTTAAATAACCA
Source organism: Conus ventricosus (assembly GCA_018398815.1). Classification (NCBI taxonomy): domain Eukaryota; kingdom Metazoa; phylum Mollusca; class Gastropoda; order Neogastropoda; family Conidae; genus Conus; species Conus ventricosus. Next base: position 52,645,321 of record CM031595.1, read on the forward strand.
GAGTAAGGGTTAACATATGTCATCCTACCATTCATAAAAGGAGTAAGCCTTAAGTGTAACAGTCCATGTAACAGTCCATATGTATGAATTCTTTACATAGGCCAATCTCGCAATTACAAATAGAAAAAAAAAACTCAAATGTAAATACTGTATAAATCCTTTCCTGTTGAAAGTCAAATGTAATCTGACAAGTTATCATTTCATCTTGGAAAATTCCTCCTTTATGCAATTCAGAAGTAAAGTGTGTGTGTGTGTGTGTGTGTGTGTGTGTGTGTGTGTGTGTGTGTGTGTGTGTGTGTGTGTGTGTGTGTGTGTGTCTGTGTATGTGTGAGTGTGTGTGTGCACGTGTAAGCAATCCAGACTAACAGTGTGAAAATGTGGTGTGCATGTGTGTGTGTGTGTGTGTGTGTGTGTGTGTGTGTGTGTGTGTGTGTGTGTGTTGTGAGTGCACATTTGTGTGCCAAGACATATATTTGTGCAAGCTGCAGCATGAAATAGCTGTGGTATCTGTTTTACTTTGTGTGTTCAGAACAGAGCATGACAAATTCCAAACAAATGAACGACAACTTCCAGCCAGTGGAGACCCATTTCAGCTCATGACCTAGAACTTTAAAACACAACTGACACCTCATATGCGACAGCTGCAAAAGCAACTTGCCAGAAAACAGAACAAAAGAGATCTGTACCATCACAATATCTTATGGAACATTCAATGAAGAAAAGGAAATGTATCTATACCATAATACTTTTCAACCACATATCTTCCAACTTTCCAATCTTGCTGTTATAACCCGTTCTCAATCAAGTAATATAAATCAATAACAGTTCATTCATTTTGGCTACACTGTCCTGAAACTTGTTCCCTAGCCAGATGGCTCAAATGGCTCTTGTAGAAAAATACAAAAAGCTTTACACAGCTGTTCTTTAGGAATATCCCCTGACCTGTTTTCTTCGCTCAGCTGGTTCTGCCACTTGAGGGCTCCAGTGCGGGTGACGCTGTCATACCACAGCACCTTGGAGCCTGATAACTGCCTGTGGCAGGCCTCCGTCAACAACTCCACAAACTCTCTCAGCTCGCCCACCTGGCTCTCCTACAACACCAAACCATCTATTTTAACCAAATGTACGTGGATGCACAAGTTTATGCACAATGAAAAAAGTGTGTGCACACAGACACACACACATTCATAACACACTGCACATGCACATTAATACACAAACGCACACTCTCTGCAAATGCATACAAACTTGACAAAATGTATCACGACATACACCTTGCAATCACGATCTATGAAACTCACGCCAGAAAACGAACCTGTATGACAGAACTATGCTGGAAAATGGGAGAAGAAATACCTTTCTCATTGCAAGTTGTGCATCAAACTCCTGTTGCACTAATGTGCAGGTCAGACATCTGCCGAGTTGTGGCCATGAGATCCTCTTCATAAATTCTCTCTTCTAAGTCACAAAAATTCATGTATCCATCAGCTTTAAACCATGCGCAGAGTGGTCTTGAACTTAGTGGGTGTGGTATAGTGTACATGGATTAGACCATACACCTTGATGACACTGAAACTTCAAATGTTTTAATTATCGGTACCTGAGCTCCAGGACATTCGAGCATTTTCACATTCATTCATTTTCTACCATCCACAATCGAATGTGATGATAACTGAACCCATCTTTACTTCCCTCCAAAAATAATTCCTTTACTACGCTTTTATGAATATTTTCTATTGACTTTTTTTGTGTGAAACCATGTTCAAAGGCAAAAAAATAGGTATAAACTTCTTCTACTAGACAACAAGAACAAAACAAAGAAAAAGATTGTCTCTCACTGTTGTTCAAGCATAATTAAGACCATGGTAATCCAGCAATGTGTCTTTCACTGTTGTCTGAGCTTTACTGAGAGACAGGTACCTCAATTTCATTCTCGATGTTGATGAGCCAGCCATCAAAGCCATGATGGCCGCAGATCTCAACCAGCCTGTGGACCAGCTGTCGCACTGTGTCCTTAGAGGACAGCAGAGTAGAGCAGAGGGCTGCTCCATCTTTCCACTCGGTGATGATGGTCCCTGAAGTCATGGCAGACTACTCAGCCACAAAACAATCCATACTGACAGGATAAGATAAGATAATGTTGCTTATAGCCCAGCCGACCGCATACTGACAGGAATATGACAACACATAAAACAAACGAAAAAATGACATGTAATCAGATATAATAGAATCAAATCAAATCAATTATTACAACAATGGTAAAGAATGACCACTCAGGAACACTGCACACAAACCATTTCGCTGTAACAGATTGCTGAATTATCTGATTCCATTGTATCATTCCATCTTTATTATAAGTGAATAAATACGTTTTTCAACATAAATCTATCTGGTTCCTGTTTATTGCACCACCGAGACCAATCACTGGATTAAATATTGAAATTTCTATGTTATTACTCCTCTTTCCATCTGAAAAAAAGATTTCCAATGCCATTTATACTAAATGCCACACATTCATATTCCACTACTTACGGCACACAAGCATTAATCATAATTAATTTGGATGTATTACTCTGTATTGTGATAATCATTAACAGCTGTTTTTATGTTATTTCATTACAAAGCAATACTCAAGCATACACCTTGTAGATTTGTCAGAAAGATCCTGTAAATTCAGATCAAGTTACTTTCCACTAGCAGTAAACTAAACATAACCACACACACTTTGTCTCATCAATACTTTTGGGGACATTCAAATTTGTCCTCTGCCCCCTCCCCTTTTCCCTTCGTCTCCTCTACACCAACCTCCTGATTCCATCACTCACACAAAGCCCCTCCCCATCCCGTCCTGCAGCTTAGCACCACAACCACCACCACCACCACGTTAATAAGTTACAAATGAGTAATTAATCTTCTACAAGCAACATAATCAGCTGCAAGCCACTTACCTAAAATCATGGTGCCATGCCTGTGAGCAGCGCGTATCCAGCCCAAGGGTGGGACGGTGACAAAATAGTGGCTGAAGTAGACAAAAATGTCGATGCATTCCCACCGACAAAAGTAATAGGCATCCTTCTTCGCACCTCCTTGCAAGTAACTGAAAATCAACACAAAACATCGACAAAATCAGTTGTGAATTCAAAGATCAACACAAAACATTGACAAAATTAGACGTTAATTCAAAGATCAACACAAAACATTGACAAAATTAGTCGTAAATTCAAAGATCAACACAAAACACTGACAAAATAAGTCGTAAATTCAAAGATCAACACAAAACATTGACAAAATTAGTCGTAAATTTAAAGACCAACACAAAACATTGACAAAATTAGTCGTAAATTCAAAAATCAACACAAAACATTGACAAAGTCAGTCGCAAATTAAAAAGATCAACACAAAACATTGACAAATTAGTTGTAAATTGAAAGGAACGTACAACTGAATAAAAAGAAAAACACTGATTATTGTCACATCTTTACTGAAATAATTACCTTCATAAGAGGACCCCACATCAAGCCCGAAACATTGCATATGATCATGCATTTCAATATGCAAGCAGGCAGAGCAGAGTTATGCAGGGTGTCCACAAAAACACTCCCTCATTTCTAACAGGTGCAACACCTACCTTTATAAGTTTATTGTAATAATCTTGACACAGTTAGTAGCTTCAGATGCAGGATTTCATGCAGTTTCATGTGGTATATGGTAGCATTAAAGACACTCAATGTGCGCCACTGTGGTTGCTTGGCAAACATCGATGTGACTGTCCAGTTCGGCTCAGACACTCTGCAGCACATCTGGAGTTATCATGCGAACTGCTTCAGTGATCAAATTTTTCAGCTCCTCTAGGATTGCAGGCAGTGGTGGTATGTAAACTGTGCTCTTCACGTACTCCCAAAGAAAGAAGTTAATGAGCACCTGCCAAACAGATGGATTGGTCGTGCTGGATGAGATGATCAGGTGTTCTGCAAGTGGCCTGCAAGGTCACCGGACCTAACTGTTTGTGACTTCTTTCTTTGGGGATACGTGAAAAGCAGTTTATGTACCACCACTACCTGCAACCCTGCAGGAGCTGAAAAATTCAATCACTGAAGCAGTTCGCATGATAACTACAGATATGCTGCAGAGAGTGTGGACCGAACTGGACTATCGCTTCGCTGTTTGCCGAACAACCTGAGGGGCGCACATTGAGTGTCTTTAATGCTACCACATACCACATGAAACTGCATGAAATCCTGCATCTGAAGCTACTAACTGTGCAAGATTATTACAGTAAAGATAGGCGTTATACCTGTTTGAAATCAAGGAGCCGGACTCGTCACACACTAGTGTGTGTGTGTGTGTGTGTGTGTGTGTGGTGTGTGTGTGTGTGTATGTGCGTGTATGTGCTGGCGCTTGTGTTTTAATTCTCTGTGTGTGACATAAAGGCAGAGAGTAAGAGAAAGAGGGAGAGAGAGAGATGACATTGAAATTGCTTGACTAAAAAGTGGAGAGAAAGTAGAGAGGGATGTAGGGACAGAGGTGTGACAGTTAATTGAAGGGACTAAACAGTAACTGAGAGTGGTAGAGTGCATGCATGCATGCACACGCTACCACGCTACCCCTCCACAACCCTCAACACACTCACACAACCACACACACAGTCAGGTGCTACAACACCACACACACACACACACACACACACACACACACACACACACACGTCAGGTGCTACAACCCACACACACACACACACACACACAACACACACACACACACACAACACCACCCGTTTGCTTCATTTTTCTGCTGGACAACCAACAACTTACCAAGACATATCATGTTTACTGGCTTGAAATTTATCACAGTATTCTATCCTGAAATCTTTGCCAGCAAGGTCAGTAAGTCAAGTGTCTGGCTTGCCGGCTGTCAGCTCCGTCAGGCATTTCAACTTTTTACAGAATAACTGACGCCAAACCAAAACTCTACGCCTATAGCTGGTACGCCTATAGCTGGAACTTTTTACATTATGTGTGTTCAACTTTGTGTGCATGTCCATCTTTAGATGACTGTGAGAATGCATGCACTAAGTATACATGCATATCCTTCACTCAGAGCAAACAACCTCTACATAAATAAAATGCTTTGTTACCGATCTTCCAAATATCCTCCTTTAAAGTCATGACAGACCAAGGTGTAGGGCTTTGTTCGTGTTGCAGAGGGTCGTTCAAAACTTCTGCTTGCACCCGCATACTGTGCATGGAATGGTGCTTCACTGCTGGCCTTCCACGATAACACTTCATGCAGGCTTTTCAGAGGCTGACACTGAGGTTGCCCAGACTCTGTGTCTAGCGTCAAGCAGGTCCCTGCCACAAAGCGTGCAATAAAGAACTAATGAACTGTACGTTTTTGTCATTTCTGTATCTGGTGTGGTGCAGGTGATCATGCTTGATGGGATTATCATCAAACCTCACTTGACTTGCTTATATGCCCAGATGCGTGCGTGCGTGCGTGCGTGCGTGTGTGTGTGGATGTGCTTGTGCATGCGTGTGTGCGAGCGTGTGTGCGTGCGTGAGAGAGAGAGAGAGCAGTTTGGCAGAAGTGTTTGTAGTGGTCGTGATATTTTTCTCATTTCTTAGTTTTTTTCCAATTCTAATAACTCACAGACAACTTCTGCCTGTCCCATCCATGATTTTCCATGTCCTAGACAAGTGCCTTTTGTTTCCTTGACCGCCTCAAGCAGTGGGTTTGGGGGATTTTTCAGAGCTCTAAATCATGCCTTCACTTGTCCTAGCTTGTGTCTGATGTGCACTGAAGGAAGGTGATGCATGGCTTCAATTGGTGTGTCCTTTCTAATTCCTTAGATCAGTCTCATTGCTTCATTTTGAATTCTTCCTAATTTCAAAAGACTGCTCTAGGACAGAGTTGTAAGCCCTAATCCAAAATTGATCATACTGAGTACAACTGCCTGATGCAGTCAGAAGATATGGTGTTGTTCAATGCCTTTGTATGCCATTGCTTTCATGACAGGCCCATTCTGCCTTTGACTACATTTTCAACATGATGTCTAAAGGTCACCATTTTATAAAAGCCTATGTCCAAGTACTACAGTTGATTTGATTTGTGTTCCAGTGAAGGAAACTGTTGAGCTTCATTGTCCTGATGTCTTATTGAGAGTGGAGATCAATGTCTGGGCTTTGACAGGCTTAATGGATGATCCACTTTCTTGGCACCATTGTACAATGTTGTTCAGTTTTGTTCTTTTTCGAACATTCTTGATGTTTTATAGATCAGACTGTCATCTGGCAGGGTCAACACCTGAGCAATTCCATTGCTATTGAGGTCTACAAGGCCTTTAGTGTAGGCATTGTACAAAACAGGGGGAGAGGAGAACTCTGAGGTAATCCCATGGACAATTCATGAGGTTCAGACATCCAATCTCCAAATCATAGCGTAATGGTTTGCTCCTAGTGCTGATGCAATCCTTTGTGTCAGTGACTGGAAGACACTGTCAAGAATGACCACAGGGCAAAGCTAATGCAGAAAACCTCAGCAAAAAAAAAGATATCATTTTATACATGGATGGTTTAGTCACCAAAAGTAAGTCAGGCTAGGTTGCACGGTGAAGCAAAATGGTAAAAAATCCATAGGACAATGAATGCATACAACTTAACAACTTCAAGTCTACAAATGAAGGCAGAAGTGCTCATTGACACAAACGCTCCACTGAATCTCATCCAGAGACAAGCATTAAACTCAACAAGCCATGAAACTGAGCAACTCCATTAACCTGCTTCAAAAAGTGGAAAGTAGAATGGAAAGCCCTGCATGGCATGAAGTAATCTGTAGCCTTCCAATGGAGTAACTGGTATGGATGTACTGCTCAGGACATGCAAATATCATTTTGATGATAGAGCAGACATACTGGCAGACAAGGCAACAATAGGAACTGGATCACATCTTGGCTCATCTGATGTGATAAGACCCCTAAATGGTAACATCATCAAACAAGATGGAAGCCACCATATCATAGACCATCTTGCAGAGCTCAACATCAAGAGAAGTGGCCGCATATTGTGATTAAATGGAAGAGCAAGAAACCACACATAGTGGAATAATCTCAAGATCAACACTGCAAAGACTCCTAGAGAATGGAGTAAACTCATACTGGGCCTTTCCATCCTCAGATGTAAATGATTACACATGTCAGCTGAGATAACAGACTTTGAATCTCTCAGGATCCATGTTTTATGAAATACATATGTATGCGTTCTGGTAAATATTCACTAATGAAGTAAAGCAAGTTTGTAATGTGGAATGTCTAAAGATATGAATGTGTATGTGTCAGTGTGTGTTTGTTTGTGAGTATGTGTGCGTGCGTGCGTGTGCACACACGTGTGCGTGGGTGCATGCGTGTGTACGTGCACGCGTTGTGTGTGTGTGTGTGTGTGTGTGTGTGTGTGTGTGTGTGTGTGTGTGTGTGTGTGTGTGTGTCAGTGTGTGTGTGTGTGTGTGTGTCTCCCATTATCCATGTCCCCTGCCAAACTTTTATCAACCATGAACTATGGTTAAGCATGAAGGACATTTTCTGAGGGTTGCTAAACAAAATAAATTCAAGACCAATCTGTGGGGAAACTGGATAACTGATGTGTTCAGTTAATGGAATTTGATGTGGAAATAGATTTTGTTTAATGGCGAGTGAATTGTTTTCTTTTAACATGTTGTTCAGTGTTAATCGTTTGGTGAACAGATCCATTTACTGGGCTTGTTTTGTGAGCATACAATACTGTGGATCTAATCTTGATTTGAATGGATGCAAGGACACAGTATGCCCTGTATGTACACTGGATGCGAAGTTGAACAGACATACAGAATCATCAAAATTTTACCAGGAAGCAATAGCAAGCTTATCACAGTTTGACATGATGCAGGAAAAGAAACCAAATTACAAATTTTGAGCTGTTACACAGAGCCTGACCTCCATTGCAATGCTGGGTACAGCGGGTGGATTTTCCAGTCTGCATGGTCACTCAACACCCACTGGACAAATGCAACACAACATAAGAACATGTTTGTTCCTTGTCAATAGCACCAGAAAATAAGCTTGCTGGTGGAAAGAAGTGTCATAAGATTAATGACAACAGTGAAAAAGGACCTGGATCTCTAGCTTCAGTCTTTTGGCAGCATTGGCAAAACTTAATGATCTTCATCATTATCAATGTAATAACAGCAACGGTTGAAAATACACGTGGACCTCTGTCAATGTAATCAGTCTAATATACCAGCAAGGGCAGAAAGAAGACATAGGTCGCTATCAATATAACCAGTCTAGTGACAGCTATGGAAAAAAGATCAGTATCACTACAAATGCAATAAATCCAATGACAGAAATATATGCAGAAAGTAGATATAGATCACTATCAATGGAATTAGTCTAACTGCCATTAGACTTATTACAATTAGTAATACAGATCTGTCAATGTAGTCAGTCTAATACAACAGCAACTGGATACATGGAATCTCTTTTGTAATGAGTCAAAATGTAAAATTCTTCATAGCACAACAAAAGAATCCTGTAAAGGAATGTCACATGAAAGTGGATAACACAACAAAGAAGATACATTCCTGTAAAAATATGGACCTGGGTATGACTTTTGATAGTTCTTTATCATTTGACACACATATCCAAAAAGTTATCAATAAAGTAAATCTAATGATTTGACTTGTGAAAGGAACATTCTCCTATTTTGATAAAACTGTATCCTTAAATTTCAAAATGGAATGACTGGGGGCGGAAAATGGAGCAAAATTTAGAAAAAGAGGGGGTTAGTTACCACCAAGGACATAGGCAAACAAAGTACAGGACAAGACACAATGCATTTCAACCTCTTGGGTCTTCTTCAGGCAAAACCAAATAACATTTAGGACAGATCTAATTGCAAAGTGAAACGACTGCAGGTGGAAATCTAAACAAATCTTAAATAAATGTTAGAGAACCGCCCAGAGAAACGTGGACAAATGAGTCACAAGACAAAACACAACGCGTTTCGACCTCTTAGGTCTTCTTCAGGTGAGACACAAACAATAAAATAACGAAAATTCACTTAGCTTTGATCGCTTCAGATCGCTTCAGAGTTCAGCGCAAGGAAGAAGGCGTTGAATGAGAACGAGGACACTCATTTAGGACAGTGAAAACAAAGAACGAGAAACCACTTATCTTCTCATATTTGGTGCACAATCGTTTTGATCCGTGCGCCGAATATGAGAAGATAAGTGGTTTCTCGTTCTTCTTTTTTACTGTCCAAATTGTTATTTGTTTTTGCCAGAAGACCAAAGAGGTTGAAATGCATTGTGCCTTGTCCTGTACTTTGTTTGCCTATGTCCTTGGCGGTAACTAACCCTTCTCTTTCTAAATTTTGTATCCTTAAAACTTAACAAAGCAGACATCAGGCCTCATGGGGAATATGCAAATGCTGTATGGTATCCTTACCTAAAAAGACAATCTGCATCAGGCCTCATGTGGACTATGCAAATGTTGTATGACATCCTTATCTTGAAAGACAATCTGTGGCTACTGAAAGGGTTCAAAGAAGAGCTACATGACTGTTGAAAGAATGTAATGGAATTAATTGTGCTGAAAGACGTAAGTATCTCAACTTAAACTCATTAAAAGGCAGAAGATTTTGAGGTGATTTAATTGAGACATCAAATTTTTACTGGTCTAAGACAGTAAGAAACACTGATGTAAGCAAGATTTTTAACAAAACAAATTACAACAACAAAAGAAATTCTGATCTGAACACACTAATGAGCCATAGTAACCTTTAAGAAAAAAAATCACTAACGGAATAGCACAGTTATAGAAAAAACTTCCTCTTCAACTTAAATGACCAAATGGATTACACTTCCTCATGATGTGCACCAATATTAATACATTCAGACATCTTCTATACAGTGACCCGGAATATCTTTTTTCTTTTTTAAAATTTTATTTGATATTTAATACAAATTACAGCACATAAATGTAATCTCATAGACGCATGGAAAATCAATATTGATAAGGACGCCATACAAAGGCCACTAGGTCTGGGCTGTGTAGCCAGCCCCCACCCCCTCCCCTACTACTAATAGTACTATTACTTTTTAGTATCACAACTGCTTCTAACCTCAGGCTTTGCCGGTAGTGATACAATTCAATGGACCCCCTTGTGTGAATCTACTTGATTCGTGCTCTCACGAAGTGCTGTTTTGAGCACTGTGTGCGCCAGTCGTTGACATCAGAGACTGTACGGTCCCTGTTGACATCAACGCAACCTGCATGGGGCCTCTAAACTAGAACTTTGTCCATTATGCACTCACAATCACAGCATCAGTTTCATCAAGGAGGTGTCAATACATGCGGTCTAGTCCATACACATTACACCACATCTACTAAGTTTAGAGACCACAAGATTGAAGGCTCATGGATAAATGAGCTAGTGACTGAGATGAGAGAATTTAAATAATAAGAAGTACTAAATAATACCGGCACTTCATTTACAACAGCAAAAGACAAACGCTTCGTGTTCAAGTTCAAACTCACGATTATTAGTTGGTGACAGTTCTCTGATTCAAACCTTACCCCCTGGATTATGTTCACACTGGAAAATTCACCAAAGACGAGCACAGTTCGGATATGTTAGTTGCTTCTTACCAATTAAGTTTAGTAACTTGTTTTTTCGTGCATCATAGACTCTGAAAGTTCACACGTAGGTCAACTTCCGGTCAAAAGCAACAGAAGGTCCCGCAGGAGCTCGTATACAGTAATGAATAAAGCTAAGTGCGCTATTATTGTCAGATTCCCATGTGGTCTAGTGGTTAGGATTCCTGGCTTTCACCCAGGCGGCCCGGGTTCGATTCCCGGCATGGGAACTTTTTTTTTCCTTCCCTCCGTCCCCGAGAACCACGTCTTCATACAAACCGAAAATTTTTTTTTTTTTTTTTTGGTAAGTAGGTAGGTAGGTAGGTAGGAGCCTCGCGGCTTTCTTGTGCTCCGTCAATTGATATGTCAATGAGCAAGGGGTGTTAATCACAGCGTGTTACAATTACATATATATATATAGAGAGAGAGAGAGACAAGACAAGACAAGACAAAATTCTTTATTTACGAGGATAATAGATAAGCACTAACGTGCTTTTTTACATCCAGTCCTCGCCCTGAGTAGGGACTACAACATGCAGTGAAATCAATTAATGTAAGAAATCAAAGAAGCAAGCAAAGCGGTCATGTAATCATAGAGAAACATCAAATGAAAATAGAAGATGAATGAAAACAAAACAAAAAATAAGAATAATAATAAACAAAACAACAACAAAAATAATAATAACAAAAAAAAAAATAAAATAAAAATGAGAATAATAATAATGAAGAGGAAGGAGAGAGCGGGGTAGGGAGTGAGGTGGGCTGGGGAAACATATGTAAGTGTACTACAACGTACAAGATTGGCATGTATGAAAACAGACAGTCAAGTGAATATGACAAAGTGCGTACATATTTTTGAACACACAAATACACGCACGTTTGCACGCATAGAGAGAGAGAAGAGGAGGAGGAGAGAGAGAGAGAGAGAGGAGAGAGAGAGAGAGGAGAGAGAGAGAGAGAGAGAGAGAGAGAGAGAGAGAGAGAGAGAGAGAGAGAGAGAGAGAGCAAGGCACCACATGCATTCATTTTTCGCAAGGCATGAAAATACGTAGAACGTATTAAGCAAAGTGAGATGACATTGGGGAGGGGGGGGGGGGGGGGGAGAAAAAAAGATAGAGAGAGAGAGAGAGGATGGAAGGGAGAGGGGGAACAGCATGAGATGTAATGATTTGAAATGGAACTGTACTAAAACGTACAATAATTAGCCTGTATAAAATCAGACAGTAAAATGAACATGACAAAATATGTACGGAATTCGGAACATACACCACACGCACAACATGCACAGACAGAGAGAGAGAGAGAGAGAGAGAGAGAGAGAGAGAGAGAGAGAGAGAGAGAGAGAGAGAGAGAGAGGCAGAGAGAGAGAGAGAGAGAGAGATGAGAGAGAGAGAGCGCAGGAGAGAGAGAGAGAGAGAGAGAGAGAGAGAGAAGAGAGAGAGAGAGAGAGAGAGAGAGAGAGAGAGAGAGTGAAAAAAGGGGACAACATATAATCATTTTTCATAAGATTATATCCATATGCACACATATATATACCCACACATACACATATGCACACACACAACACACACACACACACACACACACACACACAACCACACACACACACACACATATATATATATATATACATATATATATATATATATATATATATATATATATATATATATATATATATATATATATATATATACCCACACATATACATATACACACATACATGTACATACATACATACACGCACACACATACACATGCATGCGCACACGTACATATATATATACACACATACATACATACATACAAACATACTACATACATACACACACACTGGTGATATATATATATATATAATATATATATATCAAGATACTTGATACATGAAAAAAAAAGAAGAAAAAAAATTAGAAAAGACAAATTGGTTAAGTACATAAAAATGGGATGATTTATGCTTTTGAGATTACTTGGTATTACTTATGGGTTTTTTTTTATTTTTTTTTTATTTATGCTTCTTTTTTTATTATTTTTTACCGCAGAAGATGGGTAAGGTAAGTGTTTTTGAAAGTTGTGGTACAATGGATTTGTTTGATGTATTCTGGAAGGGAGTTCCACAAAGAGGTTCCCGAGTACGTTAGACTTGATTTAAATAGGTCAATTCTGGGGATTGGGATATGGAGTGTGTGGGAGTTTCTCGACGAGACTTTTGAGAATCGTCTCATTAAAGTTGTTGGAGCATTCCCGGTCAGAGAGAGAGAGAGAGGAGAGAGAGAGAGAGAGGAGAGGAGAAGGAGGGGAGAGAGAGAGAGAGAGAGAGAGAGAGAGAGAGAGAGAGAGAGAGAGAAGAGAGAGAGAGAGAGAGGAGAGAGAGAGAGAGAGAGAGAGAGAGAGAGAAGATTGGTATGAGAAACGTCTCAGTCATCAAAGTCAAATTCTATGTCTTTAAAACTTACATCTGCATCAAGGAGGCTTTTAAAGCTGTTAAGAGTGTCAGTAAGTTTAATGTTAGTCGGAAGAGAATTCCATTTGCTAACTACTCTGATAGCAAACGAATTTCTCCTTAGGCTTGTGTTAGAATACCGAACAAACAATTTGCCTTCATTGCCTCTTGTGATATCAGACTTACTCACTTGGAATAAAGAGTTAAAATCAATATCGTCAACTTGGTGAAATATTTGATATGCTTGGATCAGATCCCCTCTTACCCTTCTGGCTTTTAGAGATGGTAACTCAAGATATCTTAGCCTGACTGCCTAAGTCATGTCTCTGCATTCTGGTAGTATCTTAGTCGCTCTTCTCTGGACCTTTTCTGCCGACGCTGATTGTCTCTTAAGCAGTGGGTACCAGACAACATTTCCGTACTCCACATGTGGTCTGATAAGCGCTTTGTACAGGAATATGTCTTTATCAATAAAGGAGAAAGACCGTCTAATCAACCCAATCATTTGGTTGGCTTTACTAATCGCTTTTTGTATTTGTGGGTCAAAACTAAGATCGCAGTCAAAGGTAACGCCAAGGTCTTTTTCCTCGGAGTATTTTTGAACCGTTTCATTTGAATCACCAATTTTCATTGTGTAGTCATTTTCGGGATTTTTCTTACCTATGTGCATTACCTAACACTTTTGGACATTGAAATACAAGTTCCACTTATGCGACTACTCCTGCACGTTGTCAAGGTCCTTTTGGATATCAGGATAATAGACAGTCACCGTAAATCTTCGTATCGTCGGCAAAAATTTTGCACATACTCGATATTACGTCCGGTAAGTCATTAATAAATATAGTAAAAAGGACTGGGCGCAGAATGCTTCCCTGTGGGATGCCACTTAAAACTGGTTTGTCCGAAGAGTATGCCGACCCTACCCTCACCCTCTGTCTTCGGTCAGTCAGAAAGTCCTCGATCCAGTCTAGGAGGGAGCCGTCAATTCCATAATTTTTCAACTTGATCAGTAGTCTTTTATGCGGTACCGAGTCAAAGGCTTTACGGAAATCTAAATACACTATATCTATTGATTTTTTTGTCATCAGTAAGTAAAGTTAAATCATCCATGACTTGGATCAGCTGGGTCATGCAAGATCTTTTTTTTCGAAAACCGTGTTGACAGTCCACAAAAAGTTTAAAATCATGAAAATATGTCACAATAACACCCCTCACAATTGACTCCAGTACTTTGCATGTAACACAAGTTAGGCTGACTGGCATATAGTTACCCGGGTCCTTTTTTTCTTTTTAAGTTTCAAAACGGAGTGGCTGAGGGCGGAAAATGAAGCAAAATGTAGAAAGAGAGGGGGTTAGTTACCGCCAAGGACATAAACAAACAAATTACAGGACAAAACACAATGCATTTCGACCTCTTGGGTCTTCTTCAGGCAAAAACAAATAACATTTAGGACAGTGAAAACGAAGAACGAGAAACCACTTATCTTCTCATATATGAGAAGATAAGTGGTTTCTCGTTCTTCGTTTTCACTGTCCTAAATTAATATTATTTGCTTTTGCCTAATAATTATGAGAAGATAAGTGGTTTCTCGAGGTTTGTAGGTGGTGTGCTGCATATGTTGAATCAGAACACGCATCTCTGAGTGTCAACATGGATGTCGTGCAAAAAGGTCTTGTGTGACTCAACTTTTAGAAGTGATGGAAGACTTCACAAAGGAGATAGATAAAGGAGAGAATATAGATGTTTTGTATTTAGACTTTAGAAAAGCATTCGATTCAGTACCACATGAAAGACTTAAAAAAAAATTAGAGTGTCCTAAATTAATATTATTTGCTTTTGCCTAATAATTATGAGAAGATAAGTGGTTTCTCGAGGTTTGTAGGTGGTGTGCTGCATATGTTGAATCAGAACACGCATCTCTGAGTGTCAACATGGATTTCGTGCAAAAAGGTCTTGTGTGACTCAACTTTTAGAAGTGATGGAAGACTTCACAAAGGAGATAGATAAAGGAGAGAATATAGATGTTTTGTATTTAGACTTTAGAAAAGCATTCGATTCAGTACCACATGAAAGACTTTTTAAAAAATTAGAGTCTTATGGAATAATAGGAAATATACTTGGTTGGGTTAGAGACTTTTTATCAAAAAGAACTCAGAAGGTAAGGATTGGTAGTTCCTTCTCTCATAGTGCTGATGTTATTAGTGGGATACCACAAGGCAGTATTTTGGGACCAATATTATTTACAGTGTTTATAAATGATCTCCCTGTAGAATTAAAGAGTACATGTAAAGTCTTTGCAGATGACACAAAACTGTATAACTCTCCAAAATGGCATAAGGAATTACAAAAGGATATTGAAACATTAGTACAGTGGTCTGATACTTGGAACCTATATTTTAATGCAGAAAAATGTAAAAGTACTTCATATTGGTAAAACAAACCCACAAAAGGAGTATATAATGAAAATTGGGGGCAAGGAAATAAAAGTATCTAAATGTGAAGAAGAGAAAGACCTAGGTGTGACTTTTGACAAAAATTTACTATTTGACAATCATATTGTAAATAGTATTAATAAGGCTAACAGAATGATTGGAATAATAAAAAGAACCTTACATTTATGGAAAAGGACACTTTTTTGCAATTATATAAGACACTAGTTAGACCTGTTCTTGAATATGGCAACACTGTATGGTATCCAATGCTAAAGAGACAATCAGAAGCTCTAGAACAGGTACAAAGAAGAGCAACCAAGATGATTCATAATATAAAAGATTACTCATATCAGGAAAGATTAAAATATCTGCAACTTCCAACACTTAAGGCAAGAAGAATAAGAGGAGACTTGATTCAAGCATACAAGATATTTAATGAAATTGATGATGTTGATAAAGCATGCTTTTTTTTGTACACGCAGAAGAATGTTACAAGGAACAGTGAAGATAAGATATTTAAACAATATTCTAGAACGAATTTAAGAAAATTTACTTTTACTAATAGAGTAACCAACTTTTGGAATAAACTAACACTTAACATCAAACGTGCACCTAGTATTAATGTTTTTAAGAACCCCATAGATAAACATGAATTATTAACAAAAATTAGATATGAATTTGATGGATAATAGGTCTGAGCTAGCCTATGACTGGACCAACGGTTACGAAAAAAAAAAAAAGGATATATACATACAGAAGGGGCGTAAATAGCCTAAATAGGCTAAGTTGTATTTGATACAACGCCCCCTGATCCTGATCCTGATCCTGATCCTGAACAGCACACGAGTGACTCAGCGACAGTACAGTGTCTCCTCTGGTGGGTTGCCTTATGATGACTTGACATGGACCGCTCCCTATAGGTTTCCGGTTTCGTAGCTGTGGCGAGACAAGTCAAAATATGGTGGTGGACAGGGGGTTGAATGAGTGGCACTGAGGTGGCATGGAAGAGAGCACTGAGACATTGTACAAGCCCATTTTCGTACGGTATTGAACCTATATTCGCCAGCCCTTGTTTCATTAACCCATTCTTTCGGAAGGTGTAAAATGAGAATTTTTCTTTCATTTCCTTTCTTCTTGTCTTTGAAATCACTGTATTTTGTTGCTCTGTTGGGTATAGTACTTTTCAAGTGCTCAAGGCTTTTACCTTACAAGTCACAGACATAATGTATTCAAAGTCGTGAATTTTATGTTGTTTGCGGTACGAAATGCGCTCAGACAGAAGGGTGTACTAGCGCATACGCGCACAAGTAAGAAGGGAGATGGGAGGGATGTTGTGGTGGCGGTAGGTGGCGGCGGTGCGGGGGCGGGTGGGGGAGTGGTGGTGGTGTGGTGGTGGTGGTGGTGGTGGTGGGTGTGTGTGGTGTGTGTGGGGTGTGTGTGTGGTGGTGTGTGTGTGTGTGTGTGTGTGTGTGTGGGCGGGCGCGCGGCGCGCAAACGCGAGAGTAGTGTGTGTGGCGGTGTGTATGGGGCCTATGTGCGCGTGCGTGCGTGCATTCGTGGTTGCACGGTGGTGTGTGTGGTGGTGTGTGGTGGTGGGGGGGGGGGGGGGGTATGTATGCGTGCATGCGCCATATAAGAATGTTTGGGACACGGTTTCAGTTCAGTTCCCAGTTCAGTGGTTTATTTAATGTCTTTTCATTGCCAGATATTAGACACTTATTTAAAAAAAAAAAATCCACACTCAACTTATCATCCATTTTAGTACTTTCAAATCCACATTTGATATATGCATATTTACGAAAGTGAAATACCTTAGTGGTAAACAAATTGTTGTGATCTTTACACAAATTTCGCAACTTGTGACTGCGAAATAACCATGGCAATGCCAGCAACATATGAACCGTGTAGGACAGTATTGGCATTATCAAAGTCATTCATCTCAATACCTTTCTCCTGATAGAGCGAGGTCAACACTGAGCATTTAAACAAAAGCTGATGCACATAAATGTTTTCTCTGCAGACACAAGTAATACCATGAGAATATTTTGTGTTCCATGTATTCAGCCTCAATTTATGAATTAATCTAACAATGTGCCTTAGGCACGATGGCAAGTAGCCATTTATTGACTAAAATTCCGCTTATGTATATACTTGTCCATAATTTGGATTAATTCACAAGAGGACAAATCTAAGGGATAGTGTAATAAATTTTCAGCGTTTCTATTTGCTCCTTGCTCTTTCTTTTGCAAGACTGTCTGTCTATTTCATTCCACTTTATACCACAGTGAGATGGGACCCGATAAAAATCAATTCTTATGCCTAGAGTTATGAAACAATGCAGTGAATGTTTCATTTCAAAAAGCAAATCTTGGGACACGGCTTCAGAAGCAGTGCGTGTGTGAGACTCGATCGTCTCCCACAAGATTCACGTTGTTCGTAATGAAATTGATGTGGATGACATTCGCTTGTAACAACACTCGCCAGCCCGCCCTGTCTCCATGTGTACATCTCCATTTGAACAATCATGTTTGCATGATGGGATTGACGTAACCCAAAGCCATGCCCCATATCCGACACAGCGCGAACACACCAGTGACACACGAACGTGAACAAACAGATGTTTGTGAAGCAATATGTTGTAAAACTGGCTGCCGGATCTCTGAGAGAGAGGAGAGAGAGAGAGAGAGGAGAGAGAGAGAGAGAGAGAGAGAAGGAGAGAGAGAGAGAGAGAGAGAGGAGTGGGAGGGGGAAGGGGGGTGGGGTCATCACTGAGTCGTAGTCTGGCAGTATTGCGACTACGCCCTTTTCTTTGCTAAAAATAAGTTACACTGAAGCTGGGAACATAAACTTGGGATATAAATGTTTACTACACATATTCAGTGTGTGTGTGTCACTGACAATGTGTGTGTGTGTGTGTGTGTGTGTGTGTGTGTGTGTGTGTGTGTGTGTGTGTGTGTGTGTGTGTGTGTGTGTGTGTGTGTGAGAGAGAGAGAGAGAGAGAGAGAGAGACAGAGACAGAGACAGAGACAGAGACAGAGAGAGATGATGGTGATGGCCATCATCATCATCATCATCATCAGCAGCAGCAGCAGCAGCAGCAGCAGCAGCAGCAGCAACAGCAGCAGCAGCAGCAGCAGCAGCAGCAGCAGCAGCAGCAGCAGCAGCAGCAGCATCACAATAACCACCACCACCACCACCACCACCACCACCACCTTTATCATCACCATCATCATTATCATCATCCTCATTTTTATTTCCAAAGGCAGATAAGTAAATATCCATCCACCCACCTGGTCCTTGCCATTGAAAGGAATTAAACGCAATGCGCTTTTAAAACTAAACAAACTGACAAAAGACAATGACATATATTTAGAGACTGATATAAGAACTCATACAGTAGCCAGATTGTAATTCCTTATCAACATTAAAAGAAAAAAGACAGACAGACAGACTGACAGACAGACAGACAGATTCGCTGAAAGAAAGAAAGAAAAACATGAACAAACAAAAACAAAAACAATTTTTCTCTATCAACATTTTCCTATCACACATCCTCGGGGGAAGGCTTCGAAGCACAGTTTTAATATGAGTCCGTGTGAACATCACCACCGCTCTCCCTCGCTGCGCTCTTTCGCCTTATCCTCCTCCCCTCCCCCTCCTTTTTTTCCTTCCTCCAACCCTATTTCTTCTTCCTCTTCTTCCTAAAATACTGGTTCACTCAAAAACGAGTAGGTCACCAGCGCGCATGTTAAAAAGTAAAATAAAATAACATAAAATAGTGCGACTCAGACTGTTGGCCCCTGGAGCAAATTTGGCAACAAGGGGTCGCACTCGATATTCAAGAAGTTAAAAGCAATGGCCAAATTCAGGCCCAGGTAACAGTAAAATATCTGGGGAAATAAAAAATAGAAAAACATCAATATGCAGATCTCAAAACTGTTGTATCAATTTGTTTTTTTAAAAGAGATTGCATTTTTGGCAATCTTGATGGCACCCGGCAGTGAGTTCCACAGCCGTACAGAACTGGGATAAAAAGAATGTAAGTGGCTGTCAATATTTGATGCAGGTATGGTATAACATTGACCGCCACTCTTGGTGCTACTTTTATTCAATACTAGTTGTTCCATTGGAATATCAATTACTTTAGCTCTGCCTTTGAAGAAGATGTTAAGTTTAATAAAAGCTCTTCTCTCTTCTAAGGGTTTCCATTCTAATTTCCTCATGTTCTTCCTAGTATTCCCCTTTTCTCTGATGTGGTTCCCTGTTACGAACCGTGCTGCTCTCTTCTGAATCTTTTCGAAGTTATCAATGTCCTTTAGATGGTAAGGATCCCAAACTGAGCAACCATATTCCAGTACTGGTCTAACCAGTGTTTTGTAGCAGTCGTCTTTAACCTTTTGGGGGCAGTCATTGATATTCCTGTATAAGAAAGCTAAGATGTTATTTGCTTTCTTACATACTAAATTGTAATGTTCTTTCCATTTGAGACGACTATCTATAATCACGCCTAAATATTTTGCAGCATTAGTTTCTTTAAGAATAGTATTATGAATAGAATAATCTGATCTAATTGGTGAGCGTTTGCTACATATACGCAACACTTGGCACTTTTGGGGATGAAATTCCATTTTCCAAGTTCTTTCCCACTCTTGTAAAGCGTTTAGATCTTCTTGTATTTACCCTCCTCATTGTTCGCCAACCGTCCTACTTCCTTGTAAACCTACGACATGCTGATTATTTGGGCAGCCACTTAATATCAGTGCTATGTGATCCCTTCCTCCCCTCTCCACCCTCAAGTTTTACAATGCAGAACCATCAAAATGGTGATGTCAGTAGAGAGAGAGAGAGAGAGAGAGAGAGAGAGAGAGAGAGAGGAGAGAGAGAGAGAGAGAGAGAGAGAGAGAGAGAGAGACAAGACAAGACAAGACAAGACAAGACAAGACAAACTTCTTTATTTACGAGGATAATAGATAAGCACTGATGTGCTTTTTTACATCCAGTCCTCGCCCTGAGTAGGGTCAACAATATAAAATAAAAGGTAACAAAGCATGCCAAAATGACTAGAACTACAATACAATACGGGATTAAAATTTTAAAGAGAGAGAGAGAGAGAGAGAGAGAGAGAGAGAGAGAGAGAGAGAGAGAGGAGAGAGAGAGAGAGAGAGAGAGAGAGACGCAGGAGTGAAGGGAGTGCGGGGGTAAGTCTGCAGAGAGAGAGAGAGAGAGAGAGAGAGAGAGAGAGAGAGAGAGAGAGAGGGTGGGGGAGAAAGAGGCGAGAGTGGGTGCGATAAGAGAGCATGTTTAGAACAATCTGACAATCAAAAAATTCCAAAGAGAGACAAGACAATTGATTTTGAAGCACCGGGGGAGGGGGGGGGGGGGGGGATAGAAATAAAGCACAAATGGAGGTGGGAAATGCATAATGATAGCCCAGTCGCCACGGGTAGGAGGGGATGTCATATGGATAATAAATCAAGTCATTCCAGCAGAACCGTGAGAGAGAGAGAGAGAGAGAGAGAGAGAGAGAGAGAGAGAGTCACATAAGAATACAAGCATATCGACAAGAGGGCAGGAGGTAGTAGGAAACACACACACACACACACACACACACATATATATATATATATATACATGTACTCATATAAGACATACTTACTAAACAAAATAACATACATGTGCATTTCAAGTACAAAAACACTTTCTAAATAGTCAGGTACATACATAAGGCAAAGACGGTGGTGGTGATTGGTGGTGGAGTCATGGCGGAGCATGCAAGTACTGGCACATAAGATGGTTGAAATAATGGTGTTTGAATGTTGATATGCATTGGCGTTGTTTGGTTGATTCAGGGAGCGAGTTCCATTGACAGGGACCTGAATATGTTAAACTGGATTTGAATAAGTCAATTCTAGGAACAGGGACATGAAGTTTGGGTAGAGTCCTTGAGGAATTTATTGAGAATCTGTGAACTAATGTTGAGGGTGCCTTCCCAGACACAATCTTGTGCATTATGATCCCTTTGTTGTATTCTAATCTCAGACTTAATGGGAGAACTTGAATTTTTTTTTTATTATTATTTTTTTTTTTGCTGTCCCAACCTCTGCGCCACCTCAGAGGCAGTGCACCCACGCCGCTCATTCCGACACCCCGTCCACAGCCACAGCCCGGTTGGCCCCGCCGCAGCCCCGGCACCGGCAATCCACAGGGAGCAGTCAATGTCAAGCCGTCAAGAGGCAACCCACCGGAGGAGACACTGCACTGCTGCCGAGTCACTTCGGTGGTGTTCAGTGGCGCCTGTTCTGATCTAACATACGCAGGACACCACCTACTAAGCCCCCTACTGACGACAATAATTGCTTAGTCACGGAGCCGGCGTGAGTGAGCTCTCCCTCCGGAGGGCGCCACCACGTCCGTCCAACGACAGCCCCCATGGACTCGCCGATACCGGTGACCCCGACGGAACCAAAGCAAGGCCACAGACGTGGAGAGGACATCGAAATTAAGGTAATCATGAAAGCAGGGCATGAAGGGCCACAGAATTTGAGACATTTTTTTTTTAATGCTGATCGATGAGAATGAGGATGATTAAGATGATGCTATGGATTTCCATTTCGGTCTGAGACTACATGACAGGGCTGTACTCTACGCTTCCTTTCATAATATATCCCGGCGTCAACCAGGCCCGAGAGATACAGGCACCTGCAGTGTTGGTCAGGAAATTTGAGCAACACTCTCAGAAACGCATCCATTAAGTGGATGAAACTCGACTGTGTGGTCCCAGTCTTCCCAACTGAGTCCGCAGCAACTCAACTCTGGGTAGGAGCCGGTCGGGGCAGAAAAACCCACATGACTTCTGATGGGATTCGAACCCACGACCTCCCAGCCGGGAGTCCGCGACGCTAACCACTTCGCCACGGCGGCTGGTTAGAACTTGAATCTTTTTATAGTCCGAGTCAAGAAGACTACTGCTTTTTAGGAGGACTAATTTGAGTGCTCGCTTGTGTAGGCTTAACAATGGTTTGAGAGTGTTAGCGCTAGCACAGTCCCATAGAGTAGATCCATAGTCTATGTATGATTGAATATGAGCCTGGAAAAGAGCTTGCGTGAATGCAGGTCGAGGAAGCGTTTGATTTTGGAGAGTTGATAAACTTTTTGTGAAACTTTTTTGCCTATAGTGAGGTTATGTGAGCTTGCCAACTCATATTGTTATCAATTGTTATTCCTAGCACTTTGAGGCATGTAACCTGTTCAACGGGTTCATTTTTAAGATGTACAGGAGGAAACTTAAGAGTGAGATTTTGTCTTTTTTGCCTGGTTGTGATAAGCATGGATTTAGTTTTTTGAGGGTGAAGCGACATGTGATTTAGTTCAGTCCATTTGACGAGGTCATTAGCACTTTCTTGTAAAGTGTGTGCAAGAACAGTAACATTAGAATGATTTGTATGTATTGTTGTATCATCAGCAAAGAGTTCACAGGTGGATGTGATATGGAGAGGTAAATCATTGATGTAAACTGTGAACAGTAAGGGACCCAGGATAGGCCTTGTGTCATCCTCCCCTTTTTAGATGGTTGCAGTTGTCGACTGAATGTATTTTGACACATCTGAGACAGGGAGAAGAGGTAGATGAACCATGCAACTACCGGAGGGATTTCATTTGTTTATGCACGGACGAAGGAATTGCCAGCGTCATGAGCCGGCATTCCAAAGATAACCCCTGACGAAGGGCAAGGACACTCTCCTCCTACGCGAAGCAATGACGACATTCGCATAAGTTAGGCAGATAGAGCTTTAAAATTTACATACTATTCTATAACGGCACAATTTTGGTGCTATACGTTTGTCCAAGAGAATCTAACGGTGTTATAGTGTAATACAAAAAGCATATTAACAACAAATGTTTTCATTTTGGATAAATTCGGAAATGTAACTTTTTTGCACTACCGTCCTTCTCCCCCTAAACCATAATGGAATATTCCGTATTTTCTAAAAATAAAGTCCCAACGAACCAATCGCGTGCACGAACAATAAACCGCGTGAACGAGCAGTCTGCTGGAGTACGGTTTATGTGAATCATATGTCTGGCAATCGATGCGGCTGCCTTGCCAGGAGGTGCAGTGACCATTGAGTTCTGGCATCACCATGTGTTTGAGTGCTACCATGTGCGTCTATGGGGTTTTGTTTGCTGTCGTTTTCTTGCCTGAAGCGTGGAGTGTTGGTGAGTCCACTGATTAGATGTAGCGTAGTTAGAGCAATTTTTGATGATTGTATACAGTCCAGGTCAGTATGCCGAAATAGTGTGAATGACCCTTGGCCGAAGAGAAAGTATATCTCATCCACAAGACCTAGGAGCTGTATGTTTGAAGATCTAGCGAACTGGATATAGTAATTTATTCAACAACGAGTAGCCGCAGGGAAAGAGGTAACATAACATTTGGGTTCGTCAGATTGTATTCTTTTTAATCCTTTTTTTAAAAATATTTTTATACAAGCATACATTATATACAGAGATAAGACAAAAAATTGGTGAGAGTGGGGAGTGGGAAGGACATAGGATGGGGAGAGGGGAAGGTGAGGGGTGGAAATTTGAGGGAGGATGAAAAGAGAGGGAGATTCTGTTGATATTTTGATATTATTAGTATTTAAAGTTATTGAACAAACATGAATTGAATGTTGTTGTTTTTTCTTTACCGATGACTTTTTGTTAATATTGGATGCAAGCATGTTTTCAAAACATCTGAAGCTCCATGAGGTGTATTTAAATGAGATTTATTTTTCTCCTGTTGCTGTGTTGACATTGATCATGTTCAAGAATGTGTGTATGTTTTTTAAATTCATCAACTCAATAGGGAAAAGACAAGATCCTGAATTTAAGGTTAACTGACAAGTTATGTCATGGTTTCAAATGGGTAACTGTGAGCGGATATTAAAAGCAGAGCAAAAACAGAATTACTGAACTTCCACATCAAAGAACAAACAAATTACAAAACAAACACAATTTGTTCTGGCCTGCTTGGTTTTCCTCAGGCAAGACATTTTCGCATGCTTGCACACACACACACACACACACACACACACACACACACACACACACACACACACACACACACACTTGAGTGAGTATGCATATATCTAGATATTTTTTTATAGATCAAAATCCGTAAGAAATTTTATCATCAATCATTTTCAAGAACACATAGTTTTTAAAGCATAGGAAAATTATGCTTAAAAGATAAGACAAAAGGACAGAATGAAGCAAAAATATGCAAGAAAAAAAAAGTGTATTGGAGATTATGAATTGGGAAGGGGCTGGGTGGGACAGATGGAAAAGGATGACGATTTACATTAAGAACAACAACATATAATTCATTGATATATTAACAAACAAGTCAAACAAGTCATCAGTACTCATTGTAACACCACAAGAACCATACCATCATCATCACCAACACCATCGTCAATGACATTAACAATGAAGAGGATTTTCATGTGCATTTTATCTGCACATACTCAGACACAGACAGACAGACACACACACACACACACACACACACACACACACACACACACACACACACACACATACTACACTACACTCACATGCGCACATGCACACTCTTATTTGCACATGCATGCACAGACTCACATACACATACACACACATATATTCACACACACACACACACACACACACACACACACACACACACACACACACACACACACCATGACAGCTAATTATATCACAGTGAAACATCAATAGAAACAAACCAAGAAATTCTTATGTACAAAACACAAGAAGATAAGGTAAGATAAGGTAATGTTGCTTATAGCCCAGCTGACCGTAAAGGGCCACATCAGGTCTGTCACAACGTTAAAATCAACTCACAAGTCAGTCATTCACACAATTCTTTAAAATACATCTTATGAAAACCCATCCGAAATTTTGTTAAAAATCTTTCCACTGTAAAATCTCAGATCTGATGAAAAATGTTAATCTCTTTCAAGAACTCAAAGATGGCATCAGGCGGAACATCTCTGAACATAACAAGGTTTTCATGGAATCTGCTGTAAAATGTTTGTGTCTCACATCATGCAAGTCAAAACAAAAAACCCACCCAACCCAAACCAACCAACCCCCAAAATATTTTTTATGGGATGTCAATTTGAATAGATCTAAACAAAATGTTCCTGGGGGGGGGGGGGGGGGGGGGGGGGGGAAGGGGGGGAAGAATCTTTCAAAAGGAAGGAAGTTTTATTTGGAGGCCCTTTTATGGATGGTTTCACATACTCAGGATTATTGCGATTCTTTATCATTATTGTTATTGTTGTTGTTGTTGTTGTAATCATCGTCATTATTATTATTATTATTTTATTATTATTATTATTATTGTTATTGATATTTTTATAAGTATTATTATTATTTGTTTGAGGTTACTCACAAGGTGAAGAGGTAAATCATGTTCCTGTCTGCTGGATCCGATATGAAGCGTTTAGTCATTTGCCTTTGTGTTTGATTGCATTTATCCATTTTAACGAAACCACCGAAATCGATATTTTGATACCAGTCCAGACTAATGCGCCAAATGGTTCAAGCCTGTGGAAAGGAAGTTGGGGAGAGGGGGTTTATTCTGGTTATGTTTATGTTCTGTGGTTTGAAAACGGAGAAAAAGCTTAACACGCGCATGTGTACATAATAAATTAATTGCGTGGTAATGAACCATATGCGAACCACAGCGCCATGATCGGTAGCGAATGAAAGATCGTATTGATCGACTGACCACCAATGGCCATGAACTGCTGGTTACCCCCCCCCCCCCCCCCCCCCCCCCCCCCCCCCCCCCCCCCTCATCCTCCGTCCCCAGTGGTCACTGATCTCAAAACCGCTAAAGAAAAGGTGTACGTGATTACACTGCTGGCACAAAACCAATGGATGAGGCCGGTTACTACGCGATCGGATCGAGCATCACTAGCGAGTGAGTCACTAGCGATTTCGCCATCATCGCCGGAGGCTGCAGTGTGGTCGCCGCCGTGTGCGATGACGCACGTGCCGACACAAGAAAGACAGACAAGACACGGAGCGAGGTCGGAAAGCCGGCGAGAAGCTGGAACTGATCCATAGAAATTTGGGCGGGTGCCCGCTACCACTAGGTCTAGCTGTTACAGTCGTTGCTGGCGCCCACCGTAGGAATTCTGGCCTGGAGAGAGAGAGTGAAAGAGAGAGAGAGAGAGAGAGAGAGAGAGAGAGAGAGATGTCTGGCTGGAGAGAGGGAGGGAGAAAGAGAGAGAGAGAGAGAGGGAGAGGTGGCAACAAGAGGCAAAAAGGAAATTAGGGGGTGGTTGGGTGGTGGGGTGGCCGGGTATGGAGTATGTGTGTGTGTGGTGTGTGTTGTGTGTGTGTGTGAGGGGTGGTGGGGGGGGGGGGGGGAGGGTAAGGGAGCTAACGGACG
Source organism: Conus ventricosus (assembly GCA_018398815.1). NCBI lineage: Eukaryota > Metazoa > Mollusca > Gastropoda > Neogastropoda > Conidae > Conus > Conus ventricosus. The sequence continues at coordinate 52,672,306 of CM031595.1, forward strand.
CGAACGGGCAGGCAGCTTGGCCTATGACCAAGACGATCGAAGGACTTGTCATCTGTACAAACACACGGCTATGATGATTCACCCAATCTGTGTGGTATATATTGTACCTAACTGTTAGTTACCGTCATTTGTACGGTTATGATGATTCACCCAGTGTGAGTATAAGCTCTGCATCTAACCGGTTACAGAGAGAGTGAGTGGAGGGAGCCGGCGAGGGGAAAGAAATGGGGAGTAGTGCACAAACAATTAACATAAAGTGTTTGAAACGCGCGCGAGCGCACGTGCGTGCATGCGTGCGTGCATGCGTGCGTGCATGCGCGCGCGCGCGTCTGTGTGTGCCGCCAAGGGAAAGGAATAGGTTATAGTACAAAAGTAGTCAGCATTAATTTAGTTTATACGAGCGTGCGTGCACGCGTGCGTCCGTGTGCGCGCGTGCGCGCGTGCGCGCGCGCGTGCGTGCGTGCTTGCGTACTTCGTGCGCACGTGTGTGTGTGAACGTGAACATTTTAGAGAGAGACAGAGACAGAGAGACAGACTCAAATTTTGTGCAGAAATTATTCATTTCTCTACCCAGTCGTCATGGATCGATCAGCATTAACAAAAACAAAAAACAAACACAAGACCAAACAAACAAACAAGTCTGCAAGGTCTGTCTGGCATCATCAGCACAACAGGCGTTACGAAAGTCGTTGAATCTCAGGCTTCCGTCTATCTGATTTCCCACTTATCGCACATTAGCCTTCTCTTTTCTTTTCTTTTCTGTATTTTTTTCCTTCGCAAGCCGAGCGGCCGTAGGCCTTCGTAAATGCAATTGCGTCAGTGAAATTATTATCGCTGACAACTGAACGTGCTGTGTTTACACAGTATACATACTTGCGTCAGAGACCGTTAGAGACCCTGCTCCCGTTTCTCGCTCGGCCGTCTCTCTTCTTATCTGTCTTACCTTCCTTTTTATCTCCCCCCCCCCCTCCACTTCCCCGCCTTTCACTCCCCACCTTCCTCCCTTCTCTCCCCCCCCCCCTCACGTCACGTGGTGTCGTCCTAATTTCTTAAGCTGTCGGGAGAGTTCACATCGTGGAAGAAGACCCTTCTCGAAACAAACAAAACGAACAGTAAAGTAAAACAAACCAGCAAACAAATACAAAACAAAAACAAAACGAAATGTCTTCGTCCCCAAAGTGGCGAACACAGAAATCCTCTCTCTCTCTCTTCTCTCTCTCTCTCTCTCTCTCTCTCTCTCTCTCTCTCTCTCTGTCTCTCTCTCTCTGTGTGTCTGCCTCTGTCTGTCTGTCTGTCTGTCTGTCTGTCTGTCTGTCTGTCTTCTCTCTCTCTCTCTCTCTCTCTCTCTCTCTCTCTGTGTGTCTGTCTGCCTGCCTGTCTGTCTCTCTCTCTCTCTCTCTCTCTCTCTCTCTCTCTCTCTCTGTCTGCCTGTCTGTCTGTCGTCTGTCTCTCTCTCTCTCTCTCTCTCTCTCTCTCTCTCTCTCTCTCTCTCTCTCTCTCTCTCTCACACACACACACACACACACACACACCACACACACACACAGTGTACACTTTAGCAGGAATTGTATTTGTATATCGAGCTCTGTCGGTTACAGAGAAAGTACCGGTGTTGACAGGTACAATAAACAATATTGTGATCGCCAGTTTTCTTCGTTCAGCTCCCAACACAATGCAGCTGAATGCGTTTGAATTGAAAGGCTTTACGCCTCCTTTCTCTCGCTCTGCTGCTGCTACAGCTACTACTACTAGTATTACTACTACTACTACTTGTAGTAGTTGAACAAAAATAAGGAGGGGGGGGGGGGGGGGGGGGGGGGGGGCAGACGACACAGACTAACAAACCGATACCAATCTGTGTGCTAAACTGTAAATTCAGACTTGCGGGTGCCAGCTGCTACTGCTACTGGTGCCACTACTATTACCAGACGAAGATGGAAAAAAAAAAGAAAAGAAAAAAAGCCTACAGACTACACACACTAACAAACCACAGTCCATGAGCTGTAAGTACAGACTTGCAAACGGATGCCAACTTCTGCCACGACTACAGCTACAACTAGACGAAGACGCACGTTAAGTTAAAAAAAGAAAAGAAAAGAAAAGAAAAAGAGAACAGACTGTACAAACTAACAAACGGGTACCTGCCAATGTGTTTTAAGTACAGACTAACAAACGGATGTCAGACTGGCCATGAGACAGATTGCCAGCAGACTAATGGATAGTCAAGTGAGGAAGCCAGACACTGACGATTTTTGAAAGCTGAGACAGTTGATTTGTCTACAGCGTATAGCCTAATCAGTGTTGCCATGGACTGCCACACCATCGTTTACGGTTGCCGTGGCAACCAGAGACCCATCTGTCAGGCAGCGCAGGTCCCAAGAGGATGTTCTCGGTGGCATCATGCCAACCGCCATTAACACCTTATGCTTGGAGCTGTAGCCATGGTGACATCATCAGGATAAATGAATGAGTCACATTAATGAAGATCTTGCAGAAGAAAACTCTCGTAAACTTTACGTAAACACACACACACACACACACACACACACACACACACACACACACACCTCTCTCTCTCTCTCTCTCTCTCTGTCTGTCTGTCTGTCTGTCTGTCTGTCTCTGTCTCCCTCTCTCTCTTTTTCTCCACCCACTGGCCCCCCTCTCGCACACCTAGTGATTAAGAGAAAGAAACAAAAAATCATTCACTTTTAGTAAAAAAACGTACAAACAGACAAAAGGGTCTAAAAGTCAGAGTGACCCCAGTGTGAACCTGGCCGTGACTCACTGGTTTATTATAGGGAGGGAAGATCGAGGAGACAGCAGCTCTCGACTGACACAGAAAAAGAGCACAAAAGCTGCTATCATGCCAACCGCCATTAACACCTTATGCTTGGAGCTGTAGCCATGGTGACATCATCAGGATAAATGAATGAGTCACATTAATGAAGATCTTGCAGAAGAAAACTCTCGTAAACTTTACGTAACACACACACACAACACACACACACACACACACACACACACACACACACACACACACTCTCTCTCTCTCTCTCTCTGTCTCTCTCTCTCTCTCTCTCTGTCTGTCTGTCTGTCTGTCTCTCTCCCTCTCTCTCTTTTTCTCCACCCACTGGCCCCCTCTCGCACACCTAGTGTTTAAGAGAAAGAAACAAAAAATCATTCACTTTTAGTAAAAAAAAACGTACAAACAGACAAAAGGGTCTAAAAGTCAGAGTGACCCCAGTGTGAACCTGGCCGTGACTCACTGGTTTATTATAGGGAGGGAAGATCGAGGCGACAGCAGCTCTCGACTGACACAGAAAAAGAGCACAAAAGCTGCTCGCCCTAGCCCACCGAAGAGGAAATAAACAATAATGCCTCGTCCATCTTTCCCATAGAAATCTGTCTCTGGTCGCCCACTCTCGCTGCAGTATGCGGTGGAGGGCTAGGGTGGGGGTTGGTGTTGTATGGGCGTATTTTCTGTTTAAAAAGGTCTGCGTGGTAGTTTGCTCCGTGAAAAGTCATAATTTTTTATCACGAAAAATGCCATATTCACCATAAGAAGTATGATTTTGATCTTGATTTTTGTTGTTGTTTTTAAAAGAATGAAAAGTGTAACTGTGACAATGAAAGTGTCATTTTAATCCTGAACATTGTAATTTTACATAATAAAAAGTGTCACTGTTATGTTTAAAAGTAATTTTTATTACACAAAGTGTTGTTTTCATCATAAAAATTATTATTTTCAATACAAAATTTACAATTCTGTCATTATGAAAAGGTCATCTTCAACTCGAAAAATTGCAGTCTTGTTTTGTTTTTATGAAAAGTGTCATTTTTTCATAAAAAGTGATATGTTCGTTACAAATTTCATCGGAAAAGAATAATTTCTGTGCATACTTTATGGTATTTTTGACAGAACATGTTCATTGTCAGAAAAAAAAATACTCTCACCGCAGCTGTCTTTCTAGAGGTGAAAAGTTAATAAGTGTTATGTTACTTCTGACATCGACACACTATCCAGGTGACTAATTGTCTAAAGCTGTCAACATTACAATTTTGACATCACATTTCCGTCGCATTTCACCCAAAACAATCAATCACGAAAAAATATAATGCATAGTGCAAGGTGCATAATTATTCATGATGAAAAGCAATTTTCTAACATGTAAATTATAGTGTAAATCGTTGGAACTTCGCAGCATCCCATTAGTATGGAGGTGGAAGATGAACAGTCCTCTAATCATCCCCATCCCTCCACACACACACCTTCTTGTTTAATGACCCCTAGGTCATGGGAACACGTCCAGCGGCTTTTCTTCATCTGGTCAATGGAAAGGTCAAGTCAAGTTCATTCGTCAGTCAGCCATGAAGTCTTGACACTTTAATCTGACATCCGTGTTTTTCCGTTCATCATCTGCTTCGAAGGCAGCAGAAGCGAAAATCTGAATCCCTTCACAGATTTCTGTATTGCTTGTTCCGAGATGGGCTTCTTAGTGCTGATTGCAAATGAATCGTTGATCTTCGTTTTTCTTATCTTGTTCTTGGTTTTGTTATTGTGTTCTGCTTGTCTCTTATTTACTTACTTCATTCGTTCGTTTGCTCAGTCAGTTGTTAATTTCGAAGATGGTGGCCTGCGAGCCAGAGGTGGTCCAAATAAACGGTCTGGGTGAATCCTCTGCCCATACAGTCACTGCGAAAACGCCCACCAATTTGAATCCGTCTTGTTGATGGATTTAAAAAAAAAAAAAAAAAAAATCTGAAATAAGGTAAATTGGCATTCGGTCGTCTGCATACTTCCCATCTCTTCACCCTTTACCTCACCTGTCTTCACTCCTCTCCCATCATCCTCTCCTGTCACACTCCCCCTCCCATACCCCCCCCCCCTTCATTCCCATTTCTCCCAAACCACTCTCACATATATCAGTATCCCCAGTGTGTAAACTTTACTATAATTTAGACATAACTGATCCGTTTGACGGATTTTGAAAGTCATTTTTATAGATTTTAGGATTATAGTTTGGACTCAAGAGACACAGTTGAGCAGGACTGGTTCTGCCAGTTTTGGTTTTGCAGACATTTCGTGCATGAGGAAAACAGAAACTGGATAATTTAAAGCGAGTGATTATTTTGATTCAGGTTGCTGATCGTTCTATACTCTGGTCCACCACTGTTAATAGTAAAGTCTTGTGTTGGATCCTGTTTGTCCATTTACTTTGAGTAAATTATTCCACAGAGATTGTAAATATCAACGCAGCCGACTACTTCAGTGCTACAATTGATAATGAAAGGAAATGGAATGGTCATATTACCGTTGAAAAAAAAAGCCAGTGAAAGTGTAGCTTTTGTCTAGCAGCATTTGTGAATATTAGGTAGAAATGTTTGAAATCTCAGTGAGATCTGTTCAAGAATGCAGTTGTATACAGGTAGAAATGTTTTGAAATCTCAGTGAGATCTGTTCAAGAATGCAGTTGTATACAGGACTCTTACACACAACAGTCTTGCACACTTAGAAAACGCACAAGGCAGAGCTTCAAAATTTGTTTTTGGGTGACATGATTTCAATTTCAGTACCATAGCAACACTTGTTTCATCAGACAGACGGGACCCCTCCAGTTGAAAAGCAGGGCTGGAAAGAAGGTAGTTCTCCTGCAACAAGCACAACAGGACTTGATCGCGGTACGTTTGGGAGGTTTCAAAATTAATAACAGCACCACCAGAGATGCCTGTTCTCGTGAGATACCAGGATCAGAAACAAAGTGGTCGCTCAGGCCTACATTTTCTCTATTTGTCTAAAATCAGTTTGTGGTGAATAGGAGCTAGAAAAGATAGAGGCTGTGAAATTACTGTTTCTTTTAAAAGCGAAGAGGCTACACTTATATTTCCTTTGCGGTCTACTGATAGGCTGTGAAGTAAGGTGTCAGAAAAGATGGGTACTTTTAAATGCAAACTGGCTACAGTCATAATAATGACTTTTTGAGGTGCTTGAGGTTCGAAATCATTTTGAGGTGTCAAGCTCACGGTTGCATAAATCTTCCAAAGGGATCGAAGATTCGAAGCTTCGGAACAGAAGAAGAAGTGCTCGATAACTGCAAATAGAATTATTTATTGGCAGGCGGTGTATTTAAACACTGAACGGCTCTAGAAAGTTTAAACCATTCTTGTTTAAGTTGTTTGACACTGGGCATTCGGCCTTGCTGTGAGGTGGTCGTTGCCCTGTGGGTTGGGCACAGAATAGACCCACTGCCCTGCCATGCATGTCGTAAGAGGCGACTACTAGGCAGGACCACCTCGCCCGAGGATAAAGGGGTTTGCGTAGGGCTAACAACCCTGCCTGTAAAAAAAGACGAGTTACAGAAGCATCAACGACAATGAACCAAAGCAATCACCTGGGCAATGAAGGGTCTCCATCCCGGAGACTTATGACGCAGTGCAGTGAAAGCCGAAAGGAAGCTGCAAGGCCGACTCCCCTTCTAACACCCAGGACAACAACGAAAGTAGCCACATGGAACATCAGGACGATGTTTGAAACAGGAAAAACCATCCAAAGTTGCGAGAGAGAGATGAAAAACTATAAGATCGGAGTGCTAGGACTGAGTGAGACAAGGTGGCTACAATCAGGGACAGCTGAGACTTTCATTGGAGAACAGCTGCTGTACTCAGGACACACAGAGGATGGAGCCCCCACACTGAGGGTGTGGCCTGATGCTGGCACCGGAGGCACAAGGGGCACTCATCGGATGGGAACCTGTCAAACTCCCGCATCATCACAGCCAAGTTTACCACGAAGAAGAATGACATCAGGCTGAACATCATCCAGTGCTATGCTCCACCAATGATGCGGAAGAAGAGAAGAAAGATGACTTCTACCAGCAACTACAGACAGTGATAGACAAAAGAGGAGCAAAGGACATAACCTACTGATGGGAGATTTTAACGCCAAGATCAGAAGGGACAACACAGGCTACGAGGACATCATGGGGACACATGGACTGGGACAGATGAACGAGAATGGTGAGCGTTTTGCAGACTGTGCGCCCTGAACCAGCTGGTGATAGGAGGAAGCATCTTCCCACACAAGCGCATCCACAAGGCCACATGGAGATCCCCGAACCATGTCACGGAGAACCAGATTGACCACATCTGCATTAGCCGCAAATTCAGGAGATCATCGGCGGGATGTACGAGTGATGAGAGGTGCTGACGTGTCATCAGACCACCACCTTCTTTTAACAACAGTGAGACTTCGCCTCAAGAGATTCACCAACACCAACAACACAGTACAAGGTACAATGTCGGACTGCTCCGGAACAGGGACACACAAGCAGCATTCCAGATCAGCTTTCCAACAGGTTCCAGCCGCTCAAGAGCTGATAGAAGACAGTGAGACGGACATCGAGACACAGTGGGAACACTGCAAGAAGCTCTGGCATGACACATGTGAAGAGATCCTTGGCAAGAAGAAGGCCAGCACAAAGAATGGATCTCTGCGACACCATCCACAAGTTGGAAACAAGGAGAGAGAAGAAAGCTACACTGAACACGAGCCGAACAAGAGCAGCTAGGGCAAGGCACAGGAAGAGCCACAGCAGCGAACGGAGAAGTAAAGAAGAGCATCAAGAAGGACAAGAGGGACTACTTTGACGACCTGGCCAGCCAAGCAGAGGCAGCAGCCGGACAGGGGAATCTGAAGGACCTGTACCTGGTGACCAAGAAGCTGACGGGTAAGTTCCAGCAGACAGACAAGCCAGTGAAGGACAAGAACGGAAACCACTGACAACAACCGAGGAACAGCTAAAACGATGGGCAGAAACACTTCAGGGAGCTGCTGAACTGCCCGCCCTGACGCACCACCAGACATCCCACCTGCAGAGACAGACCTGCCCATCAGCTGTGACAAACCTCAAAGGCAGAGATCAAGATGCCATCATGACTTGAAAAATGGGAAGGCTGCAGGCCGGACGAGATACCAGCAGAAGCCATCAAAGCAGACATAGAGCAGCTGTCAACATGCTATACAGCCTCTTCAGCAAGATCTGGGAGAAGGAGAGGTACCGGCTCAGTGGAAAGAAGGAATCGTCATCAAGCTGCGAAGAAAGGAGACCTCAGGGACTGCAGCAAATACCGAGGGATCATGCTCCTGTCAACGCCAGGCAAGGTTCTCAACAGGGTTCTACTGGAGAGAATGAAAGAGGCTGTCGACCCAAGCTCCGAGACCAGCAGGCAGGCTTCGGCAGAACAATCATGTGCCGACCAGATCGCCAGCCTGGCATCATCGTGGAGCAGTCGCTGGAGTGGAACTCCCCTTTACATCAACTTCATAGATTATGAGAAGGCTTTCGACAGTGTGGACAGAGAGATGCTGTGGAAGCTGTGAGGCATTACGGATCCCGAGAAGATCATCTCCCATCGGTGCTCCTACAGGACATGAACTGCAGGATTGCCCACGCCGGCCACCTGTCCGAAAGTTTCGAGGTGAAGACCGGGGGTTCGGCAGGGATGCTGCTGTCGCGTTCCTCTTCCTCCTGGTCATTGACTGGATCATGAAGACCACTACAACAGGCAGAAACAACGGTATACAGTGGACACTCTGGACGCAGCTCGACGACCTTGACTTCGCTGACGACCTGGCGCTCCTGTCACACAGCCACAGCCAGATGCAGGACAAGACCACTCGCTTGGAGACACATCAGCCGGGACAGGGCTCAAGATTAACAGGAAGAAGACCGAGCTGATGAAAATCAACACCACTGCCAACACACCAGTCACAGTCGATGGAGAGCCCATCAGGTGGAGTCTTTCGTCTACCTGGGAAGCGTGGTTGCCAACAGGGAGGCACGGACCGAGACGTCACAGCCAGAATCGGCAAGGCAAGAGCAGCTTTCGTCATGCTCAAGAACATCTGGGCATCTGGAGGAATCAGCATAAGAACCAAACTCCGCATCTTCAACTCCAATGTGAAATCAGTTCTGCTCTACGGATGCGAGACGTGGCGAATGACACAGACGATGCAACAAAAGATTCAGACATTCTTCAACACCTGTCTGAGGCTCATCTACAAAATCCGATGGCAGGACAAGGTCCGAAACGAAGATCTGTGGGAGCGTGCGGGACAGGAACAGTGGCCAAGCAGATACTGCGAAGGAAGTGGGGCTGGATCGGACACACCCTCAGGAAGCCAGCATCCAGCACACACGCCAAGCCCTGACCTGGAACCCGCAGGGAAAGAGGAAGAGAGGCCGGCCTCGCAACAGCTGGAGACGAGACACTGAGGCGGAGTTGAAAAAACAAGGGACCAACTGGACTGGAATGACCAGAACAGCCCAGAACAGAGTGCGATGGCGAAGGGTCGTTGATGGCCTATGCTCCACCGGGAGCGACGGGCATAAATGAATGAAAAAATGTGAGGTGGTCGGGATTATGACGAACAGAAGGGGAATCAATCGTGGAGAAAGTGAATTGCTGAAGTGGGATGGCAGAGAAAGTCACGTCCCATGAAAGTGGTGGTGGAGAGGGTGGGATGAGGACTGATGATAATGAGCACAATTAATCATAAATCAGCCTCACGTCAGTGGAAAATAAGCAGCAGGATACGTGTACAATTTCCCCTGCCAGACTTCCGGCATTAGGTAGCAATTCATGCATGCTGCTTGTTGCAAACACAAAAGTAAATCATAATGAGCTGCTATTACCAGTGTCGAAATAGCCACCCCCACTGCGCTATTAATCGTGCCCAGTGTGCAAATCGGTCTGTATGCCGGTTACCATGCAACGAATCGATTGTGAGTTCCACTACATGACGCGTAGGCCTACACGTTTGCCTGTTATGCGTGTGTCTGGGTGTTGGTGGGCTTAAACTGATGCATGAAACTTGCCGAACTGAATGTATTCGAAAAATTCTTTACTTCATAGCCATTTGAGGTTTCGTTTGGGAGACAGCGCAAAAAGAAGTGCATGTTTTTTTTCCTTTTATCATTCCGCGCTGAAGATTTCGTTTCATGAAGCCTTGTTTAACACGTTGTTTTAACACACACACAGATTGACTCTGTATTTACTTGTTCATGTTTGTTTTTATATAAACGACCCATTTTAAATCTGTATATATTTCATGTTTTTAATTCCAGATTATATGCCTATTTTCTTGGCCCTTGCGAGAACATTTTAATGTTGTTCGTTCGAGCGTTACGAAAAAAGGCCTTATAGAAGATGAATCTGATTTCAGTTAAACCATCCTCCCACAAAACTTTTTTATTTAGACAAGTATCGGTGGCTCTGCCGTTTTACCTTTTGAGGTCAGTGTTATCGCCTTCCGGCATGCCAAGGATGGGTGGAAACATTATGCAAACGGCTTCGTTAGCGCTGGGGAAACTCCGGCATATCCGGTTCTGGCGTTATCTGGGAGGCGCTGGTAAGAGGATAGGGCTGCGGGGTAGACCACAGACGTATACAGCTCCTTATTTTTATGCTCCTGTTCACACATTTACAAGTGGGTCGGCAACTTCCTGTGGCTTTCTTTGTTTTAAATAATAACGACAGACTACTGGTGTTTTTGTAGCCAGCGTTTTTGGTTGGGAGGTCGTGAAACGCTCAAACCGCCACACCTCTCTGTCTCCATCCACCCCCCCCCCTCCGTCATCTCTCTCTCTCTCTCTTTTCTTCTGGGTGGGGAGGCTGGGTGTCGAAAAACAAGTTCGGCAAGCCCTGAATTGTGTCATCCTTTGACGTTTTATTCTTCATTTGTGATGTTTTGCCGGTTCAGTGACTGCTATTCAAATTACATCAGAGTGCTGATGAATTAACATCAGTATACATCAGGCTGCAACAACAAAGTGCCGCGACATTTGAAAACAAGCCAAAGTGCATAGAAGAGTCGTACAACAGATGCAAAGTAGCGCACATGTTATACGCAATACAAATTTTGGATGCCTTCTTCACATCAAAGTCACAACTGATGAACATACACACTGAATAGGCATGTTAATTGTCAGCTGATTTCATCTTTTTTTCTTCTCTCTCTCTCCAGCCGATTAACTTTTTATTTTCGCCTCCCCCCAAACCTCACCCTCCGCCCTCCACCCCGATTGAAAATATGTCTTCAAAACATATTTGAAAGCAGCAAATCATTTGACGATGTGAAACAGGTGCTGAAGCGCATTGCTTCCCTCCGCCCCTTTCTTCGCATCCTCCACTCTCCTTCCCCATTGCTGTCATTTTATTTCTTTTTCTTTTAACCTCAGGAAACTGGCAATGCCTGATAAATGCACAAAACATACTCCCAGTCGACAGTGAGCAGGTATCTCCCCCCACCCCTTCCCCCCCCGCTCTCTTCCCCCCGCCCTCGCTCCTCTCCATTTGCTCATGTCTTTGCGATGTAATGAGTAACTGAGTGAAAACAAACTTCAAAGCAAGACGCATTGATTGAATCGAGTCCGAGGGGACACAGGGACGGGGTTAAAAAATAAATAAGAAGTATTCTAAGCAAACATCGTTTGTATGGAGATTAAGCTGTGGGAGTATAGAACACGCATCGTAATAGAGGGACAGCGGTGTGAATGTACAAGACAGACCTTGAGGCGAAAAAGGACCCCACTCCGTGTGCGTGGTGTGTGTGTGTAGGCTATGTGGCTAAGGTGTGGGTGGAGGGAGTTGAGGGGGGGGGGGGGGGGGAGCGAGGAGGGAAACGGTCGTGTGTAACCGACAGAAACCTCCCTGTGGCCCATCCAGGGCCCATCCACCATAACCTAATTGGAACCCCATGTGGCGAGGAAGACGTACCCCCGCCTGTGAGGGTAACGGTTTTCTTTCAAACGGTGGCGTTTCCTGCCCTTTTGATTGCCCTTTAACCTTCAGGGGCGAGGATTTAGTTTAATAGTGTCCGGTGACGTTTTTCCGCTGGTAAATTACACGGGTGAGGTGTCCCTGTGGCTCAGTGGTTTAAAGCGCGAGTCATTAAGTGGAAAATGAGCATCTCAGAGGTCATGGGTTCGAATCAGCCATGGCTCGTCCCAAGATGGGGAAACAAAAAAAAAAAAGGGGCAGCGAGGGACATCGGAGTCATGAACGGTGTGGCCCAACCCCCTAGAGTGTCAGGAGATAAGGCCGAAAACACTTGCTTGAAGGGGGCTTCTTCTTTCTGAGGACTCTCTGTGGCACGTAACGCTCTCACGAGTTTCTTTCTACTACAGTCACGTGTCTCTCTTACTACTACCTTTTTTGCTGTCGGCCTCTTTTACTTTACCCTTTTTGTGTCAGCCTTTGGCTCAGAAACGATATATTGTTCACCGGCCGGAATTACATCTAGTATGAGGGTTGAGGATTGTACTGCGTGCATTTATGTATCATGCAGGAATATGTTCCGCTAACAAATTGGCCATGTTTGACCGAGACTCATAAATTTCATTGTTGGAAACTTTAGATGAGAAAGACTTGTAAAAATTAAAACAGAAACGATCAGGTGCATTTGCATGCTGCTTGTTGAAAACACAAAAGTAAATCAATAATGAGCTGCTATTACCATTCGAAAATAGCCACCCCCCACTGCGCTAATAATCGTGCCCAGTGTGCAAATCGGTCTGTATGCACGGTTACCATGCAACGAATCGATTGTGAGTTCCACCTACATGACGCGTAGGCCTACACGTTTGCCTGTTATGCGTGTGTCTGGGTGTTGGTGGGCTTAAACTGAATGCATGAAAACTTGCCGAACTGAATGTATTCGAAAAATATCTTTACTTCATAGCCATTTGAAGGTTTCGTTTGGGAGACAGCGCAAAAAAAGTGCATGTTTTTTTTCCTTTTATCATTCCGCGCTGAAGATTTCGTTTCATGAAGCCTTGTTTAACACGTTGTTTTAACACACACACAGATTGACTCTGTATTTACTTGTTCATGTTTGTTTTTATTTAACGACCCATTTTAAATCTGTATATATTTCATGTTTTAAATTCCAGATTATATGCCTATTTTCTTGGCCCTTGCGAGAACATTTTAATGTCTGTTCGTTCGAGCGTTACGAAAAAAGGCCTAAGAAGATGAATCTGATTTCAGTTAAACCATCCTCCCACAAAACTTTTTTATTTAGACAAGTATCGGTGGCTCCTGCCGTTTTAACCTTTTGAGGTCCATGTTATCGCCTTCCGGCATGCCAAGGATGGGTTGGAAACATTATGCAAACGGCTTCGTTAGCGCTGGGGGAAACTCCGGCATATCCGGTTCTGGCGTTATCTGGGAGGCCTGGTAAGAGGATAGGGCTGCGGGGTAGACCCACAGACGTATACAGCTCCTTATTTTTATGCTCCTGTTCACACTTTACAAGTGGGTCGGCAACTTCCTGTGGCTTTCTTTGTTTTAAATAATAACGACAGACTACTGGTGTTTTTGTAGCCAGCGTTTTTGGTTGGGAGGTCGTTGAAACGCTCAAAACCGCCACACCTCTCTGTCTCCATCCACCCCCCCCCCCCTCCGTCATCTCTCTCTCTCTCTCTTTCTCTCTGGGTGGGGGAGGCTGGGTGTCGAAAAACAAGTTCGGCAAGCCCTGAATTGTGTCATCCTTTGACGTTTTATTCTTCATGTTGTGATGTTTTGCCGGTTCAGTGACTGCTATTCAAATTACATCAGAGTGCTGATGAATTAACATCATATACATCAGGCTGCAACAACAAAGTGCCGCGACATTGAAAACAAGCCAAAGTGCAATAGAAGAGTCGTACAACAGATGCAAAGTTAGCGCACATGTTATACGCAATACAAATTTTGGATGCCTTCTTCACATCAAAGTCACAACTGATGAACATACACACTGAATAGGCATGTTAATTGTCAGCTGATTTCATCTTTTTTCTTTCTCTTCTTCTCTCCAGCCGATTAACTTTTTATTTTCGCCTCCCCCAACCTCACCCCTCCGCCTCCACCCCCGATTGAAATATGTCTTCAAAACATATTTGAAAGCAGCAAATCATTTGACGATGTGAAACAGGTGCTGAAGCGCATTGCTCCCTCCGCCCCTTTCTTCGCATCCTCCACTCTCCTTCCCCATTGCTGTCATTTTTTATTTCTTTTCTTTTAACCTCAGGAAACTGGCAATGCCTGATAAATGCACAAAACCATACTCCCCAGTCGACAGTGAGCAGGTATCTCCCCCCCCCACCCTTCCCCCCCCCGCTCTCATTCCTCCCCCGCCCTCGCCTCCTCTCCATTTGCTCATGTCTTTGCGATGTAATGAGTAACTGAGTGAAAACAAACTTCAAAGCAAGACGCATTGATTGAATCGAGTCCGAGACACAGGGCACGGGGTAAAAATAAATAAGAAGTATTCTAAGCAACATCGTTTGTATGGAGATTAAGCTGCTGGAGTATAGAACACGCATCGTAATAGAGGGACAGCGGTGTGAATGTACAAGACAGACCTTGAGGCGAAAAAGGACCCACTCCGTGTGCGGGTGTGTGTGTGTAGGCCTATGTGGCTAAGGTGTGGTGGAGGAGTTGAGGGGGGGGGGGGGGGAGCGAGAGAGGGAAACGGTCGTGTGTAACCGACAGAAACCTCCCTGTGGCCCATCCAGGGCCCATCCCACCATAACCTAATTGGAACCCCATGTGGCGAGGAAGACGTACCCCCCTGTGAGGGTAACGGTTTTCTTTCAACGGTGGCGTTTCCTGCCCTTTTGATTGCCCTTTACCCTTCAGGGGCGAGGATTTAGTTTAATAGTGTGCCGGTGACGTTTTTCCGCTGGTAAATTACACGGGTGAGGTGTCCCTGTGCTCAGTGGTTAAAGCGCGAGTCATTAAGTGAAAATGAGCATCTCCAGAGGGTCATGGGTTCGAATCCCAGCCATGGCTCGTCCCAAGATGGGGAAACAAAAAAAAAAAGGGGCAGCAGAGGGACATCCGGAGTCATGAACCGGGTGTGGCCCAACCCCCTAGAGTGTCAGGTAGATAAGGGCCGAAACACTTGCTTGAAGGGGGCTTCTCTTCTGAGGACTCTCTGCTGGCACGTAACGCTCTCCACGAGTTTCTTTCTACTACACGTCACGTGTCTCTCTACTACTACCTTTTTTGCTGTCGGCCTCTTTCTACTTCTACCCTTTTTGCTGTCAGCCTTTGGCTCAGAAACGATATATTGTTCACACGGCCGGAATTACATCTAGTATGAGGGTTGAGGGATTGATACTGCGTGCATTTATTGTATCATGCAGGAATATGTTCCGCTAACAAATTTGGCCATGTTTGACCGAGACTCATAAATATTCATTGTTGGAAACTTTAGGATGAGAAAAGGACTTGTAAAATGATAACAGAAACGATGGCATGGAGTAATATCTGACGGGAAAGGCACGTCAGGATCCGGAAAACGTAAGATTCACACACACACACACACACACACACACATGAAACATGTGACGCAGCAGACGTGCACTGTGTAAAGGATTACACCACAGAAAACAAAAGCATCAAGACACACTATCGCGCGTGCGCAAACGAACAAACGGAGCAAACAAATGATGGCAGTAAAATATGAACCTAAAGAAAAAAAAAAGTTGAAATTTTGCAAATGGTTTAGAATATTTTGAAGGTGAGGAATCTTTCAAAAGGCCGGACAAGGGGGTGGGAAAGTGAGGGTGAGGGGTCTGGGTTTCAGTATCACCTCCCCCCCTGATTGGCAAAAACAGCATAATTATTTTGGCGCGTTATTTCATGTTCTGTCGCTAGGACAGGGGCTCCAGAACCCTTTAGAACACCCCCCCACCCCATTTCTCATGTAAATGATCCGGCCCTGTTTCAGAAAACACGGTGGCAACGAAAGGGTTCAGCTACATGCCAGCGGCAGTAAGGACTTTCATGTAGAGGATGCGAAGAATGCGCTCTGTGATTGACTGGAAGCAATGGGAGCAAAACATACCCCACTTGCTTACTGAAGCTAAGAGCCTTGCTTTCGACGGGATGCCTGCGTGTGGGTGTGTGTGGGCGGTGGCGGAGAGGTAGAGGGCAGCGGGATTTATGGGCTGTCCATTGTCTTGACCGCGTGCTCTGCCTCGTCACCTTGAAAGAGAGAGAGAGAGAGAGAGAGTGGGTGGGTGGGTGGAAAGGGTGTAGGAGGGTAAGGGATGGTGGAGTAGGGGGGAGGGGTGGGGGAGGAGGAGGAGGAGGAGGAAACGGGGTGTGGTGAGATAAAGTCACGAGCGAGGTGAAGTAAACAGATTGAGGCGAAGAGTGTGTAGGAGGTGGAGCTGAAGTGAACGAAAGCGAAGGAAAGGAGACAGATAAGGGTCCTCAGAGATAGAGAGAGAGAGAGAGGAGGGGGATAGTGATGAGAGTGCTGTGGAGAGGGGTGTGAATGGCACACCCTAAAAATTTATCTATTATTTTCTCTATCATTATTGGTCTTTCAGAAAGAAACTGAACATTAAATGGGTCATTTTTATGTATGCCATTAACGAATGTTTTATTAATGATGGTAAAGAAGCTATCAATTGTTCCTTTTTATTGATTAATTGTCTCTTAAAAGAAGTGAACATTAAGTAAAAAATGTATGAAGACTATTCTTCAGTAAATAATTTCACACAGAATATTAAAGGTTTGCTGTGCGTCGATTTAACACACTGTACAGATCAAATAACCTTGGTCAGTGATCACACATTCCGTAGCACTTCCAAGCGCACACCTTATAGGCCTATCCACGAATGGTATTATTGTGGGGGAAAGTACAGAAAATGCTGACCATTTCCCTGCTGACCATTTCCCTTTAGAATGACGCTATCCATGCGACGTTGTGGTGACGTTATTTTCGGACTTCACACAAACATTATACTTGACTAGGACGGAAGTGCAGGTCACGTTCATCAAATTCCTCTTGGTTCATTGGGTGAATTACACACACACACACACACACACACACTCTGGTCAGTGTCCACAGACGCAGAACAAGAACAAAACGATTTCAGTGTTTGCAGATTCTTATAAGTATCTTTAGTATCATGCATGAGAACTTGAAAGACAACAACATTTAGCTTTGGACGGCCAAGTACAAAAGAAGAGGCTGTTGATATGCAGACATGGTGTGGTAGTGGTAGTGGTTTACATGTGTTGCGTACTAAGCATATGCCATGCTCATACTGTGACAAACAACTTCAAAGAGATCAAGTTGTTGGAATGTGTAAGGCAAAGTTTGGATGTTGTTCACTCATTCTTCACAGGTCACTGCTGGGGAAGAATAAAAACATTGTTACAGATTCTCTAATGTACTTCATTGCAGAAGGAATACCTGTTGTGAGAGAGAGAGAGAGGAGAGAGAGAGAGAGAGAGGAGAGAGAGAGAAAGAGAGAGAGAGGAGAGAGAAGAGAAGGAGAAGAGAGACAGGGGTGGGGGAAGGGGAGGGAAAGGGAAAGGAGAGCAGGAGATGGAGGAGGTCAGAAGAGAGAGGGAGGGAGGGAGTGAAGGAGGGAGAGATTTTATTTCGTTGTATGTAACAACTGAAGTTTCAAATTTGTCTGTGACATTTCTAGTTTCCTGTCATTATGGATGGTTAGCCATTTGAAACTCACCATTTTTTTATGAAAAAAAATGTTATATATATAAATAGTTTAACATATATTATATACATGCAAGCATGTATGTACACATACAGGCATGCATGTACGCACACCACACACACACACACACACACACACACACACACACACACACACACACGCACACACGCACACTCACACACCACACATGCACATTTGCAACCCACATGCATCATGCACGTAGGATGCACACACACACACACACACACACACACACACACACACACACACACACACACACACACACACCACACTCGCACACACTCACACACATATGCATGCACACACATACATAAGCATACATGCACACAGAGGCACACACATACACACACTGATGCACATAAACTCAATCATGCACTCAAACTATCACTTGCACACACAAACACTTATTACACCCCTTCCCCCATCCCTTCTCTCCACCCCCACCTCTCTCTTCACGCACACTCACAACATATTCACAGAGAGAGAGAGAGAGAGAGAGAGAGAGACAGAGGATACTTCACTGTAAATTCAGTGTTTTCTTTGCACGTATTGATTAAAAAGAAAAGATAATTATTTGAAATCTGCTGTTTTCTCTGACAGGGGCATGCATGCATGCGCGCACGCACGCACGCACGCACGCACGCACGCACGCACGCACGCACGCACGCACGCACGCACACACACACACACACACACACACACACACACACACACACATTCATTTTATCCTAGTTCTGTACGGCTGTGGAACTCACTGTTGGGTGCCATCAAGATTGCCACAAATGCAGCCTCATTTAAAAAGCAAATTGATACGACAGTTTAGAGATCTGCATATTGACGATTTTCTATTTTAACTTCCCCAGATATTTTATGGTTACCTGGGCCTGAATCTGGCCATTGCTTTTAACTTCTTGAATATCGAGTGCGACCCCTTGTTGCCAAATTTTGCTCCAGGGGCCAACAGACTGAGTCACACTTTATTTTATGTTATTTTATTTTACTTTTGAACATGCGCGCTGGTGACCTACTCGTTTTTGAGTGAACAAGTATTTTAGGAAGAAGAAGAAGAAGAAGACACACACACACACACACATGCAGGAATATACGTGCACAAGCATCTCTGTCTCACTCTCTCTCACTTGCTCGCTGACTTTTCTCCCTCTCACTCAGTGTCTCTCTCACGAACTCTTGAAACTGAATCATGAATGTTAACACTCTTGCAGTAGTCTGCTTATTGTGATTGTGAATGTTTTGGTATGTAACTGTTTTCCCACTTTTGGAATGAACATTGGATGCCGGATTTAATCTGTATAAACAGACGAATTCAATTATTAATGCCAACTGGATGTTGCACATTCTGTCTCTAGTACAGACAGGAAGTGATGTAGACATGACAATGGACAGCTTTTGGCTTCCATTGTTGCTTTGTATGAGGTGACACACTGCACTTAAAAATCAGACAATGGTTAGTGTTGTCTGGGACTTTGTGGGAGTATTGCTGTGTTTCTGTTTTAGTTTCTGTAACTATCTCCCTTTGTGTTTGTGTGTTTCTGTCAGGTTTGAAAGTGTTACAGTGCAAATCTGTCTGTCTGTCTTGTCTGTTAGAATGTTTGTCTGCCCTCTGATTTGAACTGGCATTCTTAAAGCCCATCAACTTTTGAAATGTTCTTTGTCAGCTTTTTTGTCTGTCTGTGTTTTGCATTTTTGAATGATTGAAAATGTGAAATGACAGAAAAGAAATAGAATGGAAAAGAATCACCGCTTGCTATATATATATTTTTAATGAGAAAATAATATTCAGATTTCCATCTTCAACACATAGATGCACACATATTCGTGGGCCAATGAGTCCTGTCTCTCCCCAAACCAGTATGATTATGCTTGATGTATTTTTTGTTTAAGACAAAATTAAAAGAAAAAATTACTGTACCGCCAGACAAAGAACAAACAGAATTACAAAACAAATATTATGCGATTCGACCTCTTTGGTCTTATTTAGGCATGCTCTTAGTTTTTAAGAAAATCTGGTCTTCTTCAAGCATGCTCTTGGTTTAATAAGAGTTTTTTTCCCCCTCAGAATGTGAGACATGACCAGTTTGGTTTTCATTTCAGACGGCTCCAGAAATGGCTGCCCGGACATTGTGCTGCAGAGCAGTCATTTTGCCAAGGTGCACAACGGTACCTGCTACCTGTTTGTGGACAGAGAGCGCTACTGGGAGGGTGCCCGTGATTCATGCCTGAGGATGGGGGGTGAGATGCTGTCGGTGGATGACCACAGCACTATGACCTTCATTCGCTCGATGTTGAACTCGCGGCAGCTGGGCTGGAACAAACGAGGAGTATGGCTTGGAGCCAGGTACTCTGACGGGAGATGGCGATGGACCACAGGTAAATTAGAGAGAGAGAGAGAGAGAGAGAGAGAGAGAGAGAGAGAGAGAGATAGAGAGAGAGAGAGAGAGAGAGAGAGAGAGGTGGGGGGGGATTGGAGTGGAGGAGGAGATTGGAAAAAGTGGTAAGACACAATCTGCAAGTGGTCTCTGTCTCCGTCCCTCTCTCTCTCTCTCTCTGTGTCTGTCTCTGTTTTTCTTTCTGTCTCTCTCCCTCTCTCTCTCTATGACACACACACACGTGCACACACAGAGACACACACACACACATACATGCACACACACACACACACACACACACACACACACACACACACACACACACACACACACACACACACACACACACTTTCTCTCGTACACACACACACACACACACACTCTCTTTCTCTCTCTCTCTCTCTCTCTCTCTCTCTCTCTCTCTCTCTCTCTCTCTCTCTCTCACTCACACACTCAAACACACACGCTCAACTCTCAAACACACTTCATTTTCTTAAATATGAATAATTAAAATTTTTTCATTGGTTGAGATACTGTGTTTAGACTGGTCAATCATATCAGTCGAACTTTTCATTTTTAACTCTTTCTCTGTGTATACTGATGAAGCCAGTCTTTCCCCATGTATGTGCCATGTTCATAGTTGCGCGACCATTGCTGATATAGCATGTTAATCAATTTGCTGATTTTTTTTTAATGTTAATTTCTGTGTTAGGGCTTTGATCTTTTTTGATAATTGTTATTTTAAAAAAGGTGATTAAATTCTAATATCTAAAATTAATTTCAGATGACAAAAGAAGGTTTTATGTGTTTCTTTGCACTCAGATTGTGTCGTCCAATGCTGGGCGGTGCTTTGCAAATAGAGCATGTGTGGGCGGTACATGTGGAAAAAAATTAAATGAAAGTTCATTGCGCTGAAGGAGATACATTTTGCCATTTATTGTTATTGACTGATGTCTTTTATATATTTACATTTTAATTTTTTAAATACCCATATGTCATTGATGCATTTTAGTTTTATGATGGTATGTATCATGGTCCATGTGTTTTTGATAGGGAGAGAGATACTCATAATATATTTCATTGACACTTTTTAGTTTTATGATGATATGTATCATGGTCTTATGTCTTTGGCAGGGAAACATACTCATCCGTCATTGATGCTTTTTGGTTTTATAGTGGTGTATATCACTGTCCGTGTGTCTCTGGCAGGGAAACAGATACTCATCAGTCATTGATGTTTTTTTATTTTTGTGATGGCATGTACCATGGTCTGTGTGTCTCTGGCAGGGAAACCGGTGGGCTATGCCAACTGGGCATCTGGTGAACCCAGCAAAATTCTTGGCATCTTCTCCGTGGAAGACTGTGCTTTAATGCGACGCAGTGACAACTGGCGCTGGCACGATTACATCTGCGGCAGGATGAAATATCACTTCAACTACATTTGTCAGTTTCGTAAGTATTTCTCTTTGTATTATTGTCTGTCAGCCTGTCAGTCTGTCTGTTCTGCATATGTGGTGGTGTTCTTTAGGAATGATAACACAGTAAAGATATTACGTGTATGTGTGTATATGTGGGGGATGTCTGCTTTACAGAAATACAATTGTGAGTTGTGCTTGTTCATCAATATTCTCCTTTTGCTTTTCTTTTAGAGGTTCCACATGGGCGAGGCTATTTCTTATATATGAGGAAAAAAAATGTAACATAAAAACAGTACAGAGGATTTTTTTTTCTCTTTTTCTTCTGTTTCAAACAATATTTGAACAGATGGGAAAAATAAGGGAAATTTTAGCTGAAGTTGTTTTTTTCCCCAGTCTGATGAGCTAGGGAAAAAACAAAACTCTAGACTTGTACATTAGTTCTGAAAGCTTTCTCAGGGGCCTTCTCTTGGGTCTGCATTGCATGATGACAGATTTTAGGACTGCTCTCTCCTTCCCCCCTGCCCTGTCAAAGTTCATCTTTAACAAGTTTTTGAAGTGTCATCAATAATGAGTAGGCATGGGGGAAAAAAAAATTGATTCTCAGATATGAAAAGCCTGCAACTGTACAGTTGATTGTTTACTTCTCCTCTTTGAACACCAGCTGTTGAAAACCCTACCACCACTACCACCTCCACCACCACCAGCATGTCTTCTACCTCGACAGTTGGTACGGCCTTGGAACTAGGGATTGTCTCCAAGAAAGGACATTTCATGGACAGAACAGACAGCAAGCTGGATAGTCAGGGATCATTCCATCAGTATAATCAGATGGAGGAAGAAGCTGGTGCATTAGATAATGCACAGAACGGGGGGTACCAAGCCGTCCATATGATGGAAAGGACAGGGTACCAGGCTACCCTTACGAGCGTCACCCAGGTTGGTGAACATCAAGCACGTGCCTGTTGTGAATTTTGTTCGGGGCTGCCACACATTGTAGAATCACTGTGGATAGACTGTTTGCTGTTGTGACGCTCCTGCTTGGTGTGACTTTGAGTTTGGGCTGCCTTTTTGGTGTCTCTGGATACAATCTTTGTTGATATAGTTTCATTAACTGTATTGTAGTTTTCTGCTGCTTGAGATATTTCTTGTATTTAGTTGTTGCTGCTGTTTTTTTTTTTCATTTGAATTTTCATAATGCACAGTTGCATGGTGCTATTTCTGTGTTTTTGTTACTTCATGTTTTTCCAGTTAAAAAAAAAAGCATCACATCCTTTTCAGAATTCCAAAACATGGTTTGGCTGTCTTTATTGCTATGTCTTTATATTATTCATAATAAGTCTCTAAATTATTATCAAACTTCAAGAACAACTCGGAGACTTGCCGAGAAAATATCAGGCAACTGATAAGGAGGAACAGAGGAAGTCGAGGCAACAGTTCAACTGTTCTTTTTGTGTTTTTTTTTTAATTTTTTAAATTTTGTTTTGTCTTTTTTGTTCTTCTCTGTCATTCTGCTTCAATCAGTTAGACAGCCTTCACGTTGGAATTGAACAGTTTTATCTTTGTATGATGGATTACTTGTTTTCACCTTGAGAGAAAAATGGTATTGCTCATTTCTTTATATCGAAAGATTTTTTTTTTTACAGCAAAATGCCTTGTTTTGTTTTCTGACTGGGAATGGTTCTCATGAGAAATAAAAGCAACTCTGCACAGATTATACATCAACAACATGTAGAAGTTTCATTGAATGTTCTTCACAATTGTGTTGATGCTTTTTAGGTTTGGTTTCAAGTGTGTATTTCTGTTTTTTTTTTTTGACAGCACAGTCTATATTCATGTGTTGCACACAGCACAAGAACATAACCTAAGTGTGTGTGTGTGTGTGTGTGTGTGTGTGTGTGTGTGTGTGTGTGTGTGTTTAACCTGAATTTGTTCCTGTTACATTTAAATCTGATTTAGAATGGCTTGCTTAGAACTTCTGGGAAAACAGTTTTCTTGAAGTGTGCAGCATATTAAAAGTAACCTGCACCTAGGATTTAACAAGGCCCATGACAGCTTTCTACTAAGTTGGCATGGCATTACAAAGACACTTCTGTCTGGCTTTTTCCACTGTGCATGCTGATAACACAGCGGCATTTTGTGTCGAATGCTATCATGTTTTTCTGTGCTGACTGATGCATGGAATGTCAGTTTGGCCCATACCTTCAGCTGAAGGCCTTTAGTAAAAGCGTGAGTTTGATTGACGTTTTCTTCTTGATACTGTTTTCATCTAGCAGTTTCATGCATGTCACAGTTATTGATATATCATAGCACTGATAATGATGAAAATCCTGATCATTCTTGTCGTTTGAATTGTCCTTGTAAGATTTCTTCTTGATACATAAGATTTTTAGCTCCTTGACATTTATTTTTCTACCACCATATTTGATAAGTCAGTGGTATCTTTCTGTTTGGTTTGGTGGCTTCCTACTTCTCCCTCTCTCTCTCTGACATCCTTTTTTCTGTGTACAAAGCATTATTTCAACATGTTGAGAATCTCAGAATTTTCATGCTTGATTGATTGCTGTCAAACACTTTTTTTTCCTCTAAAGCATGCATTGATTTAAATTTAAAAAATTAAAAAAAAAGAAATAAAGGGGACAGAAAAGCACTGTTTGTTTTGAAAATGGTTGGCAGTCTTAAAAAGGGGATTAAACATACAAACAGAAGTAACGAAAAAAAAAAAGAAAAGCAACTCAAAGTGACCAAAATGGTGAGATACATTCATTTTGTGGGATGGGGTCACAGATGTACTCTGCCTGCGGTTGGCAATGTGCAGCAAGTTGTTTTAAGCCAACCAGTTGCTTTTCTAACGCACATGTGGCAACGATTAGGTTCACACATGCCTGCAGTGCAGGCTGCCTCTTGTCAGCAGCGCTCCAGGAGCCCATGAAAGGGTGTGCCCTTTAGAAAGGGCATCCAGTTTACGTCAGAGCATGTTGTTTTTTTTCTGCTCCTGTCTTTTAGGGCTGTGACAGGCGGTACAGCACCGCACCCTCTGCATGCACTTTTCAACCTGGCCTTGGGATTAGGGAGTGTGTGTGT
The DNA here is from genome assembly GCA_018398815.1 of Conus ventricosus. NCBI lineage: Eukaryota > Metazoa > Mollusca > Gastropoda > Neogastropoda > Conidae > Conus > Conus ventricosus. The sequence goes on from CM031595.1 coordinate 52,696,738, forward strand.
GTGTGTGTGTGTGTGTGTTTGTTTGAGGTTGTGAGGGGTGTGTGTGTGTGTGTGTGTGTGTTCTCTAAATGTATGCCTGTATCTGCCTGAGTTAGTTGTGTGTGTGTGTGTGTGTGTGTGTGTGTGTGTGTGAGTGTGCAAGTGGTGTGTGTGTGTAAGTGTGTGTTCGAGGTTGTGGTGTGTGTGTGTGTGTGTGTGTGTGTGTGTGTGTGTGTGCAAGTGTGTGTGTGTGCAAGTGTGTGTGTGTGTGTGTGTGTGTGTGTGTGTGTGTGTGTGTGCCCCCTTATCTGCCTCTGTTATCTGTGTGTGTGTGTGTGTGTGTGTGTGTGTGTGTGTGTGTGTGTGTGTGTGTGTGTGTGTGTGTGCGCACGTGCATGTTTGTGTATGTGTGTGTTCTCTGCTTGTATATCTTATCTGTCTCTGTCACTTTGTCTCTGTTTTCTGGGTCTTGATTTGACGTGTGTTATACTTTGCACATAGATTACAAAAAATAGATAGGCTCCAATTTAACTTATCAAATTCCTTTTGCTCAGAGATCAACCGTAAGTCACCTCTTAAAAGCCATAGAAGAAATCTGTTAAACAGTCTTATTTTCAAGGTCATTTGTTGTGTGTGTTCAGTGCAAATGGAGTTATTCAAGTTTAAAAGGCTGTGCCAGTCTTGAATAAAAGTTTCTCTGTGTTAGGTTTTCTTATGGGAGGAAAAGTTACCCTACTTGTATATTGTTTACTGTTCCCTGCCTCATTTCATTTTCAATTATGTATAAAGAGTTTTACAGCAGTTCTGTTGACAAATTTAAGGTCACAACAAGTGGAGGCTGAAATGTTCTTTTTG
>CM031595.1:52707571-52735071 GCA_018398815.1 Conus ventricosus
AGAATAGTGCATGGAACCATAACGTCTGATCCCCTGTGATGCCTTACCAGGCCCCACGTTGCTGGTATGTGTTATAGTATGAAGGTAATTAGTATGTGCATCTTCTCTCTTTTTGTGTTCCTCCTAAAAACAGATGAGAAAATGCAGTTTTGTTTGAAGTGAGATATTATTAAGATGTAACATGCAGAGGCTTTGACACAGGTTGCGTGTGTTATTATTGAAATGTAAGATGCAGAGGCTTTGACACAGTTTGCATCTGTTGAAACTGGCATGTACGATTTCTAACGGTATGTATTTAACAGAAAATGGTTTTAGAAAGAGTGCTATTAAGAAATCCTCCCCCCCCACCCCCTCCCCTTGCTCAACAAAGATCAGAGCAATTTGTCTTTGTTATTAGTTTTTCTGATAATCCAATTTACACAGTTGTGTTCAGGTCAGCTTATTGAGCTGAGGAAACTCACCGACAGATTTTACAAGTACAGAGAATAAAAGTTTTGTGATCTGTGTACATGTTATGTGATAGACTTGTTTTTTTGTGTGTGTTAAATTCCAATGTGTGTTTGTGTGTGTGTGTACGTGTTTGTGTGTGTATGTGTGTGTGTGTGTGTGTGTGTGTGTGTGTGGTGTGTGTGTGTGTGTGTGATGTGCTTAAGTCTAGGCTCCTTGTGTGGTGATGATATATATATATGAGCTTAAAACGTGGCATGTTTTGCATTTTTAATGAAGGAAAAGAACAGGCACATAGAGCTTTTTATTTATTTATATTTTAAAATTAAAAACAAACTTTTAGACAAAAGCAGAGAGAGAGAGAGAGAGAGAGAGAGAGAGAGAGAGAGATTGCTTGCATGCATGCAAGTTTATTTCTTTTAATGAGATATGAGAGAGTGAGAGATTGCTTGGATGCAAGTTTGTTTTAATGAGATCTGAGAGAGAGAGAGAGAGAGAGAGAGAGAGAGAGAGAGAGAGAGAGAGAGAGAGAGATTGCTTGCATTCAAGCTTATTTGTTTTAATGAGATCTGAACTAACATTGCAAAGTGTTGATTACCCTTTTCAACTGCTTTGGAAAATCTATGCTTGAGCGTTTTTCTTTAGTTTACACTGAATTGCTGTTTCTTTTGAGAATGTGTAATGAACATTTCTGTGCCAAAGAATTTTTGAGGTTCCATGTTTTATTTTCTAAAAACAAATGATTCCCTGGAATATTTATGTGCTTTTGTGTTGTTGTTTTTTACATGAATAAAATTGTTATAAACAGCTGCTGTTTATTTGCGTTGAGAAAAAAAATTGTTTATTTATTTATTTTGTCTGTCTCATCTTTTGTGTGACTCCCGTTGCCGGGCTTCCATGCAGCTTGTTCCAGCTCATCTTCCCCAGCCACACTGTGACTTGTCCTGATGCAGTGTCAGCACTGGCAGTCCACAGGGAATGGTCAATGTCAGTGTCATCATTTGGCAGTTCATCTGGCTAGAGACTGTAGTACTTCTGAGCCACTTTAAGTGGTGCCTGTTCTGATCAATCTTATGCAGGATACCACCTACTTGGTCTCATATTGATGACAATGATTGCTTAGTTACGATGCTAGCATCATATTGATGACAATGATTGCTTAGTTACGATGCTAGCATCATATTGATGACAATGATTGCTTAGTTACGATGCTAGCATCATATTGATGACAATGATTGCTTAGTTACGATGCTAGCATCATATTGATGACAATGATTGCTTAGTTACGATGCTAGCATCATATTGATGACAATGATTGCTTAGTTACGATGCTAGCATCATATTGATGACAATGATTGCTTAGTTACGATGCTAGCATCATATTGATGACAATGATTGCTTAGTTACGATGCTAGCATCATATTGATGACAATGATTGCTTAGTTACGATGCTAGCATCATATTGATGACAATGATTGCTTAGTTACGATGCTAGCATCATATTGATGACAATGATTGCTTAGTTACGATGCTAGCATCATATTGATGACAATGATTGCTTAGTTACGATGCTAGCATCATATTGATGACAATGATTGCTTAGTTACGATGCTAGCATCATATTGATGACAATGATTGCTTAGTTACGATGCTAGCATCACTGAGGGTTCTCCTCTGAAGGGCCCCACGACATTTGTCTGAGGACAGTCTCCGTTAATTCATCGATACCAGCGAGCTCAACACAATCTCTCAAGGGGCACAGACATGGAGAGGAAAAAGAAACTGTGGTTGTCACAAGAGCAGGGTGTGAGGAAACTCAAGATTTTGAGACTTTTTTACGCTGATCAATGAGGATTAGGATGATGAAGATAATGCTATGGAGTTCCATTCTTGTTTTAGACTGCATGACAAGGTAGAACTCTAAGCGTATTTTCATAATATAACCAGGCATCAACCTGGCCGGAGAACAAATACCTGCAGTGTTGGTTAGGAAATTTGAGCAAAGCTCTCAGAATTATATCCATTAAGTGGAGGATACTCGACTGTGTGATTTCAGTCTGCCCAACTGAGCTTACAGCAAATTCAACTTTGGATGGGAGCTGATCAAGGCTGAAAATTCTCCCAAATAAATGGCTGTTGGGAATTGAACCCATGACCTCCCAGCCCGCTATCCGCAGTGGTAACCATTGCACTAGGGTGGCTTCTTGTGTCGGTAATTTGATGTGCTGGCTTATATGTGCACATACATGTTGGTGTGTGTGTGTGTGTGCGTGTGTGCATGTTCTTGTGTTTGTCTGTGTGAAACTACACAAAAGGGAACAAACTAAACAACAAAAAAAAAAAGCCAAACTAAAAATAAAGAGGTCTTGTGTCTGATTAGCTGAGTAGTGTGTGCTCACGCAGTAAATGCAAATAATTATGTTAAATATTCATAAGAGAAATTCAACATTAACACTCTCACTCCACATTTCTAACTCAATTCACATGGAACATTTTGAAAGAAGTTTAATTTTAAATGTATCACAGGAACAGTCAAAAGGGACTGGTGCTGCAGTTAATGTCAACAGTTGAAGTCTATTACCTGATACACACAGAGACCATATTTTTTGTAAAAAAAAAAAAAAAAAAGGGGAAAAAGAAAATCACAACAAAAAGAATCACAGTCGCTGTTCTGTCAATGAGGGGAAACAAAGAAAATCACAACAACAGATTGTTTTAGATGGATGACAACAGATTGTTTTAGATGGATGACAACTCATGCAGTATTCTTGTTCCTAATCGATGAGTTTGTTTGGTGATACTGTTTTCTGTATTAAAAGCCAGACTAACATACAACTCTTGCAAAATTCTGACACAGTCTCACGTTTCATGGATACATCTGACACACTTCCATAACATGACCCTTCACCGGGTGTTGCTCTTGACTGCACACTCCCAACACCACAGATCCCCCAGTACCCATACATTTACACAGGCGTTGCTGAGTGTTTTTACTGTGTTCACCTCCTTCACAGCTTGTGGGCTGTACAAGACCCATACATGTCGAAGACTCCTCAAGAGTTTACACTTCAACAGATGAAGTGGATCCACCTGGACCCCTACTCAACACGCTGCAGCATCCAGGTATGGCTCTTTAAAGTATGGGTCCACCTAGACAATGGAAGTTCAAATGATGCAACAGATCATTTGTTTTGCAATTGATGCACAGACATCATACAAATTTGCTGATGCAGAGTACATTTTGTGTTTGAAAGATACCTAAAATTCATTAGATCAGTTTTGATGGTTCCAGAGACACTAAGACTTGTGGTTGTGTGGCTGGCTATGCAACAGGAAAACCTGAACTGAAACTTTGTTTCTTCCGGGTGTTTCCTTGATCATATAGAAAAGCTGTCTGTTGGAAACTGTGAGTGAAAAATGAAAATGACCCGCATGACATGCAAAACATGAGCTCGACTGTCCATCAGTTGATTGGCTATCCCATCGTGCAAATCCACTGATGTGAAGGCCACAAGTCGTCTGTAACATGTTGAGTGTCATTTAGATATCCAGGCATGTGAGCAGGTGCAGCTGAACATTAAAAGATGGTGACCAAAAGAGAAGCCAGCTAGTCTGCACACGCATCTTGTGTGAATAAATGTTCCATGCTCCTTCTTCAATGTCTAAAGACAATTATGGTGTTTAGGCTGGTTACCAATCCACCCATTTTCTTTTCTTTGTATAACAATTATGTGAAATCTCCCATGACTGTTATAAAATCTTGCACACATGTAAAATCCCATCACCAACTTTCAGAGGAGAAGGCCAGTTTGGCCATTGGTATGGGTGACATGTAGACACATTGAATGCAACGAAAGAATGAATAACTAATTCCTGACTGAATGACACTGGAAACAACTGTATATAGCGCAAGCAGGCAGCTGTTCAGTCGGCTCTACATAGGTAGGCAGCCCATTGTGTAAACGAGAGCTTAGATTGTAAAGGGCTTACAGCTTTGTCTCTGACTGTGGAAAGGCGCTTATAAGTACTCTTAATAATAATAATAACCATGCCAAAAACATTGCAAATGAATAAAAGCCAGTACACACTTTTTGTTTAAAACACCACCACAACAAAAGGAGACTGTAGAGAAAACGCTCTGTGTAGTAATGATTTCAGTAATACAATTGCATACAATGTTGGCTTGAAGATCTACTAACTTCTCAACCAAATCAACTCATTAACAAAATCTCTCAATCTTTCAAAGAGTATTCTATTCTAAACTGATCAATACAATCTGACTTCTGGCTTAAAGAACAAGAAAGTAAGGATAAAACCACACAAATATAATCAAATACCTGTCAAATTCTGTACACATCAAGATAAAGGTTATGCAGTTAATTAACTACTGGAAATTTCAATAGACCCTGTTCAGTACACTTCAAACAATACGTTTGAAAATAAACCATACATACAAATGTTCTTACTGTTGATGTGTCACCGACAAAACAAATAAACTGGTTTTTCAAAGTAAACACTCATTTATTGGTACTGGGTTAAAACGATTAAATCCGATATTCATTAAAAGAAAAAAAATGCGTAGCTCCAAACGTTTATTCTATGCTCTGTATACAAATCTGTTTGAAATAACAGGGTCTTTTTATGATCATTTAAGTTTAAAAATGGAAACGAAGAATACAAACCTGTTCCTGAGAAGGTAAACTGAGAACGATAAGTACGGACAAGCCAAATTCTAGACATATGTAACAGTGACGCATATAAAAGTCATCTGTACAAATCACAGCTGCATGAGAGGGATAGATACTAAGAACAGTTCACTTTCCAGGATCAGAATAATAAACACATTGCTACTTATATCAGTGGTACAGCATCACAGGAACCACATATCCTGCTGCACTTTCCAGCAGTGTTGACCCACATCAGCAAAGAACACTGGGGCTGCTGATCAGACTGTCTGGTAGATTGCGATTAATCCTTGCCTACGATTTTCTGCAGTAGTTTCTTGAAGTTGAAGCTGGTGTCTTCTTTCAGCCAGCGCCACAGGGTCTTCTTAGTGAGGTCCAGGAAACATTGCTTGATCTGCACCATGTCAATCTGCACAGAACGGCAGAACAGGCTGACAGTCAGCGTGGAGAACTGAAATTTACTTCCATTAAGATAGCATTTCATCTTACTGACATGGAATTATCTTAATTTAACCGGTAGAAATTCATACACAGACATGTCGAGACAAATTATACACATCTATGAAGAAACACCCATGCATAAATTCACAAACACAAACACCGGCACAACAGTCGTACATGCATCCTCTCTTGACCATGCATTTATGATAACTCAAATAGCAAATCAACAAACAAAACATGAATAAAAAGAAAAATCAAAACTGATGTTTATTCCCCTACTGTTGGTAATTAAATGAAACAACAACAACAACAACAACATCTGTGAAATGCTCACCTCAGACCTGGACACAATGATGCGGATCAGAGTGCGCTCATCAGTACCCAGACCCTTCATAGCTTTCTTCAGCTTCTCCGCAAAGTATGTGGGGCGGTTGCGAATGTTCATCACTACAAAAGACACACAACGGTAACCTAATAATGCTTATATTCTATTTGAGTTTTATCATAGCCCAGTCAGTCACTATGCAGAAAAAAAATCCTGTCACATAAATAAATCGATTATAAATACGCATTAGAAAAAGAAGTGTGTGTGTGTGTGTGTGTGTGTGTGCATGTGTGTGTGTGTGGAGTGTGTGTAATGTCATCTTTGGATGTAAAAACGCTAAACACTCAGACCTGGGACGTTCAGTTTTATTCTTTAGAATTTAGACATCAATGTCCAGCACTAGGCAATTCTAGACTTTGTTCCAGTGTGTAGACAGACAGCTATTTCATCAATGGCAGCTGAATGACCGGCACCCTTGGAGCAGATTATGCTACCCATTTTTGAAGATGCCTACCACTCTGTTTGATTTTTCACTCTATGACAACAAAAATGTAAACAACCAAACAACCAACCAACAACAACAACCCAACAAAACACCATCACACACCACCTCAAACCATAATGGTGTCACAAAATAACGGCCATACAGGTAAACGGGCACAGGCAGGCGAGAAAACTAGTGTTCCTTTTGGACAGTGTTTACAGTCTTGCTATATAGCTGCCAGTTAGTACTGAAGAGGTGGCATGGTATAAATGATTGTAACAAACAAACAAAAAACTTTCCATGAAAAATACAAAATAAATGGTTCACAAAGCAGAAAAACTAGCAGATGACAGCGTCACAAAGGGAAATTACTGCCTCAGAATTTCCTGAAGATGTAGGTAATTTACACTGAGAGTGCCTGGCATCCCAGGAGGGGGGATAATGCTAATAATGATAAAATTTGGAACAAATATCACACCATCAAAGTGATGGAGACAGCAAGAACATTGATTCTGACACATCATCACAACTGCCATGCCCATCTACAACCACCACTACAATGACACTGTAACCTTCCCAATATCGTAGTTGATTTTGGTAAGTTAGCTAGTCTATTTGGTTGTTTTGGGTAGAAAGTCAAAATTGTAGATCGAAATTATTAAGATTGTTAATGATCATTTTTTTTATTAATTCATTATAGGCAGTTAGGATATTTTGTTATTATTCTTATTATGGGTGGTAAATAAGAAATGAAGGAAAATAAATGTAAACGGAAGTGATGATAAAACAGAAGTAATGACAACTTCCGTTAAGGACAATCGCATGCCAGGAGTGGCACATAACGTGGAGAATTGGACCAACATGGAGGGCTCATGCAGATATTAAATCAGGTATGTTATGTTTATTTTAGGTGTTTGATAAAAGATTAGTATAGTTAATTGAAGAAACAAATTTAATTGAAGAAACAAATGATTAAATGAAGTTTTGGGATTAACACATTCAAAACATCATAGTTTCCTTGTTCGATTAAAATTAGCTGAAACTGGTTTAGCGCCGGTCGTTGTCGGACCCTTTGTTCTAATTAAAATTAGTTGAAATTGGTTTAGCGCCGGTAGATGTCGGACCTTTTGTTCGGTTTCACTAAGTTTTCTTTTTACAATTAGTTCATTGGCATTTGTGGAGCGGGAAAACTAATTTGGATTGTGTGAGGTTTAATGTTTTGCTTTTGTCATTGCTGATTGAACGGTTAATTGACTTGTTGTGATGGAAGAACTCTGTTGTAGTTCAGAGTTGCTTCATAACGATTATTGTGTGGTTGGGATGCAAAATTATTGTCTGGTAGATGCAGCGTTTTATAAAATACGAGAGATGGTGTAACTGTTGTTAGTAGAGTTGAAGTCTAATTCATTGATCCGGTTGAGATGACTAGGCTTTTTCTCTGTCATTACATGAAATTGGAGGTGTCTCCATATGCTGAGTCATGGTAAAATGGCTTGATGGGATGAGCTTGATTCTTTCTTTTATTAATACAATGAAAAACATACAAAAGAATTCTTTTTTTCGCATTCCGTTGAAATTGTGCATTGATGTCTATGGTGTACCCATTCCATGGGACATAAGTTGCATTTTGGAAGAAAAAAAAAGAAAAGAAAAATTATATCTAGTCCTTGTAGAAGTATGAGGGCAAGTGTCGATTCCTATCTCTCTTGGTCACTGAGATAGTGACTGTCAAAAGCTGCACAGTATGTCTGCAAAGTGTGTGAATATAACAGTGCGTTTATTGTTAAGATGAATATTATGATTGGTGTGCATATGTTGTGAGCATTGACTTGGAGTAATTCTGTTTTTGTTCTAATGTTGAGTTGTAATTGTATTTTTTGAAGAGCCATTGTCTTATGTACTGTATGTCTAATTGTTATGTTAAACAAAAGTTTGTTCTGAGTGTTATAATATTTTGTGATGGTATAGGTTAGTAAAACATTGTTCTCTGTGTGTGTTGGTTGCAGTGTCTGCGCTTTCACGTTCATTCATGATCCAAACTGCATTTTCTTTTAAATGTAGCCAGCAGTTTATAATTGAAAATATTATGTACTAGTAATTGACGTGTTTATTTGTGCTAAAAAGAAAGAAGTAATAAAAGGAAATAAAATATAGTAAAACTTCAAAATCACTTTTTTAGTTGAATTATTGAGTGAAAACATTGTTCGTCCTTGTTCAGTTGAACTCGGGATAACTCACATGCACTGACTTTCGGGTGGTGGGGGTTACAACACTAACAGCTTGAACGATCATATCTGATTGCTGCTCTATTCTGACAGGTAAAACCAAATAAATTCACGCTAAACAGGTTTGCAAACATGAGCAGGACTGGAAGGTGAACAAATGAATAATATTCATGACAAAACTACTGTCGTTTGCACTGACGTTTAATGCCCCACCTTTTTTCCTCCACACACAGAGTAGTCTTTCAAAAGAGGCAATAAGCCATGATTGAGCATGCAGCAGATACTTTGCATATGTTGAAGAACCTAAAGCAAGAAAGGAGTTGTTTCTAAAAAGACGCTAAAGAAAAAAGAAATCCACTACCAGAGTATAAAACACATGAGCAGAAAATAAAACTGTGGTGTCAGACAATCATGACCGAGTTGCTCATCCCTAGAACAGCAGCACAGTATTTCATATAGAGAAATCTACTGTCATGAAGAAGTTGCATAATAAATATCACACACACACACACACACACACACACACACACACACACACACACACACACACACACACACATTCACACACACACTAATAAATACCACACACACAAACACACACACACACATGTGACCGGACAGAAGTTTACTTCTGAAAATGTTTATTCTTTTGTATGTAGTTGAGCTAAGGGTAGTGTACGTGCATAGGGATTTCAGTGAATTCTGAGTTTCTGTAGTAGAGTTGATTAGGGTAGTGCAAGTGCATAGGGATTAGCTTGGTTCATGAGAATTTTTTTTCTCAGTGAAGTTCCTTTTTTTTCGGAAATGAGTTTTAATGATTTGTGTTTTTAATGTGTGAGGAAGATTTTTTTTTTTTTGCACTGTGGTTGAAACAAATTGTGTTTTATCCTTGATAGGAGTCCCTTTGCTTATTGACATTTTGCTGGACATAATGTGGGCCATGTCGCGGTAGACTTTTTTGTGTTTGAAAGATGATGGATGTGCACTATGAAGGAAAGCACTCGCTGCAGAGCGATGGCATGGTACATGTGCAAATAGGCTGAATTCATTAGCGCTATGTTCGCTGCTTTTGATGGAACTATAACGGAGTAGTACGTGTGTTGTTTTGTCGTGTATAAAGCAGCTGGGAGGTTCTTTGTTTTTGGCTGGGCTATAAACATAGTGTTCGCATTTTCTGTTTGCGTTTTGTTTTGGTCGTTATCAGACAATCAGTTTGCAAGGCAGCATCCTGAATTTACCCCATTTGGATTCCCGGGAACAAAATCTATCCCGTTCCTCATCACGTTGAGTTCTATCACTTTCGTCCCTTGCAAACTGACGTGTCAGATAATGACCACAAGGATGGAACGAACGTAAATCGGTAATACTCCTGTTAGGGCATGGCAAGAGATGCTCCATGCCTCATGTTACTTACAGTTAAACAGTATTCAGAATGTGCGCTGCTTGAAAATGGTATTTTTGTGGAACACTATTTCTCTTCACTTCAGCCAATTAGGCAGACACGTGTAAATTTTTTTGCTGATTGAAGTCTGCATGTGCGAGAGTAATTTGGTGACCGTACCTTGGATAACAAATGTTTTTTTCCAATCATGTACATTGTTTTTTTTGTATTCTAATGCGTCCTGGTTGCCAACAATGGCATGAACTTTGTTGTGTGTAACGTAGTTTGCCAGACTATGTGGTCATTGATTTTAAGTGACTCAAAAGTCAGATGGTTTTTTGCATAGAATTGGGCAGTAAGAGATCTTGCACAACGTGCTGACACGGTATGACTGTGTGGATTTATCTCAGTCAGAGTAGTGTTGCTGTTGGCTGGCGAAGTGTGCACTCAACCTCCCCCACGACAGGAGTGGAAGGCAGTCATGCCAACCCAGTGGTTGGGGGACATGTGGAGTGTCTGAGAGTGGCTCACAGAAAAGCAGGGGAGCAACTCCACATCCATGCTTCCAACTTGGCTGAAGGCAGTTCATTTGCGTGTATTGCTGCAGATGTTTGTTGAACATTGAATTTCGTTTTTGAAGGTTTTGTGAAGAAATGTTGGTTGCATCTGTGTATTCAATGTGGACATTTAATGGGGTATGAAGCACTGCCTTTTAAGAAAAGTTGTCTTGCATCCCGGTATGTACGAATGAAGATTGACAGATGCCGAGTCAAGACAGTATAGGCAATAAATGGCCATACTGCCCCTGAATGCTTGTTGGGAAAGATGCATTTTCCAGATTTACTTTAAAAGGAAGATCTGAAAAATGACAGACTTGAGGGCTACAAGTGAAACATGGACTCTTGTTGGGAAAAGGTGAACTCGATGTCCTACTGAATGCGATGCTCAGTTTGGGAGGCGACAGAAAAGCGCGAGATTGGCACTTTTAAGTCCCAGGAGGTGTTTTGGTGTTGTAAGCCCAGGCCCGATTGGTTTTGTAAACTGCTGTCCCTCCGTTCTCTTGGTCGGTATGACTGCGATTTGTTTTTTTGTTGTACTATATTGATCTTTTGATGAACCATTCGGCATGTTTGATTTTGCTATGTGTGCTGATATGTTTTTTTTGTTTTGAATTCTAACGGAATCTACCTTGTCGGTTTAAGTGCTGTCACACTGTTGGTGGTAATTTTTGCTTGACAATTTACCTGTTGAGGGTTATATTGTCGCCAATGATTTTTTGGTGTATTTTTGTGTGCAAACGGCATGCTATACTATAGGCAAAGTTATGGGGACCATAACTGTCAGCAGGGGAGATTGTGACCGGACAGAAGTTTACTTCTGAAAATGTTTATTCTTTTGTATGTAGTTGAGCTAAGGGTAGTGTACGTGCATAGGGATTTCAGTGAATTCTGAGTTTCTGTAGTAGAGTTGATTAGGGTAGTGCAAGTGCATAGGGATTAGCTTGGTTCCAGAATTTTCTTTAGAATTCCAATGGATGAGTAGGAATACAGTGGTTGGTTTGTGGATATAATCAGTCTACGTGGCATAATCTCTGTTTGGGAATGTGCACAAACTACCAGACATTAATGGATATTTATTCATGGCAATGACAAAGCATTGATTAATACTGTTATTTACTGAAGCTCAGGGCCTATATTCTGCTGCGTATTAGCAGTTGGTGTAAACTGGGGCAATAATACCGGCATCCCGCCAGAACGCGATCTCTTCCCCACTGCTCGTCACGGCTAGCAGAGGTCTTGCCGGTGCGTTTGATAAGGGAAGACCGGTCTCAGGCTGGTACAGCACCAAGACAAAGAGAAATGCCTGTTCCACACCAGAGAGGTGGCCGGGACAGATGAACGGGTGTGTCAACACCCTGTCCTGAGGTTGGTTTGCCAGGTTGGCTTGGTTTGCTAGGCTGGCTTGGCTGGCTTGGAAGGTTGGTTGGCTGGTTTTGATTGGTTCGAATAAACGAAAAGTCAAACATCCACACGGTCTTGGGTGATGGACGGATGATTCTCCCCCCTCTAACCCTTGACTGGTTACACACACACACACACACACACACACACACACACACACACACACACAAGAATCAAGGTTTTACCAATGGCTCTCAGTCCAGCTTTGAAGTCGCCAGATTTTCTCTGTCCACGCTGTTCAGAATGTCACGCTGAGTCAGCTGGAAGAAGTTCACAACGCTTTGGATAATGTATTCAGCTATCAACAGAGGGAAGTCACATACATAAAGACACAGTGACCACACACAGAGATGTACACAGAGATACACACAGACATTTACATAATATATTTATTGTGCTTTCTTTAATTTGTGAAAAGATTAATGCTGACATTTTACACACACACACACACACGCACACACACAAACACACACACAGAGAAAGAGTGAGGGAAGAGAGGGAGAGAGAGACAGAGACAGAGACACCAAGAGACACAGAGATAGAGACAGAGAGAGAGAGAGAGAGAGAGAGAGAGAGAGAGAGAGAGAGAGAGAAATAAAGACAGAGAGAAATAAAGACAGACAAAGAAAGATACAGAGAGAGAGAGAGAGAACTAGCCAATCTTGCAATAATACAGAACAGCTTGAAAATGCAAAGAAAACAGTTGTGATAGGCAAAGACAGCCCAACAAAACCCCAAACGACAAACCTTGACATATTCGTTCCAGGTCTCCCTCATCTGGTAATAATCTCTGGTGGCAAAGATGCGAATGAAGGTCTCTTCATCGGTGCCCCAGCGGTCCTCTCCTGCCTTGAACAGCTGCTTGGCTTCTCGTGCGGCCTTGCTGCAGTCCGCCAGCTTGCGGTAGTTGACTTGAAACATCCCAGTGCCTTCTTTAGTCTCCGGGTTGATGATCTCCTCCACCGATTCTTCCAGCCTGTCTCTGGGAATCTCGTAACGGTTGCCCTGCGTGCACAGCATAGTGGATGAGAATGCGTGTATTGTGCTTTTGGTCGGTAACTTCTGTACAGATGGTTTTTGCTCCCATAATGAGGTGAAGGCACAAACACTGAAGCGCATAAGTAGGAAGAAATTTAGGCTGAGCTTGATAGCAGGTTTTCTGAACACAAAGAAAGATTAATACCGACATTTTACTCACCACACACACACACACACACACACATACATGCACACACACACACACACATGCACACACACACACACATGCACACACACACACACACACACACACACACACACACACACACACACACACACACACACACACACACACACACACACCACCACCACACACACACACGCACCACAGCAACACACACACACACACACACACACACACACACACACAAAATGCACACACACACACACATGCACACACACACACATGCACACACACACACACACACACACACACACCACACACACACACACACACACACACACACACACTCACACACACACCCCACGCCAACCACACATCACGACCACACTGCACACACAGATGCACACACAACACATGTTTTGACTCTAAAATCATAACACTCCATGTCAAAATTTTTACGTCATACTGATGTAGGTGCCAAGCATCTTTCCAAGCATATTGGGACAGGAAAGAGAGCCAGTATAATCTTCCTTTCAACGCATACTGTCTGTAGGTGATGTAGCATGTATGGACAAAAAGTGCACATGCATTAACACCTCCCTAATGAGACTGAAATTGTTGATAAAAGTTTGTAGCAGACCTGCATACTCATACAGCTTCTCTTGTGGAATGGCTGGCATCACATGTTACATATAACACATACATATATCATTTTTACAAAAACATGTGTAAAGTAAGTTGTACTTTATCAGCTGCATAGAATACAGAACCTGAAACAAGAGAAAACTAATGAGCATGCTAAACCAAGTAGGCTAAAACCTCAGATGCTCCCAAATAAGACACTTTGATTTATTTTTTTCTTTTACAAATCTTTAACTCTTTGTCTTTTCTAGACTTACAGACTTGCTCCTCTTTCAGACCCAGCTTAAAAAAAAAAAAAAAATTATGTGGGGGTTATCAAGAAATTCCATTGCATTAATATTCTAACTTAAGCGTTGTGTTTCAGCGACTAGCCTCATTCCCACTATCCTGACCTGGCAGCGAAATCAACAGGCGCTTGAAGTCCCCACTGGTATCATCTCGAATGTCTTTCTCGATCTTTGGAGTTTTGCCTTTGTAGTGCTGATTCGTAACTGAAAAGAGAATTTTAAAAAAAAAAGGAGGCTTAGAACAGAACCAGGACAGAGTGTTGGCAGCAGACAAAATAGATACAGTTCAAGCTGGCTGCATGTGTCGTGTAATAACTTTGCTTCATTGAACAAAATGAAGAAGAAGATAAACAAAAATGTCTAAACCACTGCACCCTATGTCAACACTGTGCAGCAGGGTTCCCATGGTGATGCAGGACTGCTCCTAACTGGTTGGTTTGGCAGCTGAGGACAGTTCTCCCCTGGGTTCCACTAGCACCTTCAAGTGTATCTTGTTCTTCTGAACCAGTCTGAATCAAACTTTTTTTTTTTTTGCTGTCCTAACCTCTGCATCACCTCAGAGGCAGTGCACCCACGCCACTCATTCCGACACCCCGTCCACAGCCACAGCCCGGCGGTCCCGCCACAGCCCCGGCACCGGCAATCCACAGGGAGCAGTCAATGTCAAGTCGTCAAGAGGCAACCCACCGAGGAGACACTGCACTACTGCTGAGTCACTTCGGTGGTGTTCAGTGGCGCCTGTTCTGATCTAACATATGCAGGACACCACCTACTAAGCCCCCTACTGACGACAATAATTGCTTAGTCGCGGACCGGCGCGAGTGAGCTCTCCCTCCGGAGGGCGCCACCAGTCTGTCCAACGACAGCCCGTTTGAATCAAACTTGGTGGAAAGAAGGCCATTACATTTTGAAGCAGGTCCATGGTGAAGATCCTAATCAAACCTGCCAGTGCAGTGGTTAGTGTTGCAGAGTACCAGCTGGGAGGTTGACTCCCATCAGGGCCATTTCCTGTCATATTTTTCTGCCTCCCCCTTCCTCCTTTGTGTGTGTGTGTGTGTGTGTGTGGTGTGTGTGTGTGTGTGTGTGTGTGCATATATATGTTGGTTGCATGAGTACATGCATGCATGCTTGGGGCATGTGTGTTGTGTGTGTGTGTGTGTGTGTGGAGCGTGCGTGCGTGCGTGCATGCGTGTGTGTGTGCGTGCATGCGTGCATGTGGTGTATGGTGGTGTGGTGTTGTGCGTGTGTGTGTGAGTGAGGGGATGGGGGATGGGCACGGATTAGTGGGATGGAGAGGATGAAGAAAAGGAGGACAGGAGGTATGAGGGAGAAGTGAGGAGGAAGGGAAACATAAGTTGGCTGAACCTACACCTGGCCTTGGCACAAAACATGAGTAAACAAACCCACACTGACAATGAACACTTGCACCTGTAGAACTGTTCAGACTGCAGACATATGACAGGGTAACACAACAGTTACCTGAGGGATAGACGCTAACCAGCTCCTGGATCTGTGCATTGGTTCTGGTCAGCAGGATCTCTATCAGGGCCTGCTCATCCGTTCCTGGACCCTGCACAGCCAATCATTCATGGTGTGTGTGTGTGTGTGTGTGTGTGTGTGTGTGTGTGCGTGCGTGCGTGCGTGCGTGCGTGCGTGCGTGGTGCGTACATGCGTGGTGCGCGGCGCCGCGCGCATGTGTGTGTGACAGACAGAAAGAGAGAGGGGACGGGAGGGGAGAGAAAGAAGAGAAGGGGATGGGATAGAAGAGAGAGAGAGAGAGAGAGAGAGAGAGAGAGAGAGAGAGAGAGAGAGAGAGAGAGAGAGAGAGAGACTGAGTGATAATCTTTATTCCTAAGGGTAACAAATATGCAAGAAGATGCTTGTTTTTCATCTGGCCCTTGTCTCTTCATGGACTAAGGATACTAACCCATTAACCCTATTTCACAACACAATACTGATTATAACAAGTCTTTCTCAGACTGAAGCCTGCATATGCATAAAAAGAAAAAAATATCGATGTTCTGCCAAAGTTGAATGTGTCGAATATGTAGACTCTGCACAACACTGTTGAGTCAGTTTTCTGGTTAACTGTTTCCCCACCTCTGTTTAAGATTCCCACCACTCACATAGATGGCCTCCTTGATACACCAGGCATCATATTCTGCAGGCGGTACAAACAGGGCCATGACCAGCTCTTTGTAGTCCCCGCTCAGCTCCCCTTTGATGTCTTTGATCAGATCCTGTGTAGATGAAACAGTCAACTGCGCTTTATCAGAAAGTGGCAAGAACTGAAATTCTTGGCTATGTAAATGTTTAGCCTTATAAGAGAAGATGATCTACTGACGGAAATATGCTAAACAAAATATTTCAAAAAGCTTCGTTCCCTCAGTAGATCATCTTGAGGGATTAAATGTTAATGTGGCCAAGTTTTCTTTGCGAGTAACCTGTAACCAAAGTTTGGGTTAATCAAATTCTGGATTAGCCAAATGAGTGCAGGTTGGGACTGATTACTCCATTCGTGTTAGCGTGGGTTTTGGTTTATCTTGTATTTAGGGCTATGTCCACTTGAATGTAAACAAATAAATCAATAAATGAATGCATGAAAGAAATAATATATAAAAAGAATGGACACTTGGTACCGTTTTAAAAAAAACAACTTATCTTTGAATTAAATAAAAAAGTTGTTTTAAATCCTGATAAAAACTGTTTTTAATCTTCACAGCAAAAAAATCAACTGAACTGTCCACTATGTATAACATAAAGATTCCTTTGAATGATTTAGAAAAGTCAATTTCAGTGTGCTGACATCTTTGAGAGAATGTGTGTGTGTGTGTGTGTGTGTGTGTGTGTGTGTGTGTGTGTGTGTGTGTGTGGTGTGTGTGTGTGCGTGTGTGTGTGTGTGTGTGTGTGTGTGTAACAAAGAAATGCTCTGTCAAGAAATAAACCTGGAGAATATTTCTCCAATTATGGAGATTCTATGAAAACTTGAAAGCACCAAACAACCAGTGGAATTCTGGCCTAATATTTCAGTCATTTGGCCTTCCTCTGTGGAGATTATTTTTGGATGTCAAAACAATCCAACTTCAGTGACTCAAATTTTGCAGACAACAAAGATACTACACTGGTGATAATAAATATCTACTGCCTCAGCTAGGAATATCAGCACAAAAGTGTGAAAGCTCATTTGGCCAAAGTCATTGCTCTCAATCATCTACTCTCTCTCTGTCTGCAGTCTGACCACTCCACTGTGGGACTCTCTCTCTCCCTCTCCACCCTCATCTTCTTCCTTTCCATTACCAAGCTCCTGCCTCTTGCCCCTCTCTCCCAATTCTCCAAGCATATCACACACACACACACACACACACACACACACACACACACACACACACACACACACACACCTGCACATTTACATATTCATACACAATATGATGCATACACTTCTAATCATAAACAATAGCATTAAAAAAAAAGAAGAAAGAAATGAAATGGACTGACACACATGTGTCTATGCATGGATGGAAGCTTGATGTGAAAAAGTTATGTAATATGTTTTAATCATAGTATTACCTACATGACATGTGAAAACAATATGAACACTGCAGATTCAGCCTTGTCCATACTTACAACTCTGTGTTGTTCCTTTGATAAAAAAATTCTCATAGTTTATGAATAAACAATGAAAAAGTGAGAGAAGGACAGCCTTTGTGAACATATTTTACTTACCCGTCCGTACAGCGTCTTGAACATTTTCTTCATCTCTTGTCGTTGAGCATTGCAGCGAGTGGACACAATGTGAATGATGGCATCATCATTGGTGCCTGCACAAGGATGCCAAAACCATGAAATATGACTTGGTCAGCTTGACTGACCACAGTATGTGTAACTCCAGCGAGGAAGTGTTGTTTCCGGCTATGTCCACTGGCTAGTTTGCTTGCCATCAAGACTGCCCCAAAACTGTGAAACCCATTTTCACCAAACTTTGTCAAAAACGCAATATGGCCCAGGAACAAATCTATATATTTTGGTAAAGACATCTTGTACAGACCCAGATTCAATAGTGGATTCAGGATCAGCAAGACAAACACAGTTTTGTTTTTCTCTCTTTTTTTGTTGTTGTTGCTGTGCCATCTTCTGTGCCACCTCAGAGGCATTGCACCCACGCCTCTCATTCTGAACCCCTGTCCTCAACCGCAGTCCCGGCACTGGCAATCCACAGGGTTAAGTCAATGTCAATCGTCAGGAGGCAATCCATTAGAGGAGACACTGCACTGCTGCTGAGTCACTTCGGTGGTGTTCAGTGGTGTCTGTTCTGATCCAACATACACAGGACACCACCTGCTACAACCACAAATGTTATTATGAAAAAAACTTTCACCCTGACTTTAATGAAACTTTGTAGATAGTTGGAACATAACTTAGGCACAAAGTCATTCAAGTTTGGTGTTTTGTTTCGCAGTGTGGATTCAGATCAAATGATAGTTCCAGGATCTTTTCACATTATTCATAAGATTGTAACCAATTTTCAAATGAACATAAAATGCGGGAAAATTTTTTATGACTTCATAATTCTCTATGAAGTACTACATTTTCAGAGAATATTAAAACTTTGTAACGATAAAGTGTTGAACATTTCATATTTTCATTTCTTATTGTAAAAAAAAAAAGGTAGTAACTCATTCAATCTATTTGATTGTAGACAACAAACAGGGTAGGTTTTTCAATTTGTTTTTTAGTGATGTTTCATAACCCATGATCCCACCCCCTCCCGTATTCTCCTCCTTTACCCCCTCTTCCCTCAGTGGCATTACCCCCACACTGTTCACTCTGGCTTCCTGTGCACAGTCACAGCCAGGTTTCTCCTGACGGTCTAACCATTGGAAGTCTACATGAAATGTTCATGAGGAATCCCACCAGCAGGAACATTGCACTGCTGCTAAGTCACTGTGGTAGTATTCAGTAGTGCCTGTTCTGATCTGGAACAAGCAGGTAACCACTTACTACGCTCCTTACTGATGACAATAACTGCTAAGTCATGAAGCCAGCATAAATCAGCATCCCTGTCTTGAGGACAGCTTATTCTGCCACCCCCTGCTGCTTCACTACATGCGCACATCCTACAAAATAGTATTTCATTTCCTAACTCAGTCATGAATCTGTTTTGCATAAGCAAATCAAAACATTGAAGAAGTATCACAATGTCAGCTTACAGAAGGTCAACGACCCAAACAAAAGCTAGCAGCAAACAAAAACAACATCAGACCTCACCTAAACCTTTCATGGCATCACGCAAGTATTCACAGTCTGCCTCGCAATCCCATTTTCTGCCTGTCAGGTCGTCCCCTCTGTTCTTGTTGTACCATTCGACCACAGGATCGTCGGCTTCATACTTCTCATACGGCTTGACAGTGCCTTCTGTCATTTCGAAGGTGCCTGACACTTTCTCCCTCCGGACCAGCTCAGTGACGAACACCTGCTTCATCCTCTCTCTCACTTTCTCCTTCATCTCCTCCTCGGAAATGTCCTGGTATAAAAAAAAAAAAAAAGAAAGGAAACAATGGAAAATGTTTGGGATCACAAGACGTAACAGTTTCTAGATTCTAAACCCATGTCTGATTCTATTGCCCGGACACAAACCTGTGGCCTAGGCTGCCTAAAAGAAAAGACAGAGAAACTGGTGCACACAAAACAACGTAACCCATCCAAATATTAAAACAATATGATAATACACACTTGACATTAGGAAAGAAGTTGTAAATGGGAAATAAGCATGAAAACATGGTCCTAACAGAAAATAACTGGACTCATCAAAGGATGTGCACTACACATACTATTACAATTATCTTGTAAGGTCGGTTGTTGTGAAGGCCATCCTGTCATGATTTTACCTTGTAAGTCGTCCAGAATAAGTACAAAATGCAGACAGTTGAGTACAAAATACAGAGAGCGCTACTTGGAAACTCTGAAGAAGAAAAGCATACAGAATGAGAAGGGCACAGACGTCTGCTGCAGTCAAACCGTCCTCTATACAGCGACAAAATCCTAACTGCAAGGACAGGGGATGGGATGGGGCCCACTAACATTCTCATGCAGTTTTAATACTGACTTTATTTTATGATATTAACTTAAATGTAAATACAAGTAAAGGTTACTCTGACAACAAACTGGTTTCAGTCAGTCAGACACAAGCATTCTCACACTCACAAATGCATAATGATGCACACTGACTCACAGGTTGAGGAGTTCTGGATTTTGAAGAGCTGGATTCCTCTGGCTGAGAGTAAGAATGCCTCATTTGCTGAAATGAATATGTCAACAGTTATAAGTCTTATTATGCTGGAAACAAAACAACAGGTTGACATACATGCAGATGAATAAGATGGACAGAAACACTGACATACAAACTATGTACACTCATCTGAACACATAAATGCCAGCATATACATGTGCACTCAAACACACACACACACATGCATTCACGCATGCTCACACGCATGCATGCATGCACACCACCACACACACACACTCATGCATACATGCATGCACACACACACACACACATACAAGCAGACACACCACACACACTTAAACAGATGTTGATATATCACAAACATGCACACACACAAACATACAATGCTTCTTGAAACAAATACAGTGTATATTCTATACTGTAAAGTAGAATAAAAAGTACAGTGTAGATCCTAGACTGCAGAGTACATTATAACAAAAGCACACACACATACAAGTGTGCAGGGACAACTACTGGCAGGTACAGACAGAGAGATGCACACAGACACAAACATAGACACAGACACACACACACACACACACACACACACACACACACACACACACACACACACACACACACACACGCACATGCACACACACTCACTCACTTACTTGTCCAGTTCGAATTTCTTGCTTTAGCATCTGCAAACAATGTACAGTTTTTAAACAATAGTTCAACATTTATACTGTGCAGCATACTCATTCATGTAATTTTTGATTTCTCCAAACATACAAATCTGTTTTTCACATACATTCTGACAGTCTCACATAAAACAGAAATGGGTCATCTGCCAAAAACATGACCCCCACATATAGAAACTATCAAACATGCATAAATTAGAAAGCTTGGAATGTTACTGAGCTAAATAACACACACACACACACACACACACACACACACACACACACACACACACATACACACACATGCATACATATGCACATGCATGCATGCATGCACAAGCGTGCATGCATACACTCAAACACTTATCTATCTTTCCATCACCATCTATCTGTATCTAAATATTTTTATCTATCAGTCTACCTATCTATCTACATCCATATCTCTTAATTCATACTCAAGCACACTTTCATCTCCATCTTTATCCACTTTAGAAAATCATACAAAATATTTTCTTCAAACAGGTAACGCATCAAATTTCAGCAACACCCAGTTCAGACTACTTCCACAGAAATTTTCGTTTGTGTGGCATTTCTTTAAAGGAACTCGTTTCTGTAATTAGATTAACCTCCCGAGGAAAACACGTTCCTATTCAAGATCTAATTCTTATGGATACTGGGCATCTATTTAGCCAAGAAAGGATACACTATTTGAGAGTTCACTGACCTCAATCATCTGCTGCTGTCTCTGTACCTGCATCTGGTACAGATGGTTATCCATCACTTGCAGCTGGGAGGTGAAGGGCATGGGCATCTGCGTCTGTGGGGCCTGAGAACACATCCTATGTTGACAGTTAACATAGGCAAGCCAAAGCACAAACACACACACAAAGCCAGGTGCAATCTGATGCTTATTCCATGTTAAGGAGGTAAGTAAATTGTCAACAAATATGTCTTTTCCAGATATCGGAGGTATAGACACAGGAAAATGCACAAAACGAATAATACCCAAGTGGTTGTTGGCAGCAGTGGACAAAACAATATTCTACAGATGGCTATCAACAAGATTGTACAAATGAATTCTCCTCAGATGGATATCAACAACAATGCACAAAACAATATCCAGATGGATGTCAACAACATGCACAAACATACTCCCCAGATGGATGTCAACAACAATGCACAAAGCAATACTCCCAGATGGATGTCAACAACAATGCACAAAACAATAGTCACAAGATGGATGTCAACAACAATGCACAAAACAAGTCACTCCACAGATGGATGTCAACAACAATGCACAAAACAATAGTCACAAGATGGATGTCAACAACAATGCACAAAACAATATCCAAATGGATGTCAACAACATGCACAAAACAATATCCCAAGATGGATGTCAACAAACAATGCACAAAACAATACTCCCCAGATGGATGTCAACAACAATGCACAAAACAATACTCCCCAGATGGATGTCAACAACAATGCACAAAACAATACTCCCCAGATGGATGTCAACAACAATGCACAAAGCAATACTCCCCAGATGGATATCAACACAATGGATGTCAACAACAATGCACAAAACAATACTCCCCAGATGGATGTCAACAACAATGCACAAAACAATACTCCCCAGATGGATATCAACAACAATGCACAAAACAATACTCCCCAGTTGGATGTCAACAACAATGCACAAAGCAATACTCCCCAGATGGATGTCAACAACAATGCACAAAACAACAGTCACAAGATGGATGTCAACAACAATGCACAAAATTCTGCTCCCAGAGAGAGAGAGAGAGAGAGAGAGAGAGAGAAGAGAGAGAGAGAGAGAGAGAGAAGAGAAGAGAGAGAAGAGAGAGGAGAGAAGAGAGAGAGAGAGAGAGAGAGAGAGAGAGATGGACAGACAGACTGAGAGACACATAGAAATCAGACAGAGAGAAAGACAGGCAGACGGAAACAGACAGATAGACGGAAAGACAGACAGAGAGAGGGAGAGAGAGACAGAGAAAGACAGAGAGGGAAAGAGAGAGAGATACAAACAGAGACGAAAGGGGAGAGGGAGAGCAAAAGCAAGAGAGAGAGAGAGAGAGAGAGAGAGAGAGAGAGAGAGAGAGAGAGAGAGAGAGAGAGAGACAGAGACAGAGACAGAGACAGAGACAAACAGATAGACAGACAAACAGAGACAGTGAGACGGAAATGAAGAGGGACAGAGAGAGAGATGGAGAAAGAGAGGCAGACAGCGACAGAGAGTGAGAGAGACTGAGACAGAGAGAGCCAGAGACAGAGAGAGAGAGACGCTTCAGATACATTTTTATTAACAATGGCCTACATAGCCTTTATGTCAAGGGGGTATTTGCAGCGCCGAAAAAAGAAAGTTTATGATGCAAAGAAGCACAAACTACAACAGATTAGGTTAATGTTAATGATGAGGCTCAAAGCCATGTAGAAGAAAAAGAAAATAATGTCATGTTTTTTCGTCACTCAAAATGACTATGTAATTTTTTTTTTCAAGTCACAGCATGATAATCACAAGTGCCTCACCCAGGCACATATATTCACTGTTATAAATCTTTCCTGCACTGTCACATCTATCATCACCGTCTGCTTCATCATTAGATATACTAGTGCAGAAAACAAAACCTTTTCTTAATAGGGTCATCGAGCTTGTGGAATACATAAAAACAAACAACTAAAACATTTGAAATTCTTACCGTGCATTTCTTTTTCCTAACATTAGAGAGACAGAGAGGAGAGGGGGGGGGGGGGGGGGGGGGGGGGGGCAGAGCTCAAAATGCTCTGGCATGAAAAAAAAAGAGGAAAACAAACACCTTGTGGCAGAGGAAACGTGCCTCTGCTTCAAAGACATGGCAGGCTGAGGAAAATTTGGTCCCCCCCCCAAAAAAAGATAAAAATTTGTGCTATTTATTATATGGCAGACATCACTTTCAGGTTTCTGTAGTAGCTGTCTGTGATATGCAACTGATCCTTTTCCCTATGATCCTGAAATATTCAGTTTTTTTCTTCAACTTGAAAAGTTTTGTAGGCTGGTAAGTGGGGGGAGGAGGGGGGGGGGGGAGGGGAGGGGGGTACCGACCAAATATTTCTAATGGCAGAATTCCTCTAAATGGCAGCAGATTTCAAACCTTGAGAGAATGAGGTGATAAGAAAGGGAGAGAGAGAGACAGTAGAGGGAGAGAGGTGAGTGAGGGGGCTATCCGGTTTGCAAAAATACATAAAGTGTCGGCCAGAAAACTCAGGAATGAATTCTAAACACCATCCAAAACAGAAAAGAACTCCCAAGAGCACTAAAAAAAAAAAAAACCTGAAATAAAACAAAACACAAAAACGAACAAACACCCCCCTCCCCCTAACAAAAACCTCACCAACCAAACAACATACAAACAAGAACCCAAAGCTAAGACATGATGTACCCCCACATAGAGAAAAACAACAACGACAAAAAACGGGGAGATGATCTTGAACATAAAACCAGACTATCAACATAACCTTGTGAAAGTCAACAATGCCAAGACAGTGGTTTATCTGGGAAGACAGGTGCTATGTGCCGGTCCACCTGCAAACAGTAAAGACAGATGCTGCGTGTCACCTGTGCACAGCCTCACCTGGTATCCCATGTTCTGTGTCATGCTGTGGCACTGTTGAACCGCCGGCACAGTGAAGCCTGGCACCGCCCCTGCTGAGTTGTAGCCGCCACCTGAGGATGAGGAAAGAAGTGAAAAGAGGCAAAGACTGAGACCAATGTTTATGCTGTCTACGTAGGGTTGCATGCATGCAGTACATGATCACACTGGTGCACTATACATATGCATAAAAAGGGGTTCTCTGACAGTTGAATCTATCACCTGAAGCCTCTGTGTGTGTGTGTGTGTGTGTGTGTGTGTGTGTGTGTGTGTGTGTGTGTGTGTGTGTGTGTGTGTGTGTGTGTGTGTGTGTGTGTGTGTGCGCATATGTGTGTGTGCATGCATTTGTGTGATAGATAGCTGTATGACACCAGTCTGCACCAGATGGGTACGTATGTATGTCCATCTGTACATAAGACCACGGTACATGAATTACAAACTGATGAATGAACATTACTTTGTAAACGTATGAACACTTTCTAAAGATACTAAATCTGCAAAATGTTAATAAGATAAAATGGGGTAAAAAACAACAACAACCTAACCCCCTTTACCCCACCCCCTCAAATAACAAAACAACAACAACAATGACCAATGGCTTAGGTAACATGAAACTATACAAAAACTTAAAATGATATACAGCACATACATGTACGATCATGCCTAACTTCTGTCTGTGCTATATAATCTCCAAGTACATGAATACATGTCAGAATATCTATTGACAGGATAAACGATGACCACAGGCCCATACGTTCATTCCAACATCATTCCACAATGCAGTGTAGTAGCCTACTTGGGAGAGGTAACCCAAAACATGTAATACTTTCACCCTTCACAATACACTAAATGATCTGGCATTAGCTTACAAGGGGGCATAAGCCAGTGACTCAAAGATGGAGAAACTGCATGTCATTCACACACTAAAACCTTAGTTCACTCCTTAAAATTGTGTTACTTTTAGTGGGCTTCACCCTCTAAAATTAACACCTGGACAACTGAATGTAAAGTTTTAAGGCAGTGTAAGAATGATACACAATTGTTAAATGTTGGAAGATTTTTCTTTCAGTTTTTGTCTCTCTTGCTTGTTTAAAACTGGTTTTTGTGCCTGAGTGTTTGGTAACTCTTACCTGGTCATTTTTTGTTGGTCCCTGGATGTCAGTGTCACTCTTTGTTTTTACCTCAAAACTTGTTCTCACTGAACGATCACCTGTTATCCCAAACTGAATACAGGACGGTAAGACAAACATTCCTACATACCATAACCTCCTTGGGCTCCATAGCCTCCACCATAGCCTCCGCCATAGCCATACTGATTGACATTGTATGCGCTCATGCCAGGGGGAGGAGGGGGCCCAGAGTTGGAGTAGGCTCCGTACTGCGGGGGCGGGTAGGCGGCTCCGCCTCCACCATGATACGGAGGGTAGTTTGACTAGGAAAGAAGACAACCAATTAAACATTAACTTGGTTGACAATAATCTGCAATGAATATGAAATTACCACAAACTTAACAGCTAGCTACATCATGAAATGATATATATAGTATGCACACTGTCAAGAATACATATTCAAAACCAATGACAAGTATGGTCATAAGTACATCTCTTCCCTATCTCATGTCGACCATGTCCACACCCACACAAATACATGCACAACACAAATGCATAAGCAGATTTTTTCTTTCATGTATTTCCCACAACTGATGATTTTGAAATAAATTGTGTGAAAGGTGGGTAAGGGCAGGAAGTGGGTTCTAAAGGGGGGTGACAGAATGTGGAATTTTAGAGGATGTATGGACATCTTCGAGCTCAACTCCTAACAGGCTGTTTGGTTCAGGTATCTGCTGGAGAACCTCTAAATCTTTGAAGGAGTTAATGGTCCTGTGGCAGAAAGTGTCATCAGCCAAGAATCTTGTGGGTGACGACACCTGTCTGGGGAGGTCAGTTATACAGAGGAGGGAGAGCGCAGGCCTAATACTGAGCCTGCGGGGCTTTTAATTGCACCCAGATTGCCTCAGACAAAGTGCCATTCATAACGCCTGTCTCCTGCCTGTAGTCTGGAAGTTGGAGATCCATGAGCTCATGGAGTGCTGGCACTTGTGGATCAAGAAGGAATAGCAGAGTTTGTCAAATGCTTTGAAAAATCCATCACTAAGACATCTGTCTGTTTCCTTTCTTTATATTACCTGAAAACTCTTTCACAAGTTCTGGGAGCTGGCTGTACATGACCAGCCTCTACTGAATCCATGCTACATCTCATACAGGATATTGTTGGCCTTGGCAAATCCCATCTTCTGGTTGACCATGATATGCTCCAGGATGTTAAATGGAATACTGGTAAGGGAGATGGGATGGCAGTTCTATAGCCTGTAACATTTGCCTTTTTTGAAGGTGGGAGTGACATTTACTGTCCTCCAGTCCTGTGGAATAATGCCTGTGTTCATGGATGGTTAATAAAGCAGTATCAGAATTGGAGAGCCATTGGAGATGCTATAGTGGGGTCTAGACTTTTAAGCAGTTTCCAACTCCTGCCACTGAAGTGCATATGGACTTACAGTTGGGGCCTTGATGATTAGGGCTGAGTCTCGTTCAAGACTCAAAGTCTTCTGTAGTTTCAGCTTCAGAGGTTTTATCTTCACAGCCCAGCCTATCACAAACAGCTTTTCAGGGCAGTCAAAATCATGCAGGAGAAAAGGTCATATCATGAAAAAAAGTTATGTTTTGAAAAAGCAACATAAAGAAAAACCAATTAATGACACACAAGCTAAACTACTGACATCCTTATGACAACGACTGGGTGGTGCTGACAGCACCTACTATTGAATTTTCCTCAATCCCTCATTAAAACAAAAAGTATGTAATTGATGAAAAACATTTAAATGTACCAAACTACATA
>CM031595.1:52745071-52750071 GCA_018398815.1 Conus ventricosus
TGAAAGTAGGCAAGACAGTCAGTGGTACACGGTAACATAATCTGTATGTCCCATCCCACCACATGGAGACTACAATTTCTCACTGACGTGTATCATTGTCAGCAGCAGTCAATGGATTATTGAAAAAAATTTAAACGAACAAATACGAAAACAGTAATGACAACAGCTACATTGAAAAAAAAAAAAAATCAAAAACAGAACACGAAGGAGGCCTCTTTCCAAACTTGTCTTTTAATCCAAAACAGCAGAAAAGTAAACATATGTACATATCATTGTTAGCAACAACAGCATCAAAATGGAATTAGGTACATGAACAAAAATTTCATTACATTTTTTGTTGCATATTGTGAAACACAGGTGTGGCGAGAGTCAGCGAATCTCCTTAACTTGTGATTAGGTAAAAAAACAGAGGTACTGAGGAATGTAACAACAATCATCCTCCTTTCCCGATTACATTGAACATCATCATCATCATCATCATCATCATCATCATCATCATCATTTATCAGCATCATCACTCTGTCTCTGTCTCTGTGTCTCTCTGATTTCTTAAGGTCTCTGTCTCTGTCTACATCATCATCATCATCATCATCATCATCATCATCATCATCATCATCATCATCACTGTCTCTGTTCTCTCTGATTTCTAAAGGTCTCTGTCTCTATCTCTCTTGATTTCACTTAAGGACAGCTACTGTTAATTAAAGAAAAAAAGCAAACAAAAGTCAGTGGTTTAGGAAATCGAATAAACAACGTGCGTGACCTTAAAGTTAAGTCGATTTAAAGAGAGAGAGAGAGAGAGAGAGAGAGAGAGAGAGAGAGAGAGAGAGAGGAGAGGAGAGATGCAGATGCAGATGTTTTTTTCGTAAAGGCCATAGCCCCTTAGAAGCGGGATTACATATAAAAGAACTTTGCATAATCCATTTCTAATCAGGGATACAAGCAAACTAGGATACATATAAAAGAACTTTGCATAATCCATTTCTAATCAGGGATACAAGCAAACTAAAGTATTACAGAATTTCTTCGTTTAAACCCTCTGTAAAACTACACAGCAAGCTGCTTCACTATTTTATCATTTGTCGATGACATTAACAAAATTAATCTGAATAGTGAAGGATGCATATAGTATTTGGATGGAATACACTGCTGTCTAAGATCACTTAGTTCTGGGCATGAAAGAACAAAATGAACTTCATTTTCTGGAGATTCCTGACATAATGGACAAACAGTCACACGATCGTTTAAATGTCTGTAACGCTGTGAATGTGCATAGATATCTGATACACCAAATCTGAACTTGGTTATCATATATTTCAAATGTCTGTCAATAACCATTGACAAATACCTCGGAACACAATGTATAGGATTTAGCATTCAAAAAATATCAAATCTATTACTGTCTTCAACATGAGAGTTCACCTCTGCATCTACAATCAATCAATGTTTGCCGAAAAACACGGACAAAAGCATTTATATCCCCAACACCCTGATTTTCCCATACAAAACCAAATCCATATTCATACAACTTTAGCCTTACATTCGAGACCCAATTTTTCTTACCCCTTGCATCTAACTCCACGAGCATCGTATAGGCTTTATAAGGTAATCTGTGTGGTTCCATTTCTGTTATCCTTAACCAGTAACGAACACATTTAATCACAGATATTAAATAGATAGGATATTGGATAATCTCTCCATACACCAAATCATTTGGTGTTCTCATCGAAACACCAAGTAATTTCTTCAGAGCGTACAAATGAATTCTCTCAATATGCATAGCAGCAGAATCAAAGCCCCATAGCTCAGCACCATATTGTAACATTGGTTGAATTTGAATATCAAATAATTTCAACAACAAAGATAGAGATTCATTATCTAATTGTGCCAATTTCCTCAAAACACAAAAAAAAACATATTTAGCTCTACTTGCAAGATCTTTACAAGCAAAAGTAAAGCTTAGGCGTGTAGAAAAATATATACCAAGATATTTATAAGCATTCACTACGGGCATTTCGACTCCATTATAGCCTATATCCACCTTTCTCTGGCGGCAAGATAACCGCCCTTTCTAAACACAATTATATTACTTTTCGTCATGTTTATTTTTAACTGCAATGCAAAAGAAGCTCTTTCTAAACTGTTCAGCTGGGTTTGTAAACCAATTATAGTTTCAGACATTAATACAACATCGTCTGCTAACAGAAGAATGAAAATTTCCAAAAAATCATCTATAAACTTTGCTCCATGTCGTCCAGAATTGATAACTTCTAATGTCAGTTCATTAATAAATGAGGAAAACAATATAGGACTGCACACATCACCTTGCTTAACACCAGTCGTGCAGTTTATGCAATCAGTCAAAGACCCACCGCTTCTCACTCTAGTTTTGACGGATTCATACATGCTCACGACACTTTGATATAATTTCCCTGATTCCATTTTAAAATAAA
This sequence comes from Conus ventricosus, assembly GCA_018398815.1. NCBI lineage: Eukaryota > Metazoa > Mollusca > Gastropoda > Neogastropoda > Conidae > Conus > Conus ventricosus. The sequence continues at coordinate 52,747,525 of CM031595.1, forward strand.
ATATGCCATAAAATACTTCTATTAACAGAATCAAAGGCTTTTTCAAAATCAATAAAAGCAACATATAATTTGCGATTCAAACAAAATTGTTTTTGCACAAATACTATTAAAGTAAACATATGATCTATTGTAGAATAGTTCCGCTTAAATCCAGCTTGAAATTCACAAGTGAGGTTCTTTTCTTCTACCCAGTCCTGCAACCTTCTGTTGATAACAGCACTGTATAGTTTACTACAAATGTTACACAAAGAAATGCCTCTGTAATTGCTTGGGTTATCAACATCACCTTTCTTACACAAAGGGAGGACAATAGATTAAGTCCACAGTTCAGGAAACACACCTCTGTCAAACAGAGCATTAAAAAAAATTGTGACAAAATCTATCAACAAATCAGATTTACATGCATTTTCTAACATCTCACCAATGATTCCATCAGGGCCACTAGCTTTACGATTCTTTAATTTCTTTAAAGCCAGCAGAATCTCATCTCTTGAAATTGAACGATTTAATGTATCATCACTGGTATTATTGTTATCATTGGTATCATTGTTACCATTGTCATCACTACCGCCTTCATCGTCCATAATATTACAGATATCTACTTCTTTTTCAAGCAATTTCTGAATGTGCTGAAACCAGTTTTCTAAACTAATATTGTTAGATGGTTGTTTACTTTTATTGTGGATTCTCCACATTGAATCCCATAATTCCTTCCGGTTATTTACAGAGGATACCAGTTTTTCTAACATAGCTCGATTAAACTGTTTACGTTTTGTTTTCAGAAGTTGTTTATAGGCACGTCTGGCATTACTATAAGAAACATGATCTGGTGGCAATAAAGTGCGACGATATCTATTTAACAAATTACGGGCCTTTCTCTTGAGAGAGAGAGAGAGAGAGAGGAGAGAGAGGAGAGAGAGAGAGAGAGAGAGAGAGAGAGAGAGAGACAGACAGACAGACAGACAGAGACAGAGAGACAGAGAGAGAGAGAGAGACAGAGAGAGAGAGAGACAGAGAGAGAGAGAGAGAGAGAGAGAGACAGAGACACAGAGAGAGAGAGACAGAGACAGAGAGACAGAGAGAGAGCAAAATGAATTCTGATGGGAGATCTTTACTGTGTAAACAAAAAACGGATCTATTAGTACTACTGCATGATGCTCTGATGCTTCGCTGCGTCAAATTAAGTCTGTCATTAATATCGTTAAAAATGTTTGTTACGAAAATCGGCAGTCATTTCTTTTTCATCAAATAACATCGCTCCAAACATTCAAAGGATTAACAACAACAACAAAAATAATATACTGACACAGAACTGAAAAAAGCACGTAATACAATTCATGAACAGTTTGGCCAAATTACATATTTTTAAGCAGAGGAACAAAAACTGGAAAAAACAACAACAACAACATTAGATAGAAATGTAGCTGAGAAAAGATGCATCTGAACATTAGTCAACAGATACAAATTATAAAAAAAAAAGTTTGATTTTGTTCTGCCTGCAAGATGTGAAGGAAAACGATGAACATTTATATAGCGCGCAGGCACTATAAATGAATTTAACATGATGCATACGACAAGTGATAGACGTGTGTGTGTGTATGTATGTGTGTGTGTGTGTGTGTGTGTGTGTGTGTGTGTGTGTGTGTGTGTGTGTGCGCGTGCGTGCGTGCGTGCGAGCGTGCGTCCGTGCGTGTGTGTGTGTGTGTGTGTGTGTGTGGTGTGTGTGTGTGTTCTTAAATGTCAGTACAACCATGAGTTAATCTGACAACAAATTGGTTTCAGTCAGTTCAGTCAGTGAGTGTGCGTGCGTGTGTGTGTGTGTGTGTGTGTGTGTGTGTGTGTGTGTGTGTGTGTGTGTGTGTGTGCGTGCGTGTGTGTGTGTGTATGCGTGTGCGTGCGTGCGTGCGCGCGCGCGCGAGCGTGCGCGCGTGAGTGCGTGCGTGCGCGCACACGAGCGTGTGTGTGTGTGTGTGTGTGTGTGTGTGTGTGTGTGTGTGTGTGGTGTGAAGTATTAGTTAGACCCATTTACCCACAACCATCAAACAAAGATCATTACATTTTGTCAGAGATTTTGACACTTCCTGTTCAAACTCATCCTGAAGATCTCTTGAGATTATACTAGCACCTCATGTTGTCTCTCTGTCTCTGTCTGTCTCTCTCTCTTTGCCCCCCCTCTCTCTCCCTCCCTTCCTCACACACACACACACACACACACACACACACACACACACACACACACACACACCCCACTGAAACTACAAAATGCGTACTGTTTGTCTTATGCACTTCGACAAAATCAAACATCAATGAAGTGAGCGATAACTGACTTTGATTTTTCTTTACCTTGCAGTTTACTAGACCTGTGAATATATAAATTCGTAGAGAGGATAAGCAAAGTCAGGTACATGAAATTTTCTGTGTTTTGTCTGTCTCATTTTCCATCCTCATGGGAATAATTCCCACGCCGCGCTGCCCCTAACAGCAACAGCCGGTTTGTTCCGTCGCAACTCCAACACCAACAGTCCACAGGAAACAATCAATATCAGG
>CM031595.1:52757571-52765071 GCA_018398815.1 Conus ventricosus
TCCCAATCCCTTCTCTCACCTTGCACGAACAAACATAAACAGTAAACGCAAGCTCACATTCTTCCATTCCTCCTCCCAACCTCACCCTCTAATCCGACAGATCCCGACGCCCGACCGCCCGTCCCCCCCCCCCCCCCCCCCCCCCCCCCCCCACCTTTCCCTTCTCCACTCCCGACCTCGCTGTTCCAAACGTACGCAGCTCATGTGTGGCGCGCGCGCGCGCGCGCACACACACACAACACACACACACACACACACACACACACACACACACACACACACACACAAACACACACTGAGACTACATGGTCATCCACTAATTACAAAAGAACATACTAAGACAAAACAGGGAACATTAGATTACAGTACTGTTGTCATTAAGTTCTAACTTCTTTTTTCTCGTCTTGGTAGCATCAGTTAAATACTTAGCAAGACCAATGATAGTTGCATCATTATCTGTTGCCAAAAGATTAATTAAACCACTTACTGTAGGCTCGAAATGAGTCATGTTGAAAAAAGGATATTTTCGGCGAATATCTGACAAGAAGCAACAATGAAAAAGAAAGTGCACTTCATCTTCTTTGTTGTGACCGCACATTGGGCAGTCAACACTTCGTTCGCTGGTCATAAACCAGTGTTTTGCAGCGCCTAGACCATGCACTCTTAATCTAAACTTTACCAGATCTTCCCTCATCTTTTTATTCGTTATCAAAGTTAGATACCTGAGAGAGAGAGAGAGAGAGAGAGAGAGAGAGAGAGAGAGAGGAGAGAGAGAGAGAGAGAGAGAGAGAAGAGAAGAGAGAGAAGAGAGAGAGAGAGAGAGAGAGAGAGAGAGAGAGAGCGCACTCGCGCGCGCCTGTGTATTTGGATGAGTGGTGAGTGTGCGTGTGCGCTTGTGTGTGTGTTGTGTGTGTGTGTGTGTGTGTGTGTGTGTGTGTGTGTATGTGTGTGTGTGTGTGTGTGTGTGTGTGTGTGTGTGTGTGTGTAATTTCTTTTTGTGTATGAGGGATTGTTGAAAGTTAAAGATAAATTCCTACTGGACTACGTAGTAGATGGGGGCATAACGAACAAACTAAAGCATAATTATTTAATATTTTTTGTAAAGTCAGTGGAGTCGATCTATTATGTGAAATATTAGAACCAGTTTTGAGCACTGTATTCTTTACTCCTGGACAATCTAGTAGCAGGTGACGTACAGAAAGAGTTTCCCCACAATGCAAGAAACATTTTTACTGTATTTGGTTCGAAGTGAATTTAAACGCATCCTATGAATTAAAGTTGCTACCTCTCTAGATGTCGTATTTTCAAATTTGTCTAATTGAGTCTTGGGCTGGATGTCGGGATTTGGTTGTATACAGTTGTGATAATATTGGCTATCTGTGTCTTCCAATAACCTCTTGAAACTGTTAAAGGATACTCTAGTAATTAAAGTATAACATTCTGATAGGTCTAGCGGAATATTCAGAGAAGTCGTTCCATCAATGTTGCGAGCTGCTCTCCGAGCAGCTTGGTCAACTTTCTCATTTGTGGGAATTCCACAGTGTGAGGGCACCCAACAGAAAGTCACATTTATTCTTTTTATCGATAGGAGATGTGTCACATAATTAATTTCTGTAATAGTCTCACAGCGGATCTTTGGATTTAGAGACTGTAAGGCAGAAAGGGCTGACTTTGAATCACTGCACAGTAAAAGTGACAATTTTCTATGGAAGACTTTAAAACATACTTCAGGGACATTAGAATAGCAACTAATTCTGCAGTAAATATTGACAAGTGTTTGCCAAGATAATATAATTCCTCCACTTTTGATTTTGGTATTATAAAAGCTGCTCCTGCTCGATGGTCATCTAACACTGAACCATCTGTAAAAATTTGCAGATGATCCTTATATTGATTTTCCAAATGAGAATTTACATAACTTTTTAAAGATATGGTGGATCGTTTTTGTTCAGTTCAGTATAATTTGTGTCATAATTTGCTTTGATTTGTTCCATTTGGGAGTGGGTGGAAAGGACGGATTGACAGTTATTTTGCTTTGGTTAATGTTGGTTTTTTTTTTCAGAAGAGTAGATGTGTATGACTGAATAGATTTTGCTGATTTTATGTCTTTTGCTCTTTTAGCAAAATCTGTATCTGAATTTAGAGATACTTCATTTGTACAGAAACTTTTTTGTGAAAGGTTCTTTAAAACAAATTTGGTGGAGGACACTTTTCGAAACTCGTTCAAAGGTAAAATTCCAATTTCATAGTATGTCCCAATGTTGCAGGTATGTGTGGGAACTCCAAGAGCAAGTTTATATGCTTTGCAGTCTACACTTTGTAACTTATTAAGTAGATGCTGTGGAGCGCTGAAGAATACTTCTTGAGCATAAATCAATGTAGACCGCACAAGAGCAGTAGATAGGAGTGTTAAACTCTCTTTATCTTGTCCCCATTTTTGTTTGCTTATGATCTTTAGAAAGTTTAAACTTTTTCTTGCTTTATTCAAAATATGTTCAATATGTTGGTTCCATGAAAGTTTAGATGTTAAAAATATCCTAAGAATTTAACAGATTTGACGTATTGTAAGACCGATCCATTCAGAGTAAATTGTGGAAGTTTGTCTGGGTCATATCCAGAGTTGAAAAGCATTAGATTTGTTTTTTCTGCCGACAGTGTCAATCCATTTTCATGTAAAAATCTACTGATATTGTTTAATTCATGTTGATATTTGATCTTTATGTAATTTAAGAATCTTAATGGGGTTTTTCTTTTCATAGTGACTTTCATCCACAGACATATGTCATCAGCAAACTGTACTAAAACTACGTCTTTGGATAAGCCTTTGGTTATGTCTGCAATCAGGATGTTAAATAGGATTGGAGATAATACTGATCCTTGTGGAAGACCCATTTCCAGTGTTCTAGTGGTGGAATATGTATGCTCTATTCTTGTTTGAATAATTCTACTATGAAGGAAAGCTTTGACATAATCATACATGGTTCCATTTATTCCAATAGTTTTCAGTTTATACAAAAGTCGTTTATGCCACACTTGTTCATACGCTTTCCTTACGTCAAAGAAAGTTGCCAAGATGTGTTTACGTCTTGCGAATTGCTGTTTAATATGTGTAGTGAGTTTCACTAGATGTTCTGTTGCTGATCTGCCTTTCTGAAAACCAGCTTGATTTATAGGGATAATTTGATGTTTATTACAAAAGTAAAGTAATCTGTTTAAGACAATTCTTTCCATTAGTTTGCATCTATGCGATGTTTAAGGCAATTGGACGGTAGTGTTTGTGTTACTTCGAGGTTTTCCTTGTTTATGTATAGGAACTATGATAGAATGCTTCCATAATGAAGGCAAATTGCCATTTTCCCAGCATTTTTGAATGAAGACCGAGATAAATTGTTTAACATTAGGTGGGACATGACGCAGCATTTCATTAGAGATTCCATCTAAACCCACTGATGTTTTTTTGGTTCCCAGATTAGCAAGACATTCTTCTACTTCTTGAACTGTTATGGGAGCATTCAGACAGTGGTTTGCAACAGGGTCTGGGTTGTTCTCGGTGAAGTTTTCTTCTTCTTGCTCTCTGTGCAGTCTATTTTCTGTTGATAAACTATACTACTCCGCAAAAGTTATGGGCCGAAAAAATTCTGTTCCCAAGCAAACAAATCCAAAAAACACCGCAACTCATAGAATGATTTAATTCACATTTAATCCATCGATTTATGACAAATCATTGACAAGTCAAAATCCATTGGATTTACATCCGTCTCAATCACAACACCCCCTTCTGAAAATTGCAAGAAAGTCAGGTCATTTTGTTCATGTTCAATAACGGTGTGGCCACCATTTGCTGCCAGACGTCACCAGCCGTCGCCGATCGAGTGGACAAGGTTGTGCAGCATCTGTTTGCGGGATGGCGAGCCACTCTGCTGCAGGAAGTGGAAGCTGCCACCATCTAGGGCTGGGGTGATTGTCCACTACGCAGATCCAAGAATGTCACACATGGTTTTCAATGGGAGCCAGGTCTGGGGATCGGGCTGGCCAGTCCATGCGGACCAACTTGCGCACGCTGCAGGAAGTCCCTCACCACCAAAGCACGGTGAGGGTGGCGTTGTCGTCCTGTAGAAGGAAGCAGTCCCATGGCCTGCAGGTGGGGAGAGATTGGCCCGACAATCTCATCCTGTACTCACGCCGGTCAGGTTTGCCTCGAATGAGGTAAAGAGGAGTCCTCCATGGAGATGAAAGCCTCCCCACACCATCACGGACCCCCCTCCATACCAGTCGTGCTCTTGGACGCAAGCATCGACGAATCGCTCGCCTACACGTCGCAACGCGCCTCCGGCATCACTGTTCGACAAAGTGAAACGAGACTCGTCTGTGAACAGGATCTGCCCCACTGCTGCCTGTTCAAGCGTGGTGGTTTGCGTGAGAAGCCATCGAGTTTGACGATGACGTGGTGTCAGCGGTATACGAATGGCAGGGACCCTTGAGTGGAGGTTTACTCGTCAGGCGTGCCTAACGTGTCCTGGGAGATGTTAATGTGGGTAGCCGTCCTCAGGTTGCTACGGAGGGTCCTGGCAGTGATGGTTCTGTCACGCAGCGCCATCACCTGAAGGTAACGGTCGTCGCGATGGTTCGTTGTTCTTGGGCGTCCGGACGGGACCCGTTCATCGGTACTACCGGTGGCTTGGAAGCGTTCGCCAGGCGTTGAATAACGGAGTGGCTCACTCCAAGCCGTCTGGCGACTTCTCGGCCGGATGTTCCATCCTGAAGCCAGCCAGCGCCCGTCCCGATCAAGTGTTGATAGTCTCTGTCTTGGAGGCATGGTTATTGAGACCCCTGGTTGCAGCCTTCAATACCCTAACCGTGTACCTTTGGCGGAGCAGTGTTCACTGGGACATGGCTTGCACGTGCAATTTGCCAGACACCTGCCGCGGCATGCTTCGTCGCTGACAACGACTGAACTTTCATTACATTCACGTGCATTTGCATCGTTTTCTGCGCGCTCAAAAACACATTTGCATAACTGCAATGTCTGCAAAAAGGTTTGGGCACGTGCAGCAATAAGTTGCCGCGTAGCCCTCCATGCGTATTTTCAACGTCGTTGTGCTCGTGTACAATTATCTATCTGCAGCTTCTGAAAACAAGGGTTGGCCCTTAACTTTTGCGACGAGTATATCTTTGCTGCCATTTTGGCGATATTATTAACAAAAGCTTCGGCCTTTTCTAGATTAGATGGGAAATCCGAGTTTGGGAGCTTGACAGGACATCTTGGCAAGTTTACTCCATTTTTCATTGTTCTTAACTTTTCCCACACTTTTGAAAATCTTTGTAATTGTTATTTCATTCTTACAAAAGTTAGACCAATATTGCTGTTTTGCTTGTGCTGTGATGTAATTAAAATGATTTTTGGCTCTTTTTTTCTCAAGAAGCTTTTCAGCGCGTTCTTCTCCTTTACTTCGTAAATATTCTCTCAGTTTGATGTTCTTCTTCTTTTTCTCTTTTTCACACGTCTCATTCCACCAGACATTACCTGTGTGCTTTTTCGAACTTGATTTAACATGTTTTATCATAGGTATTGACTGATTCGCGGCAGAAAGCATAGCATTCTGAAACCGATCGTATAGGTCGTCAATAGTTTTTGTATCAAGTTCTTTTGTGTCGACGAAGAAAGTTTTTAGTAATTCCGTGAATTTACCCCAGTTAGCTAATTTATAATTATATTTTGGGACTTTTTCCTTTGTCAGATCTGTTGGTTCAAGCCTTGTAGTTTCGAAGGTAGTAATGACTGGAATATGATCGCTATTGAGTGCGTCATCGAGGCTTTGCCAATCACAAAGTGGTGCTAGATCTGGAGATATCAAAGTTAGATCTATTGCACTTGGCTTGTGCTTAGGGTTGTCGGGAACGCGTGTTATTCTTCATCATTCAAAAGATATAAGGACGAGTCGACGAGATTTTCAATAAAACGGTTACTAGTAATCAACTGAAATCCTTTTCCCAAAACGGGAATGAGCATTAAAATCTCCAGTTATAAGATATCTATTGTTTTCATCTGGTCTTAAATGAAAAGATCGTAACCATTCAGAATTGTGCTCGTTGGTAAACATGTACTTTAGGGTACGAAATTCATGGGGCTGTTTGTACGCACTTTCTCGGGTGTTTTCGGTTCTTCTCGATGCAAAGAGACGTAAGACACCCTCACCTGCCACTTTGACCTGTCCTGCCCCACTTGTGGGTGCAAATAATTTATTTCACTTCACAAGTAGGGATATGCATGCACATCCAATGCGCCATGTTGGTTGCTGATCACATGGGCACAACGTCATCAACCAAATGGCGCATTGGATGTGCATGCATATCCCTACTTGTGAAGTGAAATAAATTTGCACCCACAACTGGGGCAGGACAGGTCAAAGTGGGCAGGTGAGGGTGTCTTACGTCTCTTTGCATCGAGAAGAACCGAAAACACCCGAAAAAGTGCGTACAAACAGCCCCATGAATTTCGTACCCTAAAGTACATGTTTACCGTGCTCGTTAGGTCCCCGTGGTAGATAGACTGACACAACAGTTAATACGATGTTAGTATTTACCTGAACCCTGACTGCGCAAGAATAGGAGTCAGGTGTGTCTGGTGGAACGGGACTTGCACAGGAGCTCTAGTTCTCTCCTTCCTTGATGTAAATGGCTGCGTTGATTTTGTCATTAGTGTTTCCCTTTTGAACAATTGGGGGGAAATAATAGCCAGCGAGTTTAGGTAAATTATTTCTATGTGTGTTTAAGGATTGTAAGGCCAACACACTGTAGTTTTCTTCTGCAAGTTTTTGTGTTAACTGGTCAATGGAAGTTATAATAGATCGACAGTTCCACTGAAATACCTTAAAAGGGCCGTCTTTTAACATCAGACTTTTAACTTATCACCAGAATTTTAACTTATCTGTAAGTTAATACAAACGATATTTAGATAAAGTTAACAAAAATACACTTAATGAATGTCTGAGTCAATACAAAATGGATGATGATTTTCGTATGCTGCAATTGAAATATCAGCGTGAGTTACGCTATAGTCACAAGTGGTGCTGGAATTTGACAAAGTTCCACTTTCACCAGTCGCCAAGCACGCTGAACCTGTTGCTCCTGGGGCCCAGACTGTAGAGCAGAGGATCCGGATAGGGCTGGTAGTACCAGGGTGGTTGGTGCCTCGATCGTCGGGTCTTCCTGGGTCGGCTCCACAGCAGGTCTCTCACGTGGCGCCCGATGTTCCTGGCCAGGATGCTGGCACCACTGTGGGTGGGGTGGAGGCCGTCACGGAGATGCCAGGAGCTAGTGCGGAGGTTGTTATGGCTGATCAGGCTGACGTCCTTGTCTTCATTTAGTTCTGATGTCAGAAGGGCGTTGAACAGATCTCTCTTGATGTTGAGCTGAGTATCTGTGACTGGTGCTGCCTTACTAACAATTATTTTTAGACCAGGATTTTCTTTCTTGATGTGTCTGACACACTGCACCAGA
>CM031595.1:52777571-52800071 GCA_018398815.1 Conus ventricosus
GTAGTCTCATTCTGTGACGACATAAGTAACGTTAACCTGAAATTGCATGGAGCCTTATAGTATTTCGGTTGTATAAATTTTTCTCTAAGATCATTCAGGACAGGGCAGCAAAATAAAAAGTGCAATTCATCTTCTTTTCCAATGTTGCATAGACGGCATGTAAGCATATTTTCATTTCTGACGCTGTATCTAAAGCAATGGCATGCAATACGAGACACACCAAATCGAAACTTGGTCAATTCACTTTTTATATATCTATTCATTTTTAGCTCAATATACAGTTCTCTCAAATGAGTAGTTTTAAACAACATGTACTGTGCAAATCTGTCACTAGTATGTATGTGATCATGCCAGTCCTGCCATCTACAATCAATAATTCTTTGCCTAAAAGATGTTAAAAAACCTGGTATATTTTGGACACCCTGGTTGTCCCAGACATACGAAAATCCATAAGAATTTAAACAATGTCGAACATTTGTAACCCAAGTCCTCTTTCCATGAGAATCTAAATTTAATAACATTTTGTATGCCTTAAACGGCAGCCTATCTTCATTCATTCTGGTCAGTTTCAGCCAATACTTAATACATTTCATGTATGAATTGAGGTAAATTGGATATCTGCCTAGTTCACCATAAACAAGATCATTTGGCGTTAGACTATCGACATTAAGAAAGCGTTTCAATGCAAACAAATGTACTTTTTCAGGCCCGCCTGGACAGCGCTGGGGCTGGTACGCGCAGGGAAAGTGTGGACAGGACTGGAATTACGCATGATACGCCATCTACGCACCCCATGGAGCCCACCCTGAAGGACTTAATGACAATGATGAGTGATGTGAAATGTAAGTGTGAGCAGATGAGTGGAGATATGAAAGAGGTGAAAGGAGTGTGTGACAGTATTAAAGGAGAAATTATGTCACTCAAACATGAAATATCTGACTTAAAACAGGAAAATGAAAATTTGAAATGTGAAAATAAGAGACTTAATGAGAAAATTGAAACTTTGGACAGGAAGGTGGACGATTAGATCTCGAGGGCTGTTCCAAACGGAACAACATAATCGTACATGGTATTCCACTTAGAGAACGAGAGACTTGGCAGGATAGTGAGGATGCTGTGAAGGAAATGTTGACTGATAAATTAGAACTCTCTAGGGATGTTGAATTTGATCGGGTACACCGTTTGAATTCCAGGGCCGAGTCTCCCATTATTGCATGCTGTACCTTTTAAAAAGACAAAGTGAGGATCCTGCGTGCAAAACAGAAGTTAAAGGGTACCCAGCTTTTTATTGGAGAAGACTTTTCCTTCAGAGTGAGAGAAAATAAGAGAGAGAGAGGGGAGAGAGAAGAGAGAGAGAGAGAGAGAGAGAGGGGGGGGAAGAGAGAGAGGGGAGAGAGAGAGAGAGAGAGAGAGAGAGGGAGTCAAACACGGTTCATTTTGTAGAAAGAAAGGAAAAGGGGAAGTAAAAAAAAAAGGGGAAATCCAAAACAAACAAACAAACAAACAAACGAGCAAACAAACAACAAAACACCTCCCCTTTTTTCCCACAAAAAGTACAAAATTTAATATATGAGAAGTGCGAGGATACACTCGCATACACTGCATGAGTATTAAAACCTTTTAAATGTTGACATTTGCAGCCTGAAAATATCGTGTCAAGTCACTAAATGTACAAATTATTTTCAAACGGTAATAATTGTAAAGAACAACAACAATCACTTTAGGAAAGTAAGTGAACTATATGTGGTGATGAGTAGTGGGAACATAATATCGTAGGGTTTGGTAAAATGAATTATACGTTATCTGCAAAACAAGCGAGAGTGTGGGTTTAAATATGTAAAACATTTCTTCTGTAAGATGCTGAGCTTCGATAGAATTCAAGCTTTGGCGGAAGTGATTTACAGAGAACAGGACCAGACTAATAAAAAAATTGTTTAAAATGGGTAATCTCTAGGCATGGGAACCTGGAGTTTTCTGGAATTCATGTAAAATTTTGATTGAGTAGTTTGCGGGGCTAATCTATTTACTTTTGTTGTTGTTGCATGAACTTTCCTTTATTGTAGCAAACATATCCCTTAATGGAAGGACTCCAACTTGAAATAAAGTCCGATTCTGTGAGGCTGAAGGATTTCAGGAAAACTGCTGTATGGGCACGTTCACAGATGCTGATTTAAGGTTGCATTGAATTTGCGTCGGCTGAGTCAATGGGATTTCAAATAGTAATTGATTGAAGAGTATGTAGACATTCAGAAATGATTTTCCGGACATGAAAATGAAAAAAAAATTGCTTAATCTGCATAACCGATAATTTGTCTGGATACAGTTTCGCATCATGTTTCGATGTGAGCAGTCCATGAAAGATTGTTGTTAACTATTGAGCCAAAAAACACGTGATCATCTACTTCTTCATCTTTTTCATTGTTGATAAAAACAGTGGGGCCCTGTTTTATATTTTGCCGTCATTGACAAGTCGTTGTGAGTTTGACTTTGGTCTAAGTAGAGCTTAGTGACCTCAGATGTCGACAGATTGTTGTAATGGTGCACACAGAATTAAGGTTAGAGCTGCTTGTATTAGTGGTAGTATCATCACAGTAAACTTACAAGATTCTTCAATATGAAGAGGGAGATCATTTTGTTGTTTAGGGAAGACCGAACACTGAGCCCTAAGGGAGTCTTATATCTGACATGTAAGACATTTGATGTTCATGAATTAAGACAGACACGTTGTTTCAACATTTCGAATCTTTGAATATTGTTGATGATGACGCAGTACCGCCATTTGAAATAAGAAAAATCTTGATTATGATCTTTATTTCCTAAAGCATCAACCTCATCTCTAAAAGTCCAAAGTCTCTTTAAACGATTGAAAAATGGCAAAGCTCCTGGGATTGAATAACTATGTAATGAGTATTCACAGAATTGCGATCTTGTATCTTGTGGTGTATACCGCAGCACTGTAGATTTGAACACGAGCTAAACACTGAAGAGTGGACAACTGGATTAATTATATCCGTTTACAAGTGTCGTGGTAGTAAACATGATTTTGATAATTACAGAGGAATAACTTTACCTAGCTGTCTTGGCAGATTATTTACATTGTTTTGAACAAACGGTTAACTGATTTTGTGGAATCAAACAGCACATTCTTAAACAAGCAAGTAATGTTGAGACATCCACATTCCACTATCGACTATAACCATGTTTGTTTTCAGATCATTAGTTTAAGTTTTCAAACTAACCAAAAAGAAACTATACAGCGCTTTTTAAAAAAATGATGACAATGCGTTTGACACAGTCTGGGGATGTAGTTTATCGTATAATTTCATTCAGAAAGGAATCGACGGCAACGTTTACGAATAACAGTTAACAAGTATAAACACACAAAACCTTCTGCTTTCTTAAATGGAAAAAAAAATCTGATTTTTTTCGAGGTTACAAGGGGTTAGATTAGGTGAAAATTTATTACCATTATTGTTTTCTTTGTATATAAACAATCTTGAGAGTTATTCAAAAGAGAATGGATGTGATGTTGTAAATGTTCATTACTCGGGTGTGGAACTAATTAAAGCAGATTACTTGTGCTCTGATATGCTGATGATATCATTTCATATCATCTTTCAGTAAGGGATTAAACAAGTCTTTGAGGGAGTTACTTAAGTTTTGCCAGACTTGAAGGCGAAAGTCAGTTTTCCCAAAACTAAAGGAATGATTTTCAATGGGCGGCCAAATCCAAAGGGTGTTTTTAGATATGGTAAGAATGTTCTCGACATCGTTGGTTCATTCAGTACTTTGGGTTTTCTTCTTCTTCTTTTTTGAGAATGGAACATTTTTTTCCAAAGAAAAGGCATGCATTTATAATCAAGCACCAAAAGCGATTTTTGATTTGTTACGTGCAGCAAGAAACCAACAACATTCTACAAGTGTACTTTCAGATCTTTTTCAAGCAACTGTAATTCCGGTCTGACTATATGATTGTGAGATTTGAGGCTATAAAAATGCTATGATTTTTAGAGAAGTAGCGATTGAAAATTTTGAAACAATTATTCAGATTAAATTAAAAAAAACAACTATGACTCATTTGATTTATGGAAAAAAACAACCTTTTATCTCATCTCTCTTTTGATTAAATGTACATTTATACGTTTTAGGTCTAAAACTGTAGTACCAATGTCTAAAGTTAAATACTCTGCTCAAATGTATAGTTTTGTGTATAATTTACATGTCACAGGCATTTGGCATTCTTCTTGGACTAAATTTGTCAAGGAGATACTAACTTGAAATTGGGTATGACTGTTTGACACAACAGTCTTTTAGTCATAGGGTAGCTCTTTGTCGGAATATTAAAAAAATCTCATTGCAAGATAACGACAAAAAGTTATGGATGGAAGCTGAACAAAATAGTAGTAAGTGTTGTCATAACAGACACTATGAAAATGCATTTCAAAGAAAAAAAAATGCACCTATTATCTTCCTGACATAATATATCGAATATTCGAATGAAATTTAGATGCTGTAATCACAAACTCCCTTCTGAGACAGGAGAAAATATGGAATTGAAAGACACGAATGGTTATGTAAAGATTGTAATGTGAACATTATTACTGATGAATATCATTTAATGATTGCGTGCCCTAAAAATGGCATATTATGAAAACTTTTTACCCTCTGTATATAAAAAGTCTGTATTTTGTTTATTTAACGTGCATAAGGAAATGTGTACATTCACGAAGAAACGTTTATATTTATGGCACACACTAAGAATGTTTATGCTGTTGTTGCGCTGGTTTATTTATTTGTTATCCTGCATATCCGCAAAGGGGGAAAGGATTAAACTCCAGTTCAAGACTGTCAACGAATGATGAAATCAGCTGGAGCACAGAGAGAGAGAGAGAGAGAGAGAGAGAGAGAGAGAGAGAGAGAGAGAGAGAGAGAGAGAGGAGAAGAGAGAGAGAGAGAATGAGACAGACAGACAGACAGACAGACAGACTCAAAGAGAGAGAGAGAGAGAAAGAGCGCGAGCGCGTGTTATTGGTTTTGAAACAAACACAGACATCATGCACTTTTACATGACGTGCACGCGCGGACACACACACCACACACACACACACACACACACACACAAAACACACACACACACCACACACACACACACACACACACCCACACCCCCACACACACACAACAAAGAGGTAACACATACAGGTTCGATGCTAGGGGAGTCTTGTTTTCTTTATTGAATAATTAAAGCACGAGAAAGAGAGAGAGAGAGGGAGGGAGAGAGAGAGAGAGAAGAGAGAGAGAGGAAGAGAGAGAGGAGAGAGAGAGAGAGAGAGAGAGAGAGAGAGAGAGAGAGAGAGAGAGAGGGGGGGGTGGGGAAGACAACTAGAAGTAGATAAAAACAGGGACAAAAACAAACAAGCAAATACCTGTTCTGTTTTATGCGAAAAGTTTATTCGAGAAATACAAAATACATTTGTAAATGCTCTTTACTCACACGTGTACACAGTTATTCGTAAAAAAAATCTGATTCAAAGAGCAAATGTAAAAAAAAAAAGAAAGAAAGAAAGAAAAAAGAAGTGTAAAAAAATTGTTTTAAATGCCATTTCATACAGCAGTTCGTTTTCTCCATTTACACATCGTTGCCAGAACTATAAAGGCACAGTTGTTCATGATGTAGCGCCTCATTTAGAGCACTATAAACACACGCAGAGTATGAATACTATTCAAACAGAACAACACGTGAATGATGATTAGTCAAAAGCTTGGTCAAGAAATATGATGTATGGGACAAAGCATAAATTACATACAGGATTAAAACAAAACAAAAAAACAACGAAATGTGCGCTTGTGTATCGGTTGCGTGGTCTATCCTATCCTAAGTTTTTAATCGAGTTGTATCACTTTGGTTGCGTGCTATATACTATTCTAAGTTTTTAATCGAGTTGTATCAGTTTGTGGTGAAAATGTGTGTGTGTGTGTGTGGTGGTGTGTGTTGTGTGTGTGTGTGTGTGTGTGTGTGTGTGTGTGTGTGTGTGTGTGTGTGTGTGCGCGCGCTCGCGCGCGTGCTTATGTGTATGCGTGCAAAGGAACGTAACATACTCAGACACACAAAGCCAAACAGTCAATCAAAAGCAAATAAAAAAAGCACAGTATGCTGACAAACAGGTTGCAGGTTTGTGTTAAAAAGGACGATTGCCTTAAAATTTATTTATTTGTGCATGTGAACAAAAAAAATACAAAAACCCCAAAAATAGAAAAGACGAGAAAAAATCATTTCTTTTATTTTCTTAACATTTGTCTATGGATGCCAATCCTTTTTGAAGGGGGAAGGGTAATGCAGAAAGGGAAAGGACATAGGCCTACACTTTTTCGTTTTTGTGAAGTCAAGGGTAGTCAAGTCTATCGAAATTTTGCCCCAAAAACAATTCAGTTTAAGGGGAAGATTCATTGTGACCGCAAAGCATAGTGTACTTTTTCTACTGTTCCCTCTCCTTTTCGCTTTTACTGTCCTTTCTTTTTGGCATTCTGTATTTTTTATTCTTTTTTTTTTGTTATGTTTCAAAGGAAAATGAGGATGGAAGGCGTGGGTGGAGCTTGAAGGAGGTCTAGGGGGAGGGGGAAGGAAGATGGGAAAGGGACTGAGGTAGAACTTAACCAATAACCTTAATAATTTGGAATTTGGAAATTTTGAACAGTTGCAGCGGTCGTTTGACGAGGAGAAACGCTGCATCTTCCGGGGGAACTAAATGCAAATAATCAACGAGTGAGAGTACGAACACACACACACACACACACACACACACACACACACACACACACACACACACACACACACACACACACACATTCTCGTTCTACCTTGGCAAAAATGGAAGACCCCCCCCCCCCCATCTTCTTTGTACTCCTGAATTTGTAAAATGTATATGAGTAGTTTCGGATGATTTATTTGTGACGTTCAAAGAAGAAGGAACGCGCCACCAAATCACTGATAACAAACCTTTAAGATGGTGGTTAGAGGACACAGAGAAAGAACAGCTTTTAAAAAAATCAGCAGTATGATACTGGCTATGATGGGCACTCTGAATGAAACTCATTCTCAGTATGATATGGAAGCACACTTTGAAAAGAGAAAGTCTATAGGAAAAAATAATATGAAAGCATACACGCACGCAAACACAAAACGCACCTTCAGTTACATTGATAAAATGGAGGAGAAAATAAAGCTTGGTTGAAAATTTACAACTGATATCATATCCGACAAGTTATTTTGGTATGAGCAAGCAAAACATAATGAATTGTTTCAATAGTCTCAGATGGGATAAAGAATACAATATGAGAAGAAGAAAAGAGAAGAAAGATAGAAGAAAAGAAGAAGAAGGAGAAGAAGTAGAAGAAGTAGAAGAAAGAAGAAGAAGAAGAAGAAGAAGAAGAAAGAAAGACGCAGAGAAGAAAAGAGAAGAAAACGACGACGACGAAGAAAAAGTAGGAGAAAGAAAAGTCCATAAGGTGGGAGGTAATAAGGAAGAAAATAACAATATGATAACAAAAAATGAAGAACTAAACGAAGAGAATAAGCAAAACAAAAGGAAAGGAAGAAAGAGGCGGAGAACGAAAAAAGAGAAGTCTGCTGAAAAATAAAATGAAAGAAAGGGAAAAATCGAAGGAGAACCCAGGAGAACGAGAACAGAAAGAACAACTAAGAAAGAAAGAAAGAAAGAAAGAAAAGAAAGAAAAAAAAGAAAGAAGAAAGAAAGAAAGAAGAAGAAGAAGAAGAAGAAGAAGAAGAAGAAGAAGAAAGAAGAAGATGAAGCAGAAGAAGAGAAAAAGTTCAAGAGAGGAAACAAAATAAGATCAAGAAAAAAAAAAATCAATAATAGGGGGCAATGGAAGAGCAAAATTACACGTGTGTGTGTGTGTGTGTGTGTGTGTGTGTGTGTGTGTGTGTGTGTGTGCGTGCGTGCGTGCGTGCGTGCGTGCGTGCGTGCGTGGTGTGTGTGTGTGGTGAGAGAGAGAGAGAGAGAGAGAGAGAGAGAGAGAGAGAGAGAGAGAGAGAGAGAGAGAGAGAGAGAGAGACAGAGAGACAGACAGACAGACAGAGAGAGAAAGAAGTGAGAACCTGTTCATATACATGATTGAACATGTTCAGTTATCATGTTTTCTCGAACTCGCAACGAGAGAGTGAAATCAGCCGCTGAAGCGAATTTGCCCTATTCCGTTCACACAACCATGATGTCATACTAGGATGGGATGACGTTTCCAAATTAAACATCTCAAGATTCAGTTGCAAAGCGAGACGACTGCAGGCGGAAATCTAAACAAATCTTAAATAAATGTTAGCGAACCGCCCAGAGAACGTGGACAAACGAGTTACAAGACAAAACACAACGCGTTTCGACCTCTTAGGTCTTCGTCTGGTGATAAATAAACGAATAAAACAACGAAAATTCACTTAGCTTTGATCGCTTCAGATCGCTCAGGCAGGGTTCAGCGCAAGGAAGAAGGCTTGCGCCGAACCCTGCCTGAGCGATCTGAAGCGACAAAGCTAAGTGAATTTTCGTTGTTTTATTCGTTTATTTATCACCAGACGAAGGCCTAAGAGGTCGAAACGCGTTGTGTTTTGTCTTGTAACTCGTTTGTCCACGTTCTCTGGGCGGTTCGCTAACATTTATTTAAGATTTATCTCAAGATTCAACAAACGAAACTGTTGCTCACGCTTTATATTTTGACACACAGGCGGGGTACGGGTGGGTGGGGATGGGAGTCGGGTATAACTACTCAGAACATTCGGCTTGATTGTCTTTTTCTTAAAACGATAACACACGAGTTATGAAATTAGGAAAACCACGAACTAGGATGGCCTTCCTTTTAAGATCTTCCATGGATTTGAGCAGTCAAACTTCAGCAGCAGTCGACCCTGTGTTTCGTCTCCGGAAAAAACCCAACAAAACCCCTAAAGCCTGCGAGACTCGAGGCAAGCCAAATGGGAAACAGACAAAGCTATGCATCAGCTAGAGTGCTGCACTATTGGTCGTTTGCGATATCTGTCTACATGTGGTTCCTAGTGGATTTTCATCTGCTGGTTTATTCTCTGGAACCTCTTTCTGTCGTTCCCCTGTTTACTGGTAGTCTCTGTGATATCTCTCCCTATAATGTCTATGTCTATTTATTGCTAGACTTCGAATTATCTCTGACTATGATTTGTACGTCTATCTGTCTACCTAGCCTATGCAATATCTCGCCATTTGGTTTCTGGGTTTATGTATTGATAGCCTCTATAGTATAACTCCCGGTGGTTTCAGTATCTGCTGATAGCCTCTGTAGTATCTCTCCCTGTGATTTCTAGATTATCTTCTATTGGTAGCCTCTGTAGTATCTTTCTCTGTGGTTTCTAGATATATCTTCTATAGGTAGCGTCTGTAGTATCTCTCCCTGTGATTTCTAAATACATCTTCTATGGGTAGCCTCTGTAGTAGGCCTATCTCTCCCTGTGGTTTCTAGATATAATTATCTTCTATTGGTAGCCTCTGTAGTATCTTTCCCTGTGGTTTCTATATCTATCTTCTATTGGTAGCCTCTGTAGTATCTCTCCCTATGATTTCTATATCTATCTGTCTATTGGTAGCATCTATAGTATCTTTCCCTGTGATTTCTAGATATATCTTCTATTGGTAGCCTCTGTAGTATCTCTCCCTGTGATTTCGATATATAGCTTGTATTGGTAGCCTCTGTAGTATATATATATATGTCTCTCTTCTATTGGTAGGCTCTGTAGTATCTTTCCCTGTGGTTCTTTCCCTATGTCTATTGGTAGCCTATGTAGTGTCTCATCCCGTGGTTTCTATATATCTGTCTATTGGTAGCCTCTGTAGTATCTCTCCCGGTGATTTCTAGATATATCTGTCTATTGGTAGCCTCTGTAATATCTCTCCCGGTGATTCCTAGATATATCTGTCTGTTGGTAGCCTGTGTAATATCTCTCCGGGTGATTTCTAGATATATCTGTCTATTGGTAGCCTCTGTTATATCTCTCCCGATGATTGCTAGATATATCTTCTATTGGTGGCCTCTGTGGTATATCTCCCGATGATTTCTAGATATATCTATTGGTAGCCTCTGTAGTATCTCTCCCGGTGTGCCTCTGTAGTATATCTCCCGGTGATTCATAGATATATCTGTCTATTGGTAGCCTCTGTAATATCTCTCCCGGTGATTCCTAGATATATCTGTCTATTGGTAGCCTCTGTAATATCTCTCCCGGTGATTTCTAGATATATCTATTGGTAGCCTCTGTAATATCTCTCCCGGTGATTTCTAGATATATCTGTCTATTGGTAGCCTCTGTAGTATCTCTCCCGGTGGTTCTCGTAGATGCAGACCATCTGTCGGGTGCCGTCGCCACAGTTGCAGGCAGAGCAGGCCATCTTTGTGACCATTGGCTGCATCACCTGCACGTACAGACACAGGCAACCAGATAATCATGTTCATAATCATAATGAGATTTACAATAATGGTAAAAGTGATAATAATAAGAACAATACTAGTAACTATAACAGTCACAACAAACAACAACAACAACAACAACAACAACAACAACAACAACACCAACAACAACAACAGTAATACTAAGGCTAATAATAGTAATGCTAATAATGCTAATAATTAGGATAATGATGATGATATGATGAATGATGATGATGATGATGATGATGATGATAATGATAATAATAATAACAATAGTAATAATAATAATAATAATAATAATAAATAATAATATCCCCCGAAGTCGGAGTGTGGCTGCCCATGTGGCGGGGTAATCAAAAACGGTCACACACGTAATGTTCTCATCCCCAGCTGATGCATTTGTACCATAGTGTTCAAGTACTTCGGCTGTTTGGATGATCCCTGGAGTCTTTTAGCCAGGGTACACAACAACAACATAATAATAATAATAATAATAATAATGAAAATACTAATACTAATACTAATGATAATGATGATAGCAATAAAGAGAATAAGGATGAGGATGAGGATGACAATAACAACTGTGATGATAATGGGGTCTTGTCTGTACATGCATCCAGAGTTTTGCTCGCAGCACTTACAAAAGTAAAGAAAATAATGGGTTATCAAACCAGCTGACATATAAAAACGAAGTATAAATCAGACAAAGCGCAGGCAATAATTTCGCAACGCTCAATACAGATGCACACACTTTACAACGAAACACACACACACACACACACACACACACACACACACACACACACACACACACAGAGAACAAAACCAGAAACATTTTTTTAATTACACACACACGCGCGCGCGCGCGCACACACACACACACACTCACACGCACGCACGCACGCACGCACGCACGCACGCACGCACGCACGCACGCACGCACGCACACACACACACACACACACACAACACACACACACAGAGAACAAAACCAGAAACATTTCCTTAATTACACACACACACACACACACACACACACACACACACACACACACCACATACACACGCACGCACGCACGCACGCACGCACGCACGCACGCACGCACGCACGCACGCACCACACACACACACACACACACACACACACACACACACACCACGCACGCACGCACGCACGCACGCACAGCCCAAACAAATCAAATAAACACGTCATATTCTTCCAAACCAAGAGATGTCATGCTGAAGCTTGAAAGAAGGAAAACATTCAGAGCGGCAGGGGCTTGGCAGATATATATTTTTTTTAAATTGCAGGTCTTTGTTCTAAAAGAGGAATTTTCAAGAGTCTTTTGCCAGAGTGGCGGAGATTGGCAAGAAGGAGTATAGATGTGAAGTTCAGAAAGAAAGTTAGGTGCTGTTCCAGAAAAAGTCAAAGTGGACAGGAATCTATTGTATCAGAAACAGGGAGCCAGTGAAGAGAACGAAGGAGTTGAGACACACGTTTGACTTTCGAGCGCCTGGAAACCATGCAAGTAGCGTTGCTTTGGATTTTCTGAAGCCTTGGAAGCAGATGCACTGAAATGCCAACAAGAACGGAATTACAATAATCTATTCTGGAAACGAAGAAGGAAGGCACATATCCTAGTCTTGGTTGATTCAGGAGAGAGAGGGTGGCGCACAGACTCATTCTTCGTAGTTCAACATAAGCCACTCGGCAGAAGTTGGATATGTAGTCTTTGAAAGTAAGCATGGCTCAAGAGTGACACCAAACTTGCGAACAGACGGTGAAAAGGAAGAATGAAATAGAGGAACCATTCATCAGAACAGAGTCAGGAAAAGATGGATAACTGAACATTTTCTTTCTTGGGAGAGAACCGGGCATCAGCGCAGCTTTGATGTATTTTGATTGAAGTTGGCACCATGATTCAGCATGAATCTCAGTCTGGTTGCCATTTGTGCATCCATGGTACCTGTTGTTTGTCAACATCTGAAGAAGACACATTTGTCGAAAAATCATTTATACATTTTCTGTTGTATATTCAACGATTCAAAATTTCTTGGCATCTAGTATTATATGTTCGTTTATATTTTGCCTTGTTTTTAGTGACATTGTAGTATGTTTCACATTCACAACACAATATAACACGATATAACATTACGCAACGCAACACAATTCAACGCAATGGAGTGCAATGCAACTTAACACTATGCAGCACAAAAAAACAACAACAAACAACGCAACACAAAGCTAAGCAACGCAACGCAATGCAACACTTCGCAAGGCAACGGAACACAACACAACACAACACAACAAAACGCAATGCAACGCAACGCAACACAACGCAACGCAACGCAACACAACGCAACGCGACGCGACGCGACGCGACGCCTAGCAACCCAACCCAACCCAACCCAACCCAACCCAACCCAACCCACACCACACCACACACACCACACCACACCACACACACCACACCACACTACAACGCAGCGCAGCACAGCACAGCACAGCACAGCACAGCACAGCACAGCACAACACAACATAACACAACACACTGCCCGTGTAATCGGAATATCGATTTAGTTTGATTCTCTTCTTTTCAGAAGCAGAGGCAGAGCTTTGAACACTGTGACTGGCCGGAAATAACAACAACTTGGCTTAAAACATTCATGGAGTTTAGATTGAAACGTTCCATGGACCCCCAGGAGACTGCTACAAGTTTTCAGGAATAGAGAGAGAGAGAGAGAGAGAGAGAGAGAGAGAGAGAGAGAGAGAGGAGAGAGAGAGAGAGAGAGAACTTGATCTTGCATGGAGAGAGAGAGAGAGAGAGAGAGAGAGAGAGAGAGAGAGAGAGAGAGAGAGAGAGAGAGAGAGAGCGAGAGCGAGGGAGAGAGATCTTGCATGAACACACAAAATGGAATAGTATATCACATAATCGCGATCACAAGGGTGAGATTTTTTTTTGCTGAATGGCATAAACCATTCAGTGATTTTGTTGAACAGACTAATGACATTAGACATACAGCTGAAACCCAAACACACTTTTCTGCCACACTGTCGTGCGTTTCATTCCTGAAACCAACTCACGTTCGTGTAGTGGTTGCATTTGGTGCGATCATAAGGCGTGCGGCATCCCCTGTCCATCTTCAGACCGGTGTCCATACCCTCATTCTTCCAGGCGTACACCATCTGGTAGGCTGGCATGTGCTGCAACCCACATTTGTTGGCGAAACTTCATCATGCACCTTAAGGGTCCCCTGACTTTCCAACACTCACTCACCTTCAGTTACATTTTCTGTCGGTTCAGATTTCTTTCCGTCAAAGATTTGAAAAAAAAAGAAGAATAAAAAATGAATTGGAAATATATGGAATTGTTCACAAATATCACATAAACACACAATCTCGACATTTTTTTCAACAAATTCCGTTCTAAATTATCGAGGGGAGCGGAGGTGGGGAAGGGGTAGGATTGAGGGTACGGGGAGGTGGTGGTGGGTTGGTGGTGGTGGTGGCGTGATTTGCGAGGGAGGGGTAAAGCGTGTCTTTCAAAGGGAAATTATCCTGTAGGGTCATTGAAAGGGAGCAAACTTGAGTAGTGTCCCTTGATTGCTCATATCTTAACAATTGTTTTTATTGAACGTTAACCATGTAATTTCTATGAGACTGCAACCAAATTTACCCCGTTTTAAATGTATGGAGTTCATTTCATGGTTTATCTCATTTTACTCCGTCTTGTTAAATAAATCAATTTCCTTGCTTTTTGTGAATTAAATGCGCGCGCGCGCGCGCGCGCGCGCGCGGCGCGCGCGCGCGTGTGTGTGTGTGTGTGTGTGTGTGTGTGTGTGTGTGTGTGTGTGTGTGTGGTGTGTATGTGAGCGCGCGTATATTATGTGACTAGCAAATAACTCGAGATTGAAGTCAGTATACTGTTATCGTAGGAAGGGGAAGAGAAACGTGACTTGTCATAGCAAAGCAGTTGTTTCCCTCTGAGCATCCGAAAGTCGTAGCTTTTAGAAACAAATATCAGAAGACTTTCAAAAGCACTGTCATGCTTATGGGTGACTAACATTACCTACCTAAACGACATACAACACAAACTCCTGGAATACAATGGACAGATTCTCTGGGTTTATCATACAATGAATCAACTATAAGGATGGGGGAGATCTGTGTCAGGACTGGCCTCAAGCACCAAGTCTTTGTCTCTGCTAGGTGGGAACCTTCCCTTGTTCTTGGCGGGTGTTATACATGACATCATCGGGTACATCTTAGGATGGACATAGGTACTTGAAGGACGTATGGTTCATGACATTTATTATTTACTATTTTCTTTTCCAAGCCTGGTTTCATGATTGTGTGAGGTACTCACGTCTGGGCAGCGGTAGAAGTTGGTGTAGGTGTAGGGAGGGCCGGGGTAGTCGGTCTTGCAGTTGATGATCCAGTCTGTCCATTCCTTCAGCTTCCTGTCCCACACCTGCCGGAAACGTTCAAGGGCAGTTTTAGGACCACACTTCTTCGGCCACACGTCTGTGTTCACTGGCCTCTTCATCGGTGTTTATTGGGCTGTTTACTTGCGCTTAATGGGTTTCTTACCTAGTTTAATGGGTTGTAAATCTGGGTGTAACGGAGTCTTTTATATGCGTTTACAGAGCTGGATTCCACAAAGCAGAAGCAGCTTCGAAAGGATCTTTACCAGGGGCGAAAATCACCTTAAATGTCAAAAGAAATCCCACAGTCTTCAATGACTTCAAGAGGGCGTTCGACAGAGTTTGCCAGGACAGGGCTCTGGGAAATAGCATCAGCAGAAAGCTAATAAACACAATATAGTAACTGTACTCCCAAAAATTGGGAGCCGGAATAGCTCAGTTGGTAGAGCGCTGGACTCGTAATCTTGGTGATCCTGGGGTTGCGGGTTCGAACCTCCGCCGGGGCGTTTCGGTACAGGGGGATTTTTCCCTCGGAGTTAACATTTGTTCTGACTCCATTTCCCATACAGTCCTTCGAATGAGACTATAAACCGAGGTTCCGTGTGTGAACGCACGCATAACATCTTGCACACACGTAAAATCCCATCACCAACTTTCGGAAGAGTAGGCCATTTTGGCCGTTGGTATGGATGACACGTTACACATAGCATGCACCCTGCGTGAGAAATGGAAAGAATGAAAGAAGTAAGGACAATGAGTGATCGATATTGAACGATGCTGACTGGATGACACGGGAAAACGACTGAATGAAGCGCCGGCTGGCAGCTCTTCAGTCGGCACTACCCAGGTAGGCAGCCCGTTGTGTAAACGAGTGTGGATTGTAAAGCGCTTAGAGCTTGGTCTCTAGCCGAGAATAGGCGCTATATAAGTATTCATTATTATTATTATTATTATATTATTATATTATTATTATTATTATTAAGAATCCAGCGCAGTACTAATACCAGGTGCCATTGGAGAGTGGTTCCATGTTTCAGTTGGAGTTTGTTAGGGCTGTCTTCTACCTCTCACACGTTTTAGTATATTCATGGAATGTATCATGGCTGATGCATTTGGAGCTCAGTTCAGTACAATAAGCATTAAGCAATTACAAACCTTCGATTTGCAAATGGCCTGGCACGCTGTGAATAACAGCCTATCAAACTTGTTAACAGACCGTACGGAACATCAGCATGACATGTTTTAGCAACAAGATATCCCGACCAAAAATCTTCTCATGGACAGCAAACATTACCTCTCTGCTTTACAGACTTGACCTTTACTGGAAAGGCAATAAAATCTCAATGAAACACAAGATCGTGTGCACGCGAGACAAGGACCCTCAGAACGGATCTGAAAAGAAGAATCCTAGCCAAATGAGGCGTTACCGCAAATAAGGTCTTATGGCGAGACACTAGATTTCAGATACAGTTATCATATCATTAAACATTCGTACCTGGTCTCTCACAATAGACGGGCGAAACAAGTGCGTCAACCAACCAGTCTGCGCACTCTGCCTACATCAGCTAAGAAACGATGTCTATGCTGCTATGGCCATGTAATGACATACAATGACACTGCTGAAAGACTAATACAGGGAACCGTTGAGGGGAAGACGAAAAAAAAAAAAAAAAAAAAAAAAGAAAAGAAAAGAAAAAACGAAAACAACAAAAAAACACAGGAACGGTGGACTGACAACATTGAAGACCGCATTGGGAAAACATTGGCAGAGACCCAGGTCTCGGCACACAACCGACAGAACTGAAGGAACCTGGTGTACAATTCTTTACTGGGCATCCCGATCACTCTCCACAACGTTAGAGAAAGAAGAGGAAAAACAACAGGCCAGCTATCTTTGTTTGATGGGCTGTATACTCATGCTGAATGGGCTGTCTACCTGCGTTTTGTGCGCCGTCTGCATGTCTTTAATGGGCTGCATACCTGCGATTAAAGAGCTGTTTACCTGTGTTGAATGGATTATTTGCTTATTAACAAAATGGATATCTTCCTGTGTTTCATGAGTTATTCACCTGAAGTTAATGGGCCTTTGTCTGTATTCAATGGGCTATCTTCCTTTATAGGACTGGTTATCTGCCTTTGCATAATGGCTAAATGTAAAGGATCATAAGCTATCTCTATGAATTTAATGGGCTCTTTGCGTTTACTTGTGTGAAGTAGGGAATTACAAGAAATGGCGTGGTTTGTTAGAAGTTATGTAAATAGGTTTAAAAAAAGTTTGTCTGAAACTCCTTATACAAAAGGAAATTATACAACGTGTTTGAGGAGCTATTTATGTAGAATTAAAGTAAACTGCATGCGCGAAGAGGTATTTATGTAAAATTGAAATAAAAAAGCTTGTTTCAGGAGCTGTTTACGTCTAATAAAAAATAAACAGCATATTTCAAGAGCTACGTACGCACGCACGCACGCACGCGCACACACACACACCAAAACGAACAACACGTTTAAAGAGGTATTTCAAGTAAACAGGAAACAAAACGTGTTCATTAAGGAGCAGTTAACGTTTTTGATCAACCTTTCATAATAGATTTTAACAAACCATAGTTTTCACATTAGATACTTATATAGGGAACTCCTGGAGTTGATGAAGGGGTAGAAGGAAGGGGGAAAAAGGGGGAGTTGATGAAGGGGTAGAAGGAAGGGGGAAAAAGGGGGAGTTGATGAAGGGGTAGAAGGAAGGGGAAAAAGGGGGAGTTGATGAAGGGGTAGAAGGAAGGGGGAAAAAGGGGAGTTGATGAAGGGGTAGAAGGAAGGGGGAAAAAGGGGGAGTTGATGAAGGGGTAGAAGGAAGGGGAAAAAGGGGGAGTTGATGAAGGGGTAGAAGGAAGGGGAAAAAGGGGAGTTGATGAAGGGGTAGAAGGAAGGGGGAAAAAGGGGGAGTTGATGAAGGGGTAGAAGGAAGGGGGAAAAAGGGGGAGTTGATGAAGGGGTAGAAGGAAGGGGGAAAAAGGGGGAGTTGATGAAGGGGTAGAAGGAAGGGGGAAAAAGGGGAGTTGATGAAGGGGTAGAAGGAAGGGGGAAAAAGAGGGAGTTGATGAAGGGGTAGAAGGAAGGGGGAAAAAGGGGAGTTGATGAAGGGGTAGAAGGAAGTGGAAAAAAGGGGAGTTGATGAAGGGGTAGAAGGAAGGGGGAAAAAGGGGGAGTTGATGAAGGGGTAGAAGGAAGGGGAAAAAGGGGAGTTGATGAAGGGGTAGAAGGAAGGGGAAAAAGGGGGAGTTGATGAAGGGGTAGAAGGAAGGGGAAAAAGGGGAGTTGATGAAGGGGTAGAAGGAAGGGGAAAAAGGGGGAGTTGATGAAGGGGTAGAAGGAAGGGGAAAAAGGGGAGTTGATGAAGGGGTAGAAGGAAGGGGGGAAAAGGGGGAGTTGATGAAGGGGTAGAAGGAAGGGGGAAAAAGGGGGAAAGAGTGACGGAGAGCACGGGAAGACACGAAGGAGGGAGGGTAGAGGAAGAGAGCTTAGAAACAAGACTCTGGAAATTTAACAGGGAGCATTTGCTTTGTCATTTCAAACATGTTGACAACCACACCAAGGCAGGTCAGCACAACTCTTTACCAGCTCGTCGCATCCCCCCTCAGTGCGCACCATGTTGTGGGTCTGCATGAGGAAATAGGTCTCCTCCTCCGTCAGAGCATCTGGAACACATCACCACGCAGGTGCACGGTCGA
Source organism: Conus ventricosus (assembly GCA_018398815.1). NCBI lineage: Eukaryota > Metazoa > Mollusca > Gastropoda > Neogastropoda > Conidae > Conus > Conus ventricosus. The sequence continues at coordinate 52,796,183 of CM031595.1, forward strand.
AATTTTATGATGCATTCCATGGAGGGATGGATGTAAAAGCAGACAGGCAGCACATATGTGATGATGAAAGCTAGGTCCAAATGTCTTTCACTCTCAGATAGGGAGTGCAGCAAGATTCCAACTCCATCTCAGTTAAAACGCATAATTGAGGGGGAAAAAAACCACTTGTGTTTAAGGTGAAAGCCGCATAAGAGGTCATCCTTCAGGAATCTGGAAATCTGGAAAGCTAAAAATTAGGTTGCAGTACCAGTCTGGAAATCAAAGGCATATGGACCCAGGCTTTGTTACCAGTATGGGAAATCAAAGGCATGTGGACCCAGGCTTTGTTTTCAGTATGGGAAATCAAAGGCATGTGGACCCAGGCTTTGTTACCGGTATGGGAAATCAAAGGCATGTGGACCCAGGCTTTGTTATCAGTATGGGAAATCAAAGGTAATTAGGACGAGAATTTGTTGTCGCTTGCATTTTTGCATGCCCTGCGTCAACCTTTGAGACCTTTAGGTTTGAGGAATGCGTCCTGGAATTTTACACACACACACACACACACACACACACACACACACACACACACACACACACACACACACACACACACACACCCACAACCCCTCCACCCACAGCCATCCCCTCCTCCCCCCCCCCCCACACACACTCGTTCTGTCTGTTTGTCTGTCAACAAGTTTACATAAAAACTACCAAGCCAATTTAATGCAAACTTGGTGGAGGGATGGAATGTAATCCAGAGATGGACCCATTAAATTTCAAATCACTTCAAAGAACGGATCCAGGAGTTGTTCAGCAACATTATTATAGATTTTCATTGAACATGGACACTATAAATTTGCTGATTACAGATAATTAACTATTTATCAAGTCACATTTTTTCAGGGAATATTAATATTTTCTAGTGATATCAAGGCTGGCATTTTGTATTTTCAACATACTATTAAAAATACACGAGAAGCAGCTCTTTCAGGCATCACCTACAGTTATTTCCTCTGGCAGAAATGAAAATCTTCCTTTCATTCATGAACTGACTAGCCCACAGAAGTTCATATAGTAATAACAGAAACCCATGTACAGACCCAATATATTATTTTCTCCCGTATTACAGTAAACACAATTTTTTGTTTTTGTTTGTTTGTTTGCTTGCTTCCCCCCCCCCCCCCCCCCCTACACTTTGGTGCAGGTCCTGATCAAGGGATTGATTCAAGATCCGTTTTACGTTGGCGAAGTCTTTGCTCTCCCACGTGTTCTTCTACTTTTATTAATGGAATTTACCGGCTGGTACCTGGACTGGCCTACAAACCTTTGTCAGTGGATTTGAAACGTTCATGAAACGGCTTGTTATACAGTACAGAATGGTATAGAGAATGTCGACCATAGATAAGCTCGCAGTACAACAATATCTCATCATATCATTGTCTTTGATTAGAAGGTGAATCCTCTGAAGACGAAATATAGGTGTCTAATTGATAAAAAGATCAAGAGGCGCGAACCTCTCGCTCCGGTGACATGCCTTCAGTGCACTACCTGACATGTGGGTGTGGACCATACATGATGACCTTCAGGGTGGTCAGCCGGACAACACAAACAGAGCCACCGACCTGATGACATGGGGGGCGGAGGTCTCCTTGTTGTCGGGGGAACCTCAGGCTGGTAGGGCCGGGGTCTCTCTGGCTGACGAATCACTTGAGGACGGGACACCACGACACCACCTGGAACAACAGAAATAAAACCATCTGCCCATTATATCGCCTGGAAGAGAACATTGTCTTATTGCCATACAACCCAATATCACGTGTGACAGAGAGCGCCATATAAAAACCATACGAAAATTATCTGACCAAATCCCCATCCAGTCAAATGAGAACACATTATAAAATGTGAGGTTTATTTGCGCACACCACCTCCGTGTTAAAAGAGAACACCAAATCAAAAGCATGTTACATTCATCTAGTCACAACACAATCCCACTGAAAAAAGAAAAACCTCATGTAAACCATGTAAAATGTATCGGTCAAGTCAAAACATCTCCCAAATAAAAGGGAACGACCCAATTAAAAAAGACCCACCTAATGTAAACCATGTAAAATGCATTGCCCCCCCCCCCCCCAAATTAAAGAGAACACCATATCAAAAACCATGTAAATAAATCTAGCTACGACACCTTCGAGTGAAAAACAAAACCTATGTAAAATTCATCAAGCTACGACACTACCTAACTGAAAAAGAACGCCAGATTAAAGCAATGTAAAAAGTTGTCTGGCCACAATTTCATCAAAATTAATGGAAGGAGAAAGCCACTTTCAAACCATGCTGGCTTCATCCAGCCACGTCGTCATCATCAAATTCATCCGTTCACGGCTACACCAGAAAAAAAAACAATGGCACTCTAAAACCATGACACATTCATCAAGTCACAGCTACACGTGAAAGAGAATGGTACTGTAAAGCCGTGCAAAATTTGTCCGGTCACAAAAACACGCGAAAGAGAACGGCATTTTGAAACCATGCAAAATTTATCCGGCAACAAAAACACGTGAAAGGAAACGGCACTTTAAACACATGCAAAATCAATCCGGCCATGGCAATAAACATAAACCTCATTCTATTGGTTGGGAAAATGTCCATAAGTATTTTTAAAAAGACACGGTCTGCATTCTCATTGCTATCAATCTTTGAAAAAGAACTCAACGTAAGGAGCTAGTTTATATCTCATTTCATCTTCCAGCTTCTTCCGACCCCGTCCACGCCCCCCCCCCCCCCCCCCCCCGCCTCCGCCTTCTCCGGCGCTCGCTGTCCTTTTTCTCTGCCTTCTTTTTCTCTTTTGGCCTGTGTCGGTTCATCGGTAGCTGGCTCTCTCTCTTACACAGTTATTTATAATCACTTTTAGGTCATGTTTTCAAGTTTTAAATCATTATTTCATTCATTATTTCATTTATTAACGTATTTCCTTTCCTTTCGGGTGATGGGATGGGAGTGGCGGAAGATTGTGATTCACTGTATCTGTGCATATTCTTTCTAGAACTATGTATATTTGCGGATAGGATTTATTAACTTGTATGCTTTTGACTTTTGACGATTGATTTCGTAGGACCACAGATTGGTGCGCGCACGCGCGCACGCGCATACACGCACACAAGCACACGTACACACAATCACACACACAGGCACACACACACACACACACACACACACTGAGTCACACACTCGCACACACGCGCGCGCGCACTCACGGATACTTGTCTCGCTGACGGTCCTTCCTCACGTCCTCCTTGCAGCTACACCCCGGCCCCCCCCCCCCCCCCCCCCCGCCCACCCACCCCCTCTCCCCAAATATTTCATCATTTCTTCTTCATCGCAGGATGGCATTTCCGGGGAACTGGCAGGTGCGAGACTACTTATAATTGTAGTACACAAAATTTATTAATCCTTTTGTTCCTGTTCGCTCGTTCCTTCGGTCATTCTTGGATGTTTTCGTTTTTTCGTTCAAGGAGGGCTTTCGGGGAAAATTTGGACACACGGAGAGAACGGAGGTGGCGAAAGGAAATCTTTGTTGTATTCAGTCTATTCAACCAGTCACAATAGGCCGGAAGATTATCGTGTTTCACGGGTGTTTACAGCTGTATATTTATTTTAATATTTCGTTTGTTTTTACACAGCATCGAATTCTTTTTCGTTTTTGTCTTCTTTCCTTCTTTCTCTTCTTCCTTTCTTCCCATCGTTTCTTTCCTTCTTTTTCTCTGTTTGTTCGTTGTTTTTTTTTTTTTTAAATAAAAAATTTGTTTTCATGTATGAGCAGACATGATCAGAGTGAGTGTGCCAGTACACCACACATTAGAACATTAACAAACCCAGACACTTGTATCAAATATCAAAACACTAA
>CM031595.1:52815071-52822571 GCA_018398815.1 Conus ventricosus
GAGGAGAGAGAGAGAGAGAGAGAGAGAGAGAGAGAGAGAGGAGAGAGAGAGAGAGAGAGAGCACGCGCGCGCGCCCGTGTGTGTGTGTTTTGTGTGTGTGTGTGTGTGTGTGTGCGTGTGTGTGTGTGTGTGTGATGATATCCACAGATTATAAACTTACACTTGATGATTCACCGCTTTTACCCATGTGTAAAATGTCCTTCTGAATATACTTTCAACTGCCGCTAAAGATCCAGCACAGAAAAAAAGTCAAACAAAATCGTAATGAAAACAGTGCAACGCCCTGGGAGTATTTCTGGAAATGTTTTTCAACTGGGAGGTGCTGGGGTTTCTTTCAGTGTGCATTGCTCTCCCGCCTTCTTGAACTTCTGTGCCAGTAACTTCTCCTCTTTTCTGTGACTCTCTTTAACATCACCTTTTTTTTTTGTCCGTCTTTACTTTCGTCTACAGTTGGCGTTTATGGACGATTCTCTTTGTTCTGGAAACTTCTTGCCTTTTTATTTTATTTCATTTTATTTTTTTACATTTTTTTATGGTAACGATTTACGACACGCTAGCTTTTTGTTTTATTTATTTGTTTGTTTGTTTGTTTTTGCTATGTAATCTTGCGACTAGTAGGTGAAAATCATCCACAGTGTCCAGAGTGGACACCCCATTCGGCAGTGTCTTTTCGTCCATGTGACATTTCAAAGACATTTTGTTTGCATTCGAATATCTCTTTCTGTTCGCGTCTCTTTTTTTTTCATTTGAGAGTGAACGAAGTGACGGATACTTTGAGCACATAGTCCTATGCACCGTAATGATGCCAATAGCTTACTTACCTACCATTACATGCCATTCAATGTTTTATATTGTTTGTTATTTTTTCACGATGTAATATTGATTTCAGGAAATGACCTTTTTTCCCAGTATGTTTACCTTTTCTTCCGTATGCCTTTGACAGCCCTTAGAAGGCTCTTTGTAGCTACCTGGACTATGGCTATTCTAAACGGTACGAAGTGTATGCCACATAAGGAATTACAGACTATGGATGGGGGGTGTCGAGTATTTCAGGAACGAGGGGCGGAAAAAAGGCGAAGAGAGATTTTCCAGGCGACAAGGTAAGGAATCTTAACTGGGTAAGACGTTTATGTTCATTGTGACAGTCTCACTCTCTCTGTGTCTCTGTATGTCTGTCTGTCTCTCTGTCTCTCTCTCTCTCTGTGTCTCTCTCTGTGTCTCTCTGCCTCTGTTTCTCTGTCTCTCTCTGTGTCTCTCTGCCTCTGTTTCTCTGTCTCTCTCTGTGTCTCTCTGCCTCTGTTTCTCTGTCTCTCTCTGTGTCTGTCTGCCTCTGTCTCTGTCTCTCTCTCTCTTTCTCCCCATTCATCCCCTGTCTTACACCTCCCTTTCCCCCTCCTTTCTCTCTCTCTCTCTCTCTGTCCATTCCTCTCCTTTTTTCACATCCCTTTCCCCCCGCCTTCTTCTCCCCCCCCCTCTCTCTCTGTCACTCCGTCCTTCCGTCCTGTCTGACCCAGCTTCATGTTAAGGCAATCCATTCATCAAAAGGATTCTACTCAGTGTACAGAATGAACAAACCACAATAGGCCTTCTTGACAAAGAACACGTGTGATGCAAATCTCTCTCTCTCACTCTCTCAAAAAGGGGGCCGGATAGCTCAGTTGGTAGAGCGCCGGACTCGTGATCCTGGGGTTGCGGGTTCGAATTTCGGTATAGGGGGATTTTTCCCTCGGAGTTAACATTGGTTCTGACTCCATTCCCCATATAGTCCTTCGAATGAGACTATAAACCGAGGTTCCGTGTGTGAACGCACGCATAACATCTTGCACACACGTAAAATCCCATCACCAACTTTCGGAAGAGAAGGCCAGTTTGGCCGTTGGTATGGATGACACGTGACACATAGCATGCACCTTCCCCGAAGATGGAGTATGGCTGCCTTAATGGCGGGATAAAAAAGGGTCATACACACAAAATTCCACTGCCTGGCTATACAGGGAGTGTCCGCAGGAGTATCAGCCTGCGTACGCAGAAAGAAAGAAAAGAAAGAACTCTCTCGAAAGCACGCGTGCCCGCGCGCTCCCGTACGTACACACCCACACACACACACACACACACACACATACACACACACACACACACACACACACACACACACACACACACACACACGCGAGCGCACAAACACTTACGCGTGCATGTTCATGCGCGCAGAAGCGCGCGCGTGCACACACGCACGCACACACACACATACACACACACACACACACACACACACTCTCTCTCTCTCTCTCTCTCACACACACACACACACACACACACACACACACACACACACACGCGAGCGCACAAACACTTACGCGTGCATGTTCATGCGCGCAGAAGCGCGCGCGTGCACACACACACACATGCACATACACGCACATACATACTCGCACATACACACGCACACACACACACACACACACACACACACACACACTCTCTCTCTCTCTCTCTCTCTCTACACACACACACACACACACGCTCGCGCGCGCGCGCGCACGCATGTATTCACCCACATACATCACATAAAGAGCTTACAGACTAGCAAAAAGTTGCGAAAATCCATTTTGACCATGCGCGTCGTTCACACATTCCATTATCTCTTCCGGACGAAAGTAGCTTTAATTATTACGAACTGCTCACTTGAAACTTCTCTTAGAAAGAAACACACACGCACGCGTGCAAGCATCACTCAAAAACGCACACAAGCACACGGACAGACATGTACGCAAACACACACCTACATGCAGAGAGAGAGAGAGACAGAGAGAGAGGAAATGAACTGAACTGAAATGAACTTTATTTAGGATAGGTCACAGCCCCTTCTGAAGGGGTATTACATTCAAAACTCAGCATGAGTGCAACAACAACAATAACAACAACAAAATAATGATAATACTCGACTGCGAGAGAGAGAGACAGAGAGGGAGAGAGCGCTCTGACAGAAAGACTGACTCACCATCTCTCTCATGTCGGCAGCAGCAGGGGAGACCGTCCTCCGCAGGTTGTTGTGGTGCTCCAGGATCACGGTGTAGTAGGGCTTCATGTCCACCCTCTCCCCCCCGACCTGCCCCACCATCATGCCCACCAGGCACGCCAACACCAACTCTACCATCACCACCTTCGTCAGCTTGAAGCCAGGCAGAATCTCCATGATAGTCTTGAAAGCGGTGCTTTCTCGGCTCTGTGTTTCTTGTAGTGCTGGTATCAACAAACCGGCTTTCTATTGTCCTTTATGTTTCTGTTCTCTCGGACACTAATAAAGGAATGTTCTCTGATCTGTATTGAATTCGAGTTAAAGCAGTATTCCGCTTATTTCTACAACACAAAACAGATGAAATTTTGTCTTCACGAAGCTACTGAAATGTCCCCTTTTACAATCTTTTACAATCTGTGTAGTTAGGATGCTAAAAATATTACAGAAAAGTTACCACGTTCGGCGGAATATTTAGTCTCTTCCTCCACGAGCTAAAGTGGGTCAAAGACTTGCGTAGGTCGTGATACCTGCAGGCAGGGTAGACCTGTACTTGGATGACAAGGAGAAGAACAAATCCACGGCTGTCAACTCAGCAATGAATGTCTCGCTTCGTACAATTTAGGTATCGCTGTCAAGACCACTTTCGCTCTACAAAACCCCTCACAAAACAAATGGTTTTCTTCCGTGTTTGAAGACCTTAAATGAGAAAAATGGGGAAGCTCTCTGTCATCAGCTAGGGAGTAGTAGACTCCACAGTAGATTCGTGAAAGAATCCAGACGAGGGATCTTTGGCAAGCGAAGAAAAAGCTGGGTTTAAAGTCAATTGAGTTGTCGCTGCACTTTTGGTTTGTCTCAGGCTAAGTTGAGTGTTTGGAAGAGGAGGAGAAATCCCAAACAGAATCGTGTAGGCTTATCAAGACAGACAACTCAGTCTCTCAAGAAAGACAACTGAGTCTGAACACTGCGAACTGACGGAATGAGTGAAGTTCTGAGCGGCGGCCGAGTTGTGGCGGGTGTCCCACGAGCTGTGGTGGATGAGTCCCGGTCCTGTCCTCTCTCACCTGCGGACGGCGTTGTCTGGAGACAGCCCACAGCCCCGGCTCGAGTCTTATAGACTGCCGGCACGGCTAATCTGGAAATCTAGCATCCCTCTGTCTCTGTCCTGTCTGCGATCCCGGCGCTTGCCGACCGACCCCCTCAGCGATCTGGGTTGAGAGGGGACGAGGATCTGTCCCTTCCCCGTTCCCTTCCACCCACCTCCTCACGCTGTTCCCCAGCCCCCTGTTCTGTCGTCCCCTCTCCCCGTGTCATGCAACCACGGGGTGAATGAATGGGAGACTGTCAACGTCTCCCTGAAAGTGAGTTCAGGATCTCCGGTTAGCTGTTTGGTTGGAGACAGCTTGGTGGTGTAAAATGCTATGTGTATGTTTGATCGCTTCGCTGATCCATGCACTGAAAAACAAACGGGAAAAAAAATCCTTGCCAGCAAAATGCTTATTCAACGATTAGTGAAAGGGGTCGAAATAGCTTAGACAGAGCGCCGGACTGTAGTGATTCTCGTGACCCTAGGGTTGCGGGTTCGAATATTCACCAGGCCATTTCAGTTTAAAAAGATTTTTCGGTGGAATTAACACTAGTTCTGACTCCGTTTCCCAAAAAGTCCTTCGACTGAGACAGTAAACCGAGGTTCCAAGTGTGAACGAATGCATAACATCTTGCACACTCGTAAAATCCCATCAACTTTCGGAAGATAAAGCCAGTTTGGTCGTTGCCATGAATGACACGTATACACCGAGCATACATCCTCCGTGACAAACTGAGAGAAAGAGGAAAAGTGTGACATGTGACTGAATAACATGGGAAACGACTAAATGTAGCTATGGTGATAGAAAGAGTCGTGATGGAACAAAAACTGACTTCGTTATAGAAGTCGGTGAAGGATGGAGTTGTTGGGTAACAGAAGCTGAATTCATCAAAGGAAACGGTATGTATTCAAAAGATCTAGATGTGGAACAAAAACTTTCTTTACAGAAAGCAAATGTTGGAAACAGCAGAGAGGAGCAAAAGCTGATTTTGCCACAGCAAGCCATAATGTTGGAAAGGGAGTCTCAAAACAAAAGCTGACTTCATCACAGAAAACAACAGTGTTGTAAGGATCTGTGGAGGAATAGAAGCTTCCTTTGTGACATAAAGGTATGATGTTGGAAGAAGACGCGGAAAAGAAAATCTGACTTTGTCACGGAATGCGACAGCGTTTGAACGAACCGTGAGGAAACAAAAACTGACTTTATCAGAGAAAGGCATGGAGATGGAAAGAGTCGTGAGGGAATAAAACTGACTTCGTCATAGACAGCTATGGTGACAGAAAGAATCACGAGATAAAAGGCTGACTTCGTCACAAAAAGCAGTGGTGATAGAGAGAGTTGTGAGGATGTAAACCTTGACTTATGCACGGAAAGACATGGTGAATGAAAATAATGGAGAACAAATGTTGATTTTGCCACAAAAAACCAATGTATTTTGAAGTGTCGCGGGAAAAAAAGTTGATTTCATCACAAAAAAGCCCATGTTTATAAACTGAATCATGGGAAACAAAGGTTGACTTCGTCACAGAAAGCAATGATTATGGAAGAATCGTTGAAAACAAAAGCTGATTTCTTCACAGAAAGAAATGGTAATGGAAAGAGCCGTTGGAGAACAAAAGCTGACTTCGTCACAGACAGCAATGGTGACAAGAGAGTCATTGGAGAACAAAAGCTGACTTCGTCACAGACAGCAATGGTGACAAGAGAGTCGTTGGAGAACAAAAGCTGACTTCGTCACAGACAGCAATGGTGACAAGAGAGTCGTTGGAGAACAAAAGCTGACTTCGTCACAGACAGCAATGGTGACAAGAGAGTCGTTGAGGAACGAAAGGTGACCGTATCTGAAAGGTATTGTGATGGAAACAGATGCTGGGAAACAAAAAAAAGCTGACTTGGTCAACAGGCAGCAGCGGTGATGGAAAGAGTCGTTAGAGAATAAAACTGACTTCGTCACAGAAAGCTGGTGACGGTAGGAGTCGTGAGTCGTCACAGAAAGCTATCCGAGATAAAACGCTGACTTCGTCACAAAAAGTGACGATGATGGAGAGGGTTGTGAGGAAGTAAATCCTGGGGAACAAAAGCTGACTTGTCACAGTCAGGAATGGTAATAGAAAGAATCAAGGGAAAACAACATCTGATTTCTAGTGTGGGGGAACAGAAAGTGATTCGTCACAGATAGCAATGGTGGCAGAAATGATTGATGGAAAACAAGAGCTAACTCTCTCACAGAAAGCAATGTGATGGAAAGAATCACGGGAAACAAGCTCATCAAAGAAAGCGATGGTAATGAAAAAAGAAAAAGAAAAAAAAGCAACGGAAAGTAAAAGTTGATCTGGTCGCAGAAGCAGAATTATTCTGGAAAGAGGTATGGGAACAAAAGTTTACTGGTACAGAAAACCACGATGTAGAAGTCGTGGCTCAAAAACAAATGTCCACATTTTTAGAGCGAAATACTTCAAACTCAGAATCTTATTCATTTCAGAATGAAAAAAAAATGTTGTCCACTAGGTTGTCTGAAAAAGAGTAAAAAAAAAGGGGGGATTCTTGAAATTTAGAATCATGTACTTGCATAGTCTGCATAGGCACCAGTGAAGGAAACACGACAAACTCATACCGGGTAGGTCCTAAATGCCCCCGCCTTATACCCACCTACCAGCCCGATCTTTTCTGACAATAACAACAACAACCACAACAACAACAGCAACAATAATAGTAATAATTATAATAATAATAACAACAATAATAATAGTAGCAGTAATAATATATCCACAACAACAACAACAATCATCATCATCATCATCATCATCATCATCATCATCATCATCATCATCATCATCATCATCACACAATAATAACGGTACTGATAATAAGGATGATAATATACAGATGGTGGCAATGATTGTAATGCCAGTATCATTTCAGATTTTTTTTTTTTTTTTTTAAACAGCTGCAACCGCAAAGAAGTGGCAGAAAATGGGATACAGAGATGTAAGTAGTGGCGATGATGATGGTTATGATTAAGACGACGAGACAAAGGCACTTACGCTGCAACTGGTGATGGAGATTATTGAACATAACAAGGATAACTTCAACAACTTATAGTTGTCGTCGTGATACTCAGAAAAAGAGTCATAATACTGAAGGAAAGGACATGCAGAGATAAACATCATAGCAAAGGACATGATGAAAGACGGTAGCTGATAAAATGACGTTGTGGCAGAGAGTTGTAGAAAAGAGAGTCTACGACAAAGCGTCGCAAAAAAAAAAAAAAAAAAAAAGAAAAGAGAAAAAAAAAAGACAGACATTCACTGTCAGATTTTAAATCTACCATCACATTACGTCAGATTTGTAATTCAGCCTAATGTGACTTCGTGGTCGGCTGGGCTAAAAATAACT
>CM031595.1:52830071-52840071 GCA_018398815.1 Conus ventricosus
AAATCACTGGGAGTGTCATCCATGAAGGCCCTTTAGAGGAGGCATCTTGTATCCATCGCCAAGGTCTGTTTGTCTCGCGTTGTTTTTTGCTGCTTTCAAGATGAGTTCCATTGCCAGCACGAACAGTATCGGGGAAATTGCACAGCCCATTGCAATGCCACTTCCAAGTTGATCCAATCAGTTGTATACTCCTTGGTAGAGAACCACATTGAGAAGCCATTGAAGTACTTCTTGAGCATGTCGCGGATGTTCTTTGGCACATGGTACATCTCAAGAGCCAACTGTATCATCTCATGGGGCACAGATCCATATGCGTTTGCCAGATCAAGCCACACTACGTCCAGGTCTCTCTTTTCTGTTTTTGCTTTTTGGATTGCGTCCCAGATCATTGTGGCGTGTTCTACACAGCCAGCCACGCCTGGGATGCCGCCTTTCTGGACTGACACATCCAAGTACTTGTTTTCCATCAGGTACTTGGTCAGCCTTGCTGCCATGACAGAGAAGAAGATTTTCCCTTCGACGTTCAGTAGTGATATTGGCCTGAACTGGCTGATGTCACTTGAGTTTTGCTCTTTGGGGATGTACACACCATCTGCCGTCATCCACTGGCCGCTGATCTTCTGGTTTCTCCAAGCCGATCGCAGCAGCCTGTGGAGCCACTCCAGCACCTTGGGACATTTTTGTAAAGCTGGTAAGGTATTCCGTTTGGCCCTGGTGATGATTTGGCTCTGGCTTTGTCGACCACCTTCTTGATTTCCGCCAACGTTGGAGGCTTGCCATTGAACTGTTCCTCAGGGTTGGTTGGCCATACCAGACCTTGAATGTCGAGTGGTGCTTGCTCTGTGAGTCAGAGTATGTTTTCCTCTGATGCTGCTCAAGAACTCCTTTGTCCACACTTAGGGTCCCAGATTTTGGCTGCTCAAACAGTGTTCTGGCAAACTGGAAGGGGTCTCTGAAGAAGCGCTCTTGTGTCTTCTTCTTTTTGCTCTTCCTCTTCCTCGCAGATTCCGCTTTGCTGAGGGCGCTGTGTTTTTCTTTCAGGTCTTCCACAGTTTTTCCAAGCATTGTTTTTCAGCTGGCAGTGCGGTCTTCATTTGCTTCTTGAGGTTGTTCTTTTGGACTCTGATCTTGTCCATCTTTTCTTGGCGTCTGGATTTCTTTGGAGGTGTTTTCTCTTTGGGTAGTTTTTACTCCATAGGCGTCTCTACATGTGGCATACACAATGTCCCCATATGTGGCTAGTTTGTGTTCCAGGGTGCTTTTCCCTATCAGTGCATCGAGTCTTTGGACGATTTTGCATCCAGTTTTTCCCAATCTTCAGTTTCGTTTGCTCGTGGCAGTTGAGTTTCAGGCGCCTGGCATCGAGGGCCTGTGCAAATTCCTCATCCGAACCAACAGCGTGGATGTCCTTGGCACTGTGGTTTAAATCCTGGCCTTGGTCTTCCGACGTCTTATCTGCTGATGCAGTGCGCTGCTGCTCATTCAGATGAGTCTTCACACATCCCATCTTTGTTCTGTGGATCTTCATGCCACGGGTGGTAGCGAAACGCTTTCCACAGACACATGGATATTCCATTTGGTCTATGTTCATAGTCCGTTTGGGATTTGCGGTCGTGATTGGTTGAGCACCGATGGATTCATCATTCTCTCCCCCTTTCGGTGAATCCTGGGAGCATCTTTTCCTTTTATTTTTAGTAGCCACATGTTTAAGGCAAAGTGGGGGGCCAGCCCACAGAGCCCTTGGTTCTGGTCTTTCCCAGTGTCCTCCGGTCTTTCCCGGACGTCCTCCGGCCTATTCCCGGAAGTCAATGGTTTACCCCTGCATCAGTAGAAAGAAACTCGTGGAGAGCGTGGCAGCAGAGAGTCCTCAGAAGAGAAGCCCCCTTCAAGCAAGTGTTTCGGCCCTTATCTCCTGACACTCTAGGGGGGTTGGGCCACACCCGGTTCATGACTCCGGATGTCCCTCTGCTGTATACAATATACACAATATTCTACACAACACATTACAACCGATGTTATTCATACACATACCAAAATCCACCTGACAAACTATACATATGTAGATACACAAATAATACAGTCAACAGTCGGAAACAAACGAGCAAAAGAAAAGAAACAAACAAACGAAAACCAAACATAAAGAAAACAAAGCGTACTTAACAACCTGTGCATACATATACACAAACATTACAGTGCAACTGTTGAAAGAAAAAAAAGTGACAAAGAAAAACAAACAAACAAACAGACAAAAAATAGAGAGTCAGAATGTTGGAGGTTGTCATGGAGTCTGTTGCACGTCGTTGTGGCTTGAAAAGACCAAAATTCTTTGTCAGCAAGCATCAGCTCTAGTATGAGATATTCTGAGAATTGAGTACAAGGATGTACGTGATATAATAATAAACCGTGTGTGGTGAGCGATGTAAATGTTAACGTCAGCTCTCATGATACCCAGAAACGTTTACTTCTCCGCAAAATGACAAAACTAAGTGGGAGACGAACATAAAGACCCAAGCTGACACATGTATTTGTCATCGCATATCACTTAATTAAGGGTTTTGTTCATATCAACCATAGCGAGCTTACCTGCACTTGTTTTGTTTGTTTGCGTCTGTTCTGTGCGACACTGTTCAAGATGAAAGCAGCCTTGAATAAAGGTTAATCGATGGGTGTACCTTTCTTCTGCCGTTCTTGCAGTGAGTATACATTTCTTCTTCTGTTCTTGCTATGTGCATGCGCTCCTTCTGTTGTTCTTGCCTCGTGTATGCCTTTCTTCTTCTGTTTAAGCCGCGTGAATACATTTCTTTTGCTGTTATCGCCGTGTCAATATATTTCTTTTGCTGTTATCGCCGTGTCAATATATTTCTTTTGCTGTTATCGCCGTGTCAGTATATTTCTTTTGCTGTTATCGCCGTGTCAATATATTTCTTTTGCTGTTCTCGCCGTGTCCGCATGTTTCTTCTGGTACTCTTATCGTGTTCATATATTCTTGTGCTGAGCTGAGGTTATGTCGAACCAGGACTGAGGTGAGGAGTGAGGGAAGCTTAGGGGGTACGGTGTGTGTGGTTGTGTGTGTGTGTGTGTGTGTGTGTGTGTGTGTGTGTGTGTGTGTGTGTGTGTGTGTGTGTGTGTGTGTGTGAGGGGGGGAGAGACAGAGACAGAGAAACAGAGAGAGACGGAAAGAGAGAGACAGAGGCAGAGAAAGAGAGAGAGAGAGAGAGAGAGAGAGAGAGAGAGAGAGAGAGAGAGAGAGAGAGAGAGCACGGAGACAGAGAGAAGCGAGACAAGGGGGAGGGGGGTGTTCTTGGAGAGGGGTGTCTGTCTACGCGTCAGTCATGAAGTCATAAAACAAACAAAAAACAGGCAAAGATCACAGAGAGAGAGAGAGAGAGAGAGAGAGAGAGAGAGAGAGAGAGAGAGAGAGAGAGAGTACGAAGACAGAGAGAAGCGAGACAGGGGAGAGGGGGAGGGGTGTTACTTGGGGAGGGATTAACATTTTTCATCTGATCTGAGATTTTACAGTAGAAAGATTTTTTTTTTTTTTAACGAAATGTCGGGTGTGTTTTTAGAAGGTGTATTTTAAAGGTTGTGTGAATGAATGATTTGTGAGTTTTCTTCAACGCGGTGACAGCCATGATATGGCCCTTTGCGGTCGGCTGGGCTATAAACAACATCTCCTTACCTTACGTGTTGTTCTTGCCGTGTGTGCACATTTCTTTTGCGTGTTCTTGCCCTGTGCGTAACTTTCCTCGAATGTGCTTGTTGTGTGTTCGTATCAGCTAGGGAAACAGATCGGAAGTTCCAATTTTGGATTGTCGTTTTCTTGTTAGTCTTGTGTGCCTCTTGTTTACCTATATGCTGGGAGAATAGATTGGAGTTATCGGGAGCAGGGGTCACCTTTCTTGTTTGTTATTCACACCTGTATTTTCGTGCTGACCGTGATCTAGGGAGCACTGTTTTGTGCATGTTATCGTCTGTTGTATGTGTCGACTGAAGAAGAGGACGCATTTGTTTACCATTTGTTTGTCTCGTTATGTATTTTGCATTAAAGAAGCGTTGCTTTGCATTCTTTCCTGCGCGCGTATTTTGCACTCCAGTGTCTCTTGTCACATCCACCCGAGTTCAGGAGACGACCCACAAGTCAGAAGTAGCACCTCCCTCCGCCACCCCACCCCCCACCCCCACCCCCAAACCCGTCACCTCCCTCCCCCCTTAGCGTGACAGAGGCCTAATCCCCCTTGGCAAGCAGATTCCAGACTCGGAGGACCCTTTAGCGGCTGGTCGCAGACAGCAGAGTCAGCCAGATCCTGTCACGCCAGCCCAGCTCCCGCCGGGGCTTCACCTCCCTTCAATATGATCACTGACCCACATGGAGCCCCCACCCGCCCTCAGCCCACAGCTAGGTTTGACAGGGCAGCATTGGGGGGTGGGGGTAAGGTGGGTGGTGGGGGGGTGGTGGTGGGTGGGGGTGGGGTATGGGGTGGGGGAGATCTGAGGTTATGTGGAACCGGGACTGAGGTGAGTGAGGAAGGGAAGGGAGGGTTAGATGGTGCGGTGTGGGGGACAGAGAGAGAGAGAGAGAGAGAGAGAGAGAGAGAGAAGAGAGAGAGAGAGAGAGAGAGAGAGAGAGAGAGAAGACAGAGAGACAGAGAGAGATTGAGAGAGAAATTGAGAGAGAGAGAAAGAGAGAGAGAGAGAGAGAGAGAGAGAGAGAGAGAGGGAGAGAGGGAGAGAGAGAGAAAGTACGAAGACAGAGAGAAGCGAGACAGGGGGAGAGGGGGAGGGATGTTACTTGGGGAGGGGTGTCCACCTACGTGTCAGTCATGAAGTCACAAAACAAACAAAAGGACGATGTGGGGCTGAAGTGAGTAATGTCTGTTGACTGCTGTCTGGGCAGAAAACCAATCAAGATGGCTTTTTGCCCTGTTGTGTGCAGACGTGGTCGTGGTTTGTTTTCTCCTGTTGCATGTGGGATCAATGGCTGATACAAAGAGATGAACGTGTCAAGGGAAACGTCTTAGTAGGCACATGTCACGATGAGTAACTTGCTGAGTAAAATGATGCTCAGCAGAGGTGGGGGGGGGGGGGGGAGGGGAGGGAGAAGTAGGAAAGGATAGACAGACTTGTCTTTCAGTGCAAATGACCGACGAGTCAAAAACGAAGACAAACGAGCTATTATTTGACTTGTAAAACAATACACGTCTCTGCCAATAAGAAAGAAAGAAAGACGGACAGTCAGAATGAAAAAAGAAAGAAAGAAAGATTGATAGATAAAAAGAAACTCAACTTAAAAAACAAACAAACCCGCAGACAATAAAAGTCAACAGTTTTGTAACAACTTGTAATAATAGTAACACATATAAAGTGATACTCACAACTATTGTTTAGAAATCATCGTTGTTATCATCACAGGGACACATTTGCAGGGACCGAAGCCTGGACGCACAACTGACGGAACTAGACAAAATGCTTTGCAGATGATCCCCAAAACGAAAAAAAAACACGTTTACTTGGAATTGTAGTTGTCAAGCAAAAGATAGAACTTCTTCAAACTCAAAAGAAACCAGGGGAGAGCAGAGTTTATGCATACCTTCTGTATTACACCTTCTGTATTAATGAAATGTACACAAATGAGAAAAAAAGACAAAAAGAAAGAAAACAGAGAATAGGAAAAAAGAGGAAAAAATGTGGGGAAAATAGGCGGATGAAGGCTCCCCATCACAATCTCACTCCCACCCCCCCCCCCCCTAAAAAAAAAAAAAGAAAAAAGTGAGAAAAAATAGGAGCTGGAGGTCCCCTCACCCTTCCTCCCAAAAGAACCCCCCAAAACCAAAATAAATCAAAACCAGACCAAAAAAACAAAACAAAAACAAACAACAACCAAAAACCTGACGAAACTGGGGGGACCTGGAGAGCTTTTCTTCAGCGTGTTGCTCCAGTGACTTCCCATGGAGTTAAGGCAGAAGAAAGAGACGATAAAGAAGAATGTCGTCACCATCCCTCCCCCTTCTTCTTTTCTTCATCGTTCCGCAGTGTCAGCTCGTAAAGGTGACGTGATGAACGCCTGCGTAATCAACGATCACCACACACCTCTGTCTCTACTCAGGCGAGAAAAGGTACAGGTGTTACAACCAGTTCAACCCTTGACGGTGTCCATCCAGATATGATGTGGTCTGCCGCTATCCACCAACCACTGCGTGTCCCATAGAAAGTACTTGGACAGAGAACTGTGGCAGCATACAACCCTGTAACAGGAAATCTCACCGTTTCTGGTAACCATAAGTTCCTGCCTGCCAGCTCTTCTGGTCACGTGTTGCCTGATAGAATTATTTGTCTAACATTGTTGTTTTGGAGAGCCAGAGAATAAGTCTGAAGACATTTCTTCTGGAAAGACTTTATTTTTAGCTCGCTGTCTGCAGTCAATGTCCATCTCTCCCATACATGCAAGGACTGGTTACACCAGTAACTGGTAGAGTTAATTGTCTCCATTGGAAAAAACCCTGATAGAACTAGTTCTCCAGATGATGATGGTTTTGTGTTTTTAAGAAAATATGAAACAAACTGGAGCATTACTGCAAACAAGGCGGAATTCAAATGAACACAGAAAAGAAATTCAAAGTAATGCCTATTTAATATACGTACGAAACAGATAAGTGAATTTTCTCATGCTGGCTGCGATTTGGGAGACTTGTTTTGTGCTTTTTCGATGTCTTTCTTTGCAACGTCTTAAGAAGACAGATTTGTTGAAAATTCACCTGTATGTTTGGTATTGTGTTTTAAACGATCAACACTACGTGCCTTGCTTTGTGTGTTCATTTAATTTGTGCTTTACTTTCCCGATGTTGAGTCTTGTCATATCAGACAGCGGCGGCAGGTCGAGCCTCGTTTGCATCTTGTTTGTGAGGCTGCCGTCCTTGCTGAGATTGGAGGAGTCCATTTCTTCCAGCGTGTGAACGTTCAGAGTGAGATTCGCCGCTGAATGTTGTCTGGAACCATTGACCATTTTTGTTTTGAGTTGGCATCTGCTTGGTATGCGCTTGCTGCAGCCTGCATTCTGGTGGTGAGTTTATGGACGCTGATTCGTCATTGCTGACACGGTGATGTTTTGAGCGAAACGAAGTCTGCAAAGAGACCACCCTCAGTCGTCTTGGTAGTTTTCAAGGAGACATGCAGTAGTGCGCAACATACTTCGACCTACAGTTCTATGCGTCTGAGAGAGAGAGAGAGAGAGAGAGAGAAGAGAGAGAGAGAGAGAGAGAGAGAGAGAGAGAGAGAGAGGAGAGAGAGAGAGAGAGATTATTCATTGATGATATGATCAGTTTATCTGATGTTTAGTATCTTTCGATAACACGTCATTTCCGTGGGTTGGATGTTTCATTCCATGTCAACCATGGCGGTCCGTGTATAACATGCATAAGGGAGGAATGTGTCACGAGTACATGCCGGAGCCTTATTATGTGTTTTGTGGAGATCTATCGTGCACTTCATACATGATTTAGTCTGAACAGTGCTGATATCATCTTTGCTTCCTTCAGAGGATTTCTGGTTCGGACTCATCACTGCAAATGAGGGATCCCAGGTAAGTGCACTGTTGAACAGTTCCTAGCTTCTGTCCATGGACTGTGATACCAGTAACGATCTGGTATTGTGGCTGGCGATCAGTCGGGTGTTCTCACCACTGAATTCTATGCTATATCTTGTCGATGTTACATCCAGTCTTCCAACAAGCTTGACAAGTTCATTCTTTCACTGTTTATCAGGTCTTCGATGTCATCTATAAGGCGGAGGTTTGTGATGGCTCTTTCATCGATGTTAAGTGGGGTGGCTTGGTCTCTAAGTGCATTAGTCATGATATGCTCTAGGGACTTGCTGAAAAACACGGAAAACAGTAGGCAGCCCCAACGAACTCCAGTCGAAGTACAAACACTTTCCAATAGTGCTCTATGTTAGCACCGCTCTGGTTGTGTTGAAGCATATTTGGTGGACGGTGCTGATTCATTTCTGCCCACTGATAATTTCTCTACTGTGGCCCAGGGTGCCTCCCGCTAGACTCTGTCGAATGCATTCTGAAAATCAATGAAGACATGACAGAACTTCCTCTGGTGCTGAAAGAGCGTTTCGAAAATGGTACACAGGTCAATTATATCTGTTTGATGGTACACAGGTCAAATATCTGTTTGATGGTACACAGGTCAAATATCTGTTTGATGGTACACAGGTCAAATACTGTTTGATGGTACATCTGTCTTTTAGAAATCCGGCCTGCACCATGTCTAGGGTAGGCATTATGGAAGTCAGCACCTATCCTATCTCGTCCTGCCTTTTTGACTTTCCCTGAAACGAATCAGGTAGCCATTTATTGTTTACCGCTGAGGGGACAGGGAGGATTTTCAAGTTATCACAAAAATCGACCCTACGTATGTTTCGAACTCACCACCGAATGCTCTGCAGAACAATGCTCTAACCCTTCGACGTATGAAAAAAACCCAAACTTACTTACCTTCAAGTTTAATGTCCACACTTCTAAAAGGTGTTGTGGCAGGCGCGAATGGCTGTCCTAAGAGAGTGGGCACGATAGAGCTGAGGGGGTAGAGGGGAGGGGAGGGGGCTACGTGTCTTTCATTACACTGACACAACATAGCAACAAAACATTAAGATGGGCAACGAACATGTTCGTGTTGAAATATGACGCCAGCGGATTGGAACCCGCGACATCTGAATGTCAGTGCAGTGCTGTAGAATCAGTGTAGAATGAAAAGTCTTACAATCATAGCGTTAATCCTGACCATAATAAACGAACGATTATCTCCACTGGAAAGAAACCAGTGGACACATACACTGTCGTTGAAGAGTCTGATTCCCCTTTTGTCTTCCTCTGAACAAGTCACTTTTCTAGTGAATATCGGTTCCATTTTCCTGAAAAAAACAAAAAGAGGGAAAATGTTCCAAAAGTGCAACATACACGATTGAAAATTTGTTCGTAGAAAACAACAATAACAATGGAAACATTAATGACCAAACTGCAATTGTGCAGCTTGCCCGGCCAAAATCACACAACAATGTATACATGTGATCATATCTATCACACGTGGGAAAATTCGAATCAAAGCTACAGGTAGGAATAATCATTGATGGCACCACTTTTATCCGCTTGTGCAGGCAAATGCACTTTAACACGCCTTTAGGTGGAAAGATCCTTTCTCTTAGATTAAGAAGGTATGGTGCATGCGTCTTGAAAAGAAAAGATACAAGATACTCCAGAACACACACACACACTAACACACACACACACACACACACACACACACACACACACACACACACACACACAGACCACCAAGATGGAAGTCAGCAGTTCAGCTTACGTCTTGCCCGCCCAGAAGCTTTCAGTGACTAATTGAAATCTCACGTGTTGGGAACGGAAATAGACAGACCGCTGAACGCGGTTAGAGTTACGTCACTTCATGCAACGCTGGCATGCACAGGGGCGCCGCCTGGCCCCAGGAACGCCGTTGCATGTCGGGAGTCCATGAAGAATTCCCGGGAGCTACCACAGGCATGGCGATGTGCCCATCTGATAAGACCGGGGTTGTCTCTACTTCACCCCCTTCCTCTCTCTCTCTCTCCATCTCCCCTTCTCTCTCTCTCTCTCTCTCTCTCTCTCTCTTTGCGGTTTGACTGTCGTGGGGGACATCTCAGATTGCACAGCGAAACAACAGGTCTGGCTATCGGTCGTCTGTCACCAGTCTGCCAACACGCTCCATTCTTCATCTCTTTCTTCTCTGCTGTGCTCCCTTATCCTCAAACCGGCGATTTCTTTCTTCTAAAATGCGGATTGTTCTCAGTTCATGTGGCACTTAACGTTGGAAACACCACGGATTTCTAAACAGATAATTGTTCTTGTTTAATTTTGCTCTAAGGACGAGTACATATCTCAAGTGTTTGTTAAAAAAAAACTGTACCGATATTGTAACCATGCAACGTGGTTGAAAAAAAGTCTAAC
>CM031595.1:52842571-52850071 GCA_018398815.1 Conus ventricosus
AACCCAAGGATGACCAAGATCAGGAGTCCGACGTTCTACCAACTGAGCTTTTCCTGGTTTTGAAATGTGATGGGTCGCCCTGGCTCGTAATAGTTTTTTTAAGTCAGTACTTCTGGCTTTATTAAAACATTCCTCCCACCAGCGGAGTGTAAGACACAGAAGTACCGCCATAAACTGCATCTAAATCCGCGTGTGTACAGGCCACATGCAACGATTAGGATTTTGCACTAAAACACTACATAATCCACGTGAGCGTTTTGAGGCCTACCATAAATTTGAGCCAGCGTTTGATGTTAAACTGATAACTGATCAAAAGAACAACTCCCCACCAATTATTTCTCTGTTTTGGGGGGTCTTCCCTGATGAAATCACAACCTTCAAATACATAACCTTCCCCTTAGCTGACACACATTTCAGGCCTTTGCATCACAGTGACCCTATCTTTGCGCCAGCTCCAAGAAACAAAATAATCCTATTCCTTTGATTTTGAATCTGTCTGCTTGGAACCACCTGGCTTGTACCTTGATGGCCATATGAAAGAAAAACAGGAGAATCAACTTTCAGACATAATAAAAATTATCAAAACAATCCAACGGAGCCAATCTATAAATACTCGATTCCTTAAGCAAGGCCTTGGTACATTAATTTTTGGTGTGCAGCCAGTCTGTCATTGACTGGGCCCAGGTCTCTCCCTGGTAAAGATGTCCAACCTAATTATTCTGTCGAACGAAAGTTTATAGCAAAGCTGTTGATTTGATCTTATCGATGATGTACATAACTTACACACTCATGACGTCATTTTGAAACTGTGCATGTTAAAAAGGAAGAAGCTGAATGTCATCATGATCAGCCTTTTATAAATGCAAGTGGGAAAAAAAAGGATTCAACAATCCTTTCGGACTTCCGTAATGATGAGGCCCCATTCGTTGTACTGAAGGTGACAGAGCTCAGAGGAAACAACAGGATTCTCTCTCTCTCTCTCTCTCTCTCTCTCTCTCTCTCTCTCTCTCTCTCTCTCTCTCTCTCTCTCTCTCTCTCTCTCTCTCTCTCTCTCCTCTCTCTCTCTCTCTCTCTCTCTCTCTCTCTCTGTGTTTTTTATGTCACGACTGCAGGTCACATCAGTACAAACGGCGGCCAGACTGCCCTGCGCTGCTTGCTGTCGTCTGGTGCGGACGTTGTGCATGGGAACCGGGGGGTATCGTCTCCCGTTCCAGCTCTCTGCACGTTCTGAAACCCTCCGTCGACACTCTTCTGGTTCTAATCTCCCAGCTTTTGGTTCTAAACCCTCAAGCTTTTGTGCCTTTAACTCTCCCCCAAGTCTGATCACTCGGCCCGAGGCGCCGGAGTTGGGATCGGATTTCTCCCCCCCTGTCGTCGTCAAGCTTTCGCTGCTGTTTTCTCTGACACCGAGCTTAACGGAGGAGTCGTCAGTGTCAGACAGACACCTGATCAGCTCCTTCCTTTCAAAGAAGTGAAGTCAATCTGCGAACACTTGCTGCCAGTTCGTGTCACAACAGACTATGCGTAGGGCTGGAGCCCGCAGCTATAAATACTTTATACCGAAGGAGAGACTGAGAAGGGATTTACCGTAAAAGGATATTTTTTTGTGTTGTTAAAATGATAAAAATAATTTTTATCAGTGTATCTCCTTTCCTTTCTTCCATTGTCGCATCTAATTCAAGCATAAAAACAAGGATACCAGAATAGATGACCAGAGGAAAGGAACAAAAGAAATGACTGTAAGACAGATGACAAGTGGGAGAGACATAACAAGAAAGACAGTCCAGAAATAAAAGGTTACTAAGAAGAAATGACGAGTTACTAATTTTCGTAGTATGTAGAAAAGTGTCGTTAGACTGGCTTCTCTCATAATACATCTCTCACGACTGGTCAGATTAAAGAAAAAAGGTAGTAATCAATGCGGACGAGGATGACGAAAATGAGGAGAATGCAGACACTGACGCAGTATGGCCGTCTCTCTGTCAAAGGGACGAGACGACAAGGCTGAAGCAGAGAAGGTAAGCGTGGCTAGATACAGAAGGGAGGGGGATACACCTTTGTCACAACAGAAAACAAAACCCAGAGAGGCGATGAAAATGTAAATAAGAAAAAAATGGTTGAAAAGTGACGAAAAGCATGAGAACGTAAGGACAATAAAAAGCGACCTGAAAAGAGAAAGAGAAAAGGAAAGAAGAAAAATGATGAACCCAAACATGCCTCTCACACGCTCACGCATTCCCAAAGGTTACGATGGCCCGACTCTGTGACTTGCCATGTCTCAGTCTCGTTCTTACAACATTCAAGCATCAGTCCTTCCCCGTTCCCTGGCAGAGAAGAGACAGGGTGAACGGGGCACCTCATCAAATATCCCCTACCCTCCACAAGAGACAGGGTGAACGGGGCACCTCATCAAATACCCCCCTCCCTCCACAAGAGACAAGGTGAACGGGCACCTCATCAAATATCCCCTCCCCTCCACAAGAGACAGGGTGAACGGGGCACCTCATCAAATATCCCCTCCCCTCCACAAGAGACAGGGTGAACGGGGCACCTCATCAAATATCCCCTCCCCTCCACAAGAGACAGGGTGAACGGGGCACCTCATCAAATATCCCCTCCCCTCCACAAGAGACAACGGCCGCCTCCTCCAAACCACCAAAAAGGATCCTCACTTCACGTCTAAGACACAGGAGGGGGGGGGGGGGGGAGTGGGGTGTTGGAGGTGATTTGATGGGATGAAGCTATAGAGAACCAAGTGTATTTAAAGGAACATTATTTCTCTCCACGCCTTAGAGACTTTAAAAGGTTTCGAAGATACATATAGGAGACCAGTATTAAACTATAAGTTAGTACACAACTGTTCGATATTACAACTCTGCATTTGCGGAGCAGAACGAAAGATTAATTATCCAACGGAAAATTAAAACAAATGTGACCTCCCCTTCTTTCCGCTCGAACCTTGGCTTTCCATGGTGACTTTCACAGGCAGTGAACAGGGAGCTGGGATAAGACTGGTGACGTCTCCCAGGGTCCTCGGTCCTTCAACAGCCCGCTTCCGTCTCCAGGGTCCTCCCGACTCTTCAGGTACATTGAAGACGCCAACGAAGGCCCCAAGAAAATAAAGAACGTGTGTGCACGAGTTAGGACTTCAGAGGGGCGACCTCTCTGGACTCGCTTCGTTCCCTCTATGCACTTCTGTGCCTGATGTATTTTACTCCTTTCCGTCCCCAAACACCTTCCCCAACCCTTGCTTTTGTTTTCTTTTGTGTCAAATTTGTATCCCCCCACTCCCTTCCAACCCCCGGATTTAGTAGGTGTTAGGGCGGGAGAGTAGGGGAGTAGTTGGGCATCATTTTAATTCTGCGATAGGTTAGGTAGTTGTCACCCATTTTTCAGTCGTTGCAATGTTTAGTATATTTTCTACCATTTGGCGGGTGCAAGAGAGAAGTGTGTGTGAAACTTTGATTTTCATGTGGTCTGCTGTTCAGCGTGTCCGCGAGTGCAAGAGGCCGCCGTAACCCACCTAGACTTGTGACGACCTGGCAGTATCTAAATAGAGATATACCGCATGCAATTTAATGGCGTTCTCACCACCAATGGCTGTACATAGTCCGGCCAAGTGATCGAAAAGAGAAACACTCCTTTTATTCTGTGGTATTCTTGACACCAACGGCAGTGAGTCTCACCCATTCAATCTAACATGGATACACTGTCGCAATAATTGTTCGTGAAAACTGACTTGTTATTGTCATTTCATGTGTTTTCCTATTTTTACTTCTCTTCTCCTGTTTCCCTAGTCATCACTAACGCTTCATCTCTTGCAGGCCACATCTTTATTTGGTTAAAGGCTGAGACGTTTTGCTGAAAAAACGACACACACCATCCTACAATTCAATGGTATTCTTTGCCACATTGGCAGTGATTCTCCACCAGTGCCATCTAACAGAGACACACCGCCTATCATTGAATGGTAGTCTTGCCGCCAATGGCAGTAATTCTCCACCCATGCAATCTAACAGAGACATATCACCTGTAGTTCAATGGTATTCTTGCCACAAACGACAGTGGTTTTTCTCCATACATGCAATCTAACAGAGACACACCGTCTATTATTCAATGGTAGTCTTGCCGCCAATGGCAGTAATTCTCTACCCATGCAGTCTAACAGAGACATACCACCTGTAACTCAATGGTATTCTTGCCACAAACGACAGTGGTTTTTCTCCATACATGCAATCTAACATAGACACACCACCTACAATTCAGAATTGTTGCCAGTGACAGTAGTTATCCACCCAAGCAATCCAACACAGACACACCACCTATAATTCAGAACTGCCACCAATGACAGTAATTCTCCACCCAAGCAGTGCACAGACACACCACCTATAATTCAGAACTGCCACCAATGACAGTAATTCTCCACCCAAGCAGTCTAACACAGACGCACCACCTATATTTCAGAGGCATTCTCGCCACTAATGGCAGTGACGGTCCATCCATGGAAATCAACAGACACACCACCTATAATTCTGTGGTATTTTCACCGCTACGAAAATGAAATTACAACCCAACTGCGCCCGAGACAAAAATTGAAACAACTTGAAAAACAGAACGATAATGGCAAGAAGACGTAATGAGAAGGAAAAGCAAAAGAATATGTAAAAAACTGGAGACCTATTTCACTTTTAAACCTTATATACAAAATTGGCTCCACTTGTATTGCTAACAGAATTAAAAAGGTCCTTCCATCACTGATTAGTGAAGACCAGACAGGATTTGTCCCAAATAGATACATAGGTAGTAACATTAGGTTAATTTATGACATAATACACTATCTCAACATAAAAAATATCCCAGGGATGCTAATTAATTTAGACTTTGAAAAGGCGTTCGACTCATTAGATTGGGATTTTATGCACAAAGTGCTAGAGGCTGTAGGTTTAGGTAAAGATATATGTAAATGGATAGACGTATTCTACAAAAACATTAAGTCTACAGTAATCGTAATGGCCAAACATCATCATGGTTCTCAATAGAAAGGGTTGTAGGCAAGGAGATCCAGTTTCACCGTATATCTTCGTATTATGTGCAGAAATATTATCCGTAATGATCAAAGAAGAAAATAGTATTGAAGGTATACAAATCGGGGAGAATGAACACAAGATATCACAATTTGCCGACGACACTCAACTGATGAACACAGGGAATAAGAAATCATTTGAAAAATCTATCGAGATTCTCGACAGGTTTGGGAAAACATCAGGTTTATTCTTAAACAAAGAGAAAACACAAGTAATTTGGCTTGGAAGACAAAAGCATAGTGAAATAAGATATATGGAGCATTTAAAGATGATCTGGAATCCAAAAGAATTCAAAATATTAGGGATTTGGTTTACTCAGGACTTAACACACATGGAAAAAAGAAACTACAATGATAGAATGATAGAAGTGAAGGCACTATTTAAAATTTGGCTAAAGAGAATTATTACCCCTTTTGGAAGAATTGCAGTCTTAAAATCATTAATTCTGTCAAAACTAACTTACCTATGGTTGATGCTTCCAAATCCACCTGACACATTTGTTAAAGAATTACAAGACTTATGTTACTGGTTTGTATGGAATAAAAAACAAGACAGGATTAGTCGAAAAACAGTTATTAAAGATGTACAGGATGGTGGGTTGAATCTACCTGACATAAATGCTCTCATCACTGCATTAAAATTAACATGGATAAAAAGGCTGAGACAAACAACACACAGATGGAGAGACATGCTGATTTTTTCATACCCAATTATTGAGAACATTGAGAAGTACTCTCCAAATCATCTGTGCATCACCACTCAAGACAATATTTTCTGGAAACATGTATTCATGTCGTATAAGCAGTTCTATTATAAAATAAAACCCGAAAATGCTAGAGAACTACTTGCAGAACCAATCCTTTACAATGAACATTTTAAAGTAGGAAATAAACTAATAAAACACAAAAACTGGAACAACAGAAATGTATTTAGAGTATCTGATTTGTTCAAAGCAAATGGGAGATTCACTATCCCATGGGGAATTCAGAACAAAGTATAATATCGAAATAGATTTCCTATCTTATGGTGGATGTATATTATGCATTAAACGATACATTAGAGAACAAGGGTTTGAGAATGAGATAAAAGATAACATTGAAGCAGAAGTCAACACAGCACTAAAGAAAATATATTCTGTAGATAAAGGTTCCAAAACTTATTACAGAGTTATAGTAAAAGATAACTGGGAACCAAACTGTTGTGCAAAATGGACAAAGAAGCTGAATAGACAGATACCTTGGAAGAAATGCTTTAGAAAAATTCACCAAATTAAGGATATTAAGCTAAAATGGATGCAAATGAGAATAGTGCATCGAATAATTGCAACATAATGTAGCTCTGAAAGAAATGGGAATAGTAGAAAGTTATAACTGTAGTTTCTGTGAAGAGGAAAAAGACAGCATTGAACATATGTTCTGGAGATGCATACACGTCAATGAGTTCTGGAAATCATTGCAAGAATTAATAAAAGGAAAGTGTTTAATAGCGAATAACCTGTCTCTGACTGAAAACACAATAATATTTGGAGCAGATGACAATTCCAGAACTGATACTACATTCGATCTTATAATACTGATAGCCAAACACTACATTTTTAGCTGTAAAATAAATAAATGTAAGCCTTCAATAACAGAATTTCTAAAAATACTAAAGAGAAGATACAATCTTGAAAAATACATAGCAACTGTACAATTGAATCTGCTAAAATTTAACACTAATTGGATCAATTATGAAGTATTATTTGAAAATTGATAATCAAAATCATAAGATACCTGGATTTAATATGTGCATGAGAGGATATGTTCAGGATGTGTAGGTAATTTTATATGGTATTCAAATATCATTGAGTGTGGTTGTAGCCTGTGGCCCGCTGCTTGTCTGGCATGGCGATACCGCGGCTGGGACCCGTAGGCCGATCGGCAACTTACATTTATTTAAGATTTCTTTTGATTGTTAAAGAAATATGAAGACACAGATGGACGGGATTTCGGTGCTGGTGTGTACACCCAGCTGGGAAATGCTTAAGTCTGTTTACATTTATATTTTGAAGGATCATTGCAGTGAACATAATTATATATATTATGCGCTATATACAACAGCTATCACATGGTACCACACGGAGAAAACATTATTTCATTATTATATATTGCAAATAATTATGTATATTGTTTAAGTATTATGAATTCATAAGAAGAGAGAAAGTGGAGGGTGGGTGGGTGGGGAGGGGAGGGGGTGTGAGTGGAGTGAGCGGGTGTGTTTGGTTGCCTTTATGTGCTTGTAGTTGGTAAGAACTCAGAGGATTGTGCTTAGTGAATTTAGTTTGTTTGTGTATGTGTGTATATCCAACAAAAAGAAAACAACCTTTCCTCGGCATACATTGAACTCTCACTCAAATCCATTCAATTCGGAAAAAAAG
>CM031595.1:52855071-52857571 GCA_018398815.1 Conus ventricosus
GGGGGGGGGGGAAGGGGGACTGGATAAAACAACACACTAGCGTTATCTATTCTATCTTCCTCTCCTTCTCTCTCTCTCTTTGTGTCTGTGTCACTGTCTGTCTGTCTGCCTGTCTCCATCTATTCTCTTCTCTGTCTGTCTGTCTGTCTGTCTCTGACTGTCTGTCTGTCTGTCTGTCTGTCTGTCTGTCTCTCTCTCTCTCTCTCTCTCTCTCTCTCTCTCTCTCTCTCATTCTCTCCCCCGTCTGGCCTTCATCTCAATCTATCTTTCAGTCTTTTGCTTTTTCTCTCTCTGTGCATCAGTTGGGTCTTGCTGGCTGGACCTGTCTGCTTATTGAACATCCTTGCCCAGTACACACGTGTGTGTGTGTGTGTGTGTGTGTGTGTGTGTGTGTGTGTGTGTGTGTGTGTGTGTGTGTGTGTGTGTGTGTGAGACACACACAGAGAGAGAGAGAGAGAGAGAGAGAGAGAGAGAGAGAGAGAGAGAGAGAATGTGTATGTATAAAAATATGTGTGTGTATGTGTGTGTGTGTGTGTGTGTGTGTGTGTGTGTGTGTGTGTGTGTGTGTGTGTGTGTATGCGTGTGTGTGTGTGTGTGTGTGTGTGTGTGTGTGTGTGTGTGTGTGTGTGTGTGTGTGTGTGAGAGAGAGAGAGAGAGAGAGAGACAGAGAGAGACAGAGAGAGACAGAGAGAGACAGAGACAGAGAGAGAATGTGTGTGTATGAGAATGCGTGTGTGTGGTGTGTGTGTGTGTGTCTGTCGCTGTGTGTGTGTGTGTGTGTGTGTGTGTGTGTGTGTGTGTGTGTGTTCTGTGTGAGTGCCTGTGTGTGTCTGTGTGTTTCTCTGTGTGGTGTTGCTTCAGAAGAATAACATATTCCAAGAAAATGTGTAATATTGTGTAGAAATTCTATCAGCAAGGCATTGTCCTTTCACCTTGCCTCAGCTGCATACGAAACATTCTAGCTCAGACAGGACTACGTTGTGTCTAGGAATCACGGTAATTGACAACAGAAATAAGTTGTGTTCAGATATGAAAAAGGATGTACAAGGTTTTGGGTATATTCGCCTTTAACGTAGTTTATTAGATCGCAAGAAGAAATGCCACTTTTGAACAACAACAACAACAAAAATCCGTTATTTTGATTGCATCTGCTATATGCGTTTTCTTATTGCGGTCCAAATGCAGCAATCAAGAGGTACTCGTTGACGGTGGAGGACGTTATCGTATGCTGGGAAAACTATGTAATTGTAATTGTAAAATGGGTGGTATCAGGACGAATGAAAAACAATCTGATTTTATTTTTGCAATGGAATTTCCTCATTTAGGGCTTTTTCGAATTGAGTCCATTTCAAGTCAGTTATGCTTATTAAAAAAAGACATTAATGATTTGCAACATATTCAAGGCTGAGGGGATAGGGGAAGTGGAAAGACGGGGAGGGGGTGGTGGTGAGGAGGGGGAGCGTGGAGGAGAGGGGGCGGCGGCGAAGTGTTCTGGAGGGGGAGGGGAGGAACGAGGATGTAACCGTACAATTACTATAGCAGAAAAAGCTATGTGTTGCTCTATTTCGTGTTCCATTTCCAAACATTTTTTCAGTATGAAATTAAAGACAACATGTAACAACTGACTGAGATTTGAAATTTCCATTTGAGTTTGGCCTACAAACGTATTCATCACCTTCGATTGATGGCCGACATTTTGATTAAGATGCTGATTCGTTCTTCATGCACATCATACGTTTGCATCACGCTGACTCATGAAATATTCTGAATCACTAACTGAATACGTTTGAAAGACTTATAAAGACTTTATCTTTATTTTGGAAAGCATAGTTTATTATTATTTTTTTTCCATACCCCGAAGGGTCAAAGGATTAAACATACTTAATTTTGCCTGTATTCATGTACAAGTTTCACAGTCGGACTTGTATCACGTACATGACTAATATACGAACCTGAACGCACATGATGTCACAAGCATACAGGCCGACTAGCAGACAGAAAAATAAGCGGGGAGACAACCTCATGTATGTATATGAAGGCACACACAGACACACTTATACGCACAGCACAGCAAAGACAGACAGACAGTCAGACAGAGAGACAGACAGACAGAAGGAAGGACAGACAGACAGTCCGACACACACGCACACACACACGCGCGCGCACACACGCACGCGCTAGCACACACAAGCGCGTTAGCACAAACAAGCGCGCGCGCGCACTCACCCTTGCTTGCAAGCGCGTAGCCTACTGATACACACACACACACACACACACACACACACACACACACACACAGAGGAGCCGATCGTTACATCGTACAGTCTATTATACGCGTCACTTGGAAAGGCTTCAACCCCTTAAAATCCATACTCCGAAGTCCTAAGAGACAGGACGGAAGAATAAGGAATGGAAAAACAATGGCAGACAAAGAAAGTTCCGGTCATTGGCATTGAAGTGGCAGCGGACAGTGTGGCAGTGTCTGCGAGGTCCACGTGGA
>CM031595.1:52865071-52867571 GCA_018398815.1 Conus ventricosus
GACCTGCTACTATCAAGAGATCAAGACCACCATGCCACCTCCCTGTGTGTCAGGTCAGAGATTCAGCCCGGCATACAGCGGCTTCTTTTTCATTAATAGCTTTTCGTCTACCTCGGTATTTTCTCCTTTAAAGGGGCCCGTGGTCATTATGGTTGGTGCGATTGCTGATGGTCGTAAGATTCGAACCACACGTGAACATCGGATTTTTTTCGGCTTGAAACCATGCCTCTGTTCACCCAGCAGTAAATGGACACCTGATTCAGTTCAGAGAAGGTAGAAACCGGCGGAAGGAGAGGAATGGTTACCGCTTTCCATCATGCCCTGCCATAGATAGTTCCCTGCCCCTACAGTCGATGGCTATGGGAACTTCTTAGAAAAAATCATCAGGTGCTTGCAATTTATGGATGGTTTTGGCGTTTTCCCTTTTTTCTTTTTTTTTTCTTTCTTCCTCTCTTTGTTTTTTTTTCCCTTTTTTTTCTAGTTTGCACTTTATTTGGCTTCGTTTATATTATCACCCACGGCTTTCATGCTTGTCTTTATGTGCTTTCAGTCATGGTGTTTGCATCCTTTATGGTATTACGGTTGTTACTGTACTCATATTATATATCCTGCTAGTTATCCTACGTGCTGATGAGGAGGTGTGGAGCAAAGTATTGTTCGATGGTCCTACTTGTACTTTGAATATATATTCATAAAGTAAATAGCAAAAAAAAAAACAACAAAAAAAACAAAAACAGTCTTTTTTGTTTTTTTGTTGCAGGATTGTGTTTAGTATCAAAAGTATGTGTTTTTCTTTTTTCTGTAAATCTTCAGAACGTGAAGACTGCAAAACAGTTCAGACTTCAAACAAGCACCTAAAATGGACGTCACTACTTCTCTTATCTTATATGCCTCGCATTAGAATGTGGACCAAAATATTCTCGATGCCTTCATATCTACGGGAAATAAGTACGACACACAATCTGAAGAGTAAGATCATATTTCTACGGAATAGAGCTTTGACGCAAATCTTTTCCAGAACAGGACAGAAGACATATACTTATTTTTCTCACTTTTGACAAACTACATAATTGTGTCTTTGTTGCCTGTTTTAGTAATGAAGAACTGATTTCTCTTATTTAGAAAAATAAAAGACAGTTTTGAAAAAGGCGAGGACAGCCAAACAGTAATACAGAAATGTAACTTCTGATAAAAATAGTGAAACAGAATTATATCAGTAACTCCGAAATAATGCTGCTTGCGATACGCATTCATCAAGCACATACGCAGACAAGGCTCACTCCTACCAGAAAACGACACTGCCTAAAAAGCAAGTTCTAAATCTGCATGTAACCGTTTTATCACTATATCTCCCCTTAGTTAAAAATGACGAGCTCCAGATTTAGGGATTAGTTTTCTCAAATACATACCTAAATGAAAAGTTAAATGCAAGCAGAAACAATGTGTGAAAGGGATTGAGACTTGACCCCTGTAGGTGCGAAATTGACAAAATGACGAATTTAAAAGATTGTTCGAAGCAATAGTGTCCATGGTGCAGGGATGGTTTTAGAGCGCGCAGGAACCGCCTCTCTTTTTGTTTTGTTTTATTATTGTTTAGGTGTTGCCTATTAGACAGGGACAAATTCAGTCACAAACGTACGTGCGATCGCACGCGGCGCGCGCACACACACACACACCCTTGTGTGTGTGTGTGTGTGTGTGTGTGTGTGTGTTGTTCGTGGTATATACATGTAAACAAAAAATCCTGTTCATACGTATATATTTTGTCAATAAATATACATACTACTCCTTCATGAGAATCCCCATTTCCATATCTCAAAATAGCAGTCTCTTTTCCCTCAAGTAGACGGCCCGTAGAGCCGTTTTTTTTCTTTTCTTTGAGTTGATGTTTTTCTTCACTACCCCCTTCCTTATCCCCCCCCCCCCCCCCGGCTCCGCCCACGGAAAGAATAAGACAGTTCTTTCCCCTTTTTCTATATTTTTCTTGTTTTTGCTCTTCTTTCTTTTTTTTTTCTGAGTAATTACAGAATTTCATCACAGCTTAACAGACAGAGGTTTCCCCTCTTGGGTTCTAAAAGATAAAGCGCCAGTAACAAACGGGAGGATACAGAAAATGAGGTATAAAAAGCATTGACGTAATAGATAATAACCAATTAAAAAAAGTCTGTAACCAGCTGAATGTTTGTTAGACACATATAACCCCGAATTCACGTATCGGTTTTTTTTCCATTTCATGTTATTGTCCCCCAACCTCCAAATATTTGTCTGTCAATCTTTTGTCTTTTTCCTGTTGTTAAGTGGGTCGTTCATCCTCCTATTTTTTTCCCCAAGTTTGTTTTTTTTTTACCCCTCCTGACTCACGCTCACCATGCAATGTCTCTATGTTTCCCAACGGATGGACATTCGCTTGCTGAAGTTAATGTTCTGTCGATTCATATATGGTTCAAATATTGTCGACACATGTCACCATCCCGCTTCCTCTACCATTTTTGTACTCCCA
>CM031595.1:52872571-52895071 GCA_018398815.1 Conus ventricosus
TTTGTAGAAACTTTAACCCGCAACACACTGATTCACAAAAAGACCCTTCTCAGGTTTACTCTTTCCATTCTGATAGGAATTTCCACGATTAGACACTTCACTGACATTACTTCCGAGAACATTGATGCATCAGCGACACAACAGTCATCTTCAGCACTCTTCTCTCTGCTAGGGTCATGATAAACTTCTCTTTCGTTTCATTGTCCACCGTGTAGTCAGTATGTGGGCTATATCCAGGATTGTGCAGCAACATCCAGATGCAAAATTTGATGACGATGAGTCCTGCGGAAATCTATTGAAGATCGGTTTGAGCGAATGTCAAATTTGTAATCAGAAGATGAGAGTGCATCTCCTAAATATGAGGAAATACGTCGCGTCAATACCTAGTCTTGCCAAACTCATTACAAGAAGATGACGACACACACCTCAAGAGGAGCAAGTAGGTCTCTACAACGCCTGGTCTGGTCAAACTCATCATCAGAAGATTATGGTGCGCCACCTAAATATGAGCAAGAACCTGTCTCTTAGACACCTGGTCTTGCCAAACTTATTATTAGAAGATGAGGGTGCACCTTCTTAGAGCAGAATGGACATCCGTAGCATCATCTCACGAAATATGACATAATATATTGCTTGCGCAGAGGTTTCACTTAAATGCTCCAAAATTAGCAGGAACAAATCATGCGGCTGTAGAAAAAAGTCTATTTTCCATATCACTTTAATGTGCTGTATTGAAATCTTTTTTCGTCAAATTCCTTCATAGGATTCAATAGAAACAACTCAATGAAGCGTTTTACTTAGTGTTCAAAAAGTGTGAATGTTTATGGCATAGTTCAATTTGCGATTCACTTGTGTATGATACTTTTAATACATTTGTCATTGTTACGGTCTTTTTGTACATTAAACTCAACTCCACTATTTCTCTTATTTGTTTAACTCCTACGCTATGTTTTGGGGGCCTAAAATCATATGTAAACATACGTTAAATTGGAGTGAACACACACAGACACATATACACACATACACAAACTTATTCATTTAGTCACACACACACACGCGCGCGCGCGCACCCTCCCCTCCCCCCCCCCAACACCCACACAAACACACACACACACACACACACGCACGCACGCACGCACGCACGCACGCACGCACGCACGCACGCACGCACGCACGCACGCACGCACCGCACACCCACACCCACACCACCCACACACACACACCCGAATCTTCACGCAACAAATGTACAGCCGGCGACTTTACAAATGATGGCTTCCTTTATGATCTATCACAATGAACAGCAGCATTGAATGGGTCCGTTTTTTTTTTAATCGCAAAGTTTGCACCTTCAGTCGTTATCAGCACCCGGTAAAGGCAGCTCGCAGAAGATGTGGACGTTTTACACGGCACCGAAGAAACCATGGCCGAAAAAACTAAGGAAAAAACAAAGAGACACCAGATGATGAATGAATGGCTTATGAATGGCTGTGATGTGCAATGTGACAGAAGGCGTCACAGCTCTTTCTCTCTGTCTGTCTGTCTGTTTGTGTTTGTGTGTCTGTTTGTTTGACTGTCTCTTGCTATCTGTCTGTCTGTCTGTCTACCTGTCTGTCTGTCTGTCTGTTTGCTTGTCACTCTGTTTGTCTGTCTATCTGTGTCTGTCTGTCTGCCTGTCTGTCTATCTGTCTCTGTCTGTCTGCCTGTCTGTCTGTCATTTTCCCATGGCACTT
This sequence comes from Conus ventricosus, assembly GCA_018398815.1. Classification (NCBI taxonomy): domain Eukaryota; kingdom Metazoa; phylum Mollusca; class Gastropoda; order Neogastropoda; family Conidae; genus Conus; species Conus ventricosus. The sequence continues at coordinate 52,874,302 of CM031595.1, forward strand.
TACTCCCTTTCTCTTCATCTTATCTCGCTATTTCTGTTTCCCATACCCACCCCCTTCATCCTACCTCCCTCTTGTTCTCAGGTTTATATTTTTTGTCCATAGAAGTAGATGTTCCAAACTCTCTCTCTCTCTCTCTCTCTCTCTCTCTTCTCCTCTCTTCTCTCTCTCGCGCGCGCGCGCGCGCGCTCTCCCTCTCTCCCTCCCTCCCTCCGTCCCTCCCCTCTCTCTCTATATGTTTGTCTGTCTGTCTCTCGCTCTCGCTCTCTCTCTCTTCCCCCCCCTCTCTCGCGCCTCTCTCTCTCCTCTAACTTCTTTACTTCCCATCTTCCTCCTCCCTCCCCTCCCCTAACGTGCCATTGCAGACTGACCGGCGGACTGTGCGATGTAGACAAACGTTGGCAGTCAGCTGGGGGGACGAGAAAGTTGAGGTCCACAATGCCAGGGTGATACTTCACGAAAAAACAACGTCTGCTCCATGGGATCTGCGCCAGCACACACACACACACACACACACACACACACACACACACACACACCACACACACACACACACACACACTCTCTCTCTCACACACACACACACACACACACACACACACACACACACACACACACACACACACACACACACACACTCACTCTCTCTCTCTCTCTCTCTCACACACACACACACACACACACACACAACACACACACACACACACACACACACACACACACACACACACACACTCTCTCTCTCTCTCTCTCTCTCTCACACACACACACACACACACACACACACACACACACACACACACACACACACACATGGAGACCATTGCAGTACTTCTTGTAAACAGAACATTTTGTATTGACTGCCCAGTGGCTCCTTTCGTCCGCTGATTCGGACTCATCAGTGGGACGCGGCTGATTGTGGCGGTGTTCTCTTGGAATCAAAAATTGATACACTATCTAGACATGTTGTGTTCTCACCACCGAATATTCTAAAACAGAATCCTACAGCATTAGGAAGCAGGCATTGAGGGCTATAAAAGTAAACTGAGAATAAAGTACTGTGAGGAAATATGGTGCATCAACACTAAAATCATAATGTAAAGAGTAATGAATGTAAGGAAACGTGTTAAGCACATGTTGAAGAATCCTTTTGAAGATACTTATAGGGACCGGCAGAATGGTCAGGTCTACTGCTTAATAACCAAACTATTGTCACATCACTTCAGCGCTGAGAGCAGCTAAAAATGCACAGAACAGTCTTTAACTGGATACCCTAACAGATGCAGTCTCCCACTGATTGACCAAACAATATGTTGCACAAGTTAAGTAGTGGAGGAGAAGTGCAGGTAAACATTTCTTCTGTAGTTTCAAAACGAAGTGACTGAGGGCGGAAAATGAAGCCAAATTTAGAACGAAAAGGGGTTAGTTACCGCCAAAGACACAGACAAACAGATCACATGTCGAAACACAATGCATTTCGACCTCTTGGGTCTTCTTCAGGCAAAAACAAACAATTAGGACAGTGAAAACGAAGAACGAGAAACCACTGTCTTCTCATATTAGGCGCAAAATGGTTTTAATCCAATAGCCAACAGCCATTTTGCTCCGAATATGAGAAGATAAGTGGTTTCTCGTTCTTCGTTTTCATTGTCCTAATTGTTGTTTGTTTTGGCCTGAAGAAGACCCAAGAGGTCGAAATGCATTGTGCTTGGTCCTGTGATCTGTTTGTCTGTGTCTTTGGCGGTAACTAACCCCTTTTCTTTCTAAATTTCTTCTGCCATTAAAGCAATGACTTTGCAACGATAAATGAATAGAAAAAGAGGGACGGGGAAGGGTAGGTAAGGGTGGGGTTGAGGGGTGGGGACACGGGTGAGAAAAAAACGTGGGATTGGGAACAGTGGGAGAGATGGGATCGGGAAGAAAAATAGTCAAGTGGACGCAACTCTTTCTGTAGAACGAGAAGCAAGAAGCAAGTTGCTTCCCTTGGACTAACAACTAAAATTTTCATGAGGAAACTCACAGATAGAGTACAAGTTTTAAGAAGATCACTTTTTTTCGCCCTTACCTTTCCCAGTTTTCCCTTCTCGTATTCTTTCTAAGCCCCCCCCCCCCCCCCCCCCCACGACCATAATCAACAACAAGACACAGAATATCGATGACGATGGGTACTACTACTACTACTGCTGCTAACTACTACTACTACTACTACTACTACTACTCACTGCCGTCGATGTGGACCACCATGGTCTCCGTCATAGGCACGCAGTGGTCATGGGTGACGGTCAGGGTGAACTGACCAGTGACGTTGCCGGTGACAGGGAAGGGGAACTGCCAGGTGTTCACCCTTAGGCTGTTGGTGCCATAGCCCAAGATGGAGGGGCCCAAGTACACTGCCATCTCTGAGAGGAAAACCAGGAGTTGGAGAACCACGAGACGGTTGGGTTAGATTTGTCAAATATTTTTTTTTTCAATAAAAACTTGGGTAGCAAATTGAAAGCCGAAAATGCAATTACAAAAACGAATCAGAGGGTGGAGAATAAAGAACGGTTGGCTTAGACAAAACGCTTTGGTAGCAATCTGAAAGTAGAGCTATTTATTTACGAAAATGAAGCAGAAGATGGAGAATAAAAAGACGGTTGGGTTAGGTTTGTTAGATATGTATTTTTTTTTATACAAAAAACACTTGCGTAGCAAACTGAAAGTAGAGCTATGCGATTACGAAAACGAACCGGAAGGGGGAGAATAAAAAGACGGCTGGCTTAGATTTGCTAAATGTGTTGTTTTTTCCCAATAAACACTTGGGTGGCAAATTGAAAGTAGAGCTACGCGATGACAAAAATGAACCAGAAGTTGGAGAACAAAAAGACAGTTGGATTATGTTAGTCAAATAATCTATTTCCCCTAATCGAAATGAGTAGAGACGAGACAAGACGAGAGAAAACGCTACCAGACCGGTCTCTTCAGGACAAGACAGAAGCTACTAGTGATGTTACAATAACACCGAATGAATGGAACAAAAATTAGAGTGGGAAGACGACAGAAGAGAAGAAATAGAGGGTTACATACTTGTCAACTTAAGGGCACAAAAACGTGACAAAAAAGGCAGAACGTGTTGGACCTAAAGAGCCCCTCGCGCAGGGAAAACCAATTCAGCTTCCTCTTTAAGGGTGTGTTACGGGACAGTTAGTCCTATGGGGTCACCACATCTGCTGGCATGAGCCCCACGGGCGCAGAATAAACAACTGGAGGGAAAAAAAATAATAGTGAGGGGAAAAAATTCAAGGCGTTTTGGGGACGTTTTGGGAAACCTGAGCTGTGCATTAAGTCAACGCCTGGTAGAAAACGCCCAAAGGGAGGGGTTTACAGAAAAAGACAAGGCAAAAAAAAGGGAACTTTGTTTTAAAGAACCATGGTGGGTTACTAAAGAATAAAAGTGTGAAAAGATTTTTAAAACCCGGCTAAAGTGAAGGGGTAATGCCAATGATAAAGAGACAGAAAATAACAAACAAACAAACAAAAACAGAGAACAACAAAAAGAAAGGAAGGGGAAAGGGGGAGGAGGAAGACAGAAAAGAAGGAGGAGGGAGGAGAGACGCGGGGGGGAGGAGGAGGAAAGAAGAGGGGGGAAAGGAGGAGGAGGAAGAAAAGGAGGAAAGGGAGGGGGAAAGAAGGGAGGGGGGAAGAGGGGGAAAGGGGGAAAAGGAGGGGAAAGGGAAAGGAGGGGGAGAAAGGGGACAAAGGAAGAAGAAAGGAGGAGGAAGAGGACGAGGGCACGAGGGGACAAAGAAGGAGGAAGAGGAAGAGGAGGGAAGAGGAGGGGGGGGGACGACGATGGGGGGAGGAAGAAAAGGGAAGAAAGGAGGAAAGGAGGAAGGGGGGAGGAAGAAAAGGAAGAGAGAGGACGCGACGGGGGGAAGGAAAGAAAGGAAAGAAGGAAGGGAGAGAGGAACACCGAGACTTGTGGGTTGGGGGGGAAGAGGCAAAAGGGGGAAGGGAGCCCAAAAAAACAAACCCCAAGGGCCAAACGGGAAACCCAACGGCTACAAAACGGGAACCCAACGGCCAAAACGGGAACCCACGCTACAAAACGGAAACCCAACGCTAGCAAAAAAAAACCCCAAACGGCCAGAAAACGGAACCCAACGGCTAAAAAACAGGAACCCAACGTCGAAACAGGACCCCCAAGGGCCCAGCAAGGCCCTTTGTTTCAATAACCAGTATATTTTTCTACCCTAAAATATCAACCCAAAACAAATACAAATAACATCGAAGGTAGTACCCATTTGTCATCTGTTTCAACCAAAGTCTTATTTCATATTGGCCCCCTAACGTGCTGGAACTGCAGAAAACAAGCGCCAACATTTTGACCGATGAAAAAAACCCTGTAGTACATCAAAGTGTAAATTTATTCAAAAAGATCCAAAAAGGTTGATTTTGCCCAATCCCTTTAGAGGCAATTTTCCTTGTGTGTGGTGTGTGGGGGTGTTTTTGGGTGTGTTTGTGTGTGTGTGTGTGTTGTGGGGTGCGTGCGTGCGTGCTTGCGGGTGCGTGCGCGCGCGCGCGGGCGTGCGGTTGCTGGCGCGCGCGTGTGTGTGTGTGGTGTGTGTGGTGTGTGCACCGCGCCATGACGCGATGAAGTTGCGTATAGGGCTGTTTTTTATGTGAAAAAAAATGGTACGGGGTGCACCGCACGGCGCGCGGGGTGGGGTTTGTGTTGTGTGTGTGGTGTGTGTGGTGTGGTGTGTGTGTTTTGTGGTTTTGAGTGTGTTTAGTGTGTGTGTGGTGTTGGGGGTGTGTGTGTGTGTTGGGGGGGTTGGGTGTGGTGTGTGTGTGGGCGTCGCGTGTGTGTCTGTGTTGGTGAGCGTGCTGTGTGGTTTTTGCATGGTCTTGCGTCGTGCGTCCGTGTGTGGGGGTTGGGGGGGTGTGTGGGGTTGTGGTGGTGTGGTGCGCGCGCGCGCGCCGTGGTGTTTGGTATGTTGTGGGGGTGTGCACGCGCGCACGCGCGCGCCTGCCGCGTGGTACGAGCAGTCGGGGGCATGGTATGTGTGTACGTATGACATTGTGCGCGCGCGCGTGGTGTATGTATGTATTTTTGGGTGTTGTGTGGTGTGTGTGGTGTGTGTTGGGTGTGTGTGTGTGTGTGAGGCGCGCGCACGGCGGCGTGCCGCTGCTGCGCAATGTTTTCATATTTTTTTTTTTGCCTCAAAGGGGGGCCACGCGCGTGCGCGTGTTTGGCGATTGTGTTTTTGCGAGCGGGGCTATTTTCTTTCGTAAATATAATATAATTGTGTTGGGGTGGTGGTGTTGTGTGTGTGTGTGTGTGTGGGGTGTGTGTGGTGTTGTGTGTGTGTGTTTTGTGTGGGGTTGTGCGTGCGTGTGCCGCTGGTGCGCGCACAGGAAATTTTAAAAAGTAGCCGATGCAAATTACACCGTCCAACGTGACAAATCAGGACTTAAAGAACAGGCTTGTCATAATCTTTGGGGGATCAGCCACCTTCATTTTCTTTGAAAATTTTGGGACTATCTTTTTCCCAGAATTTTGCAACGTCCACGATGAAAAGGAAAAACCGTAAGCAGGGGTTCAGGCAGGAAAAACATCCTAATGGGAGTATCATCCCATCCCAGTCCTCATAAGATCCTCCGCCTCTTCTTTTCCCATCCCTTTTTTGTTGCCACCATTACCCTATCGTCACAGGGGCAGTTTTCGCCTCCATTGTCAAATAAATTCACGGTGTAAAGCGACACTTATTAGTTTTCTCGACAGAAGAGAGGGGGAGAGAGAGAGAGAGAGAAAGAGGGAGGTGAGAGAGAGAGAGAGAAGAGAGAAGAGAGAGAGAGAGAGAGAGAGGAGAGCGAGAGAGGGGAGAGAGAGAAGGAAGAGGAAGAGGGAGAGAAGAGATAGTTTTCAGTCAAAATTGGTATTTCAGCCCAAGAGAGAAGAGAAGAAGAGAGAGAGAATGAGGAGAGAAGGAGGAGAGAGAGGAGAGAGGGGGGAAGAGAGAGGAGCAAAACGATAGTTTTCTTTTTTTAATATAACCATTTAGCAACGTCACGATTCCTCATCCCGGGAACAATACCCACCGCCCGTCGGCAGCCAGAGAATACGAAAGCTGCAAAACCCCAACCCCCAATTTTTCCCCAAATTTGTTTTTTAGTTCACCCCTTATTCCGCGAGCCATTAACCCCCAGGATTTCCGCATGGGAAAATGGGAATCCCCAAATTTTTTTAATTGTTCTCCTCATTAAAATTTGTTTAAATTTTCTGCTATTGTTCTTCTGTCTTTTAATTGATTCATCTCTTCTTATTAAATCTTGAGGGGAAAATGTTTTGTTTTTTAGATTGTTTTGGCAACTCTTGCCCAAAGTTTTAAAAAACTAACGGCTTGGGCTCAAAGCTCTAAAGGTTTAATTTTTCCCTTTAGCAAGGGGGTTTTTGCCTAATTGTGCTTTTTTTTAAAAAAAATTTTTTTTGGGTTTGCGTTAAAGTTTTTTTACACGGCCCCCTGCACCAGTTCTTTTTTTCAAATGCCCCCCACCTTCCTCAAAATCGTTGGGAAATAAAGCACGCCTGGTAGCCTCGCCCTAGCTTCTATAGAAGATTAAATTTCTTTTCGCAATATTTCTTGAGTTGTCTAGGGGAAAAAGAACCCGCTCCTTCAAGCTCTTCTTGCAATAAGGGGCCCCCATTCTGTTTCATCTTTTTCCACCAACAGGATCAATCGGTCAAAATCTTGTCCATATTTTTTATTTAATTCTTTTTGTTTTTAAAAAATGAACTCATAGTTGGCCCTCGATCCAACGAAAAGAAAGGAAACCCTGGCGAAAAAGGTATAAACGCGTAATTAGGTAAATACTTCATAAAACATTCAGCCTGGACAAACTTTAATAGTCAAGTTTCCAGATTTGGCGCTGCGATGTTTAAAATGCCAGGCCTGCTAAACTAATTAAAAAATGAATTACATGGGAAGATCCTAATCTACTGTTGTTGCTAATTTAGGCAGGCAATCGTTAAACAAGGCAATCAAACTGGAGGGCAGAAAAGTCTTTGTATAGGCGAGGCAGACATTTTTGCTCCTATTCTGACCTTGGGCTGCATAAAAAAAAGAAAAGAAAAGTTTATCGGGGGAATAAAAACCCAAAGGGTCTCAAGACGGCTTAAAGTGGGGGACAAAAAAAGATGGGGCAGTCAAAAGCATTTGGCAACTTTCTGCATCCCTCTAGATTTTGAGCTTTTTTAAGACGCATAGCCATATTCCCAAAGGGTGCACTAAAAGAAAAACTTCTTACGCAGACATTTAATCCAGCGTTCTGTCGTTCTTTCGAAGCCCCTGAAGCAAAAATCACAGTCAGCGACTTTCTTTTGATTTTGATGTTTTACTAACCCTGAACGGGCCAAAAATCTAACCCGTAAAAATAAAACGTTATTTATTATGAAAGCGTTATACACTCTACTACAGAAAAATAGAAACAAGCGGGGAACTCTTGGACATACATCTAAATCGTCTCTAAAGTTTTTAAAGGAATTTTGTTCTTTTTTTACTAAAGAAACAACCCTTTCTAGAGAATCGAACGTTTTATAATCCAAAAATTGAAAAGGGTTTGACGTGCAATAAATGGCAATCTGACATTTGTATCGGGTCGGGGACTTTTACCTCACCAACCTTCGATGAAATAAGAAAGTTGTTCGCGGGGGGGAAAAGGGGACCCGCAGCTGATCTGCAGTAAAAACTTCGCCTTTATGAGAAAGATCGAAGACTACTTAAAACCAAAATTGGGGCTGTGGTTGGTTTTTAACTAATTTGACAACAATTTTTTTAAAAAAGTGGGAAAGGGGTTGGGCAAAGGGATAAAAAAAAAAAATTTCCAAAAAAGCAAGGGGAAAACCCCCCAAATAAAAATCATGTTTTATGTTTTGTGATGCTCATTAAACATGAAGAAAACGGGCAAAAGAGGCTTAAAAAGACAAAGAAATTTTCAATAAAACGATGGAAAGTTTTGAAGTTTCTGCCAAAAATCCGCACTGTTCCCCTATCGCGGGTTTACGGGTTGGGAAAACTGTCTTCGATTGTTTTGTTAAAAACAAAAACAGGTTCTTTTCACCATTGTTATATTCGCACAACCAAAGCCAACAAGTCTTACAAAGAAAGGAAATTTTTTTTTGGACAGACGAAAATATATTTTTATTGATCCTAGCGACAAGCAAAGGCGCTTTTTTGAACATTACTAAGACATTTGGGAACTAAAACCCCTGTTTATTATTGAGACGTTCAGCTGACGAAAACATTTTTTAAAAAAAAAAAAGCTCGTCAAACAGCCTTTGGGTCCCCAAACCCCTTAGTTTTGGGGGCCCTTTTAACTCAAAAAAACAATGCTGTTTTAAAAAGATTTTAGATCGCAGAAAATCGGTTGTATTATTTTACACAAAGGACAAAGTGTTTGAAGAATGTTTAAGTGAAAATTTTTAAATAAGGGACAAGATGAGTTAAAAAAAAATAAAAAAAAGAGCATTAGAAAAATCTAAGCACGCGAGCATGCTAGGGGACGCCCCCAGTTCATTATTTTTTTTTTATTTAATTTTAAATTTTAAAAAAAGAATGTCTCGGGGCCAGAATCAAAACGCACTAGCCCTAATTATGCGTAGAGCTAAAAGACCAGCAGACACAACGATTTGATCTAAAAGGAGTGCCGGGAAATGTAGGGATTTGAGTACACAGATGGGGGGTTTACAAACGAAAAAATTTGAAGACTAAAACGACGCAATCCTACCCTAGAAGAGATAAAAAATTTAGGGGGGCAAACGATTTTGGCAAACAGAATAAGGATTATAAAAAGAAAATTTGGGGGTCTTGCCCCGAAAAAAGGGGGATTTTAAATTTGACTTCGAAGCCCCAATGTATTTTTGATAAGAAAAAAATTTTTAAAAAAGTTTGAATGGGGTCCCTTTTTGCCAGTCTTGCCCCAGGAACACAACGAAAAAGCAGATTAATAGATAAATATAAGCGGAATGTCTGGCAGAAAAAAGCCCTTTTAGTTGAAGGGGGGATGAACAGAAACCCCTAGAATTTACCCAAAAACCCCCAAGCCTAAAAACTGCTACTTTGATTTTGTTTTATTAATTCCCCCCGGGGGAGTCAAATTTCTAGTTTGCCAAACATGTGTTAGCAAGGGGAGTAAAATTTTATCGTCTGGAAACTTGGATGCCCTCTTAGGCTTGTTATTGTTATTACAAAAAAACGGAGATGAAATAAAAACCTTTTATCATCTCAAGGTTTATTGTGAATTTTGAAAAGAAAAACAACGTACCGACTTTTTTTTTCTTTTAGTATTTTGATTTTTTTGGGTTTTTACTCGTTGATGAAGTGCTGCCAAAGGGATAATAAAAAATATTAAAAAAAAATTTTAAAAAATCTTGATTAAAAAGGGAGGTCAACATTTTGGTTAAGCAAAAAAACCCCGAACTTCAAAAGGAAATAGAAAGCGATTTGGGAAAGTATGGGGTTTTACTAGAAAGAAATTGCTAAACTTTAAAATCTCTTTTTTAAATTACTGTCCTCGCCACTACGTAAAGTGCTGGGCTAGTGTTGCTGTTTTAGCACTGGGGTCGGGGCGCCAGCCTCTTAGCATTTGGGGCCTTTTTTTGGGTTTAGGGGGTGTGTCATGATGTAAGTGCTGTTTTAAAAAAAATTAACTCCCAAATTACAAAAAACACACTGCCAATTTTTGCCCTGGCATCAGCAAAAATTTTTCATTAAGATTAAAAATAAGCAAAACATTACAGGGGAAAAATTACGGACAAGAATTTCAGAAGCTTTTGGGGATGGGGAGGTACAGACGACAAAAAACTGAAAATTCAAAAGGATGGGGAAGACTTTTACTTTTCCCAAAAGAGACCGAGCAATTTAAACAAACATTTAAAAACAAACACATGATTGGTTAAACCCAAATAATTAAAAAAAAATTTAAAAAAAAATGGTTTTACAGACTTAAAACACCCTAAACCCCCCAGGTGAAGGGCTGCCTTCACTTTTCCCCACCCGGGTCGGCAATATTTATCGCAAAACCCCCCCTCCATGATTCACTGCCACTGGCTCCAGGCACTGTATGATCGCAGGCCCGAGCTGTCGTCTGCTATCAATCGCTCGAGTCAGCGCACTGAAAAAATTGTCCGTTCTTCCGGTAAAAATCTTTTTTGAAAATAGTTTAAACCCGGAAGCAAAACTTTTTCTGAAAATAGTTAACCGAAAAACCGTGACAACTTTTTTCAGTGCGCATGTGCTAACCCCAGGGGTACATTAAAATGATGAAATTTAAACAACATTTGTAGTGCTATGTGTAATAAAATTTGGTAATGAAATCGATTTGCTGAACCAGCCGGTAGACTCGGGATCCAAAAAAATAAGAGCAACAGAGGGGCAAAAGCCATTTCTCAAGAAAAATCTTCGTTCAAAATTTGGGAATGAGTTTTTGATTCCAACCATCCAGGGGGGAATAGCGCGGTGTTCGGAGAATATTGACTCCGTAGAAACCACATAAGTTATTGATTTTTTTCCCCTGCCTAGCAGGCGTGTCGAGGCGTTGCGTGCGCTATAAGTGTTGTTATGATCGTGGTGGAACGATGAGTTAACAAAAAATGAAAAATTTTGCAGATTTAATTTTTTTTAAATTTTTTTAAATTTTTTTATTTTAAAAAGGCGCCGAAACCGTAATCTGATTTAAAAAATTGTAATGAACATTTGACGAAAAAGAAAATATTTAAACATTTATTTTAGTGAATTTGAGTTTGGAATGAGTAAACAATTAAAAAAGATCAAAAAGAAAATAATTTTTCGAAGAAAAAAGTGAGAACATTGACGTAGTGATCAAAAAACAAAAAATTTTTGCAGGTTTATTGAAGTAAGGGTTCTTTGAAGTGTTGCAACGCTTGGGTGAAAATAAAAGCGCGGTTTACTTACTTTTATTTAATTTTTTTTTTAATTTACGTAAATATTGTGGCTTTTAAAAATACGACCAAGAAATTCGGGATGGAAAACTATATCGATGGAAAAAATTTTGGGATGAAAAAATAAGCAATGTTTAGTGAATAAAAACAGGACATTATTAACCCATAAATGTTCATGAAAGCGTGCACATGCTATCTAAAAAACCCCCGATCTCTTCAACGCGATCCCCGTAAAAGTTTGTGGCGTTTTTATTGATTATATAACGCCTGGATAGTAAATGGGAAGTTGGGTTCAACAAAAAAAAGAATTTTTTAGCTATCGCGACCTTAATTCTGACTGGGCTGACTACATGCTTACACGTTTAACCACACAAGGGGAGGGGGGTTAAGGGGGTTTTGGGTGGTCTGAAGGGACATCCTTGAAAAAAAAATTAAAACAAAAAAAAATTCCCTATAGTTGGGGAATTCTACCCTTCCCCTTCCCAAAAAAGTTGGTTAAAAAAAAAGCTCTTAAACTACATAATTTTCAACTTTGTTTTATGTGGGGTTTTTTTAGCGCATTTACTCCTTCAAAAAACATGCAAACGGTCCTTTTAATTTTTGGAACAAAATAACAAGAGCTAAATTTGATAAAATAACCTTCAGTGAGTATGGAAAAAAATCTCATTTTAAGACAAAACAAACCAATCACGTAAACATACCAGGTCTGATAGCAAACCCAGTGCCTTGGATTTTCCCAACGCCCCCACTTTAGGGGACCGCTAAAAAAAAATGTAGACTAATACTGTTTTCAGATAAAAAAAGAGTTAATTTTGTAATTAAACAAAATAACAGACTTATGGCTTTACATAAAGGTTTAAAACAGACAAGAGCTTTTTTAGAAGATTTTTTGGTCAGAATCCCCACTATAGAACAGCTGCCAGTCATAAGAAACATTGAAAGTTTTGTTTGACTGGAAACCCAAATCCCACACCAAACCGGGGGCAAAGTTTTGTTTTTAAAAATTTCGAAAATGCAAAAGAGCCCATACGTGTTTATGTGACTTTTTAATCGCTCTTGCCGCATACTACGGTCCACACCAGAACAAAAAAAAACCTATTAACCACCCAATTTGTTCTTATCGTTTATTTCGTTAGGGGGAAAATTTTCAGAGTTTACACACACCCAAGATTTACAGGGGCCCCCAAAGGGACTAGTAGATTTTAGAGCAATGAAAAAACTTTGCAATCTTTTCCAACAAAATAAAAATTTCAACATGTTTGACCCTGAAGACCAAAGAAAGTTATGACTCACTACACACTGCGGGTTTGCGGCTTAGGCAAACCTCCTAAAAGACGTGACGTAAAAGCCACGTCAATTACTGGAAATTCAGGGGGGCCCCCGGGACAAAAGTTGTAATCTTCAAACTTAAAGGTTTACCCCAAAAAAGGGAAAATGCCTATTTCTTTCATAAATTAAGACTCGATTCTCATTTTATCATGCAAGCATGACTTCTGAATAAAGAGGGTTTTCCGAGCAAGTCTTCAAAAATACATGACTTTTACTCTACTGTTTAACCCTTTTTGTCTGCCCAAAATCTGATGGCTTTTTAGATAAGTTGCAGGATCTCTACAAGACTTTCCCAAACCTAAAAAAACTTTACCCATCTTTTGTGCGTAAAGGTGTTACCCTATGAATACATGAACTATGGGATAGTTTGATGAACTCGCTTCCTCCTAAAGGCCTTTCTTTTTAGTCTTAGAGGCAAAGACATAACTGATGCGACTATGAAACGCCAGAAAGCCCGGACAGAATTACACTGCCAAACAAAGGGCATTTTCTGTATTTTATTGGCTGACGTTGTTTATTGGCAACTCTTTAAATTACGTTACATGCATGAAAAATTACAGCTTGACTCATCCTTTTCATCTCTGCCCAGGCCTTTCTTGGGAGCTTTTTAAGTCACAAACATTCAGATTGACTTAATTTCGACTACCCACACTTTAGATGATTGAAGTGGGGTGAGGGAGTATTACAGGGCCCCATTCTTACTGCAAAGCCAAAAACAAGTATTAGACGACATGACCCACTAAACCATCCAACTATCTAAGGGACTTAGACGCCAACAATCTTTTGGCTGGGCCAGAGTCAAAACCGCTTTCCCCTGAGAAAATTTAAAAAGATAAAGGGCCCCACGATTTAATACTGTTTAGGTATGTTGTCACAGCTTCCACCTGTTTAAACCAAAAGGGGTTAAACTTAGAATAGACTTAGAATATCCTAAAGAATTACACGACTCCACAACGATTACCCCCAACCCCAGAAAATTAAAAATGACCCTATCGACCCCCTAAATTTGGGCCTAAATTTTGGCTAAAAAAAATATTGTGCCATTTACAGACCCACATTTTTTAAAGAGGCTGAAACAAGAGCTTTCACAAATAATTATATGGATCAAGAGCCCTTATGAGGCCTACACAAGAAAAATCTGACTTAGAACCCCGCCCCAAACGCTTCAGAAAAGACTTTTTTTAAACTGATAAAAAACAGTGTTTTGGCAAACTATGGGGAAACCACACAAACGAAAGATAAAATTTTACAAAAAAAAACCCAAACAATTAAGTTGGGCCCCTAAACCCAATATCAAACTTAAAATTTAACGAAGCCGGTTGGGATTTGAAGAAAAAAGGATGTTAAGTGGGGCAACCGGTGTTTTATCGGGTTTACCGAAATTTGAGTTGTCAAAGTTATTGATGCTAGAATTTTTTTTTACGACACTTTAAAAAACCCCTGTACCCCAAAACAAAAGTCCCTTTTCACAGACACTGACTCTTATCTGACGCCCCACAAAACTTTTTTCAAGGATTTAGAAACTGGGTAGCCAAAGGGCGATGGTGGGGACACAATGCGATTATCCCAAAAGACGCCCTTTTCATTCAACGTAAACAAGAAAAATTTTTGGAAGAGAAGGGTAACCAATGGACATTTATCAAAGAATATGTTGGTTTGCGGCGAAGATTATAGCGTTGCTAGCCAGACTTCGTAATGAAAAAAGCTAAAAGGCAAAGTAAAGAAGTTTAAAAAAAAATAAACTCCAAACTACAAGCAAGCTCCTTTTAAAAAAAAGTATTTTACAACAAAAGTTAATCTGCGCTCCCCCCTTCATCAAGTAAAAAACAACTGAGTTTAAAAAAAAAACACTAGTCCTAACAATAACAAGAACTTACGTCAATCCCAGTTTTCATTGCTGTAGGGGAGGGGGGGGGGGGAACTTTTTAAAAATTAACTTAAGAACCAACTAGTACTTAAAAATTTAAAAACCTAATAGTATTAATTAAAAACCAACAACTTACTTAAAAACTTAAATGACTTCTTAAAACCTAACTATTCTTAAAAATGAACTTAATTTTTTTTTCACTTAAAATTTAAAATTTTCTTGCACTTAATTAAAAAATACTTTTTATAAAACTTAATTGTACTTATCTATTCTTAAAAATTTACTTTTCTGTTCTTAAAAACATTCATAGAAAATGGGTTTTACGCAGGGGTTGTACTTTTTTTTGCGAAGCTGGTTCTTCTTTTTTTACTGTGGGGGGTTGCGGCTTTGTGCTAGGTATGGGGGAGGTAATTTGATGCTAAAAACCACCCCAGCAACAAAAAGCACTCCCAAAAATGATACTCTTATTGTTTTTATGTGTTGTTGTTTTTTTTTGCTTTTTTGGTGGCAGCGATGTTGATTACTACAACAATTTTGTTTTGGGTTTATGGTTTTCTTTTTTCATCTTTTCCATTCAGCTAGTTTTCGCCCCCTCAACACGTCCAGGGCTTTTAGACTTTAACACTTCTCCTTGTGGGACATTCACTTGTATACATTCTGCTCCTGCGGGCTGCCTGCACGTTGCGGCGCGCAACTTCTTCTCCTATCGCCATTTTTTTTTTGCATTAAATTTAAAAAAAGACAAAATTAATAGATTAAAAGTAAAAAACCCCTAGAAGGGGAAAACCTCCCAACTGTACCTGTCACTGCAAGAGTTTCTAGTGATTGTTTAAAACCGGGCTTTTTGATAGTCGTATTTTTAAAATTTTTTTCTAATCAAAAGGGCCACTTACTACTAAAAAATATAGACAATCATGTCCCGACCCCCCGATCTAACCCTTTTTGCCCTAGCGTGCTTCGACCTAGCGTGTATTCTCCGTCGATGTAGACAGTTGGGTTTTTTCAACACTTATTTTAGTGCCTAATACTGTTTAGTTTTTTCCCCCACGCATAGAGAGTAATCTTTTTTTATGGAGTGGTCCTTGAGTAGTTGCTTGCTCCTCACACTTTAATAGTTCGTCACAAACCATTTTTAAAAACAATAACAAAAAAATATAATACTTTTAAAACCTGATTTAACGTTTTTTTAATTTTCATCCTATTTTTGGTGTTATAGCTATTCAAACCCTTTCAAAAAGTTTGTTAAGAAAAAAACCAAACCCCCCATGGGAAATAGAAGATGCCAAAACTATTGCAACCTTTTTTTAGCTTTAACAAAAAAAGATTATCTGATTAAAAAGCAATAGACGTCTTTCGTAAGATTATTTTAAATTTTTTTTTTAGTTTAAAAAAAGATGATGAAAAAAAAAATTTCAATTTGATTTTTCCATTCGCTGAATTGGGGGTCTTAGTTAGGGGGTAGTGTGTTTTGCAAAAAAAATTTTAAAAATGAAACCGGGTGTCTAGGAAGGTTAGAACGAGGACGTTGTTAAGGTTTAGGTTTTAATTAATGCAGGGATTGCGTCAAAAGCTTTCTTGTTACACAGGGGATTATCCCAGAAAATATTAATAAAAAAGATTAATCAGAAAATATTGATTTATAAAAGATGTTTGGGGTTTTGTTCTATGATGGGAGGACATTGTTAACGCTTTGGTTCTCTGGGAAACAATTTTAATGTTTAGTAAATTGGGGGGTCCCCATAAGAGAGAACGCCATAATAAGGGAAAGGAAAATTCTAAGGCAAGGACCTTCGAGAAAAGCGAAATTTCTCACTTGGGCTTTATTAATAAAAAGTTAAGAGAACAGGGGCATGCAACCCCACATTTACAGCGTTGATGACGCAATGAATGATAATTACTTTTACAGGAAAGAAGTTTAACATCGCCACGCCAGAACTGTCTGACTTTATGAACCATCTGAGGAACAGAAGACGCAGAGATAGGCTTTATTGTAGTTGGCATGACCTCAGTCTATCTTGTCGCTCACTTTCTTGTGTAAAATAAAACACATTTAAAATATGGACAATGCGAAGTACAAAATATATTATTTTCCTAAAGGGTATTGGAAGGGAAATACTGCTATTGAAAAACTGAGTAAAGCTGCTGAGTGTCTGAATCAGATGCGAAAGACTGGCTTTCAAAACAGGCAATTTGGCAAATATATCTGCTGCCCCAAAAGGAATAATAAGGCCTAGATTTGTTAACTCAGTTCCAAATGACACCCACCAGATGGACTTGCTGTATCTTCCACATGACAAAGTTAGAAGAAAAGCTCAACTGCTGTGGCTGTGGCTTTACAACAAATATACATGCGAGGCCCATTAAAGTATCCAAGGATGATTCAGGTTGATGATGGAAAAGAGTTTAAAGGTTCTGTAAACCAGCTGTTTTTAAAACATCATGTTACAGTTAAGAGAGGGATCCCAGGCAACCATAGATCACAAGCCCTAGTAGAAAACTTTAATAAGAATCTAGCTGAACGCCTGTTTACCTATCAATATCACAGAGAAATTATGGTCAGAACGCGTAACACAGAATGGGTTAGGAGGTTGCCAGCAGTCTTACGCGCCATGAACAACGAAGAATTTAAAGCAACAGGCCTTAAACCAGTAAACGCAATCAAATTAAAAAAAATTAGCATTACTGAAGATTTGCAGGGGACTCAAAAACTCTTGCCGTTTGGCCTAAAAGTAAGATACTTGTATGCTCCTGGAGAGGCAGAAGGTGATGTTAGAATTAGAGCTACAGATCCTATATGGAGCGTAGACGTATATGAAGTTGAAAGAATTATGAAAACAACCCCTCCCGTGCATTATTTAAGAGAAACTCTCTCTTCTAAAAAGCCTGCCCCTAAAAGATCGTTTGTTCGTGAAGAGCTGCAAGTTGTCCCACCAAAACACAGTGAGTTAATAAAAAAAATAGCATTTATTTTTGCTAAACTTATTTTTGCTAAACCATTAGATTTTTTATGTCCCTGGAGAGAATGTAAATATACGGGTTCACAATCACCAAATCTTATCTTGCACGTAAGCCCCATTTTAAAGTAACGATTTCGTCAATTTTTGCTGTTTTTGCGTGTTAATTTTGTTTAAAAACAGGTGTTAATTTTGGCCAAAACTGACATGAGAAGGACGTGATTTGTTTGTGAAAAGGGGGGTTTTCGTGCAAAATAAGATGGGTGGTCGTGAACCCGTATATTTACATTCTCTGGAGGATTGCTAATTACACTCTTTCGAGTGTAAGTGCTCTGAAGTTTGTTGTAAAAGAGCGCAAATATCATCATAACCTCATAACAATAATGATAATAATAATAATGATGGTGATAATAGCATAAATAATCAATTTAGTATCAACATCATCTCATCATCATCATCACCATCACCATCATCATCAGTAGTAGTAGTAGTAGTAGTAGTAGTAGGTAGTAACGGTGATCTTCGATATCATCATCAATATTATCATCGTAATTATCAACAGTTTCCTCCTCCTGGTCGTCCTTATGGTCATGCATCATCATTAGCACTAAATGCGGATTAATGACGCCCATTCAAACCTACCAGGCACGCAGGGGGGGGGGGGGGGGGGGGGGGGGGGGCATAGCGAAGTGATCTCCCATACGGTGATAGGTGCAGGTACCGATGGCAGGTTTCTCGTACACGTACCTCTGTTTAGGTCACACACACACACACACACACACACACACACACACACACACACACAGAGACACACACACGCACTCACACACACAGACACACAGACACACAAACACACAGACAACACACGCACACACACAGACACAGACACACACACAGACAGACAGACAGACAGACAGACAGCGACAGACAGACCACACACACACACACACACACACACACACACACACACACACACACACACACACACACACTAAGATGGCATGCTTCAAATAACAGAAATATACTGTGTTCGTTGAGCGACGGACTGCAACAGAGACAAGTAATTAGAGAAACCTAAGACGAACGCTATTCTTGGATAGGGTTGAGATCTTTCAAACTGTGTTTGTTGAGGTGGGAAGCGGGTTGATGGGTAAGAAGGGAAAGGGGGGGGGGGGGTAGGATGACTGAAGAAGTGGGATGCAAGAGGAGGAAAGGGAAGGGGAGGAGGGGCAGTACGAAGGAAAACAGGTGGGTTGAGAGGGGAGGAGGAGGAGGAGGTGGTGGAGAAGGAGGAGGGAAGATGGAAAACTGATGGTGGAAAGGATAATGAATCCTAAACTCCTTATGAGAATGGATACTGTATGTCGTTTACACACACGCACATGCACTCGCGCACCGCATACACTGGCACACGCACATGGGCCCGTGCCCACACACCCATGCACACATATTTACACACGCACGTTTACGCTCACCTCACACATATACAGTGTTAATGATGTCACAACCAATGTTAGGTAAGTACTCAAAGTCTGACCAGCGCGTTGGGCTAATGCGTCAGTCACACATCTGCTAAGTCGTAGCCACGAAACCCTCGTCTTAAAATTCTTTCATCTTAGTCATTAATTCATTTATCCCTCAGCTTTAAAGCATGCGCAATGCGGTCTTAAAAACATAGCGAATGTAATGTGGCGTATATGGACTAGTCCGCACGCAGTGACACCTCCTTGATGAAACTGAAACTGTATGCTCTTTGCCAGGGCACATTTATAATACATCATTTTATTTATCATTATGATATACATTTTTTGCTTTGCTTCTTGCTCTTGGTTTGAGTGGTGGTTTCCACAGGTGAAAAGGAAACACGCCAATATTTCTCAGTGTGTACTCACGGTGATAGCGCTGATTTGTCCATCAATGACACGTGCCCCCACCTCCCATAGGGTGGCAGTGTACTCCTTCTCGAAGCAGCACGGGGTCGGGGGGTCATCGGCCGAGACTGCCCCCAGCACCACCAATGACGTCACGCACACCAGTGTCAGCAACATCTTTCCTGGACGAGAGAGGGGACAGGCAAAAGGTACGACGTCAAAGGGGACGAAAATCAATTACCAATTCACCAATCACTCGGTTAACAATTGATCAGTCCTAATACATGCTGGGTACACCTCGAAAGGTACAGAACAATGAGTTTGTCATCCTTAGAAGCCTGAGGTTTTTAGAACCCTGCGTTTCCAGCCCGTCGACCATTGCTTGAGTGGTGAGATTTCCCATCCTTTTCAGCCGGTCCTTAGTATACTCTAGTGATCAGACACAACCATGGCTTAAAGGGTCCTACCTCTCAGGGTCACTAGATATCGATCCGTTTTTATTGACTTCAAATAAATACTTTCAATATAAGCAAAGACGGAACTCCTTGAAATCACGTAAAATCCTGTGTCGAGAAACAAGAGAAAAAATATTAAAAAAAACAAAATAATATGCTGTCAACGAAGGGGACAATAAAAATTTTTTTGGGAGTAAAATAACAGACAAGAATGAGTCTCAAAATTTCAAGTTCTTTTAAACAAACACGCCCGGTTGGGACCAGTGACTGGCAACATTTCCACAAGGAAAAAATGACTTTGAAAAAGAAGTTCAAATTGCAAGACACCCACCCCACATGCTTAACGGGATAGGTGGATGATTTAAAACATGTGAGATATAGACAAGAATAAATCCAGTCCCTGGTTCCCTTTTTAAAATTTTCAGGGGAAAGAAGAACAAGAATCTGTTTCCTTTATTGTTCGATTTTTACTGAATATGGCAGTTAGGAAAAAACTCGCAGAATTCAGTTTTACAAAAAATACAAAAAAATATTATGGGGGATGACTAAGAAGGATAGAACGGAAACGACTCAAACAGTGACACAGAACTTTCGGGGAGGAAAAGCGTAGTCATCTCTCATCTGTCTACATGTACAGAAAAATCAAACACTTGCCTGACCATTTAAAAAAAGCATTCAAAGACGAGATGCCTTACCTTGAAGAGGAGGGGAAAGGAAACGTAGGCAGGCAGGACTACACACGTTGGTGGAACAAATCAGTCTGCTAAGGAAAAACAGACCCTTAAGAAGAAAAGAGGACCCCACGTGGTGATCCATTTATTAGCTCGTCTATCTTTTAGAATTCGATAAGTTAAAAACCCAAATGCGTCTGATAAGATAAAGGACCACAGGCAAACCCTAGACACGTGTCGTTGAAGATGAAGGCGATACAATGTCGAGAGATTAGGTATGGCGCTGTTTCGCGTTAGACATTTCTTCACGTCAAAATGTTTTGTTTCCATTGTACTGAACTGGGGCTGATGTATGTTGATATAATTAAACCAAGGACAGGATGTATCAGATGCTATTGGTGTTATTCTCCAAGAGAAATTCATACTTGACAAGAGCAAAACCAGAATTAAGGGCAACAAAACGAGGTTGCTGGCCGCCAGACGAAAGAATAACAAAATACATATTGTTTGGTAATTTTCTTGTTCCTTCGTTCGGTGGCGCAGTAATTCTGTTTTTTTTCTCTTGTTTCAATTTCTGCCTGCAGTTCTGTTTGGAACCCCATAAAAAAAAAAAGGGTCCATTTTTTTATGCTTGTGTGCACACCCCCGTCGCCCAAAAGAAGAAAGGAAATTTTGCTTGGGATTTAA
>CM031595.1:52899126-52904126 GCA_018398815.1 Conus ventricosus
GGGGAGTTATGCGCAGGAGTAGAGCCTCGTTAAAATGGTAAGTCTTATTCCTAAATGCTAAAATTTGATCCCAGTAGAATGTTTGCGTCGAATCACCGTCAACATTGCTGCATACTTTCGCCTGCAACTGTACTAGCTCTTCGGAACAAAACTTACGACGGAACTGGACCTCCCAAGCGTAAATACCCTCCACGTTCGAGTAATCACATTTAATTAATCAGTCAACCAATAAGGTTACCACAAACAAACACTCTTGACGCGCTATTACTAGTTCATGCACAGTATACAGTTTTCCAGCTAGTGCTGAGCAGTTACGTTTGCTACCAGTACTTAAAACG
Source organism: Conus ventricosus (assembly GCA_018398815.1). Classification (NCBI taxonomy): domain Eukaryota; kingdom Metazoa; phylum Mollusca; class Gastropoda; order Neogastropoda; family Conidae; genus Conus; species Conus ventricosus. The sequence goes on from CM031595.1 coordinate 52,899,465, forward strand.
TCCTGTAACCAGTGCCATCAGTTATATACTAAATTTTCACACACACACGCACGCACGCACGCACGCACGCACGCACGCACGCACGCACGCACGCACCACACACACACACACACACACACGCACACACACACACACACACACACACACAGAAGTGAGTTGTTCTAAAGACGATTGTGTTCTCAGTGCATTTGTTTTTAAATAATGAATAAGATTGTTCCTCTTTTTGCTTAGCTATGGCGTACATTCAATCCCAGATGTGTGCAGCAGAAACCAAGATACAACTGCATCAGATTTTTTTTTTAAAACTATGTGAATGTAACAGTCCGTATACGACATGCCTATAGAATTAATTTGCATCTACCTCTGTTACCAGCGACTGGATAGGAGTAATCAACAGCGCGCAACACTGCCTCGAAGCAATGCATGCAAGGAATATGAAACTCCGCTTCATATTGCTCATGGGCATCAGGACCAGCCAAATGCAAAACAAACTTGTCTCCATGCGCACGTTAATTTGATTGTTAATACGAAAAGGACAGCATTTGAAACGAAGCGGAGAAGCATGCAACTAGATTTTACCTTCATCCCAATAACAGCCAACACAGTTCATCTCTCTCTCTCTCTCCCCTTCTCTCTCTCTCTCTCTCTCTCTCTCTCTCTCTTCTCTGTCTCTCTGTCTGTCTGTCTGTCTGTCTCTCTGTATGTTTGTCCGCCTGTCTGTCTCCGTCTCTCTCTCTCTCTCTCTTCTCTTTCTCTCTCTCTCTCTGCATTTAAGTGTGTGTGTGTGTGTGTGTGTGTGTGTGTGTGTGTGTGTGTGTGTGTGTGGTGTGTGTGAAATCATTGCATTTTGAACAAAAAACAAAAACAAAAACAAAAACCAGGCAGCACTGCTGCCACTTATAATGACCGCAATAAACTGTTCCATTAAACCTCATCCGCCATTCATATACATATAGCGCATGGCAGTTGTTAATGCGTGTGTGTGTGTATGTGTGTACGTCTCTGCCTGTGTGAATATATATATATATATATATATATATATATATATATATATAATATATATATATATATATATATATATATATATATATATATATATATATATATATATATAGTTAAAACAAGTTAAAAGAGGAATCTTAAAACTATCTACAAATTTGTTTCAAGCGTGTTGCGCTGTCATCAGGATGGTTTTTGGTTTGCCCACCGCCGATGTTATATAGCGTGTGGGCTCCCGTTTGCGGTTGTTTGCACGTGCGGGTTGGCTGCACGTGTTTTTGGGGGGCTTTCAGGTTTTTGTTTTGGGTGTGTTCACTAACAACGATTTCCATTTATGCCTGCAGTTGTTTACTATTTCTGTTTTGGTGTTTAAAGTTGCTAAGTGTGGTTTGCATTGTATTAACCATTTTTCAGGTAACATAGGTTGCACCTTTTTGAAACATTGCTGTATGGTGATGCTCTTTTTATGATTTTCCAGGATATATTGTAGCTTGTTTTTGCGTCTTTAAGTTTCCAGATATATTTGCTCAGTTCTGTTTGGTTTTTATATTTTTCTTTATTAGATGACTGTTTGTGGTTTGCATATCTGGTTTTGAAGTGGTTTTCAGTGATCCCTATGTATGTTTCTTTTTCATTTTCTGATGTCACAGTGGCTTGGTATACAATGTTGTTGTGAAGACATTTATTGTTTAGTGGGCACTGCTCCTTTCTGGTGCAATTGCAAGATTTCCTTTCTTCACCCTTCTTTGCTGTGTTGAGCTTCGTTTTGTTGGATGCGTCAATTAGGTTTTTGAGGTTGGGCATACATGAGTTCGATAGTTTGACAGTGTTTTTGTTAAATATTTTGGACAGTTTGTGTTCTTTTGGAAATGAAGTTGTTAGGATTTTGAAGAAATCTTTCCCTATGTTTGTTTTGAGTTTCCGTCGTATGGTGGGTTATACCATATGATTTTTCTTTTCCTATTTTTCTTGCTTTTATTTGTGTTGTTGTCTGGGTTGTATTGTAATTTGTAATTGTATCCACTTGTTTGTAGTGCCTCCTGGTATTCTACTGCTGCATTGTTGAACACTCTCTCACTGCATGACAGGTTTGATAGTCTCTTATGCCATGGGGTATGGTCTTTAATATAGATGGTGGATGGTTACTTTTGGTGTGTACATAAAGAGGTGTATCGTTGGGTTTCTTGTATGGTTTATATATGTGATTGTTGAGATCCAGTGTTATGTCTAAGTAGTTCACTACCTTTTTGTTTGCTTCAATGGTAATCTTTAAGTTGTGGTTTTGAAAGATTTTGCATAGTTCTTTCTTCTTGTTTTCGATGGTTCTTGGGTTGTTGGTTAGTGCAGCAAGGCCATCGTCTCTGTATAGTCCGACTTGTTTTCCCGAGTTTTTTCTTGATGTTGGACAGCATGAATAGTCCGACCAGTTCACATGTTTCTGCACATCATATGATCCCATGGTTACGTCGAATGTTGAGTTTCTGTTGGTTTTCCTGATCCAGGTTTCATTTTTGCTGTGTAGTAATGTTTTCTTGGTGTGAAGAATGATTTCCATTTCTGACCCTGTTATGTCTGTGTAGTTACTGGCAAACTTCAGGGCTTTGGTGAGTAGTTCCTCATCTATAGATGGGTAAAAGTCTACTATGTCAAATGTGATGAAAACTGTATTACTTTGTTTATTGAGTTTTTTGAACCATTGGATAACTTCGTATGTGTTCTTCCAGAGGTTGTATTCAGAGTTTGATTTTACGTTCTTTATTATTTTTTCCAGAATTTTCTTGCTTATTTTGCCTAATTCAGATTTGGATGGGTTTATTAGTCTACATGTTGGATTGTTATGAAAATTGGGCTTGTGGTCTTTGAGTGTTATGAAAGCTTCTTTTGTTGCTGTCGCTTCTATCCTGTCACTTAGGTCTATGCGCTTCAATGGTAATTTTTAAGTTGTGGTTTTGGAAGATTTTACATAATTCTTTTCTCTTATTTTCAATGGTTCTTGGGTTGTTGGTTAGTGCAGCAAGGCCGTCGTCTCTGTATAATCCAACTTGTTTTCCGAACCCCATTGAAGCAAACAAAAAGGTAGTAAACTACCTAGACATAACACTTGATCTCATCAACTACATATATAAACCATACAAGAAGCTCAATGACACACCTATCTATGTAAACATCAAAAGCAACCACACACCATCTGTATTAAAAGCCATACCCAATGGCATAAATCAGAGACTATCAAACCTGTCATGCAATGAAAGAGTATTCAACAATGCAGCAGTAGAATATCAAGAAGCACTGCAAAAAAGTGGGTACAACTACAAACTACAATACAATCCAGACAATAACACAAATAGAAATAAGAAAAACAGGAAAAGAAAAATCACATGGTACAACCCACCATACGACGGAAAACTCAAAACAAACATAGGAAAAGAATTCTTTAAAATTTTAACAACCTCGTTCCCAAAAGAACACAAACTATATAAAATATTCAACAAAAACACCGTCAAACTATCGTATTCATGCATGCCCAACCTCAAAAACCTAATTGACGCATCTAATAAAATGAAAACCAACACAGCAAAGAAGGGTGAAGAAAGGAAATCTTGCAATTGCATCAAAAATGAGCAGTGCCCCCTGAGCAATAATGCCTTCACAACAACATTGTATACCAAGCCACTGTGACATCAGAAAATGAAAAAGAAACATACATAGGGATCACTGAAAACCACTTCAAAACCAGATATGCAAACCACAAACAGTCATTTAATAAAGAAAAATATAAAACCAAACAGAACTGAGCAAATATATCTGGAAACTTAAAGACGCAAAAACAAGCTACAATATATCCTGGAAAATCATAAAAAGAGCATCACCATACAGCAATGTTTCAAAAAGGTGCAACTTATGTTTAACTGAAAAATGGTTAATACTATGCAAACCACACTTAGCAACTTTAAACACCAAAACAGAAATAGTAAACAACTGCAGGCATAAATGGAAATCGTTGTTAGTGAACACACCAAAACAAAAACCTGAAAGTCTCCAAAAAACACGTGCAGCCAACCCGCACGTGCAAACAACCGCAAACGGGAGCCCACACGCTTTATTACATCGGCGGTGGGCAAACCAAAAACCATCCTGATGACAGCGCAACGCGCTCGAAAAAATTTGTAGATTCTATTTTTTAAAAAAACCTATTTTAACAAATGTTGCTCCCAAGGGGTCGAGCACTATCAAAATCATTTTGGGTATTTTAACCACACTAATCTATATTAACATTCAAAGATTAAAAAAGACACACAAGAAGTGTATTGATATAGTACCAATATTTTGTCTTGTTATTCCTCAGGGTGAATGATGCAAGGCATCAGCCAAATCAGTAAAACGACAAGAGACCGAGTTCAACTAACGCATTAAAATGAACGTGTATAATGCTTAAAATGTAAAGGTACGTGAAAAGCTGAAAAAACGTGTTCACCCTCATGTGCCCCACTATCCCACCTCGCATGGCGAGTACGCGCACGTAAGCGCGCGCGCGCGCGCGTGCACGCACGCACGCACACACACACACACACAAATAGCGCGCTTAGGCACAAATACTCTATGTCCAAGTGAGAGCGATAGAGAGGGGGAAAAAGAGTGAGAAGGGGTAAAGAGAGAGAGAGA
>CM031595.1:52914126-52916266 GCA_018398815.1 Conus ventricosus
TCATCATCATCATCTTGTTCGTCCCCTTCTGCTCTCCTTTTCCTCCGTCCATTTACTCCTCCTCCTCTTCCTCCTCCTCCCCCTCCCCTAATCTCCCCCTCCTCCTCTTTCTCCTCCTCCTCTTCCTTTTTCTTCCTTTAGTCTCAAACATCTTTATCTGCACCTAGTGCCACATAGACAATTGTATTATCTTTCTCTCAACAATTTCCACAGGTGTAGATGGTGGCAACCCAGCTAATGAAAATCTCCAGCGTTCAAGAGGGGAACACCAGGTTGACCTGTCTTTATCTTAAATGCCCTGACAAAAGCAGACTTGTGCGAGATTAGCTCCCTTAGAATTAACCAGTGAATATTGCAGACTGCACTAGAACAAAAAAAAAAGGAATATTTTGGAAAAACTTAGCATCATCTTCATCATCCTCATTCTTATCGATCAGCATAAAAAAAAGTCTCAAATTCTGTGCCCTTTCATGCCCTGCTCTCATGGTGACCTCAGTTTTGATGTCCTCTCCATGTCTGTGGACTAGACTTGATTCCGTCAGGGATACCGGTATTGGCAAGTCCATAGGGGCTGTCGTTGGACGGACGTGGTGGCGCCCTCCGGAGGGAGAGCTCACTCACGCCGGCTCCGCGACTAAGCAATTATTGTCGTCAGTAGGGGGCTTAGTAGGTGGTGTCCTGCGTATGTTAGATCAGAACAGGCACCACTGAACACCACCGAAGTGACCGGGCAGCTGTGCAGTGTCTCTTCCGGTGGGTTGCCTCTTGACGACATGACATTGACTATTCCCTCTGGATTGCCGGAGCTGGGGCTGCGGTGGGTCAGGCCGAGCTATGGCTGTGGAGGGGGGGGGGGGGGGGGGGGTCGGTATGAGCGGCGTGGGTGCGTGCCACTGAGGTGACCCCAGAAGATGGGACCAGAAAAAGGAGCATTCATGTCTCTCCTGATACATGTCTTTGTTACGTCTATTAGGATCAAGGTAACAATATAATGATAATCCAATATGTTCCTTTAGAATGGTGCGAATAAACGTTTTTGTTTTCACTCACAGACGTGAACAGTTTCTAGAGGGACAGAAGCACACAGACACAGACACACAGACACAGACACACGGAGACACACAATAACACATACACACAGATTCACACACACACATTTACACACGGCCACACACATACACAACCACACACGGCCACACACACACGCCACACACACACGGCCACACACACACACACACACACACACACACACACACACACACACACAACACACACACACACACACACACACACACACACACACACACACCACACACACACGCACACACACGCCCAAACACACACGCCCAAACACACACACAAACACACACACACACATACACACGCCCGCAAAGCGCGCACACTCACAGAGTAATTGATCCCAACACAGAAACAACAAGAGTTTTACAGAAATACAGAAATGTCCGGGTCCATAGGTAGAGTACGTGATGGAGAGAGAGAAGAGAGAGAGAGAGAGAGAAGAGAGAGAGAGAGAGAGAGAGAGAGAGAGAGAGAGAGAGAGAGAGAGGTGAGTGAGAGAGAAAGAGGGAGAGACAGACAGACAGACGACAGACAGACAGACAGACAGAACCACCCAACATTCCCCTTACCCTCAGAAGAAAACAAAGTAGAGAAGACGTGCTCCCAGAGCCCCTAGATCTTGAAGACGCCGGAGGTCTGGACAAAACTGGAACCTATAAAGCACTTCTAGATCACGTGACTGGTCATGGCACTGGTCATTATATAACCCCGTCCTCACCTCGTCCCCATCTTGTGGGTACATTCATTCGATGAGTACAACTGTCATCCGTGTTAAGGGTGAACCTGATTTCTTGTGGTTCCAAAAGTGGAAACATGACAAGACACTGGCGATGAGATAAGGACCAGGGTGAGGTGGATGACGAATGGTTTACTGCGATAGAGGAAGATGGGCACAGGGAATGAAAGTGAAGATGCCTGTCTGTGTCTGTGTCTCTTTCTGTCTGTCTGTCTCTCTGTCTGCCTGTCTCTCTGTTCCTGTCTCTCCTTTTCTCTCTCTCTCTCTCTCTCTCTCTCTCTTCTCTCTCTCTCACACACACACACACACGCACGCACGGCACGC
>CM031595.1:52929766-52931159 GCA_018398815.1 Conus ventricosus
TTGACTCGTGTCTGTATTAGTTCACATGCATATGTGAAGTAGTCAGTTAAGCCGTCACGTTACACATCTATTCAATAAAATCACACACACGCATACACACATACACATACACGTGGCGCGCGCGCGCGCACACACACACACACACACACACACACACACACACACACACACACACACACACACACACACACACACACACACAACGGTAACGCACTTGCAAACACACACACACACACACACACACACACACACACACACACACACCACACACACACACACACACAAAACACACACACACACACACACACACACACACACACACACACAACACACACACACACACACACACACACACACACACACACACACTCGCGCGCGCGCGCGCGAATCAGAGATATTAATCTTTTGACCCCTTTGGGGGGCATGCTGAATGAACAACAAGCTTTGTGTCACTAAATAAAAACACACTGAGGAACAACACAATCATTATCAGTTTGGCGACTTGACAAATGGCAGAATATATCAACGGTATATATGATACATGATGTATTTGGAGTCTGAATTGAGAAAGGTACGGACCATTACACTTCCTTTTTATTCTTTATAGATTTGTTTAGGTTGAAATATAGACCTCACTCTGTTTTTGAACAGGATGAAAAACAAACAAACCAAAACACCCAGACTTCGATTCAACGTGTTTTTGGAAAAAGAATTTCCGAAGGCCTTGATTTTTGGACATTCTTTTATGAAATGTAACTCCTCTCCAAATACATCCATTCCACAATTATATGGACATTTATAATGCAAGTGCTTGGGACAGTGGCACAGGGGCACTGTAGAAGTACAAACCAGTGGGGAAGAAAACATCCCAGCTTATGCCAGATTCAAACCTTGTATCTATCTACGTTGCCTTGCTTCATTGATCAGAAAGTTAATCACATCTCAAAGGGTGCGGTTTGAAACGGAACAACCCACGCCAGGGACTTATAGACACACTGAGCGTAGTAACAAATTAATCTGGAGCTCCTTCATTTTTGATGATGGGAATGTTACAGAAATGTCTTACTGTAACCGAACTCGGACGTTATGCAGCATTATGAAGTTTTTCCTATCGATTACTATTGTATTTGTCTACGTTTCTTGTCCCTTCTTTTGTTCATTCTCTTGGCATTTCTTATTTCTCCCCTCTTTTAAGATTCAATCATCTATGGATATGCTTTCCCAGAAAATTCATCTGATTTTTTGCATTTGCAGATGGATATGTCAACGAATATCTTTTTTAATATCACACTTTCTGTTTTTGAACCTTAGAAATAAAAGTATTCAATTTGTAGATATAACGGAACATGAGCAATATAGTTCTACACCATCAGAAATCGTATTTGAAAACTCT
>CM031595.1:52942014-52969514 GCA_018398815.1 Conus ventricosus
TACAAAAAGTTACTGAAAAAGTACTTTGGGAGAGAGAGAGAGAGAGAGAGAGAGGAGAGAGAGAGAGAGAGAGAGAGAGAGAGAGGGGGGGGGGGAGAGAAAAGATAAGGCACTGATGGGAAAGGACAGTCTGTTGGACATTACCAACGGTCATTTTGAGACGTTCAACATTTTGACCTCCGTTACGTGGCCTGTGAGCGTTATTCCCTGGGCACTGTAATGTAATCATAGGGTGTGCCTGGTCTAATCTTCGACGCAGTGCCCGTCCGCCACCTCCCTAGACTACCAGTCCAGTTCCGACATTCAAACTGATAATGCACGCATCGTATTATCATTATAGTCCATATCGCATCGTCCAATATGCCAGTGAAGGTAAAAACATACACATTTCGTAATAATGATGCTGGATGAACACAGTCATCGGGTGGAAAAAAAGTCAAACCAAACCAACGAAAGCAAACCAAGAACCAACAACCAAACAACCACAACAACAAAAACAAGATAAACAAACAGGGAGGAAACTCCGGCAGACCTACTGATTTATTTTCCCCTGATTTGCCCTCGAGAGGGGCGACAGAAAGGTGAATTGATGATGCGCGAAAAGCAGGGGTTTTTTTAGAATAAAACCTGAACACGAAATGGTTTTGGATGAACAAGAGGCTTCGAGCGCAAAAAGAAAAAAAAAAAAAACCACCAATGGGGAAAAAAATTTTAGGTCGGGGCCCCTCACCCCCTTCCCGTGTGTCGACAGGTCTGCACGAGGCACGCACGAAGGGCCGCGCGCGCACACACACACACACACACCACACAACAAACACCACACCACCACACACCCCACACAAAAGTAAAACATTAAACAAAAAAAAGAAGCCAACACGCGCGCACGCACACACACCCCCAACACACACACCACACACACCACCCGCCCACGCACGCAGCACGCACGCAGCACGCACGCACGCACGCACGCACGCAGCCGCACCCGCACCACAACCACAACACACACCCACACAACACACAACACCACCACACACAAAGAGATCCTAACAAAAAACAATCTGGAGATGTAAAAAGCAACAGTTTGTTCGTAAATATAAAAGGTTACTTGGTAAAGAAAGTTCCCTATGAACAAAGGGGACGTGGCTTTTCTTCTCCCGCCGTGAAAGAATAACTTAAGGGCCTACCCTTGCTTTCCGCTATGTTCTTTTGTCGACTTCTCCGTGTTCATTAAATAAAACTTTACATTCCAAAGAGAAAACACCTGCGTTGCCTCTTTCATCTTTTATTTTGGGGGCGATGTTTTTTTTGTGGAAAAAGGCCCGCATAAATTTCCAAGGCAAAAGGGTCCCCTCTGTTAAAGTACCACTCCTTTTCACGCTTCTCTGAGGAAACCCGCTTCATTTTTAATAAAAAAGCTTGGAGTGATCAAAACCATTATTTTGACATTCTAGATATACGCAGTTACCATGCTTTGAGTTGAGGGGGGTTTGAGAATTATGTAATTTTAATTTGTTTGTTCACTATCACGTGATATTAAACCCTCATTGAGAAATCCAGGGGACAAAGGGAAAAAACTGTTGACTTAAAAATGAATGCTGTTTTAAACTTCGGACTTGTTCAGGGGAGATAAAAACCCCCGAAGTGAGGGGGCTCACATGCCCCTAAACCCATCCCCATCACGACAAAACACTGCCTTTGAGTGCAAACATCAATTTACAGAAAAAAAAAACCCCCGAAGGGTGTGGAAAAACTTGAAATTCAAAAAATGAATTAGGGTTTTCCTGACAATTCATTACAACTAAAACAGAAAAGTTGTTGTTCTTTCATTTTATTTGCCTTGCATGAGGAACAAGGGGATTTTGTACTCTCTTAAAAAACTTTGTAAAAGGCCCTTGGGAAATTTGCTAAAAAAACCCAACCTTTAACTTGCTTTAATAGTTTTTAAAACCAAATTTTTTATTTTCTTTATTACAGTTTTGCTGCAAGCACGCTGAGCGCGCGCGCGGCGCGCGACAACACAACACAACACAACGCCCGCGCACACACCACAACACAACACACACAAAACCCCAAACACACACACCAAAAAAACATGTACTTATGGGTCCAAATTTCCCCAAAAAGCAATTTAATGAGTATACCCCCTCACTTGCGATGGCCTCCACCTAGCGTTTCTCATGGAGTAGACTAAGGTCCTCACATGCCTGGGAAACCCGGTTCTTCCGCTCAAAGAGTGAGCAGTGCGCAGCTTTGTATTAAAGGTGACCCCTTTGCCCAGAATTGCGCACGGTCGTATGGGGCTTAATATACTACGCGCCTGCTATTTCACCCCGAGGGTTTGTGGCTGCAAGACCTCCAAAAGGCACGCAACGTGGAGAGGGGCATTGTCGTCCGGCGAAACGCCCCCCCCCCTCCCCCCACCCCGCCCCCCCCAAAACCAGTATTCTCTGTACTTTGGGGCACTAAATTTTTCCCCGAAAGTAATAGAAAAGAGTTCTGTGAAGGGGCTGAGGAGCTCCTCACATCAGCAGCGGTTTTCCCTGCGTGTGCATTTACACCCGGGGATGCGTCACCCGGGGAATCCTGGCTGACTTTTTCCCATAGGAGCCGACTGAAGCGCGACTCATCCGTCAAAAAAACAGTGGACCAAAGTTTCAATTTCAGGCATCACTGCGAGGGACAGTTCATGAACTACACAACCCCGCAAGTTCCGGACCATACAGCGTATAATTTGAAGAAATGTGGAAAAAAAAAATTATGATTAAGGAGAGAATTTCAGAAAAAGGTGTCATGGCTATGACTCAGCAAATCTGACCTACCATTCCCGCGCCCGGCAATCTTGCGTACCACCAACAGGCTTTCTTTTTATAAGTGTATGTGTCTTTGTGGAGTATGGCGTGTGTCGTTATTGTGTGCATGGGGTGTTGGCCGGCCCGATGTTGTTGGCAGTGCGGGTGCATGCACCGCGCGTGCGCGCTCATGTGTGGTAGCAAATGCTGTCAGCCGCGGCCCCTGCCGCGTGGTGGTGTGTGAACTGTGGCATGTAGAAAACCCTGCACGCAACATCGCGCTGTATGTGTACAGCACCGAAACCATTGAGAAAGCACTGTCGGGGCTGGTGTCAGTTTTGGGCGGGCTAGCTGGTGGACCCGGGAGCGGGCTGAAAACACGAGGGTTCCTCACAGTTGACTGAAGACAGTGTCGGCGTTTTCCTTAGCTGCCCCCTGGAGCTGCTTGCGGTGGTAGTTCACCGAACGTCTGCTCACCTTGAGCGGTGTCCCTGCGGGGTCTCTCCCCCCCCCGGCCTGTAAGGGGAAACGGCCGTAACGGGGTTTTAGTCTGGTGATGACGGGCAGGACAATTTTTTGGGGAAACGACTTTTAGCATTTCCAAGCCGTCTGAACCCATGCCAGGCCCGGGCTCTTCCAAAGGCCTTTTGTTTTCCCCAAAACCATGTCTGAGCATCCCTTCCACGCCACTGTGCTTGCTGAAAGGGTGGAAAAAATATCTTACATTGACGTTGAAACCCTTTTTCCTGTCCAAACACTCATTTTGCAGGGACAGCTTTTAAACGGTGCATGAACAAAAGCTGATTGAAAAAAAAAAAAAACCTGAATTTCTCGTTGGGGGAAACAAGAGAATTCACAAAATAATCAAAATCTTAGTGGCCCTTAACAATTTTAAAGAGCTTATTTTGGAAAAGAATTCACATTCTAAATTTTAGAGCGAAGGGGAGCCACCTATCTTAACCTGAGCCCAGCGAAAGGGGGACAGCATTGGGGGACACGACGACAACACGCACGCAAAGAAGAAGAAAAGAAGAAAGAAGCTGGGTGCGGGTATGAGTAAAAGTTTGCAAAGCCCTAAACATCGGGTGTGTTGAAATAATGTGTTAGTTTTTGAGTAAAATTATGCTTTTTAAAAACATTTTTTACAAAAATCAGCATTCAAACGAATTTTAAACAAAAAAAAAAAAAGTTCATAAAAAATGGCCCGTTTTTACCATTGCAAACTTTTGACTTCTTCTTCTTCCTCCTTTGTTTTGTTGTTGTGTTTTTTATCCTTATTGTTGCTTTTGTTGTTGTTTTTGTTGGTTGTTTTTGTTGTTACAACATTTTACTTTTATCGGGGTTGAATTGTCAAATTAAAATTTTCCTCCAGTTGGAAATCATCAACTCTTTGTTGTTATCATTGTTGTTGTTGTCTTGTTGTTCCCATCACTAATGCTGTGTCGGCTCCTGGGGTCTTTTCCCCACAACAGTCAAAGGTACCCCCAAAAAGCCACCCCAAAAAGCATACGCAAAACGCACCGAAACAGCATCACGCGCCACGCACAAACACCACTCAGCAACTACCACAATGCACACCAACCGCCCCCCCCTGCATGCCCACACACAAACCTCGCTTGGGGCGCCACGACGCGTCATACACAAAAACATGGTACACAAACAGCAGGCACGTGCTCAAATACCATGCAACACAAAACGCACACATAAACACAATACAAGCATCAGAAAACCGCGCGTGCGAAATACACACACACACCAAACACCCCACCACACACCACATGCTACTGCTCATTTACCCCATATACCCGCACTACGCACTCACGCACACCGCACATATAAACCCATGCGTAATGCGTGCATGCCCCAACCACACCAAACCCAACCACACACACCGCTGCACTCCAGCACACGGGCCCCCATGCCCAATTACACAACCCACACACACACCACACACACACACACGCACGCACCCGCCCCACACAGACACAGCAGCACACAACACAAAACAAAAACAAACCCACCTCACAGCACTCACCCCCAACACCCCCCACAAAAACAGTGGGGGAGAAACGTTGGGTGTACCCAAAGATGGACCAGCGTGTCGATTTGGGGGGGTTTAAATCTGCAAGTCGTGTCCATGAACCCCAGGCAGTCATTAATTCATTCACCATGAGCTGTGAACCTTGCCATCTTTTTAAAAACTTAGGGGTGTGGGGTAGCGTATAACCCGTCAGCACCGGACACCCCCTTTTTTGAAATGAAAAAAAAACATTGTAAAAAGTGGATCGAAAAGGGCCTCGTGCACGGGGGGGCAACGCTTCCTACTACTCGTTCAAACTCTTTGTGGTTTACCTTTCCCCTTTGGGCCCCTTTCCCCCCCCCTCTCTCTCTCCTCCTTTTCCTTTTTAACTTTTTTTTTCTTTGTTCCCCATATGCCTCGTTTAAAATTTAAAAAGTCCGGAAAAAGATTTAAGAGGAAACAATCGGTCCAGTTTTAAATTTACATAAGGGGGGACAGTACGTTTTTTGGGTATTTCTGATAAATCGTGTGCTTGAGGGTATCGTCTGTTCATTTTTGTTTCCTCACAGTTTGATATAACAGGCTTTTGGTAAAAGGAAGCCATTGGTTCACCCAAAACGATCACAAGCAAAATCTGAAGCACCAACATCTTTCGTTGATGAGGGGCTGCCTTTTTAATAGTCGGGAACCCGACACTCAAAATTTTGGGTTGGATGTTTTTGTGGGAATTGGGGGAGGGAAAAGGGGCAGGGGAGTTGTTTGAGAAAGCGGAAATTCCACTTTCCCGAAGGGATATTTTTTTTTTAGCCCCCATTTTGTAATGTTGATATTCTTGTTGCATGCGATCTGGGTTTGATCTCTGGGAAAGAAACACAGTCTCCAAAGCATGGGAAATTTTTTCACTCTTTTTTCAGAAAGCAACCCTTTTAGATTTTTGTGTCGATCATTCTTTTAAAGTTTTTTTTCGAATCTTAAAGAGACAGTTTCCGTGCAATTTCAACTGTATTTTTTATAGTTAAAACCATCCAGGGCACAGAAACTCCTTATGAATTTCAGATTCAACGCTTCACTACCTATGCTAAACTGTTTTAAAGAGGGGGGAAAGTGGAAACAAATGGGCCAAATTATATCTTTCACAATAATTCAATCCACTTGCAGAAAAATTTGGCAGGTTTGCCCGGCCTTTGAAAAGTTTTTCGCCTTATTGCCTCACTTTTGGAACTACGGCAGGGGAAAGCAGACCCCTAAAAAACCGAATCTTTGGTCCACCCAATCGGTCAGTTTATTTGACAAACAAAATTTGTTTTGTCCCCAGGGGAAATAAGTTCCACAGACTACAAGAAAATGCTTCCCCAAAAACTTCAAAAATAACTAGATTTTTCTTTTTATGAAAACGCATTATTTCCCGGATATCGTACATACGGAACTTCAACTTTTCGTTGAACAGAAAAGTGTTAAAGTTGTGTATAAAAATTTCATGACTTGGACCCCAAGAATGAACGTGGAACTGCCGTATGACCCGGTCCGGTCCTAGCAGAATCTGTTTGGGTTTTGAATTGGGCCATTCCATCCTTCTCCTAAAAATTTTTAAAACCGCTGGTGTGTCGCTTTAAAAGAATGCTTCATGGGCTTGTGACCGATCTTAAAACTGGGCTTTTACTTAACTGCCCACAAACTACACCAAACTGGGGTTTTCCCTTGGCACATTTCATGTCTCATCAGGGGTCTGTATTTCTTCAGGGGGATGTATTTTTGACGGGCCTGCATTTCTTAGGAGCTGATTTCTACAGTGACTTATTTCTTCAGTGCTCAGAAATAACCTAAACTCATACTCATGGGGGAGAGGTTTGCGCGAACCCTCAGTCCCCTGAGATAAGCCATCCGTGGGGTCTATATTTTCCAGCTTGAAACCCCCCCTCTGGCTTTGCCCCTAGTACCAGACTCGGGGAACTTTATGGCATTTTTAAGGGGAGGAATGGGCACCGGGCATGCCCGGGCTCCCGATGCCATGAGCCCTGAAAGCTGACTGCCCCCAAAACCATCAGGTGATGGGGTTTTAACCCAAAAACGTTTACCTTTCTTGGATGGTGAAAGACATACTGGCGGGGCATTCCCCTTGTTTGCATGCGAGGTCGTGCGTACAATGATGTGGTGAGAGTCCTTGAAAAAAAAAGTGTGTGTGTTGTGTTTGTGTGGTGGTTGTTGGTGCTGCGTGCGGTGTGTGCGTGCTGCGTGCGTGCCGGGGCGTGGGTGTGTGGTTGGGTTTTTCAGTACAACCCTGAGTTAATTGACAAAAAATTGGTTTCAGTCAGTCGTGTGTGTGGTGTGGTGTGTGGGGGTTTTGCTGTGCGCGTGCGCGTGTGTGGTTATGTGCGCGCGTGCGTGCGTGCTGCGTGTGGTGGTGTGTGTGTGTGTGTGTTGTGTGAGAGTGTTTCTGTGTGCGTGGTGTGTGGGTGTGTGTGTGGTTTTGTGTTGTGAAGAGAGAGGGAGAGGAAGAGGAGAGAGAGGAGAGACACTTACACTTGACACTTGACGCGCGTTAAAAGCCGCCCATTTATTGTGGGGGGAAAAACCATTCACAAAGAGTTCGCAGCGTCGTTTTTATTTTAAGAACAAAAAAAAAAACTCTACAAACGCAAAACTTTAAGCATAACAATAAATTCTTTTCTTCAGTGTCAACCCAAATAACGCTAAAAAAAAGAACGTTCATTTCAATTAAACTAGTAGGGACACCATAACAACACTAAGTAAAACACATGGCATACACACATACACTTATATAACACACACAGCACAGCCAATACTACAAACAATCATAACACTACACATATTACATATTTTTTTCTTCATCTTAATCCTGTCCTTTTAATCTCCTTTCACCTTATTTACCCAGCGTTAAAAAATAAGTACTTTTATACATATTCAAACAAAATCTTGGGTGTCTTATTGTTACTAAAAAATTCCATCGAAATCGCTCGTTTTTCTCAACCCTGCTCACTGTCCTCACTTTTACCCTGTTCTTTTGTTTTACCCATGCGTAGCCCAAAATTTTCAAAATTACCTTCCCGTTTTATACACAAATCCCGAATTTCAAAACTGACATATTCATTTTCGCACACACTATTTCGAAGCACCAAATTTTAATTTTTAGTCAAGCAAACATTTCCCCCGCAACATAAACCTTCTACACAACTTTATTAAAATAGTATCTTCTTAACATATTACATCATGTGTTACGCATAAAAAGTATATTTTTTTAAACAAATCCCCTCTGACCCTTTTTTTACATTCCTTTTCTCTGCGCATGCGCCTTTATTTTATGTCACCCCCCCGTTGCCTGTGGACCCCCCTATCATAGCCCAGTTTTAACAACGTTTTTTGCATTTCCATTTCAGAGGCGTGTTTCCCCTTTCTGAATATTCTTCGTTTTATACATTTTCAACTTTGAGTTCGGCATTTTGTGGACTCTGGGTTAAATTATATAAAATTTTGACTTGGATTTCCTGGTCATGAACAGTTGGTACATTTTCTATTTTCCCTGGATCATGAATGTTGTTAATTTTTGTTTTCTACGTTCCCCTTGAAACTTGCTCATCTTCTTCTTTGTAATTTGGTTACGTTAGGGCAGACAGATTTTACTTCAACTTCGACGAAACAATGAACTTTTTATGAACTGTTTCAACCTCGAACAAAAATCGGTCGTTCTTTTGTGGTAAAAAGCTACTTGGACAAAATCCCTTCGACCCTTAGGCAAAATAGCAAGAAAATTCGGAAAAAAAAAAAAGGGAAAAAAAATCAAACTCTGATTACAACCCCTTGAAAAACACATACAAGTTATCCAAAAGGTTAAAAAAACTCAAAAAACACCAATGGTTCAAAAAACCATAAACAAATAATCGTATTCATCACTTTACATGTAACTTTTACCCATCCATAATAGGAACTCCACCAAACCTTGATTTGCCAAAACCACACAAAATACAGGGTCAAAATGGAAATCTTCTCCACACCAAGAAAAAATTTCACACAGCAGAAAGAAACCCGGGTCAGAAAACCACAGAAATCAAATTCGACGTAACCCTGGGTTATATGATGGTGCAGAAAAATGTGAACGGGCGGACTATCAGCTGTCCCCAAAACAAGAAAAAACCCGGAAACAAGTCGGCTATACAGAGCGATGCCTTTTGCCAACCAAATCCAAGAACCATCGAAAACAAGAAGAAAAAACTATGCAAAATCCCAAAACCACACTTTTAAAAATTTCCCTTGAACAAAAAAAAGGGAGTGAAACTTAGACATAACACGGTCTCAACAATCTTATATAAACCATACAAAAAACCCAACGATAACCTCTTTTGCACACCAAAGTACCCCTCCACCATCTTATTTAAAAAAACCAAACCCATGGCATAAAAAAGAGACATCAAAAACCCGTCATGCAGTGAGAAGTTTCAACAATGCAGCAGTAGAAACCCGGGGCACACAAAAAAGTGGGTCAATTACAAATTACAAACAACCCAGCAAAAAACAAAAAAAAAAAAAAAAAGGAAAAGAAAAATCAATGGTATAACCCCCCCTACAAAGGGGGAAACCAAAACAAACATAGGGAAAGAAAAATTCTTCAAAATCCTAACAACTTCTTTCCAAAAGAAAACAAACTGTCCAAATATTTAACAAAAAAACGTCAACTATCGTACCATTTGCCCAACCCCAAAAACCGTTGAGATCCAACAAAATGAAAATCAACACAGCAAAGAAGGGTGAAGAAAGGAAATCTTGCAATTGCACCAGAAAGGAGCAGTGCCCACTAAACAACAAATGCCTTCACAGCAACATTGTATACCAGGCTACTGTGACATCAGAAAATGAAAAAGAAACATACATAGGGATCACTGAAAACCACTTCAAAACCAGATATGCAAACCACAAACAGTCATTTAATAAAGAAAAATATAAAAACCAAACAGAACTGAGCAAATATATCTGGAAACTTAAAGACGCAAAAACAAGCTACAATATATCCTGGAAAATCATAAAAAGAGCATCACCATACAGCAATGTTTCAAAAAGGTGCAACCTATGTTTAACTGAAAAATGGTTAATACTATGCAAACCACGCTTAGCAACTTTAAACACCAAAACAGAAATAGTAAACAACTGCAGGCATAAATGGAAATCGTTGTTAGTGAACACACCCAAAACAAAAACCTGAAAGCCCCCCAAAAACACGTGCAGCCAACCCGCACGTGCAAACAACCGCAAACGGGAGCCCACACGCTATATAACATCGGCGGTGGGCAAACCAAAAACCATCCTGATGACAGCGCAACACGCTCGAAACAAATTTGTAGAGTTTTAACATTCCTTTTTAATATCATTAACAAATGTTGCTCCCCAAGGGGTCGAGCACTTTTAAAGTCATTTTAGGCTTTTTAATTATATTCATATTTATATATATATATAAATATATATATATATATATATATATATATATATATATATAATAAATTCCAAGGATAAGTACCGAGCACCATTCCAGCAACTTACAGAGCAGCTTGGTGTTGCAATGACTGCAAGAAATATTGAATTATAAACAAAGCTTGCTCTTATGTCTTAGATTGAAGAAATAGGGGGAGATAAGCATTCATATCTGCAGTGGTAGATAATTCTGCCTAACAAACAGTATGTGCTTGAGTGGGTGAATTGGGAAAAATAAAATAAATGCTTCTCAAAATGAGCCTTCAGCAAGCTTATAGTCTCCAAGGGGGAGACATCCTCCAATAGGGAGGGAAACCCACTAACATATAACTCCTGGTCAGATGCCGATATTTCGACAGCTGACTGTTTCTCCTCAGTGACCGCGGAAAGTGAATTTGACTCCTCTGCCTTTTCAGTTTTAAGAAGAATGAAATCCCAGAAAAGGCTGGTGTGCAATACCGTAGTATGTTTGTTGAGTTTTCAAAAAACCAACCAAGGTGCCACCTAAGAAGCAAAAGAAAAATCATGAAGGGCAGAATTATCTACCACTGCAGATATGAATGCTTATCTCCACCTATTTCTTCAATCTAAGACATAAGAGCAAGCTTTGTTTATAATTCAATATTTCTTGCGGTCTATTGCAACACCAAGCTGCTCTGTAAGTTGCTGGAATGGTGCTCGGTACATATCCTTGGAATTTATTCGTTTGTTGTATTTTAGTCCCTTGCGGATTCATTCCAAGAACTGGCCCTTAGCACTTGTGTCTTAAGAGGTTATCTTTTTATATCTTCTACTTTTCACAAGAAAATGTAGCTTGTTTTGCTCTTTCATGATTTTTCTTTTGCTTCTTAGGTGGCACCTTTGGTTGGTTTTTTGAAAACTCAACAAACATACTACGGTATTGCACACCAGCCTTTTCTGGGATTTCATTCTTCTTAAAACTGAAAAGGCAGAGGAGTCAAATTACCACTTTCCGCGGTCACTGAGAAGAAACAATCAGCTGTCGAAATATCGGTATCTGACCAGAAGTTATATGTTAGTTGGTTTCCCTCCCTATTGGAGGATGTCTCCCCCTTGGAGACTATAAGCTTGCTGAAGGCTCATTTTGAGAAGCATTTATTTTATTTTTCCCAATTCACCCACTCAAGCACATACTGTTAGTTAGGCAGAATTATCTACCACTGCAGATATGAATGCTTATCTCCCCCTATTTTTTCAATCTAAGACATATGAGCAAGCTTTGTTTATAATTCAATATTTCTTGCGGTCATTGCAACACCAAGCTGCTCTGTAAGTTGCTGGAATGGTGCTCGGTACATATCCTTGGAATTTATCAGTTTGTTGTATTTTAGTCCCTTTCGGATTCATTCCAAGAACTGGCCCTCAGCACTTGTGTCTTAAGAGGTTTTCTTTTTATATCTTCTACTTTTCACAAGAATATGTAGCTTGTTTTGCTCTTTCATGATTTTTCTTTTGCTTCTTAGGTGGCACCTTTGGTTGGTTTTTTGAAAACTCAACAAACATACTTCGGTATTGCACACCAGCCTTGTCTGGGATTTCATTCTTCTTAAAACTGAAAAGGCAGAGGAGTCAAATTACCACTTTCCGCGGTCACTGAGGAGAAACAATCAGCTTTCGAAATATCGATATCTGACCAGAAGTTATATTGTTAGTGGGTTTCCCTCCCTATTGGAGGATGTCTCCCCCTTGGAGACTATAAGCTTGCTGAAGGCTCATTTTGAGAAGCATTTATTTATTTTTCCCAATTCACCCACTCAAGCACATACTGTTGTTAGGCAGAATTATCTACCACTGCAGATATGAATGCTTATCTCCCCCTATTTCTTCAATCTAAGACATAAGAGCAAGCTTGTTTATAATTCAATATTATATATAATATATATATATATATATATATATATATATATATATATTGAATATAATGCCAAACAATTAAGTAGTGGGGGAAACAAGTGCAGGCTAACAATTCTTCCGTCATTATAGTAATGACTTGGCAAAGATTTGAACTTGAAAAAGATTGATGGTGAAGAAAGTGGGAACATAAAATTAAGAAATATATTATAAATATGAAAAACCTTCACTAGCTGCATGAGGGAACCATCGCAATCGCTCCTGAAGGCAGATCTATTGGTATTTCCTGCTCCTAGTTCTTTCGGCCGCTGGATCAGACTCATCGGGGCGACATGGCTGATATATAAACTATAAAGAAACACCAGCAAGTAACCTAATGCGTCTTCCTGTCAATATCTGCAGTGAGAATACATTATGTATTGCGTGGTGGTGGCTCGTTCAAGACCTTCTCTTTAAGTCTCTCTCTCTCTCTCTCTCTCTCTCTCTCTCTCTCTCTCTGTGTGCGCGCGTGTAAACTATAAACACCAGCAAGCAACCTATCACGTTCTTTTGTCAGTATATGCTGTGAGAAGTTGTGGCCTTTTGCATGCTGAACAGCATATGTTACGAAGTCGAAACGCTTTCAAAAGTGCTAAACCGCGCAATGAATACTGGGAAGAGATCCCAATTGAGTATGTCACGCACTATTGTCGTAGATTCACGACGACTGTGTGACAGCGTGTATACTTTTTGGTTTGGTTGTCAAAATGAGAGACTCTTGGAGAGGAAAAAATATAGCGGTGTGTAAAATGGACCCTAATGATGAAATCTCAGAAGATGAACGCATCTGAAATGACAAGGTCTTCCTTTGCAGCTCGGTGGAAGATCAATCACAGAGAGGAAAGAGACTTTTCAGGGGAGACAATTCATGTTAGTCATTACTATAAATAAGAATTTTAACCCCAAGTATGGAGTTATATTATCATTCTACAACAAACGAAATACGAACATTTGTTTATTTATTGCTTATGTAAACTTGCATGCATTGTGTGAACGTATTAAAGATAGAAAATATTAAGTTATATAGTTGCATATTGTGAGCCCACTGATAGATAAAATTCAACACTATTTTATGAGTAAGTATTGTGTGAGAGCCTTTCCAGCATAACAGATGTCCATTTTGAAGTTGATTAGATGATATCGTAATGCGAGTTACGTCGTTGTCATGTATGTGACGAGCGTAGCTCCTGTGAAAAGTGAGTGGTTAGTGGGAAGCAGACTGAAAGACATAAAAGATGAGCTGAATTTAAGTAGAATCAAATTTTATGCATGAACGATCTGTATTCACATTTTTCATCTTGACCTAATGAAACTACTACTCTCAGACTGGTTCACAAAATGAAGTACGTAATTTAGATTTTTCTTGTTGAGTGTGGATGCTGATCCTGTGCCCTCTTTCTAGCCCTGGAGGATTATGCCCCGTGGTTTTGTTTTCTTTTTCACCGATGTGGAGAGGGGAGGGCACATTGGGGTAAGATTTGTACAAAGAGTGGTTGAGGCTGTTGTGTGCTGTCTGCAGAGAAAACAAGATTGCAAAGCATATAAACGTACTCCCAGTTTATCTTCCTGAAAAACGTCACAATCAAACATGCGTCGTAATTTATTTGACGTCACAATCAAACATGCGTCATAAAGAGATATTCCATAAAGAAGAAAAACCGTTTGGGGCCGTTATAGCCGTTAGTAACGGCTATTCTGTAAAATACAGATGCAAAGCATAAAACGTACTCCCAGTTTATCCTGAATATGCGTGAGATATTCCATAAAGAGGAAAAACCGTCTTGGACTGGTGTAACCGTTAGTAATGGCTATTCTGGTAAACATCGGCCATCGTCTGTGACCTATAATGAACATACTTACAAATTTTCAGAAAGATCGGCCAAGAACGTTCTGAGATTTTCCATAAAGAAGAAAACCATTATGGGCCGTTAGTAATGGCTATAAACGGTAAACTTAAACATCGGGCATCATCCGTGACCCATAATGAACATACCTACACATTTTCAGAAATATCGGCCAAGTACTTTCTGAGATATTCCATAAAGAAAGAAAAACCGTTACAGGCCGTTATAGCCGTTAGTAACGCTATAACGGGGTAAACTAAAACATCGGGCATCATCCGTAACCCATAATGAACATACATGCTAATTTTCACAAAGATCGGCCTTGTACATTCTAAGATATTCCATGGAGAAGAAAAAGCGTTACAGGCCGTTACAGCCGTTAGTAACGGTAAAACGGTCATACCTACAAATTTCAGAAACATCGGCCAAGTACTTTCTGAGATATTCCATAAAGAAGAAAAACCGTTACATGCCGTTACAGCCATTGTAACGGCTATAACGGTAAATTAAACATCAGGCATATTCGTGACCCATAATGAACATACCTACAAATTTTCAGAAAGATCGGCTAAGTACTTTTTGAGATATTCTATAAAGAAGAAAACCGTTACAGGCTGTAACAGCCGTTAGTAACGGCTGTAACGGTAAACTAAAACATCGGCATCATCCGTGACCCATACTGAACATACCTGCTAATTTTCACAAGATCGGCCAAGCACTTCTGAGATATTCCATAAAGAAGAAAAAGCGTTACAGGCCGTTACAGCCGTTAGTAACGTCTGTAACGGTAAACTAAAACATCGGGCATCATCCTTGACCCATAATGAACATACCTACAAATTTTCAGAAAGATCGGCCAAGTACTTTTTGAGATATTCCATAAAGAAGAAAAACCGTTACAGGCTGTTACAGCCGTTAGTAACGGTTATAACGGGGTAAACTAAAACATCGGGCATCATCCGTGACCCATAATGAACATACATGCGGTAAACTTAAACATCACGCATTGTTCGTGACCCATAATGAACATACCTACAAATTTTCAGAAAGATCGGCCAAGTACTTTTTGAGATATTCCATAAAGAAAACCGTTACAGGCTGTTACAGCCGTTAGTAACGGCTATAGCGGGGTAAACTAAAACATCAGGCATCATCCGTGACCCATAATGAACATACATGCTAATTTTTACAAAGATCGGCCTTGTACATTCTGAGATATTCCATTGAGAAGAAAAAGCGTTACAGGCCGTTACAGCCGTTAGTAACGGCTGTAACGGTAAACTAAAACATCGGGCATCATCCTTGACCCATAATGAAAATACCTACAAATTTTCAGAAAGATTGGCCCAGTAGTTTTGTCTGGAGCGAGTGGAACACATTTTTGAACACGGACACACGGACACACAGACAGACAGACACACAGACAGCATTTCTTCGTTCCCATTCTAAAGTACTCCCTGTTCTATAAGAACTGGGAGTACAAAAAATGATGACTGCTGCGGCGTCTATGGTGAATGGCAGAGTTTTAAATTGGTTAATGGCAGATTTTCAGTCTGGATTCAGATCTCTCCTCTCTCTCTCTCTCTCTCTCTCTCTCTCTCTCTCTCTCTCTCTCTCTCTTTTGTTTTTCTACTGAAACTATTCAACAGAATGAGGACTGACAAACAGGCTTTCTTATACGTTTTATTCTCAGTGATGTATCAGACTGTCTTTGACAATCATTTACGAAATAATTCAAATGCTTCGAGGGAAAAAAAAAGCATAACGATAGAGCCATGAGGCACTATCATATACAGTAGTTGTCCATTTGACTTTACTAACAGAGTCATTACACTGAAGTAAAGTCACTTTCATCTTTTAAATGAAAAAAAAACACCCCAAAACCCTCTGAAATCTTACCAGTTCACAATGTTCTACGAGCTATAAAACGGCTCTCAAACCGTATCTGTTCACACAAGGTATTAAAACAGCTCTCATACCCAATTCACAGTGTACTACGAGCTGTAAAGCAGTTCTCAAATCTAATCTGTTCACAGTGTTTCATCAGCCAATAAACAACTCTCAAGCTCGATCTGTTCACCGTATATTACCAACTGTAAACCAGCTTTCAAACCCAGTCTTTTTATAGTATGTTACCAGCTGTAAAACAGTTCCATTTTCTGACAGGTTTCAGTTTGAAACCTGTTCAGTGTACTACTAGTTATAACAGGGCTCTTTTACCTTATCTTATCAGTGTGTAACCAGTTATGAATCAAGTCGGCCTCTTCATATTACAAGATCAAGTATAGAAAGTTTTCTCGTTCTTCATGCGGTCATGTGGATGGCTGTGTACTGGTGAGCGTCTGATGAGAGAATCCCGCTCAGACGTGTTAAGGCCCTGAACTCCTTGCGCGCTATGGAGGCAGTCCTGCATCCAGATCATGACTGCTGGATGCCCTTCTGTCCTCAGAATGATTTTTTGCAACTATCATTTGCAACTGGATGGTTTGGCATCTCAAACCGTGACTTTTTGGTGCATCCTACCAACATCCTTATTGGACACCTAATCAAAGTTGAAACATTTCTTAAACTAAATGTCTCCCCTTCAGATCCAACTGGAACTCTCTTCAGTTGCTTCTGCTAGTGCCTTTTAGGTTCTGGTCCTCTTGTTACCAGATCTCGAGAGTTGTTTCACAAGACCACAGGCTAATAAGCTTCCAACTCCACCCCTTGCTCCAACCTTTATGGCCAAGACCCTAGCTTTGGAATCGGATTCCTCGATCTGGTAGCTAGACCAGAGTACTTCTCAGTCTTGTACAGGTGAGCTTCCTTCATTCTGTTCATATATGAAACAGTACTTTCAATCATACTAATCTTTCTCTATGAACCTGAGTGGAATGTACTATATCCAGTGTCATGCCATTCTTTCTGTGCGAATCTGAACGGTTTTCATATCCTGGACGATCTACTCTGCACTCCAAGTCGTCCATTTCATCCAACAAACCCGGCTTCCATTCTACTGATGTCACAACTGTTCCTTTTGTAGTCTTCTGCCGTGTAGAGCGTCGTTGCTTGAGCTTCTGATGGTGTACTATTTTCTCTGGCAGTACTAACTGCATGTGCGATCTCTTTAAACGTTTAGGTGTGTTTCCATGAGGACTAAGTTTGTGTTGGCAGTGCCTTGAAGCTGCTCCTAAGAGGAGCCACATGTAATGTTTTGTTCCAGCTGCGTTTTCCAAGGTAGTTCATTGCCCCTAGGCCCTGGTGCTGGAGTCTCTTAGCAATCCCTTCTTTCTTCAGTTCCTGCATTGCCATATTTCGTTTTGCTTTCCTTTTCGCATTTGACTACCACTTCATTTCCGTTGATCCCTATCTATGTCTGTTGGTTTGTGTGTGTCCTGTTACTTCCCTGACATGAGGTTTTCCTGTATTACGTCCTAAACCTTCCATTTTCTGACAGGCTTTAGCTTAGTCAAGACTGATCTGACAACAAATTCTCATGTGTCTCAAGCATGGCTAGTAGTCTTGGTTTCCACACTTTATACGCCTTTAGCATGGATTTTGGGAGTAGATTCAGCTTTGCCTGGCGACAGCAAAGTGTAACATTGGTGAGCCATTTCCCTGTGTATTTGTTGGTTTTCGGCTCCCACTGATTGCACTGCACTTGTGCTGAAATTGTACGTCAGTGGTGGACCAAAAAGCTTCGAAATCAACATGTACTGTGACATCACACCTTGTTTTGCCCAGGGAGACAATACTGGCCTATTGCCTACGAACGTTCCTCTACCATTTGGTTGATTTTCTTTGTCCTATCTGGAGTCCTCATACCAACTTGGAAAGCTTTTGACTGGTTCCTCTGTCCAAGCTGAATTGGCTTGTGGGCGGCAGTGAACGTGTTTTAGCTCCTTGTCATTTCTGCAGGGATGGGCTTCATGATTTATTTAGTTGGAAATTCATATTGGGTGAAATAACTAAGCTGTCCAACCACTTCAGCATTTTGTGTTTTGTCTTCCTGGTGGAAAGGACTATTGTCTCATCCATGAAGGCCTTTACCTGCAGCATTCGTATCCAGTCCCAAGGATTGCTGAACGATTATTGGTTGTGGTTGCTTTCAAGATCACTTCCATCACCGACACAACAGTGTTAGAGAAACTGCATAGCCCATAAGTATGCCAGCTTCCAGATTGGTCCAATCTTTTGTGTATTCCTATGCGGAGAATCTTTTCAACATTCTCAGATGTTCTTAGGAACATAATGCATCTCGAAAGCCAATTGAATCATCTTGTGTGGAACTGATTCATAAGCATTTGCCAAGGTCCAACCATACCACTTTGAGATACCTTTTCTCTGTCTTACCTCTTTGGACTGCTTCCCTAATTGTAGTGGTATGTTCTACACAGCCAGACACTCCTGAAATGCCTCCTTGTTCGACTGATACACCAACGTTCTCATCCTTTCTGGGGTACTTTGCTGGCCACACTGTACCATAGATGATGATTTCCTGTCCACCTTAAAAATGAGATTGGTCAGAACTATTTGATGTCATTCAAAGTTCTGTTCTTTAAGATTATACATTCCATCAGCTGTCATCTTTTGGTGGCTGATATTTAAGTTCTCCCATGCTGATTTTATCAATTTTTGGAGCCACTCCAGGACGCTTGGAAATTTTCCATACAGGATATACAATTTTCCATTAGGTTAGGCAGAGATTTTGGTTCAGGATTTCTAACTACTTTCTCAACTTCATCCAGTGCTGGAGGTTTCTAGACTGTAGGCCACACAAAGCCCTGGAATTCTAGTAGTGCTTCACTACGAGGGTTGGAATATGCCTTTGTGAGGTGCTGATCAAGTCTTTTTGCCTATTGTGAGTGTCACTTAATACTGGCTGCTTCAACAATTTTCTGTTGCACTGGAAAGTGTCTCTGAAGATGCACTTTCAGATTTTCTGATATTTGCTTGTTCTCTATTTTGTGTGTGCTGGTTCTGCTTAGCTGAGGTCACCGTGTAGTGTTCTCAGGTATTGTCAGAGCTTCTCTAACACTTTCTACTGATTTCTGAGGCGTTTTTTATTAAAAAAATCTGTTTCTTGAATTCCCTCTTTCTCTTCTGGATGCTATCTGTTTTTTTGTGCTAGTGTTTGAATTTTTGTAGAAGTGTTTTCACCTTTGGTTGTTTCACTCAATAGGCGTCCGTACAGGGTTTGAATATATTATCTCCAAATGTGACAAATATGTGTTCCTTTATGCCTTTTCCTAGTTGAACATCTGGTTTATAGAATACACTTTAAACAAAATTCTTCCATTTTAAAAACTAAATTTCCCAATCCTCTTTCACTTTTGAGGGTGGCGGGTTGATTTTCTGGCATTAGGCATTGAGAGCATGTGTAAATTCCTAGTCTGAATAATTGTGGATGTCATTGTCTTTTGGACGCTTATCTGCTGGTGAAGTGTACTGCTGTTCATTTATCAGAGTATTCATACACCCCTTTGTCCTGTGAATTTGTGGATTTTTATTTCATGCTCAGCGAACAATTTCCTTTCCATGGACACAAGGAAATTCTACTTGTTCATTAATCTTATTTCGTTGTGATTTCCAATCATGATCAGGTTCGTGGTAATGGCTCTTCATTCAACAAATCTTGGAGCATCTTTCGCTTCTGGTACCAGTGGTAAGTAAAGGAAAGATAGGGAACAGCTAATGGTTTGTGACTCGCACATTTTCCAGGCTCATCTGATCTTTCCTGGATATCCTCTGGAGCATTTTCAGGAGTCAACGGTCTAGTCCTGTGTTAGTATGAAGAAAGATCAAGGGAGAGCTTGACAGCAGGCCTGCAGAGAAGAAGCTTTCACGTCAACGATTATCATTAGAATTATTGTGTTTATTATTGAATTGAAACAAATGGTCCAACTCTCTTAGATAACGATACTGTTGTATTTCTTGCAGCTGCATTATGACAAGTTAAGGCTCACACATGTCCTAGCGTTAGTGAGAAAACGACTCTGCTTAGTAAAGTTAACTTAACTATGGACGACCCTCAAAAAAAAAAAAAAAAAAAAAAAATGCTATGGATGCTCTTCGCAGGGGCACATTGCCTAGAGGACACGGGCGGTGGTTAGTCACGCAGTCAGCAGCGCAGTCCTTCGACGCAACATCCTGAAAACCCTTCCCTCTTCGAGAACAGACTTCTCCATCTTGTTGACAGGCCGTACGCCGAACACTGGAAAACAAAATTCAATGTAAAATTTAAACCAGAAATCTTTCTGTAGGGATCTTTACACTAGATCTCTGCTTAGACCAGGCCAGCAATCCCATTGCGGCTATCATTGCTGGCCACGTCACCGTAATGAAACAACGTTTCGCACGCGTATTGTTTCCTCGCATAAAATTTCATGACGAGACCCTGCTTGTACATTGAAATTATGCATAGAAAGACGAACTCTGCGGTGGTTCCTGGATAGTGTCGCGGATTGCTAGCTGGGAGGTCAAGGGTTAAAATCTGATCGTAAGAATAGAGCTCCTTGTTATAGTTGTTGAGTGGGCTAGGAACTCCGACAGGCAAAATGACACCGCCTTTGTTACATTTCATTCACTTCAGGCACACATTCTGAAAATGTTCTAAAATTACATTACTTATTTGCAAAACGAATCTTTATGCCCTGGTTTTGAGATGACATTTATTTTCCATTTCCTCTGCCCGTCCATTATCAACTCAAAGTATGTATATGAGGAAGGTGCTTGCATACAGTGGCGCCTGTTTTTGATACACGGTCTTTGCCTGAGGTATGATCATATCTGTGTGCTTTGATGTCAACAGTTCACAGGAACCACCAGAGCGATGTCACCTCCAAGCGGAGAGTGGAGGGCAGAAGAGTGGGGTGAGTGGTGTGCTTATTTATGCTGGCTCCGCAAGTGAAATATAGTTTGTTTTTTTTAAAATTGGGAGCTTATTGGGTGGTGTTCCACGTAGGCTGAACTGGAAGATACGGTACAGTGCACGACAAAACCACTGTGTTCGACCAATACTTTTTTTTCTTTGAATGGTGGATGTAACGAAACATTATTCATTAATATGGTTTTTCTCTTTTCATTTTCTTTTGGTGTGTTTCATCACCTGTGCCACTCCGGGGTCATTGCCCCCCTCCCGTCCACTCACGCCACTCATTCCGATCCATGTTCACAGTCACACCCTGGCTTGTTACCTGGAAACCTTGTCACTGGCATTCTGCATGGTGAAATTAATGTGAAGTCATCTGGAGGGAACCCACCAGAGGAGATGCAGCACTACTGCTGAGTCACTTTAATGGTGTTCAGTGGTGCCTGTTCTGATCTAGCTTAAACGGGACACCACCTACTAAGTGGCCTGTTAGCGACAGTAATTCTTCAGTTCCAGTCATCGTGAGTGGACGTCGCCATCTGGAGGGCGCTACCGCGTCTGATCAATGACAGCCCCCATAAGCTCTCCAATATCGACATGAACTCCAGTTCTACAGACCCGTCTCCATCAAGGGCATACATGTGGGCAGGAAATCAAAACCGAGAGAGAAGTATAAAGGGAACAGAATTTTAGACATTTTATGCTGCTCGATGAGGATAATGACGATGGTGCTATGGAAGACCATTCTGGTCTGAGACTTCATGACAAGGCTGTACACCACGCTTACTTTTATGACATTTCCCAGTGTGGTCCAGGCCCGAAAGCGACAGAAACCTGAAGCTTTGATTAGACAATATGAGCAACACTATCAGATGCGCATCTATTAAGTGAATGAACGCCAGCTGTATAGTTCCAGTCTTCCCAATTGAACACACAGCAAATTAAACTCTGTGTGGAAGCCGTGAGGGATGAAAAACCCACAAATAGAAATGGCTCTGATTGGATTTGGGCCCACGATACATTAAATCACTTTAAAAAGGCGACATGAGAAAAGACGAGACACTTACTTTGCAGCAATCGAAACAAGTATTGATTACACCAGACTGAACTGAGCTATGATAGTAGTCTACATACAGGGAAGGTCAGAGGAAAGGACGCTGTCTGCGTAATAAGCAGCACGCCTTCAGGGGATGACCATGCTCCAATAGAGAAAAATAGGTAGAGCTATCAGGTAAAACGAGTACGTGATGCCGTACCATTTTCGGGCGATTCTTTTATGGATCAATCGCAGCGCCATATCGCTGTTGTGGGTGCCCTGACTGATGACGTCACATATGGCCGAGCCATCGTGAATTGTTAATGAGCACAAGGGCTAAAGTGGTAGAGTAATCACTATGTTGAAACCCACCCAACCGCTCCCCATCATGGATTAAACTACAGACATACGAGCGTGGGGCACCACTAGAAGCAAAATAACAGAAATGGCAATATTCACCTCATGCCAGGAAACATGCGTACCAGCTGTTCATCACCTGCAAATCCATATTCACGTTCTTTAATTTCAGATGTATACTACGCCTCTCTCTCTCTCTCTCTCTCTCTCTCTCTCTCTCTCTCTCTCTCTCTCCTCCCTCCCTCCCTCCCTCCCTCCCTCTCTCCTCTCTCTCTCTCTCTCTCTCTCTCTCTCTCTCTCTGTGCACCACTCCCCAATTCCCTCTTCCCCTCCTGTTTTTGTCTATGGGAACGGTTTTGATATCCCTGGCACCATTCTGTTCTGCTTTAACAATTTAGGCCCCTCATACTTTACTTAGACTTTGATGCTCCCGCGTCTTGCGACGCATGAGGCAGTCAAGGCGCTCCACTGTTCACGGTCCTCAGCCAGTTTGCAGTGTCGCTCCATCTTCTGTCAACGAGTCGGAGATCTCTCTCCACTCTCTGTCACCAGCTCATCCTGGGTCGTCCTCTTTTTCTCTGGCCTGCTGGGGTCCATTTAATGGCCTGGTTTGAAGGTCTTGAAGAGGGTAATCTTAAGACATGACCCAGCTAGTGGAGCCGCCGTCCGCAGACAATGGTTGGCACGGAGAGCTGTTTGGACCTCTCCCTGACCTCTTCATTTGGTACAAAGTCTGACCATTTGATCCCAAGATCTTACGTAGGCACTTAGTATCAAAAGCGTCGAGTTTCCTCTCCTGGGTGGTCTTCAGTTGCCAGGTTTCACATCCATATAACAACAACGTTGAAATCACACGGAGTTATAAAATTTCAGTTTGATTCCA
The DNA here is from genome assembly GCA_018398815.1 of Conus ventricosus. NCBI lineage: Eukaryota > Metazoa > Mollusca > Gastropoda > Neogastropoda > Conidae > Conus > Conus ventricosus. The sequence goes on from CM031595.1 coordinate 52,965,186, forward strand.
AGGGAGAATTTCTTGCTGTTCCATATTTTGTTCAGCTGATTAAATGCTGATGTTGCTTGTCAAGTACGACACTTCAGTTCATGGTCGAGGTCATTGGAGCTGCCGAGGTATGTAAAGTTCTCTACTACTTCCACTTGTTTTTGGTCGATGAGAACGTCTGTTGGTCCTTGGTGGTTACCGGTAAGCATGTTTTTAGTCTTTTTGGCACTGATGGTGAGGCCAATGTTGCTTGCAAACTTGCTGATGTTGTCTACAAGCACCTGCAGATCTTGAGTGGTGCTTGCAAGAGTGGCAATGTCATCGGCAAAATCCAGATCTGAAAAGCTGTTCCCTTCTGTCCACTTGATTCCCTTTCCTTGGGTTGCGTGTTTCAGAACCCAGTCAATAGCAATTGCAAAGAGGAGAGGGGAGAGGATACAACCTTGCCTTACTCCAGTGACAACTTCAAACCAGTCACTGTAGCCATCTTCCGTCCTGAATCTGCACTTGGAGTTTATGTATATCTGCTCAATGGCCGACACAACTTTCTCTGGGATGCCGTAGGTTTTCATGATTTTCCACAATGATGGTCTGTGGACACTGTCAAACGCTTTGGAGAAGTCAATGAAGCTGACAGCCAGGGGTACTTGGCGTTCTCCACACTTCTCGATGATCTGTCTTCGTGTGAAGATCTGTTCCGCACAGGATCGTTTTGGGCGGAAGTCTGCTTGCTCCCTGAGCTCACTGTCCACTACGTCGCGCATTCGGTTGAGGATGACCTGGCAGTGCACGAGTCGTGTCAATCTAACATTTCCAGAGGTCGGGTGCAGTCAGACGTGGCCGAGTAACACACAGTGTCTTCTACACCATTTTGTCATCTCCAAGTGTACAAAACGTTTTGTCCGCTACATCACGTGATTACCACTTGTTATGTAAAATGCATGTTTTGTCAGATACCATGAGAGGACTGCCTTTGAATAGTAGGCAGTACTTCTCTGTTAGATGTCCTTAGGGGATCGTCCATAACTTAGCGGTGTGTATTTTTGGTTAAATTGGTGGATAACACATTATAGGTAGTTACGTCTGTGCTAGATTCAACTGGGTGGACCGTCACTGATTTATAAGTGGTATGTTTACGTTAGAAGCCATGCGTGGATCATCGGTGAATAAAAGGTGGTATATCTCTCGGCAAGGACGGACCATCACTGAAATATACGTGGCGTAACTGGCGTTGAATACCTCGAATGGACCTTCACTGAATTATAGATGGCGTGACTGTTTTGAATACCTCGAATGAACCTTCACTGATGTGGTATATACTATTTTGTTCGCACGGATAAACAGTCGCTGAATCGTATGTGGTATCTCTGTTTCATACCTTGCATGAACCATCATGGAATTGTAGGTGATGGGTTTCTCTTTCCCTATGTGGACGGTCACTGATTTATAGATGGCCTTTATCGCTATTTATTACCTAGGGTAGACAATCACTGAATTATAAGGTGTTTAACTCCGATTTTCTTGGTGGGTTTACTCCCCATATCATGCTGGTAGTGTTCGGCTAGAACGGTTACCAGTAGCAGAGGAGTACAACTGATCTGACTTCAGAAGAAAATGACACATTCCGTATTCCTCGCTGTTATCCCTTTGCTGCCTGTCCCCTGTCTTCATCGCTCTTCTTATGGAATAAACACGAACTAAGAGGAAAACGAAGAACTGACGAGTTAGAAATAATGTAAAATGCAGACAGACATATACACAGAAGTAAGAAAAAATGCAAATAGGCAGGTATTTAAAAGAGAGACATTTAGGGAAATAGATCTATGACCAGTAAACAGAGAATTTAAATACATTACCTTTGTCATACTGACTCGTTTCCAGAGGCAACAACAGTAGGGCCAGGCACAGCACAACTCTCAGTGTTGACATCTTCAACGTTTTTAATCCTGGAGCAGCCAGAAAAAAAAATCCGTTGATCATAATGCAGCCTTACAAAAACATTTGTAATCATAAAAGCATTTTTGTCGAAATTCTTTAACACCCAAATCAATACAAAAAGTCCTGAAACAGCCATAATCATTTTGGTTTATATTCTTTGTCGAACACAGCGGCCATCACACCTGAAATGTAATGTTAAACGGGATGGGAAGGCAGCAGGTGGATAACCAGAAGTCCCATTCCTGGCTCATTCGCATCGAAATAGTCCATGAAAAATGAAGCAAGGCCTTTCCTTTCACTTCCACACTAATGAAGACAAATGACAAAAGAAAACAATTTCTGAAAAGATGAAACTATGCTGACAAAATTTACCTTAATAAACTCCATACCATTCCGCCGTTCCCATTCGCTTTTGACCAACTAACGATTCCGAGAGAGAGAGAGAGAGAGAGAGAGAGAGAGAGAGACAGAGAGAGAGAGATGAGAGAGAGAGAGAGAGAGAGAGAGAGAGAGAGAGAGAGAGAGAGAGGGAGGTGGAAGGAGGAAGAACAGAAGAAGAAGAAACAGTTTGAAAGGAAGGAAGAGAAGATAAAGATAACAAAACGAAGAATTGAATACGATATTCAGAACGGAATGTTCCAGCATACACAACCACGCTTGTTGCCACCACTACTTCCACATCGCCACAGGCATTTAGATACAAAGCATAACCTACGCGAGTCTCCTCCGGTTGATGGCGATGGTGAAGTTGATGCAAGAGCGCGGTGGCTCCTGGTTGTCTCCCGGCAGAATGTATAATGAAGGAATAAGGCTGGGAACATATAACCCAACGGTGAGCACAATCCCTTGTATCGAGTGTCTGCAAATTTCTACCCTGGGTGGTAGTGCTTGTGGATGTCATACATGAGAACTGAGGCAGTCATTTACCATTGGAATCTAGGCAGCAAATATACATTTACCACCAGCCGCCTTGGCGAAGTGATTTGCATCGCCGACTCCTGGCTGGTAGGTTGTGGGTTCGATTGCCATCAGAGCCGTGTGGGATTTCTCTGCTCCGACTGGCTCCTACCCACAGTTGAGTTTGCAACGAGCTCAGAGTTGAGTCTGATATGGGCTCAATTGGGAAGACTGGGACCGCACAATCGATTTTCACCCACTTAAATGGATGCATCTCTGGGAGTGTTGCTCAAATTTCCTGACCAACACTGCAGGTGTCTGTTTCTCACGGGCCTGGTTGTCGCCGGGATATATTATGAAATTAATCGTAGAGTACAACCCTGTCATGCAATCTCAGACCAGAATGGAAATCCGTAGCATCATCTCCATTATCCTCATTGTCATCGACCAGCATAAAAAAAGTCTCAAAATCTGTGGCTTTTCATACCCTGCTCTTATGGTGATCTCAGTTTCGATATCTTCTCCATATCTGTGGCCTTGGTTTGATCCCGTTAGGGTCACCGGTTTGGCAAATTCATGGGGGGAGGGGGGGGGGGGGGGGGCTGTCGTTGAAGCACAAGTGTGTGTGTGTGTGTGTGTGTGTGTGTGTGTGTGTGTGTGTGTGTGTGTGTATAATATCTCCCCCTATTTCTTCAATCTAAGACATAAGAGCAAGCTTTGTTTATAATATAATTCAGTATTTCTTGCAGTCATTGCAACACCAAGCTGCTCTGTAAATTGCTGGAATGGTGCTCGGTACTTATCCTTGACAGCAAATGTAGGTCTGATCTGTCCCCAGTCTTCCCCTCATATGCATACTGTGCGCGACAGATGTATGTGTGAGAGTGGGTGTAAAAGAGAGAGAGAGAGAGAGAGAGAGAGAGAGAGAGAGAGGAGAGAGAGAGAGAGAGAGAGAGAGAGAGAGAGAGAGCAACTCTGTGTATTCGTGCAATTAAGCATCTATTACATTGTTTACTTTCCCGAGGTATAGCAGTTGATTTTTGCTGGGTTCCTTCACATTGTGGCTTAAAAGGGAATGAATTAGCAGACAAATTGGCAAAACAGGGAGCTTGTACAATTTTTGAAACACCCTTCAACAAAGTCTTAAATTTTTCTCCGCATGAATTGATCCAGCGATTGGAAAAGAATATGCGGAAGAAACATCTGAATGAAAATTTATTCGTCCTGCCATCATGTCCAAGGTATCTAGCCAGATTAATTCATAAATTACGGTTAAATACATGGAATACAAAATATTCACGAGGTATAGCGTGTATATGTCAGGAGAATATCTCAATTCGTCATCTTTTATTAGAATGCCCTGTACTAACCCCAGCTTATGAGGAGAAGAATATTTTCATAAATAATTCTGACCATGTTGATAGTGTGGTAAATAACCCTTGCTTTTCTGATATTGCTTTGGTTATTGCTCAGTCCCGTGTTGCAAAACTATTGTGAAAAAAGCTATTTGAGATA
>CM031595.1:52974514-53004514 GCA_018398815.1 Conus ventricosus
TATTCAGACCCTAGCCCAATTTCAAGAAAACACTATTTAAATTCCCTTTACACTTTACAGACTTGAAAGAAGCATTCAGCTTTTATTTCTTTTTCAATTTTAGGCAGTTGTCTAGATGGCGTTTCGTACCAGATGATTGTAAAATTGCCTACTTCTTGGATAGGTATTGTACATTTCTTTATTCAGAAATGTTGGGCTATTGGCGCTATTCTAAAATCTGAAGAGTTCAGTAGGTTGTTACCAGTCTAAAAGAGGGCCTAAATTAGCATCTTCGGTGAACAGCTATAGGACCAATTTCGATTACGTCTCATGTTGGAAAAATTATGGAAAAAATTATACTCAAACGGATCAGTTTTATTGTTAAAAAAAATAACATCATTCGTTCAGCAGGCTTGGCTTGAGGAAAGAGATGCACTACAGATCATCTGGTTAAGCTTTCTACTAGGTCAAAGTCCATTTTTTCACGAAGAAAAAAGTACACTGCTTCATTTTTGACGTTAAAAAAGCTTATGATCTGATAGTGTTAGGCATGCCAGAAATAATGTTCAAATTAAAGGAGATTGGAATTTGTGCAATTGTATGGATATATTAAAGCTTTTTGAAGGATCGACACATGTGTACACTAAACTGGCCTACCTACTCATCCTTTCAGAAATGTAGATATGGGGATTCCACAAGTCTTCAATATTGCTCCAATTTTATTCTCCATTTTTGTTTATGACTTCCACACAGGCTTTGTCTAAGAACACCAACATGTGGTTCAATACGCTGATGACATTGCAATGTTATGGAGAACCACTATTTTAAGAAAAAGTTCGAATAAGAGGATTTTCAGAATGTGCAGACAATTTATAGCAGAGAACTAAACAATTTATCAAATTATATAAAGAAAATGGTTTAAAATTGTGAGTGAACGAAAAAACATGTTTGATGCTCATTTCAATAATGGTGAAATCCTTCCATATTACCTATCTTTGAACTTAGAGGATATATCTTGAAATATCAAAACTGATGTTAAATTTTTAGGAGTCTTTTTCGGCAACAAAACTTAGTTGGAAAAAGCATATAGAAAATTTATTAACCAAGGAGAAAAAGATTAACTTTTTAAAAAATATCAACTATCAGCCTGGGTGCAAAGACACAAAAACTTTTAGTGGCATTTGTCGACTTCTTTAGTTCGATCCAAATTTAAAGTATGGCCAAGAAAGTATATTATTTTGCTCCAAATATCTTTTAAAAAAGCTACAAAAGTTGGGATAGCAAAGCAGTGTCAATGGCCTATGAGTGTACCAGTTCATGCAAATACTATCAAAAGTATCAAGCTTGCAGAGACCCTTTTCAGAACAACGCTTCTTGACGTATCAAAATATATGATTAGAAGTCTGTCAGTTACGAACCTCAAAATACAACAGAACTATGGATGGATTACAACAAAGTTATCCCAAACGAGCAGAAAAATTTCTATTTACAACCAATTAGAAAATTATCGCGTAAAGTAATGTTCGATTGTAAACATTGATTTATCAACCGTTTTGAAGTCACCATCACGCCTAAGGAACCCCCCTTGGGAGCAATGTGTGTGGAAATTTTGATTATAATTACACACTCGTGTTTCTAAGACTGAAAAACGTTAATCTCTTGGTTAATTGAGATAGGGTTCATGTGATCAATTTTATAGCAATCACCTGAAAATTTACACTGATGGTTCATCCTAGAGAAATTGGTCAGTGGTTCTGGTTTATGTATTCTAGCCTAACATGTGAAAAGAATAATCATATTTGCAAGGGTTTTCCATATTTAACCAGCAGAATTATATGCAATTATTGACAGGCTTTGAGCTTACATTTATGATGCTCCATGCCATTTCATAATTTCTCATATGTGTAAACATATATGTTGATTTCATAATCTGTCTTGCAGTCTCTGGAACACTGGGATGGTAAGGCTCGGAAGAGATTTACTTTTTGATATTCATCACCTTATACACTGATTAAGGATTCATGGAATAAGTATTGACTTTTGTGGGTTCCTCTATAGTGGTTGAAATGGATGAAGAGCGATATACTTGCTCAAAAAATGGAGCTAAAACAATTGCCTCGGATTGTAATTTATTATCTTCACTGCAAGGCATCTTCGTCAGAAATTGGTGCTAACACGTTAGGAAAAATTGTGTTTATGACAGAAATTGTGGAGTAAATCTCAAATATGTAGTATTGTCCTGTCACATTTCCCAAGATGTAACAAACTCAAGTTTTAAATGCATGGAACACAAATATTTTGCCAAGTTTTTTGTACTTGTGGGTAGCTATTTCAGTGCATCATTTGTTGATTGCAATGTTCGGTCTTAACTCCAATTTATAAAAGAACATTCTATTGAATTTCACCGTTCCAATGTATCAGCCCAATTATTGTCCAGCCCTTCTATCATAAACCTTGCTAAATTATCGCACGACTCTGAAATTGCCAAGTTGACTTTGATATGCCGTGTTACAATTTTTACACTAATTAAAAAGTTTTGTTGTTATTTTTTTTATCTTGCGGTTAAGTTGTTAGTTACGGGATGAAGTTTAAATTATTTTTCGTGTGTAATATCATCAATGTGTGAAACAGACGTTAAATAAACCATCATAACTGATGAAATTAACCACTCCATACTTCTCTTACTTTTTTTCAGCTAAAGTGCTGAGAGAAGGTGGCCTAGCGAACTAATGTAGGTAATAGGTAGACTGACAGAGGCTTGTGACACCGTTGACAGCAAATGTAGGTTCTGATCTGACCCAATCTTCCCTAATATGCATACTGTGCGCGACAGATGTATGTCTGAGAGAGAGACGAGAGAGAGGAGAGAGTAGAGCAATGAGTAGAGAGAGAGAGAGAAGATGGTGAGAGAGGAGAGAAGAGAGAGAGAGAGAGAGAGCAACTCTGTGTGGAGTAGCATCGCGCCGATGGCTCGAGTGTGTGTGTGTGAACTGTGTGCAAAAGTGTGTGTGTGTGTGTGTGTGTTGTGTGTGTGTGGTGAGGAGAGATCGGAAGAGGAGGATGGGAGGGGCCCGTTATTGTGTATGTAAATGTATTTATCACGTCTCTTGGCTAAGGAGGGAAAAAAGAAAAAAGAAAAAAAAAGTCAGAAAAATGAGCATAAACAAAAAATCAAATCAACTAGTCTTTAACAATGTCCTACAGGACTACTGAAGTAAACATTTTCGCAATATTAAACACCACTAGTAGCGTTTTTGAAAACGCCTTCAATACAATTTTCAGAAATCACAGTAAGATTGGTCTCTAACTTCTGACGATTCACAAAATGATGTGTTTGCTAGAATTAGTTCACCCCACATAAACATCTAACTTTTTGCTGTATTTTGTGATGAAACGCATTAAGTTTTATCCAATAAGATAGCGAACTTATCTCTCCTGAGTTTGATTACCGCAAGTCATGGATTCAATATAATTTGTATCCACACCTCGAGAATCTAGATTTATATTCTTGGGAGTCTATCCTATTCTCTGGGTATAGCCTTTAACTCTAATCATACTGCTTGTTCCGCAAAGTGATAAACCATGTGAATAGGATAACGGAACATGAATTTCAGTGGATTCTTTGCCTGCCTTGCGCCCTTTTTTGCTACTTTATCGGCCACACTCATTGAAGAAAAGCCAAGATGAGAAGCGAACCTGCAGCAAGGAACGTTGGTCCCTCTTTAAAGTTAAGATAAGAATTAAATTGATGGATGTCTAACATATTTTTTCTTTTTCTGGTAATCTGATGTTCTTAAAGATAGAGTACCGATTGAGAATCTACACAAATAAGACTTTGAAAAAACTTGTTATGGAAAATCACCATATGTAATTATGGAGCCATAAGTATAAGCAATAAGTCTAGCAAGAAAATATGGAACCGATTTTTCGCCAAATTGTAGTATGACTTTTTCCTTTTTAAACGCTGGGTATTACAAAAAGCTGACCCTTCGCCCGGTGATCTTCTAGGACTGAACCATCTGGTGTGTGTGTGTGTGTGTGTGTGTGTGTGTGTGTGTGTGTGTGTGTGGTCGTGTGTTGCAGTGAGTGTGTTTATGTTGTGTGTGTGTGTGTGTGTGTGCTGTGTGTGTGTGTGTGTTGTGTGTGTTTGTCAGGTGTGGGCCCAGGAGGGGAAGGGAAGTAGGTTTTGTTTGGAGATTATGAAAGACGCTATAATCAATTTGATGGAAAAACATAGCTAATTTTTCTTACAAAACGTTGTGGTACAGGGGATGCACTAAACTGAAATCTATCGATTAAATTGAACGAGTGTTAAGAAATGCATTTTTTAGATTGAAAAGAAGCGGAGATTTAATGCCATTTGAAAAAAAAAATAGTTTAATTATCTTATAACGTTCTTCCATGGGATAACTCAAACTGGAATCTATCCGATTCAATTGAAATGAAGTGTAAGAATTGCATTTTAGATGAAAGAAGCGGAGATTTAATGCCACTTGTTACCAACAAAGTTATTGCTAGTCTGTGACAGCCCGACAGCTGGTTTTTGTTTTTTCACATGGGGTGAGGGGTGGGGTGAGGGTGGGGGGCTGGAGGATGGTACAGAGAATGTGGAGGGAAGTGTTCTAAATGTTGATCAGAACTTAACCATGTCCAGCGAAGGGCGATGTGACGGGTCCCGACGCTCCCCCTCGTTATTAAAATATGATTTATATATTCAGGGCTGAGCGGGGTCTATCAGACAGAAGTATTACTCGCTTTCACAACAAAATGCGCTCTCGCATAGGCACACGCACTCTGGTCATCACATCGGGCCCGCACAAATGTGCGGGAAACCAATCACATTTCATAGAAATAATCATTTTTATTCAACTTGGACTCGAGAGCCCCCACCGTCACTACAAACACAACTATCTGCTATCATACACACAATGTAAAAGCATACAGACAAAATTCATAAAATCGGATCCCTGTTCTTCAGTTATTCTTACTTAAGCAGGAAAGCAAAGTTATAACTCTTCTGTTTGCACCTTATAACCTTAAGAGACAATTAATAAACGTCCAATACACTTGCCTATATCATTCTTGGTTGATCGTCAGTTTCTCTCACCAAGTACGGCCACGGCTGATAGCTGCCACACTGTTGTGTCTCCGTAATGGCCACTATCCCAGTTGGGGGGACACTGGCAACGTAGCTTGAGTGCACATACACACCGAATCTCCCGGCCTCCACACACTCGCCTCTCCACGGAAAGGGCTCCTGTCGGCCTCTCCCACAGGTCTTTTTGGCTGCAAACACCCCCACCGTTGTTGGCCAGCTCCTGTTAGGCTCCAACAGGTGCACGTTTGCTCGCTCGAACCGTCCCCACACGGGAGACAATTCTTCTAGTCGTCGGCTCGAGGCTACAGCAACTCACTGTCTTACTTCCCCACCAGGAGACAAGGGACAGCTAACCTCTGCTTCCGTCTGTATTTTCTTTGAGCCTCAGCAAAGAGGGCGAGTTCACTTTCCCTAAAGTGAGTCACTACTTCCTGGTTTTCCAAGCCAGCTTGATATTCATCTCAACAAGAGAGAAACCCGAGTTTAACTGGCCTAACAATGGAAATCACGGGCAACCCCACTCTTTGGCTGGCACCCGAACAACTGTTTCCGTGTGAGGAGGGCAGGCGTGAGGAAATTGGCAGCTTATGGGCGGCTGGCGACAGCAGGGAAGGAAACATCACGAGACGTACCTTCCCCACATTGGCAAAGAAGGACCAGTGCCCATTCACCCCGTAAATACCACCCTCCTGCCTCTACAAACCTTCTCCGCCCCACACGCCACTACAACGAGAACCATCACCTCCACCTAAACCCCACACTTCCGGAGGAGAACCCCACGAGGTCAGGGGCCACAAAAACCGGACATCGCCCGTGGCAACGATTCGATAGAGGCGGTGTGGAAAGAAAAAGACTGCTTTACAAGAGCAACACATCTTCACTTTCAGCAGTATTGATAGCCATCCTCACAGTTCTTCATCTTCTTCATCATCCCACAGACAGTGGTAGTGATGGCGACACGAAGACAGTGACCGATGAGGCGGGCGCCTTCCCAAAGTGCTACTACTGCATAGATTCTGTGTTAATCAGAATTTGACGGGAAAACGCCTGGGCCAATCCTATGGCCCTCACAGTGAACACAGGGAGGACGCCTCCCTTGGTGACTGTCACAAAACACGCTTGCAAACAAGACAGCGGTGGCCATACATACTGGTGTTCAACGATTAGGGTTGCACTCCTCAGACTGCCAGGAAATTTGGAGAGTCCCTGGTGAGACACATTCTCCGGAACAATGATCAGATCAAAGTGGTCTATCAGCAAAGTAGCTCCACTGAAGCGACGAAGAGTGCAGACAAAGGATTGGCACCTTTTCAACGCCCTTGAAACTATCTACGTATACTGGTGAGAAGCGAGTCAACTTCGTTTTACCCACAAACAATCTCGAAGTCATGGGACCAAGCGGCTGTGAGGGGAGCATTCCACCCAATGATAAGGCGCACCAGCCATCCTGGCAGGCAACCTAGGCAGACAACTCGCGGGCTGCTCTGGGACAAACCCAACAGCGACGCAGACGACCATCAGTGCACAGAGAGAGAGAGAAGCCGACAGCAGACCACGGCCCACCACCGGGCTTATACCGACAGCACCAAGTTTGCACTGCCAAATACCACTGGTGGACACGACACGTCAACATATCGGGCGTCTCAACAGCCCGATCACAACTGCGTCATGACGATTACCGTAGGTCGGTCGTCGCATGGAAGAGTCGAGAGGACGCAGATATGGCCGACGGGGATGCCTATCAGCCATGCTGGCCCGAGGCGACATCGAAACTACAGCCGGAGCTGACCGCCGTGACATCACGAACATTACCACGGGTACGCCCGCCGAGACCGAAACGACGAGTTGTACCGCCAACCCTCTACGACACAACGACGAGAAACCTACCACAATGATCGCAGCGAAGGACGACAGCGGACACCACTGGCAATGCTAGAAGAGACAACAGCCGCACGGCAGTATCACAGTCGGCCTTTCCCTCCCCCATAATTAAACCGTTGCCACAGCGGCCTTTAATAGTCTTTAGTCGGATGTTGTATAGCTTTTTTACCTAGCTGTATTGCACATTATTTCGTACGCAAAATATCACAACTAACTTTTCCTGTTACGTGTGCTATCATGGAATGTTAGGGTTACAAGGGGACCGATGGAGGCTGAAAGTTAACAAACTCCTTGTTAAAAGTTTCGTGCAATCCTCTGTCTAATTATGACATTGTGTATTTTCAAGAAACCCATCTTGATATAGAAAAAGCAACATGAATTATCTTACCTGGTTTTGCAGCAGGGGTATCATTATTATCGACCAATAAGGGAAAAGCCCCCAGGGATTCGGGGGTATCTCTGTCATACATAAAAGAGCCAGTACAGAAAGTATATAAAATTCCTACCAAAAAAAAAACAGCGAGTTGATGGTTACAGATTACAACAGCTTGTACTGTGAAAAACGCAGAAAATAGAGAGATGTATATTTAGGTTGTGTATATATTCCACCGGAACAGTCTTCTTTGGCAAGGATACATAGACGCATATGGGATCTTAGAAAGTGACATGGAAGAACTACAACCAAAAACGGAAAATATCCTCCTGTGTGGTGACTTTAATTCAAGGGACAGGCAATCAAGCCCGACTTCTAGCCTGGACAATGGAAAAAGAATTATTATTTTTACCTGCTGACTACAATTTGATAACGTCATAAAATGGACAGTCGATGGACCCTCCATAACTACTAGAACGGACGTCCGTATATGTAACATATGTATTGAAAATCAAATGTGTGTTTTGAAATGAAGAAAGAAAGAGTGCTTGGAGATCTTGCGGGATTGTATAACTTGTCATTATCCACAAGGTAGCAGACGTAGTAGATTATTTCCCTTTGCTCACATATTTGCTTAGGCATGTGGTCTAAACATGAAAGTGAATATGATCTTGACAGCGACATTCTGACCACTGCCCCCAGAGTTATTGATCCAACTGCCCCTCGCAAAATGAATATACATTACAACAAAAGAACAAAGCCTCTCTCACAACTCCGACGAACCGCAGTTACGTAAAGACTACTTCAATAGGACATTGTACAAATAACACAGAAGAACTATCTAGGTATTTCAGTGGAATGAAAAGTCATGCGAAAAAGTAGTAGCAACCTCCCAAACTGCCACATACGCACCATGATCCAAAAAACCAGGACCGACATTGTGACGCACTTGCAAACAAATGAACATGACATCAACATAAATACGACTATTGACCAGAGAAACGAATCATTTTTCAAAACCACGGCCAAAGATGGCGCTTAGACCAAAGACGGATATGAAAAAAATAACTAGACAGAGAAAGAAGAAGTGGTTTTGACAGGACTGTGATTCCAAAAAGTGATGAGATACGATCACTTACTGAACGCGGTCAACACAAACCACCAAACTAAACAAACTTAAGGCAAAAATCCTTTTCACAAATGGAAATATATAACAACGACTTTTAAAGATCTCCAAAACCAAGAAACTATATCGGAAACAAACTCTTAATTCCCTAAACGAACCCTAGAAACATGATCCAATTCACTATGGAAAACGTTCGGGAACTGCAAACTACGATCATGAATTTATGGTCAAGAAAATTGTCTCAGCGCGAACAAATGGTTTTGAACATCTAAAAAACACTAATATCGGTGAGGAAACGAGATGCCTGATAACGAAACACCAAAAGTGATTATAGTAGCGTTTAGAGGTCAATAATCGTCCTTCTGAGGAATTCAGAGTTAGATTATGAAATATTAGAAACGGAGGTAAGGAACGCGGTCACCAGAAGCTGAAAATAAAAATCCCCAGGCAAAGATGGAATCAGAAGAAACGAAAATGCTTAAAGCATTGTTACTGGAAATCGTCCCTTCTGAAAGACGCGTTAACTTAATCTAAAAATCAGAAAAATTACCCGGACCTCTGGGAAACAGGAATCACAGTCCCAGTCATTATAAGTCAGCGTGGCCCGTAGTTCCAACCACACCAGTTACAGGAGGCATAACTTTGAATAGTTCGCTGGGAAAAAACAGTTGTTTTGCAACATATAATGGAAAGGATAATGCATTATCATGAGGCAAATCCACTTTTGGCAACAGAGCAAGCAGGGTTCAGAAAGGTGATCCACGGACCACTGATCCAACATATTATATTGGCAAACTTGTTGATAAGGTACCTTAAAAGACAGACTAAAAGGCTTTTTCTACTGACTGTTTTGTTGACTTCAGCTAAAGCATTATGATCTTATATGGCACGAAAGCCCTCCTGATGAAAAATTGGATATGCAAGCGGGAATACACAGGTAAATGCTACCAAAGCATACAGGACATGTACAACGGGGCGACTCTGGTTTGTACAAGAAGCCAATCTGGTTTCATAAGGAAATATTAATACAAAAAGGTGTCTCCAAGGTAAAACCTTGTCCCAACCTTTTTAACATATTCTAAATGACAACAGTCGGATATCTCAGAGACCATGATTCCCAAGAATTTCGATCTAAACCCAGTCGCACATCCGTTGTTTTGGTAGCAGCTGATTAGCTATCTCTCGACTTAAAACAGGGACATCAAGACGTAAATTAAACCAGTTACACAAACTATGTTTAGATGGGGAATGAAAATCAACAAGAGAAAACAAAGGTCGTTGTATTGTCCAAATCAGATCCAAAGGTACACTATTTCTTCAATTGCGGTAAAATCATAATTGAAACAGTAGATCAATATAAATTATCTTGGAGTCATTTTCCATAAAAACGGCATTTTTTACAGAAGCCCAAGGGAAACTAAGCAAGAAAGGGGAATAAAGCAGCAAATACCTTGAAGAGAACGTTTTATGGTCAAATGTAAATATGAGAAACAGTTAAACCCTATTTGACTCGTTAGTCTCTCCCATCTTCAATAGGGTCGGGAGGTGTTGTGTTTTCCATCCTCTTACAATACAAAGATGAAATGAGTCAGAAGAAAATGCAGCATTTGTTCAAACCATGTTCTTGACAAACAAATTCCCACATGAAACTGCACACATTAATTTCTGCAGGCAATTATTAAGAGTTTTAGAAAAAGCAATGGCATTACCCGGTTTTGGGCGAACTGGGGAGATTCCCGTTACTTTAAAGTGATAACCCAGCTATGCATTCTGGATAACATATTAGAGTCAGACCAAGACTCTTACCAACAACAGATTTATCAGTCAATGATCTCTCAAGGCACGAAGGAAAGCAAATGGACGACTTTATACGACAAACCATGTCATACGATAGGATTACAGCATGTTGGGAAGAAAATCAGGGTCCATTTAGTGTGACTCGCTGAAGTTTCTGATCATGCAAGCTGGAAAACGATTTTATATTGAGTTTTGGAAGAAACAAAAGAATGAAAAGCACATCCAAGCGAAAATTTTATCCACAAGTTACTACGAATACAAAAAAGGCGGCTTTATACTGGAGCACCACACTGACAAGATTGCAGACGGAGAGGCACTTATAGATTACGGAATAAGTGCCCCATGACCTCCAAATTGAGAGGGGCGTTATACCAACACTGACAGAGGACACAACAGATATTGCACGGACATGCCACGTCATGAGGACGAATAATTTTCTTGATGACTGCAAATTATTTTGACAACAACGTTTTTGACCTGTCGACGATGATCATAAAAACTGATTTTCACCCACAGATAACATGACAAAACCCTCGGAGTTATGTTATTGGATGCTTTCCAACTGTACTTGGCCAAGTATATTATGTTGTGTTTTTTCTTCTGGAGACATGAAAATTGAATCAGACTTGATTCACACTGTGCTTTTCTTTCGCTACTAATGATGTTATGTAGGCAAGACAGAAGTGACAACGCTAGGATTAGTTTAGTTTTAGATTGACTGTCTGAACTTGATTCATCTGTGCCCCACAAAACTCTGGTTTTCATTATGGCAATAAATATGTTCTTGTTCCTTGTTCTTGTTCACACATTCCACGATTTTGTACCATATTCCACAAGTTTATTTTTATTCACCAATGGATATCACTAGTCACCTACAACACACACACCAACAGCTGCTAGCGCCAACCAAGACTTGGGTACCAGTGGTTAATGCATAACCTCCTTTCACACTCATGTTCGATTCCGAATCTACCCACTGTAAAAACAGCCTGGACTTCTTACCAGCCATGATGTTGCTTCCAGTACTATTTACTACCTCTATAATACCCAAGGTGCAAAATTTCACTCAATAGGCCAAAGCCTTCCATTCATTCCTCAGAACAGGACGACTGAATGGTCGCTGTACTCTGCCGCAGGCTGACGGTCACCTACCCGTGACGGTCACCTGACACGATCGCCTTCCCTTCAGGCCCACTGGAGAACCCAGTGAATAGCCAGCCAGTGGTCGGACTGGACACTCCTCTACCCAGGACTGGCAGGTCGCCAACTCCTTGTCACTATCCCTCGGACATGCGAAACACTTCCCAGTAACTCTCCCTCCTTCAGTATGCGACTCGGGTATTCCCCTCTGGTGATGCCTGAATTCGCACACTTGAAGAACCCAAGGACTTGCTCTCAACAACAGCAAAACTACCCTTAATTTGCCTAAATGCTCGAGAACATTCGGCCGACTCATGACACCCCGTACCTAAGAATGTTGTTCCAATCAACATTTCCCAAGGACGAATGTTCTCAAATTGGATAAAACAACTCAGTGGCATGGATCAGTATAACAGTACTACCTCTATGCTTTAAGACATCACTTCCATCAACATCTCTAACATGGATAATGTATCCAATTAAAAATAATAAATCAGTCAGATAGTCCATTGAATCACTCAGTCATAAACTGCTGTGCACAACATTTAACTCTAATCTGGCTCACATATAATCCAGAACTCTCTCCTATAGCGTTAGCTATCAGCATGTCCATACATGTTAATTAATCATTCCATTCACTTCTAATATAGCACAACCATGATTAACACAAGATTCAAATTCAGGTGTGTGGCCCAGCCTACTTAACATCAAAATCAAATTCAGGCATGTGGCCCAGCTTACGTAAATTCAGGCGTGTGGCCCCAATCTGCTCACATGGTCTCACACACAATATGCAGATCAAACATTTATCCTGATTTCACAACATAAGGACATTTCCACACTTTACCGAGATGTGACAAAACATGAGCAAACATATCAACCAGAAAAATCATAACACGTGAGCATGTACTCAACCCCGCCCCATAATGGGCAATGAACAAACACTATTGACAGATAAACATCAATAAAAAAAAAAAACGAAAAATGATACATGAACATAGACTCGACCCCGCCCTATACTGGGCAATCAAAATCAATTACACAACTGGCCAGCTACATTATTTACACAGTAGCTGTCCGTAACAGATGACTGCTCACACCACCACCACAATCACAGCAGCCCGTAGGCATTGCTCCTACCATTGTCCTGCTTCTGTTGTTCACACTACAAGAGCAACACCCAGGAGGCATTACTCCAACCCTTGACCTACTCCTGCCCCTCTCAATCTTGACCGCCGTTTGTGGCTCGCCAATAGTACCTTGGGCAGATAGTTTGCGCATTCCAGGCTTTACAAGAGAGTCAGAGCACCTTTCACACAGTTTAGTCCTTAAAAGAGCGCGTGAAAATCTGTGCGATCCTCTTCTAGCCTGTCGCACCCATGCACTGCGACGACGATCATCTCCCCTTTTCAAAATGTTAAGAGATGATCCCTTGCTCATCTTATCCGAACCGATTTTCCTTCTCTCTGTGGAAATTCCTTGGTTCGAATCCCACTCATGGCTTATGCCCACTACTTGATGAGCCTTATTTTCGTCTCCTTTTTCCGACACTGGCTCGTCTGCTCCTGTGAGCTGACTATTCTTGGCATTTCTAACGATAGCTGGTCTCCTTGACCTTCTTGCCATGCATTATTTACTGCCTCCCTGGTCCCAACCCAGCTGCTGGTTCCAGTTACTCTGTGGTCCATGTTGGCCCCGACCCTGAGGTCCGCCACCGTGGCTCCTACATTTCTGACTACCACGGCAACGCCAACAACCTTTTGAACCACCACTATGGCCACCATGGCCTACGGCACTGCCACTACGGCCACCTCCATGGCCTACGGCACCGCTACTACGACCTATTTCATGGTCCACTGCACCACCACCACGGCCACCTTCATGGCCTACGGCACCGCCACTACGACCTATTTCATGGTCCACTGCACCACCACCATGGCCACCTTCATGGCCTACACTAGCTTCACTGCTAGCGGCGCCTGTGCACTCCACCTGCGTTCTGTTTACTTTCCTACCCTTCACTGCCCTTGCTTTCCCCACTTGACTGGCAGCCTGGCTAGGCTTCGGAGTGATATACCTACCCCCTAACAAAGCTGGATAGGGAAGATTGTTTTGCACTGCTGCAGTGAGAGTATCCTGACAAACTCTGACTCTACTTTGACACGGGCCAAAGGTAGCCGATTAATTCTTCCATCTGCATATCGCACGCAGATGGTTTCCCCGGTATAGTCCGTCTCTCTCACAAAACCGGGCTCTACCATTGCCGCTAGAGTCAATCCTGTATCTAACAAACAGGTCACCAGCTTCCGTTTACTACTGCCCTAGTAGTTGGTGGTGGCACCCTGCCTTCCTGTTGAATTGTATCAACGGCAACAACGGAATGTATTCGCAGTCCGCTACATTCCTTGGCGATATGACCCTCTCGCCCACATTTAAAACATGTGCGTTTCACCCGAACATTCTCTTCAGTCCCACTGTTGCCATGGGACTTAAAATGCGTTTCTAACTGCTGTCTCGCCTCCTGTTTGTAGGGAGTCGGCGAATCACTCCCTGACTGTGTGGTCTGGGCATTTCGGGTCGTCTGGTTCGATCCCTTCATCACATTACGCTGATCATGGGCAGATTCATACCTGTCTGCAACTTTCACTAACCCTCTAAACTTCCTAATTCTCTTTCCGCCAAGAATACTGTGAGATCCTTCCGACAAGTGGAGAAAATTTGCTCCTTAACAATCTCCTCCCTCAAAGATTCAAAAGTTTGTTCGATGTTCCCTAACCTTATCCATTTGTCAAAGAGAGCCCTCAGCCGATAAAGGAACTGTACGTGCGTCTCACCTGATTTACGAACGGTTTCTCTGAACAATTTCCTATATCTATCGGCTGTTACCTGGTACCTCTGAAACAAAGCATCGCGCACCGGCTCATAATCCGTCTGTTTTTCCGGTGGTAAGCAGAAAAAAGCATCCCTAGCTTTGGGTGTCAGCAGCGCCGACAATTTGTGGCCCACCGTTCTTCGGTTAAGCCTGATCTTTGGCAATCCTTTCAAATTGCGAAATGAAATCCTCTAAATGGTCCGGATTATCATCGAACTTTGGCATATTGATCAAGGGACTGACATGTGGTGCAAAGTTCACTTGAGGTTTTGCGTCCACGTCCCGTTCTTTCTCCAATTTTAATTTTTCTAACTCAAACTGCCTTATCTTCTCTCTTTCTCTCTCTTCTCTTTCCCGTTCTCTTTCTCTCTCCTCTCTTTCCCGTTCTCTCTCCTCCTTTTCCCGTTCTCTCTCCTCCTTTCTCCCGTTCTCGCTCCTCCTTTTCCCGTTCTCTTTCTCTCTCCTCTTTTTCCCGTTCTCTTTCTCTCTCCTCTCTTTTCTGTTCTCGTTCTCTCTGTATTTTCTGGGCCTCGATTACACGGCCCCAGTTCTCATCTACATATGCCTTCAGTTTCCGGACCCTTTAGTCCTAAAGCTTTTCCTTCTTCTATGAGGTCCATCTTTTTCAGCGGACCCATTGTCTCAGCACCCTCTTCAGTCGACATTTTGAAGCTATCTAACCCTCGAATAGCTAGCTAATACAACCACAGCAACAAGCGAGATATCCACACGATCACTCGTAAATAAAGCGATCAAATAGTTGTGCTACACACAATCAACCTCAACGGCAACCAAATTAAGCCAGTTCAAACAACAGGCACAGTCATGAAAAAAAAATCGAAACAATCAACACATGACTAACGTCTTTCCCAGTAAGAAAAAAATCTAGGTTTCCACAATTACGACAATTTTCAAATCCCTTGTAATTTGAACAAAACCCAGAAATCAAAATCACTTATGGCTCATTTATGTTCATCCCGGACGAGCCCCCAATTTTGTGACGGGTCTCCGACGCTCCCCCTCGTTATTAAAATATGATTTTCATATTCAGGGATGCAGGGGGTTATAGACAGAAGTATTACGCTTTCACAACCAAAAATGCGCTCTCGCATAGGCACACGCACTCTGTCACTCACATCGGGCCCGCACAAAGGTGACGGGAAACCAATAACATTTCACAGAAAATAATCAACTTTTATTCAACTTGACTCCGAGCCCCGACCCGTCACTACACAACACAACTATCTGTATCATACAACAATGTAAACAGCATACAGACAATTTCATAAATCGCATCCCTGTTCTTCAGTTATTCTTACTTAGCCAGGAAAGACAATGTTCCACTATTCTGTTTGCACACTTATAACCTTAAGAGCAAATAAACGTCCATAACTTGCCAGCATTCCTTGGTTGATCGTCAGTTTCTCTCATCCACTGTACGACCATGAGCTGAAGCTGCCACACTGTTGTGTCCTCCCGATTGGCCAAATCCCAGTTGGGGACACTGGCAACGTAGCTTGAGTCGCACCCTCACACCGAATCTCCCGGACTCCACCACACTTCGCCCTCTCCACGGAAAGGGCTCCTGTCGGCCTCTCCCACAGGTCTTTTCTGGCTGCAAACACCCCACCGTTGTCTGGCAGCTCCCTGTCTAGGCTCCAACAGGCTGACACGTCTTGCTGTCGACCGTCCCCACACGGGAGACAATTCTTCTCGTCGTCGGCTCCGAGGCTACAGCAACCTCCACTGTCTTACGTCCCCACCCAGGAGACAACAAGGCGACAGCTAACCTCTGCTTCACGCTGTATTTTCTTGAGCCCTCAGCAAGACGGGCGAGTTCACTTTCCCTTAAGTGAGTCACAACTTCCTGGTTTTCCAAGCAGCTTATATTCATTCTCAAACAAGAGAGAACCCGAGTTTAACTGGCTCAACCAATGGAATCACGGGCACACACACATCACACGATTTGTACCAATAAATCCCCAAGTTATTTTTATTCCACCAATGGAATCACTAGTCACCTACACATACACACACACAAACAGCTGCTAGCACTAACCAAGACTTGGGTACCAGTGGTTAATGCATAACCTCCTATTCAAACTCATGTTCGATTCCCGAAGCTACCCACTGTACAAACAGCCTGGACTTCTCTACCAGCCATGACTGATGCTTCAAGTATTTACTACCTCTATAGATAACAAGGTGCAAATCACTCAATAGGCCAAAGCCTTCCATTCATTCCTCAGAACAGGGACGACTGAATGGTCGCTGTACTCTGCCTGCAGGCTGACGGTCACCTACCCGTGACGGTCACCTGACACGATCGCCTTCCCTTCAGGCCCACTGGAGAACCCAGTGAATAGCCAGCCAGTGGTCGGACTGGACACTCCTCTACCCAGGACTGGCAGGTCGCCAACTCCTTGTCACTATCCCTCGGACATGCGAAACACTTCCCAGTAACTCTCCCTCCTTCATATGCGACTCGGGGTATTCCCCTCTGGTGATGCCTGAATTCGCACGCTTGAAGAACCCAAGGACTTGCTCTCAACAACAGCAAAACTACCCTTAATTTGCCTAAATGCTCGAGAACATTCGGCCGACTCATGACAGGCGAGTTGATTAACTGTTCAACAGGGCTTTGGCTTTTTTTGTTTTGTTTTTGTATTTTCGAACATTTCTCTTGGTGTTGGTGGCACGCATGCGAGGCGGTGTGTGGGTGGTGTGTGTGTGTGTGTGTGTGTTGTGTGTGTGTGTGTGTGTGTGAAGTTACAAAAGTAGAAAATGTGACATTACAAGAAAAAAAAGAAGAAATCTCGTCTGAATGAACAGACTGAATGAGCTACACTGTGAACAGTACCATGCACATTCAAGCTCATTGACGGGAACACCACACACCACACACACACACACACACACACCACACACACACACTGCATAAATAAAAGTTAGTAAGATTTGATGTCATCATAAAGAACAAACAAACAAAGAAATAAACAAAGAAAGAACGTAAGAAAGAAAGACGTTCCCCCACGTTTTACTGTTGCAATATAAGCCAAAATACAAACAATTACACTGAAAAAGTGCTAAGCAACTCCTATTAAATACTCAATACAAAACATTCAAATGAAATGTCGACAAACATGTCACCTTCTGACATAAAAAATATCACGGACATATAGATGTTGAGACAGTATTCCCCAGTTCGCAGTCAGCATGAAATAAATCTTGTGTAGTTTTTATAGTGAGTGATATAAGCGTTACTTTCCACTGTGTGTGTGTGTGTTGTGTGTGTGTGTGTGTGTGTGTGTGAATAGTTTGGATATTTCAGTAACGCTGCAGTGTATTTCAGTTTTTCATTTGTGCAATCAAGTAAATGAAAGAGAAGATTACAATGTCGACTACAAGTGCATAGCACGTTAAAAAAGAAGATATCTGGCTAGCCATCTGTAATTATCAGTTATGCTATCAAGTTATGTTGTGTGATGGAGCCTGGGGTATTTGTACAGATTTTCATGTGGGACTGGTGAGATCCCATCTGTGTGTCTGTTTTGCGTCTTCTGAACATTGTTTTTGGGCCAGATTCCTGATTGTGTTCGTTACGATATGAATATTCTTCCAAAAAGAGAAAGACATCACAAACCACAGCATTGGATGTATTTGTTACCATTTCTTTTGCACAACTATGAGCGAAAAACCATTGTCATGTAAACGTGAGTGTCCAAGAACCTATAATGATATTATCTTAGAATCGTAAATCATTAACAGTTAAAAATATGCGGTGTCACATTAAAGACCTGACTGATTAAAAATCGGTTAACATCGCAGAATCGTGAGTGGTCATTCTTAATCGGCTGTATCGAGAAGAGACTTTATCTCTCTTTAAGTACACATAATTAAACCTTTTAAACTATTATATCTCCTTTCAATATTTTAAGATAGAAGGCTGGTACTCTAAATCAGCCTTAACACGGAAAGTGTATAGCATTAAGCGATCTGTAAACTGTCAAACTATGAGACGAAATACACTTAAATGCACAAAACAAATGTAAGGTAACGCTGAATACACAACACAAAACATATAAGTGAATTTTCGACAAATACGTCATCTGACGTCACAAACTACTGACACAGAAATGCTGAGATGCTATTCCCCAGTTCACAGTCACCATGAAAATAAGATGTTTTGTAGTTGTATTGTGGATGAAATAAGCGTTTTTTCCCATTCTGCATGTGTGTTTATTCACATTTTGGATTTTTCAGTAACGCTGCAGTCTCTTTCAGTTTTCGCACGTGGAAGTCAAGTAAATGAAAAAGAATATCACGGATTTGACTACAAGCGCTTTGTTTTTTTAAATACTTTTTTGTTAAGATATCTGGCTAACCATCTGTTATCAGTTTACGTAGAAAGTTACTTTGTGTGATGGACTATAGGGTTTCCATACAAGGTTTTCTTTTGTTTTCCTGCAACTGGTAAGATAAAACCTGTTCCAGTTTTTAGTCTTTGGAAAATTATTTCTAGCTCATTGTGTTGTTATGATATAGAAAGCCGTTTGGAAACGAGAAAAAAAACATCACAAAGCAAAGCACAGAATGTGTTTGCTTCCGTTTCGTTTGCACATACATTCACAAAAACCATCGCCACGTTCAGTGGAGTGTCTAGAAACCCACGATACCACTCTAAGTTATTAACTGGTGTTTTAGAAAAATGCAGTGTCACATTAAAGATCTGGCAGATTAGATATTGATTGACATTACTTAACCGTCAGTGGTTATTCTAAATTGCGCTTGTCAAGAAGAGAATTCATCCCTCTCAGATTACAAATAATTAAACCTTTTCAAATATATCATTTTAAGATTGAGGGCTGGTACTGTAGAGCTAGCCGCAACGATTAACGTATATAAAACCGAACAACCTGTGGAAATATCAAGTTATGAGCCAAATTGTGTGTGTGTGTGTGTGTGTGTGTGTGTGTGTGTGTGTGTGTGTTTGTGATTCTTCACAGTAAAATTTACACAGAGAAGAGTGTGTTGACGATGGTACTGGGCAATACAAAACAATGCAAAAGAATCCAATGACTGGGACAACACAATTAAAAAAAGATAAACACTTCCCAACTTGCCTTACTTTTTTTCAGATACGTGCTGAGACGGTGGCTGGCCAACTGATGTAGTTACTTGGCAGGCAGACAGAGCAGGTGACACGTTGACAGCAAACGTGGGTCTAATCCTTTCCTAATCTTCCCCTCATATACATACTGTGCGTGCAAGATGTGTGTGTGTGTGTGTGTGTGTGTGTGTGTGTGTGTGTGTGTGTGTGTGTGTGTGTGTGTGTGTGTGTGTGTGGTTGTGTGTGTGTGTGTGTGTGTGTGTGTGTGTGTGGTGTGTGTGTTTACAACCTTCAGTTAATCTGACAATAAATTGGTTTCAGTGTGTGTGCGTGTGTGTGTGTGTGTGTGTGTGTGTGTGTGTGTGTGTGTGTGTGTGTGTGTGTGTGTGTGCGTGCGTGCGTGTGTGTGCGTGCGTGCATATATGTGTGTGTGGTATGAGAGAGAGAAAGAGAAAGAAGAGAGAGAGAGAGAGAGAGAGGAGAGAGAGAATTAGTATACTTCACAGTTGTGTGTGTTCGGTAGGTATGTGGATGTTCAGCTCTTAAGAAGCAGATCACAGTATTCTCTTCTTTTCTTTAGCGCACTGTCTGCTTTAGTCATGGAACATAAAACAAATCGGCAATATCAACGGATTACGCAGCAGAGAGAGAGAGAGAGAGAGAGAGAGAGAGAGAGAGAGAGAGAGAGAGAGAGAGAGAGAGAGAGACTTACAATATTTAACACGGTCTTCGCTATCATGGGTTCTGCAAAACACTCTTAGAAGTTTCATCGTATTTGATTTAGTCACTTCACATTCTAGATCATACCATGATTCAGTCCTCTCACCTGAATGTATTCTAACTTTCTTTTTTCATACATTCTGCTTTAGTCATAATACAATCATTAAACATACATAAAGCTACATTAATATCTTCATCTATGCAGCGAATCGCTGTTTTCAGTACTTGCAGGGTATCATCATCATCATTCATCAGACCACGAAAAATGTTTGCATATTCATCATTCCATATCAGTTTCTCGACATATTCAACCTCCTTGTACTTCATGGACCCAAATTTGCTGTTCTTCCATTGAAGTCTCCGTTTAGTAAAAGAAACACATCAGGAAATTCCAAAATTTTATCAATAACAACATTTTCAAGCATATTGATGCCATTATCTATACCAAAGAAGGAATAAAAAGGTGAGTTTTCTGGTGGTATATAGGTACAAATATGCAAGACATCTGACATCTTTGGGCAGACCCAAAATACATTTTGAAATAAGAAACATCATTGTGTTATTACACTCAGTATCTATTTGTTGTACATATTTTGATAATTCCTTTTTTATTAGACAAATTATACCCCCTGATCTTCTCCCTTGCGCTGTAAACTGAGTCGCTGGTTTGCAGAAACTTTTGTAATTATTAAACACACTAGACTGAAAGTTTTCAACAAAAGTTTCAACGAGACATATGAAATCAAATGACAAGATATAATCGATAAAACTGCGGTCCTTTAACTTCGACAACAAGCCATTCACGTTCCAGTGTAATAGAGACATGCCAAACATAGTATTATATACACCAGTTGCTCGACAATCACTTTCACACACACGATGTACATTTTCCTCTTTTCTCGTTGAACCATTGTTTCCATGCACGCAACAAAAATGACCAATCTGAAAAGTTTCATTCGTATCAGAGCAAACTGAGACAGAAATATCAACATCTACATCTTTCCTAATACGCTTGTTGAGATCAACAGTGTAGCTGTTCTTAATTTCCTTAGAAACACCACTCTGTAATGAAGTCGACCCAGTGACCGACTGGCGACAGCTGACAGGCGAGCTAACTAGGCCGCCGTGAGCACTGCCGTTCGACAGCAGCGACAGCACGGTAGCAGTGTCACCTGCCGTGTCACAATTCAGTGAATCGCCCTGTTCAGCACGCGCAAACAAGGGGGTAGAATTTAAGCGATACGGTGACTTAACTTGATTTGTTCCTGTTTTGACATTTGAAAAATTGTGGACAAAAGATAGTCCCGGAGGACAGATAGGACTTACGCTGTTTTCAATATCAGGCCGGCCGGATTGTTATGCCATCGGTTTAAGATTTTTATCTCCATCCAGACAGAACCTTTCTCCGTCTATGATCAAATGATCAAAGACCATGGTGGCTCTTCTGTTCTCTCTCCTTGCATTCTTCAAATGCGGAACCAAGTTACTCCGTATATCCCTAACCCTTTGCGTAAAATCGTCGCCAATTAAGATTTTACTGCCCCGTAATTTGCATCTGGCATTTAGAATTTGTTCCTTACTTTTATAAAACGTACACCTTCCGATGATTGGGGAGTCAGGTTTTTGATTCAAGCGATGAAGTCTATCAAACTCGATGTCCCAGGGTAGCTCTAGTGTGTCTGTCAGCAAGTCTTTCACGAGTCCTTCACATTCATCTCTGGTTTCGTTGTCACGTCTTCGTATTCCATGAAAGATGATATTGTTTCTTTTCGAGCGTCCCTCTAAATCGTCAGTTTTTTGTTCTAAAGCTTCCAACCGTTCACACAGAGTTTGATTCTGCTCCTTCAACTGCCATTTTCATGCTTTAAATCCCTCACTTCCTCCCTCAAAGATGCAACCTCTTCATGTAACCCCGCACACATGTCACTTCTTTCACATCTTTCTTCAAGCCATCACACTTACAGTTCAGATCGTTGAGAGAGACCAGAATGTTCTTCATCATCGGATCACCAGACGTCTTAGACGGGGTAGATGGGGATCCGGAAGAGCCACCGCTTGCGGATGCCAGTCGAGTCTGTCTCAGGCTCTCTGCCTTCCCAGCAGGTCCGGGTCCCGGGTTCAATTCCACATCGCCACAGCGATGCAGAAAAACGCCGAGGTACAAATACGCCAGTGGAGACCAACGATGACACCGTCCCGTAGCCTTGAGATTTTCAATGTCCGCAGATTCGAAGATTTTCTTTGCATTGCTCGACGATACATGAATGCGACGAACACCGGTACAAATCCGCCACAAATGGCTCGAAAAGCCAAAGCTACCTCCGGCATGGTCACCTCCAACTCGTTTCAGGATCCAGGTAAGGCTTACTCTCCCGTAATACGGTTTTAAACACGGAGCTCCTGTCAGCCGGGTTTTACATTAAACAACCGGAAATGCGCCCCCGAGAGAGAGAGAGAGAGAAGAGAGAGAAACATACTGTATGGCTGTGTTCGTTAATGTGCGTAGGTATACGGATTTACAACTCGAGAAACAGGTGAGAATATTCTCTTCTTTTCCTTAAAGCACAGTCTGCGTTATTGATGGTACACAAAATAGTTGGCAATGTTAATAGTTGTCTTGAATTCTACAACACACGGATGAGAGAGAGAGAGAGAGAGAGAGAGAGAGACGCTTGACGCTTGACGCGCGCGAATGCGCCCGCGCCTTTTATTATGGGGCCTCCGGCCTGTCCATATCAGGTGTACACAACAAGTGGCAAATACAATTCATTATTTTATCAACTAAATCCATGTGTTCCTATTGAGTATTCGAGGTTTATACAAATTCATATTTTCCCCATTTTACCCTTGTTATTGATTCTCTCATAAAAACCCCATTCCCAATCAGTATAAGGTATTTTTAATAACAGACTATACAATTCGCTTCTACTTTGTATCATGTGTATTTTCCTCAACCCAAACTACCCATCTACGTGCTAGTTGTTCATATTTTATACTATGATTTTTCTTTTCTTATATTTCTGTTTTCTCAATTGTGCTTATCATTATACTGCCTATATATAAGATTCTCTGTATTTTAATGCAAAATAATGTAAACATGGCCACGTCCCTGTTATTTCTGTGTTGCTATTTTGTACTAAACTTTGTAAGTGTTTATGCCAACGTTTTTAAAGGCTTCAATATGTATATTTTCTTTAGTTGCCTATAGCATGGGCATACTTTGAGGAAATGCAGTCTGTTCTTCTACTGGGCAAAAGGGACAAGTTGTTATCGTTTTCATTGTCTATGTACTTTTTATTTGTGTGTAATTAATTAGTTCCTAACGTAGTCTGGTTTTATGCTTTTCTGAATTTTGGTATTGTAATATTGTAAGGTATTCCTCAGGCTGGTGTATTGATTTGAAGGAATAGTATTTTTAAAACCTCTCACTTTTACTTATTTTATCATCCCAGTATTGTTATAGCAATCAGTGATTCTTTGTTTTAAATGTTCGTAAAAACATGCCCCTCGTCACCTATTCCTTCGTTTAAACCAGACAAATGAAAAACCATACATGTTAAAGGCAGCGTTTTATGTCTCTTGCCCAGTTTTGGGTCTTAAACATTTTCGGCCTTCTCTTTTTCCATACGCTTTTTTGGTTTTCTTTTTACGACATCTTTAGCAACTCGAGGGAGCATCTTTTCCGCTCTTATAGTCTACTACACAAATGGGATATCTACCTACTTCTCCATATACTAAGTTATTCGGTGTTTTTTTCTTTGCAACCCCCCAAAATTTTTTACAAGCGAATAGGTGAACGCTCTCTATAGCTTTTTAACCAGTCATACCCCATGTTTTCTGCTGCGTATAGAAGTAATGGTTTCACTGTGAATCGAATAATTTAAAGTAAATAGTCTATCAGATGTCCCAGACTATACATTGTTTTCATTATTTCTGTTGTTTTCCCTTTAGCTCTGCCTGCATATTCTGAAAGTGAAATGTCTACTGATTGCTTCGTTGTTAGTGTAAATCCTAGGTACTTATAACTATCAACCACTTCTATCTCTTGCCCTTTGTAAAACCATTTTTCTTTTTTTCCTAAGTACCCGCCTTTTTGGTTTTTTTTTGTAAATTTACTGTTAGACCTATTGTATCTGAGGCTTCCTGCAAGTTCTTCAGCTGATTTTGTAGCCCTGCTGGTGTTAACGAAATTAAGGAAATATCGTCTGCGAACAGCAGCGTGAAAATTTCTTCGGCTCCTGCTAAAAATTGATACCCATGTTTTCCTTTCTTTGTAACTCTATCTGCTACCTCCGTTATTAAAAGTGAGAAAATTAGAGGAGATAATAAACAGCCCTGTTTTACTCCTGCTGAACATTTTTAAAAAATCTGTTTTTTTCGGCGCCGTGTCTAACACAGGCTTGTACTGTTTCATAAATCCCTTTTAACATATTTAACATTTTGGTGGAGATTTTATGCTTCTTTAGAATTTCTCATAATTTCTCCCTATTTACCGTATCGAACGCTTTTTGGTAGTCGATAAATGCCACATACAGTTTGCTTCTACGTCTGCCATATAGGCACCATGCTAGTTAGGGTGAAAATGTGGCCAATTGTAGAGTATCCCTTTCTGAATCCTGCTTGTTCTCTACTGATTTTATTTTCTTCTTCCGCCCAATTGTATATTCTTTTATTTAATATGACTGTATATATTTTACTTATTATACATAGTAATGAAATTCCTCTGTAATTTCCTGGTTTATGCTTGTCCCCCTTTTTGTGAAGAGGTATGATTACCGCTTGTGCCCATTCTATGGGAAAATAGCTATTTAGAAATAAAGTGTTGAGCAACTTTGTCAAGTACGGTGTTATTACGTTTTCGATAGTCTTTAGAAATTTTTGGGGGAGGATTTCATCTATTCCTGATGATTTGCCTGATTTTAGTCTTTTTAAAACTAATTTTATTTCTTGTTCCGTTATTACTCCATCTAAGTCCTGCACTATAACTTCTTCCTCGATTATTGAAACTTTTATTTCATTTTCCCTCTGTTTCAGCGTTGTTTGTGGGTTCAATATGTTCTCAAAGTGCTCTTTCCACTGGTTAGAGGTAATTTGTGGTAGTTTGTTTTTCTTTCTCCTTATCTTCTTTCTTGTACTCCAGAACTTTTGACTGTCTTTTGAGCTTTGCGTAAGTGTGTCATAAATTTGATTTCTATATAGTTTTTTTCTTTCTCCGATTGTTGTTCTGGTATAACGCTCTTTTGTTTCTATATTCTACTTCCCTTTCTTCATATTTATTTGGATTCTTCCTTTTATCTGTAAATCTAAGTTTATTTCGGGCTTGTCTGCTTCTTTCTTTTTCTGCTTACAATCATCATCATACCATCCATTTGTTGATTTACTTCCCCCCCCCCCCCCCCTGTCCCTATTGTTTTTGTACATACATCCTCCTGCCTCTTTCAATAATGTATTGAAATTCTCTATACTTGCGTCTACATCATGCTCCACCTCTTCTGTTGTCTGTTCTAGCCTTCTTTGTGCTATTTCTGTTTCAAAACACTGTATATTCCTGTGATTTACTTGAATCCCATCTAATTATGTTTGACACATTTCCTCTCTTGTTTTTCTAGTTGTGTATTCTGTAGTTGTCTCTGTAGCTCTAATATGATAGGCATATGGTGAGATTCAATTCTTTCTCCTACAGCACATGTTTTTACCACCACAAGCAACTGGCGAGCATATATAGAAGTCTATAGTGCTATTGCCTCTTTCCGAGAAGAATGTATATGGTTCGTCGAAATTTTCCATTGTCAATCCATTTAGGGGGGTCAGATTGAAACTCGCATATAGTTTCAATTAATTTTTTGCCGAAGCTGTTGACTATTGGGTCCTTGGACTTGCGTGCATATACATTCTGGTCGTTGTCGAAAACAGCATCATATTCATCCTCAGTCAAACACCACTCCCCAATTCGTGCATTTAAATACCCACCGATAATGTACACAAATTCGTTTCCTTGCTCCATCTGCGTACATATGTATTGTTCAATCATTTCCAGTGTACACGAAAAATCTTTATCAGCATAAAACCTGCTATCTACTGGATGAACATATACACCGAAAAATAATATACCTTTCTCACACTGCAATAGATTTCTGCTCACTTTCACACATAATGCATTCTCAATATTAGTTTTTAGCAGTTGAATATGATCTGTTAACTTTTTAGTCACTAATTGTAAAGTACCTCCTGAAGGCCTACCCATCCGTGTACACTTTATCGCTGGCCAATACATGTGCAGAAAATCATGAAACTTTACATCGAAATCAAAATCCTTTAAAGTAAATGTTTCTGACAAACAACAAAAGTCAAAGGCAGTGACAAATTCAGTGAAATCAGGTCCGATAATTTTCAGCCAACCCTTCCACATTCCAACATAAAAGGACAATGTTTTAGCTTTCTCATTCCTCTCTCCGTCACTCCTCTCATCCTCGCTCTCTCACTCTCATCTTTTGTCTCATCCTCTGTTCTTGCCTCTCTCACTATCGCTCTCACTCTGTGTCTCTCTCCTACCCTCTCTATTCTTTGGATCTGTTTTTGGACCGCCTTGACCCGCCCATCATTTAAATAATAATAATAATGAATACTTATATAGCGCCTATTCTCGGCTAGAGGCCAAGCTCTAAGCGCTTTACAATCAACACTCGTTTACACAACGGGCTGCCTGCCTGGGTAGTGCCGACTGAAGAGCTGCCAGCTGGCGCTTCATTCAGTCGTTTCCCGTGTCATCCAGTCAGTATCGTTCAATATTGATCACTCGATCACTCATTTTCCTTACTTCCTTCATTCTTTCCATTTCTCACGCAGGGTGCATGCTATGTGTAACGTGTCATCCATACCAACGGCCAAACTGGCCTACTCTTCCGAAAGTTGGTGATGGGATTTTACGTGTGTGCAAGATGTTATGTTGATTTAGTACCCTTTTTGTATTTTTTTTTTGTATTTGAGTGTTTTTTTCTAGCTGTCTGTTTGAAGTAATTGTATTGTTTGCATTTGATCGTGATGCCTGTTTCTTTATGGTTTGTGCTCTTTTTCCTTTCGCAACGTCTCTCATTCTGCCTTCTCTCTCCTTCTCTTCCGCTGTATTCCTACTGCTGCGTGTGTGTATTATATCCTTTAGTGAGGTTTGTCGCATATTGAGTTTCGTGTGTGTTTCATCACTCTGACTGGCTCCCTCCCCCCTCCCTCCCATCTCCCTCCCCCCCCCCCGACCCCCTTTTCCTCTGTCTCTCTATCGCTGTGTGTGCCCTGTGTGAGACTAGTGGTGTGACACGAGTCCTGCACTCCCTCCACCAGTACCGCTCCCTCTCCTCCACCAGTACCGCTCCCTCTCTCTCTCCTATGTGTGTGACAGCCACCTGCTGGAGTAAGGCACACCATCGATCGATGGTTGCTCACTTGTGCCTTCTGACTCGCATTGTGAGCTTACAACTGGCTCTGACCCTATGTACCCACCTAGGTCTCCCTGACTGTGTGCCCTATCGATCGATATCGACTGTACACTTGTCTCTCCCTCTGCGCGCTGTGTCCCTTTGCCCTCTTCTAACTCTGTCATCTCCCCAATACTCTGTGGTAGGCTTTCCCACTCACTCATGGTCACACTTGCCCATACGCGCATTTCATTTCCCTCATCCACACCATCCGTTTCCTCTTTTTCTTCACTGTTCCTTCCATCATATTCACTCAGTCTATCTTCCACACCTTCTTCTTCTTCCTGCGCTCCTTTCTCTTTTGCTAGCTGATCATATTCTCTTACGTTTTCATGCTCACTTCCAGAATCGTCTGTATCCTCATACCTTTGTCTTTCGCTCGCACACCTTCCACCGCGTACCCACACATTTCCCTCACCCACCCCCCCCTCTAGCCCCCACATTCTCCCCCCCACCCCCCCTCCCCGCTCGTTTCCCTCACTCTCACTCCCCTCTCTTCCATCCCTCCTACCCCCATCTCCCTGTCCCTTTCCCTTGCACACATGCGCCCCTCTGTACTCTCTACCCTCCCCCCCCCCCCCCCCCCCCGTTCACACTCTCCACCCCAAACCTCCCCCTTGTCCATGCACTTCTTTACCCCCCTCCCCCCCCTCAACTCCCCATAATCCCCACTTTCCCCTCCCCAGTCCATCCACCCCGCTCCATCCCTTAGCTCTGTCCTTGTCTCTATCCTCTCGTCTGCCCTCCATCCATACTGTCCACCCAGATTCCCCCACCATCACATGGCCACTCCCAGCCTGGTGCTCTCTGTTATGCCACCTCTGTTGCAGTTCATACTGTCCTGATGGCACACTGTCTTTGTCCTTCACTCTTAGCTGCCCCCCTCTTTAGTAGCCTACTTTTCCTTGGGCCCGTAATGTTCTCAGGGTTTCAGTCTGGCGTCTTGTTGTCTTGTATCAGTCTGATCCCTTCTCTTTTCAACCTTTCCCTCCCCTCCGTGTCTTTCATGATTTTCATCACATCTGACCATCTTAAAGAGCGCCTTTAGTCAGTCAGCTGACGCGGAAATAAAAGTGCTTTCCCAGTGCCTATGGGCAGTCCACTGACGTCATGCATTTTTCTTGAATTTTCATTCGTTACTATTTCTATCAACGGACTCAAATAGAGTTTGCGTAGAAAGCCTTATATGTCTGTAGTCTTAAAATAATATGTAAATGACCACACGTGAGGGGAAAGCCCATTTATTCTCATCACTGACTGGATGACCAGCCAGCACTTCGTCTCGCTTGCAAAGATGGCGGCGCAACCTTCTACAAGCCCAGCGACCAAATCAACAGCTGAGCAGGCTCTGCTGATGATTTTTGACAAACACAATAATCTTTTATTCAACGACTCACTCGAGCATGAAGGTGAGATGATGATAGTGGTGGAATTGCCAACCATATTCGTCAGTTATTGAGTAGGGCTCTGTGACCTCAGTGTGTGTTCAGCTGACAGCGTCGAACGAGCTAGCCTAGTGTGTACTCTGCACCGCGTGCTGGTGTCCAGTGATGTGAAAGTCAGCGCGAGAGGGGAGCGTGGCCTGCTCGCGGCGTGACACGGTGCAGACGGAAAGGTAGGGGAAGATGAGGGGTGAAAGAGAGGGTTGCAGTCCAGCAAGGGGGCGTGGTGGGGAGAGGGGGGGGGGGGGGGGGGCGTGGTCGTGGACTGGTCAGTCTGCATCGAGTGTGAGCGTCTTGACAGACTTCCAAACTGTTTTACTTTCATTTACAGGTGTAGTGTGACAATACAAACTTTATTTTCAACTTTTTTGCTGTGTGTTCTTGTTTGGATGTGAAGATGTCGTGGTAAATACATATGTTTTTGATCGTGCAAAAACATCTATCCAAATCTAAAAGCCTAAATACTTTTTTATTATCAAAATTAAAACAAAAGAAGCCCAGATTCAAAATCTTCATTCAATTTCCTTCAAAAATTATATAGATTTCATTTTTCTATCTTTTGTAGTTTCTGAGCTAGAATTTTTTGTTAATTATGACCCCCAAATCATGAGATTTCCCTGGCACCTGGGAACACCTTTGTTTGTATTATTTTTAGGCACTCAACGGGTTCGTTCTAGGTATACAAATTTTTTTGCAATCTTAAAATGTTGTGGAATGACGCAGTATGCATGCCCCTGGTGCATTTAGCCGGTATGGGCCTTGCTGTTGACTGCCTCAACGTTCTCAAGGGAAATTTGAAGTTTTGCTGCCCAATAGAAAGCGAAATAGAGAACAGCAACGCTCAATATTCTTAATTGCCAATTCCCGCTCTCTTGACATGTCTCACTGAAACTGAACTGGGCATGACGATCGGTCTGTTGAAGATGAGTTTGTGCATTTCAACGACTCCCTTGTGCAATGTCGACACACTCCCAGAATGAGCAAGCAGAGGAC
>CM031595.1:53009514-53012014 GCA_018398815.1 Conus ventricosus
GGGGGAGTGTGGGGGCGAGGAGTGTAGACATAGCCAGGAGGCATGGTGCTCCGAAAGTTATTGAGCGGAGAGTATGGATCGTCAGGCAGATGCAGGATCGCAAGGGTGATGAAGTTGACTTGCTCAGCTCTTTGCTTAAGTCCAGGTCTTCCAGCCAACGGGAAGGCATGGTGTTAAACATGCTCAGTTTCGGTGTGAATTTGGGGCGTTTGCCTCCCCAGGAGCTTGATGGTAAGCCATCTGTCCTTGGTTATCGGCCCATGATGTCACTCAGCCTCGCTTTGTTACATGCTTCCTAGGAGGTAATTCTCAACATCTTCTTCTGTTGTTCCCAGCGATGCTTCAGCTGGTTGTGTTGGCTCCATGTCCTTTGTCTTATCGGTGTCTCCCAGGCCGTGATTACTGGCGTGCTGCCAAGCTCCGTCTTTTCTGCATGTGTGCAGATGGTGTGAGGTCAGCAAGCTGATGTCGTCCGTGGAATCTAGGTTCTCAAGTTTCTGCATGAGTGTCCACTGGATCCCGTGTGGTGGGCTCATCGCTGTCCTCATCACCCAGTCGATCACAAGAGAGAAGATCAGCGGTGACAACAAACATCCCTGACGGACCCTGGTGCTTACTGTGAACAGGCTCATGGAGCAGGGCAGCATAAAGCAGGGGAGTATTGAGACGGGAGATATATCAATCTGGGAAGCATCGGGCAGGGGAGTATTGAGACGGGAGATATATCAAGCTGGGGAAGTATCGGGCAGGGAGTATTGAGACAGGAGATATATCAAGCTGGGGAAGTATCGGGCAGGGGAGTATTGAGACGGGAGATATATCAAGCTGGGGACGGATCAGGCAGGGGAGTATTTAGCAGGGATAAGGATGGGGGTATCGAGCATGGGGAGTTTTGAGTGGGGAGAATACTGAGCAGGGGTGATACTGAGCGAGGGAATATCGACTAGGAGAGTACTGAGCTGGGAGAATATTGAGCAGGAGGAGTATTGAGTAGGGAGAATATCGAGCAAGGAGGACGCTGAGTGGGGGAAATATTGAGCAGAAGGAGTATCAAGCATTGATGAGTATGGGGGAGTGGAGCATTCAGCTGGGAGAGTATCGAGCAGAAGGAGCATCGAGCAGGAGAGCATCGAGCAGGAGAGTATCGAGCAGAAGGAGCATCGAGCAGGAGAGTATCGAGCAGGAGAGCATCGAGCAGGAGAGCATCGAGCAGAAGGAGCATCGAGTAGGAGAGCATCGAGCAGGAGGAGCATCGAGCAGGAGAGCATCGAGTAGGAGAGTATCGAGCAGGAGGAGCATCGAGCAGGAGAGTATCGAGCAGGAGAGCATCGAGCAGAAGGAGCATCGAGCAGAAGGAGCATCGAGTGGGAGAGCATCGAGCAGGAGGAGCATCGAGCAGGAGAGCATCGAGCAGGAGAGTGTCGAGCAGGAGGAGCATCGAGCAGGAGAGTATCGAGCAGAAGGAGCATCGAGCAGGAGAGCATCGAGCAGGAGAGCATCGAGCAGGAGAGTATCGAGCAGGAGGAGCATCGAGCAGGAGAGTATCGAGCAGGAGAGTATCGAGCAGAAGGAGCATCGAGTAGGAGAGTATCGAGCAGGAGAGTATCGAGCAGGAGAGTATCGAGCAGAAGGAGCATCGAGTAGGAGAGTATCGAGCAGAAGGAGCATCGAGCAGGAGAGTATCGAGCAGGAGGAGCATCGAGCAGAAGGAGCATCGAGCAGGAGGAGCATCGAGCAGGAGAGTATCGAGCAGGAGAGTATCGAGCAGAAGGAGCATCGAGTAGGAGAGTATCGAGCAGAAGGAGCATCGAGCAGAAGGAGCATCGAGCAGAAGGAGTATCGAGCAGAAGGAGTATCGAGCAGGAGAGTATCGAGCAGAAGGAGCATCGAGCAGGAGAGCATCGAGCAGAAGGAGCATCGAGCAGGAGAGTATCGAGCAGGAGAGTATCGAGCAGAAGGAGCATCGAGCAGGAGGAGCATCGAGCAGGAGAGTATCGAGCAGGAGAGTATCGAGCAGAAGGAGCATCGAGCAGGAGAGTATCGAGCAGGAGAGTATCGAGAAGAAGGAGCATCGAGCAGGAGGAGCATCGAGCAGGAGAGTATCGAGCAGGAGGAGCATCGAGCAGGAGAGTATCGAGCAGGAGAGTATCGAGCAGAAGGAGCATCGAGCAGGAGAGTATCGAGCAGAAGGAGCATCGAGCAGGAGAGTATCTAGCAGGAGAGTATCGAGCAGAAGGAGCATCGAGTAGGAGAGTATCGAGCAGGAGAGTATCGAGCAGGAGAGTATCGAGCAGAAGGAGCATCGAGCAGGAGAGTATCGAGCAGAAGGAGCATCGAGCAGGAGAGTATCGAGCAGAAGGAGCATCGAGCAGGAGAGTATCGAGTAGAAGGAGCATCGAGCAGGAGAGTATCGAGCAGGAGAGTATCGAGCAGAAGGAGCATCGAGCAGGAGGAGCATCGAGCAGGAGAGTATCGAGCAGGAGAGTATCGAGCAGAAGGA
>CM031595.1:53018100-53032103 GCA_018398815.1 Conus ventricosus
GTTCAACACTTGAACATCTCGCGAGATGTGTGCTGTGTGGTGACGTGACAAAGAACTTTGTACACGCTTGGACTGCTGGGAAGGCTGATCACTCTGCGTGCTGCTGGGAGCTTCGGAAAGGTGGCGCTGTGGCGTGTGCCACGTCAAACGGGATGGGTAATTTGTGGGATGGCGCACGTCTCCTGCTTCACCCCTGCTTCAGCGACGTGTGATTTAAACCCAAACCGCTCTCTTCCGAAAACTCATCGCATTATTTACGTAGCTTACCGCATCTGTTGGAGGCTGGGGTTTGGTAAGGGTCATAACTGGTGGCTCTTTGTCTTTTTAAAACTTCTCTCTTCTCTGTGTGTGTCTGTGTTTCCTGATTTGTGCTTGTTTCTGGTTGTCCGTGTTGTTCAGTTCTTTGTTTTCTTTTTTTCTATCTAGCTGTCTGAGAATAATTTTGGTAGAATTTGGCTGCCTACCATATGCTATTTTTTTTCGGTCAAGTCTTGCTGGTCTACGGGACTCTCGTTTTCCATCAGTACATGAAAGACAGCCTGCATTCATAATTTCCTGGTTGAATGTATTAAACAGTTGTTGTAGTAATAGGAGGAGGAGGAGGGACTGGCTTCTATACACTTAGGCTTTGTGGCCGACGCAAACGTTCCTTCATCAATCAATTAACAATAGGGGTCTAGTCATATTCAAAAGGGAGAACATTAATAGTCAACTCATAACAAGACGTTTTTTCAATTTCGAAGTTTTGTCCAGAAGATTCTGGAAACTGTTAATATCTTGAGCAAATTTTATGTTAGCATTAAATTTGCTCCAGTGTTAGCACTGTGGTGTGAAGGGAAAAGGGAAAGTTTCACTTTGTGAGACTGATGGTGTTTTGTATTAATTTTACCTCTATAATTTCTTGTGAGACTGATGGTGTTTGTATTAATTGTACCTCATAATTTCTTTTGAGACTGATGGGTTTTGTAAATTTAAATTTTACCTCTATAATTTCTTGTGAGATGATGGTGTTTTGTATTAATTGTACCTCTATAATTTCTTGGAGACTGATGGTGTTTTGTGTTAAATTGTACTCTATAATTTCTTGTGAGACTGATGGTGCTTTGTATTAATTGTACCTCTATAATTTCGTGTGGGGACTGATGGTTTTTTTTTATTATTTGTACCTCTTAATTTCTTGTGATTTCTGATGGGTTTTGTATTAATTGTGCCTCTATAATTTCTTGGGATACTGAAATGTGAACCTGAAAAAAATGTGTCGGATTAATGTAATGAATATCATTAAAAACCCTTTTAGGTCTGGATAGATCTCCTGTGGGTCCTTGTTCCTTTGAGAGAGTGAGATCCAAACTGTTTTAATCGTTCTAGGTATACAATTTTTTGCAATCTTAAAATGTTTTGGAATGACGCAGTATGCTGCCCCTGGTGCATTTAGCCGGTATGGGCCTTGCTGTTGACCTGCCTCAAAAGTTCTCAAGGGAAATTGGAAGTTTTGCTGCCCAATAGAAAGCGAAATAGAGAACAGCAACGCTCAATATTCTTTTAAATTTCCAATTCCCGCTCTCTTTGCCATGTCTCGTGAAACTGAACTGGGCATGATGATCGGTCTGTTGAAGACGAGTTTGTGCATTTCAACGACTCCCTTGTGCAATGTCGACACACTCCCAGAATGAGCAAGCAGAGGACTGTTCCCCCTTTTGGTTCAGAACTAGATGTTACACTATTTAGACTTAACAGACGCCTGTTCCCCTTTTGATTCAGAACTAGATGTTACACTATTTAGACTTAACACTTTTACTATGGCTTCACACGTTCACACATGTTTTCCAACACAAAGTATTGACCAGGTCCCCAGAGACTTGGTATGGTTTGTCAATTTACAACGTGGCTTGGAGCAATGCGATCAAGAGTTCATTTAACAAACCAAATGCTCTTGCCCTCGCAGACATGTCAGCAGTTTTTGTTCCTGGATTTGTCCCTATCAAAGCCACACAAGCAAACTTTGCTATCTCTGCGACCTTCCGTCAAATTACAAAACATATGTTTTGCCTGTGCCCCTCTCAGTTAAAAAAAAGTCAAATGTTTGTCCCAGCAAAGCCGCACAAGCACATTTTACCATCTCTGCGACCTTCTGTCAAATTACAAAACATATGTTCTGCCTGTGCCCCTCTATTTAAAAAAAAAGTCAAATGTTTGTCCCAGCAAAGCCACACAAACAAACTTTACCATCTCTGCGACCTTCCGTCAAATGACAAAACATATGTTCTGCTTGTGCCCCTCTCAGGCATAAAAAGTCAACAGTTTGTCCCAAGTCCAGCTGAAAAAAAAGTTCCTGAAATGAAAAATCAGTTTAGAAAATATCTTTGTCAATGGAAGTATTGACCTTCATTTTTCTTCTTCTCATTTCTTTTTCACTGCATCTTGGTTTACTATGCCTATCAAGGGCCTTTACATTAAATTAACTTGAAACGCCTGTATAAATTAGGAAGAAAAAAAAAAACAACACCTAAGAGACATGCAGCTTGCTGCACCTTCACATACAACGCCACTGACCATTCTGTCCTGCAAGACAGCTGACCATTTTCCAGACACTAAGCCAATCGCCTTGTGTCATTTGTTTATTCCTTCAGTGACGTGTATTGCATGTACTGTGCAGTTTCCATGACCAGCCAGACGTAAGACAAGACCTTTGATGTACCTCCTTGTCAAAAGCTTGTGTTTTCCATCGACATACTCTCTTCATATTTCTCACCATTGGTCAAACGCCTGTGACATTCATACTGAAAGAAAAGTCATAAACTGAAAGAAACGTCATCTTTAAACGGAATTTGAGTGGATTCCAAGGCTGCATTGTACGAAAAAATCAGTTTAGACAGAATTCAACTGGCTGCCCTATATGAAAATAGTTTTCAAAGTGGATTTAAGTGGATTCAACAGGCTGCATTGTATGAGAAAAAAAAATGAAATGGCACTGAACGAACTGTGTCGAAGGAAAAGTAATTGTTAAACGGGATTTAAATGGATTCAACAAGCTGCATCGAATAAAAATATCACTTCAAAGGGATTTAACAGTCTGTGTCATATGAAAAGTCATCTTTAAATGGGATTCATCAGGCTTCATTGTGTGAAAATATTTAATGGGTTTAACAAAATTTAGAATGAGAGGGGTTAGTTACCGCCCAGGACACAGGCAAACAAAATACAGGACAAAACGCAACGCATTTCGACCTCTTGGGTCTTCTTCAGGCAAAAAAAATAACATATAGGACAGTGAACGTGAAGAACGAGAAACCACTTATATTCTAATGATCGGCGCAAAATCAAAGTGGCCGCTGGATGAAAATGAGGTCACTAAGGAGGAAACTATGGGAGCTGATATAGTAATGATGACCATGATAAGAATGGTAATAAAGGCAATAACAGTGGCGATGATTAGAACGTATATGACAAGGGGAGGGATACTGGTAACGTGGGTTTGTTCAAACAAACAAAAAATAAGGGAGGGGTGATGGGGGGGGGGGGGAGGGTTAAATTAGCAGGGTTTGTCTGTTTTGTGAAATATTAGAGACGGTAGTGATTATGGTGGATTGACAATAGTGCTTATGGGGAGGGGGGGGGGGCGAATGAATAGATAACTTCAATTACATTCAATTATTTTTAATGATAATTAAATAAAACTTAAAATGAAATAAAGAAAAAAGAAAAATTAAAAAATATAATAAAATAAATAAAATAGTAAATAAACAAATTATTACAAACAGGGTGCATGCTATGTGTAACGTGTCATCCATACCAATGGCCAAACTGGCCTACTCTTCCGAAAGTTGGTGATGGGATTTACATGTGTGCAAGATGTTATGCGTGCGTTCACACACGGAACCTCGGTTTATAGTCTCATTCGAAGGACTGTGTGGGAAATGGAGTCAGAACCAATGTTAACTCTGAGGGAAAAATCCCCTTGTACCGAAACGCCCTGGCGGAGGTTCGAACACGCAACCCCAGGATCACCAAGATTACGAGTCGGGCGCTCTACCAACTGAGCTATTCCGGCTAATAAAAAAAAATCAAAATAGGATGATCTAGCTGCAAAGTGAGACGACTCTGGGCGGAAATCTAAACAAATGTTAAAGAAATGTTAGCAAACCGCCAAAAAGAACGTGGAAAAACGAATCACAAGACAAAACACGCCGCGTTTCGATCTCTTAGGTCTTCTTCAGGCAAGATACAAAACAATAAAGACATTGAAAATGAACGAGCAATCACTTGCCTTCGTTCACTTCAGTGCAAGATAGGCATTGAATAAAAGTGAGGCTGTCTGAAGGGAGATAATGTGTGAGTCAAGGTTGTAATGATAATAATCATATTACTGATAGGAATACTAATAATGGTTATGATGATGATCAAAATAATGAGAAAAAAACAACAACAAAAAAACCCAAAAACCCCAACAGATTACTACCGCCTTTGGCGATAATATTGCAAGAGCAGTTGTAGTATGGGAGAATGGAGAGCGGGTTAGAGGATTCTTAAACAGCATGGCTGCTGTGGCAACAGTCTTAGTGGCGATGGCAATGGTGATGTTAATGGTAGTGATGGTAATATCAATACTAACAATCGTACTAGTGACGATAATGTTAACAGATTCAGTGAAGGTGATGGTAATAATGGTACTGATAATAAAGCATGATACAGAAACTTGTTAAAAAAAATGATGAAATATTTTTTTTTCAAATACAAATAAATGAAAATGACAAATGATAATAATAATAGAACAAATAAATAAAATAGAAAATTAATGTTATTACTAATAATGATAATAATAATACTAATACTAAGGGAAAGAAAAAAA
This sequence comes from Conus ventricosus, assembly GCA_018398815.1. Taxonomy (NCBI): domain Eukaryota; kingdom Metazoa; phylum Mollusca; class Gastropoda; order Neogastropoda; family Conidae; genus Conus; species Conus ventricosus. The sequence goes on from CM031595.1 coordinate 53,022,950, forward strand.
AAAGGGGAGGGGGGGGGGGGACAGGAAGACCAAAGAGGAGATGGAAGGTATAAATTAAAGGTAGGATGGTATCCAATAGGTATATTAATAATTGTTATATGTCTATTAATAGTTTTGATAACAATGGTGACTGTAACCATAGTGTAATGATAGTGATGCTGTATGAGACTGGAAAAGTGGTAAGCTGGAATGTCAGAAATAGTGTAAAGAATGATTATTATGTTAATGATAATGCAATGTAAATGTAACAGTTATGAAGGTGTTTTTTCTTCTTCTTCTTGTTTGTTGTTCTTTTTAACGAAGGTGATGATGATAGTGCTGATAATGATGATGTGATGACAGTGCTACTGAGAGCAATGATAATAAAAGTAATATTAGTACCGGTTATAGTAGGTGGAAAGGAAGAAGATGGTCAATGAGTAAAAGATAATACTGCTACTGGAGGATAAATATTGTAATGTTAATAATATTAATCAACGTGAAAAGGAATAGGGATGATCAAAGAGTAAAAGGTTAACAGTATTATGAGAGTAGAGGAGAGGGAGAGGGTTAGGGGAAAAAAAGAAGAGACAGAGAGAAGGAAAAAGGAAGGATGTGTGTGTGTGTGTGCGTGTGCGTGCGTGCGTGCGTGTTTGTGTGTGTGTGTGTGTGTGTGTGTGTGTGTGTGTGTGTGTGTGTGTGTGTGTGTGTGTGTGTGTGTTGTGTGTGTGTGTTTCTGCATAACTACAAAGACCTACATACACGTGCACAGGAAAGAGGGAAGAGAAGCTCTTGTAGAGGGAATAGTATATGATGGCTCTATATTGTGGCTCTGACATCAACACCTAAAATATGATGGCTCTATATTGTGGCTCTGACATCAACACCTAAAATATGATGGCTCTATATTGTGGCTCTGACATCAACACCTAAAATATGATGGCTCTATATTGTGGCTCTGACATCAACACCTAAAATATGATGGCTCTATATTGTGGCTCTGACATCAACACCTAAAAGTAGTATGTACCGTTTCACCTCTGCAGTGTCCCTCACCTACACACACGCATACTAACATACCTCCTACTGTTTAGCTCAGACATATGCTACATCCACCTTCCTTTATCCCTTGCCATACACTCTCTGTCTCGAAACCTGCTACCACAATCTACTCATTCCCGCCCCCCTCCCCGCCTCCACCAGTAATGATTGGCTTAGTGGTGTTGGTGGGAGGGGTGGTGGCTGGGGGTGGGGGGTGATCAATGAGTAGGAGGCTGACATTACAATGGAACTCTCTTCTCTCTCTCTCTCTCTCTCTCTCTCTCTCTCTCTCTCTCTCTCTCTCTCTCTCTCTCTCTCTTTCTCTCTCTTTTATCGTTCATCGTTCTCATTCCTTTCCCGCCACTGCTTTTTTAGCTAGTGTTGCTGCACTTATCATTATTACTATCATTATCATCATCATCCAACAGTACTGTCTGCTGTTATTCATTGAACAGTTCAACTCCTTCCCACCTAATATTATTATTACCAATATTACTGTATACCTTTATTACTATCATTGCTATCATCATCACATCACTGTCATCATTTCTGTCTTCATCATGATCGTCATTACATCATTACAACAATACTGATGTCATTGTTGTTATTATTACTGTCGCTGTCATTTTTTGGAAAGAGAGGCACAGAATGAAGCAATGTATGGAGAAATAGAAATAGAAAAGTCAAACTGATGTCGACTCACTTTCATCAGTATCCAAGCATACATCAGACCATGTTAACACATTCAAGAGCCGAGTTGGATGTGCTAGCTATGGCAGGTGATGTTTCTGTCGAGAATGTTCTAGGCTTTTTCATGGGGGTTGATACCGACAGAGAAAATGATGACACACTGTCATCAGTGTCCAAGCACAGATCAGACTGATCTAAACGATCTTGAGTGGATCTTTTCATGGGCCGATGTTTCTTTGTTTGTGGAAGACCAGGGTGGCAGGTTAATTGAAAGAATTGACACGATGCACACTGACTTGAAGAAAGACCTGGATCGAAAGTTGTCCAGATTTCTGACATTCTGTCAATGTCGCGAGCAGTATTTTCTTTTGCAAAACAACACTGAGATTGTGTTGACATGTGTCTTTTTTTTAGTTTATAGTAGCATGTTATGCAGATATATTTGTGTCACGAGTTTGTCACGAGGCCTACGACGATTGACCCATCTGGGGTGGCGGAATTATTCATTTATTTATTGTCGTTGCTGTGGTCGTGTATCCGTCCCTTAATGTGGCTTGTGGTGCGTTTGCACCTTAATGTCGTTCAGCTCAGGTTAGGTTTGCTTTCTCTCTCTCTCTCTCTAATTCCACTGCCCGTGCAATTCATCCTGCAGGTTCACGGGTGGCTGGTACCTTTCGCTTGAACTGGCTGTCTCTGTCGGCCTCTCTCCTGTCTTGTACCTGCCGCACGTGCATCATTCCTCTTAGGCTTGAGGTATGCTCACTGTGACGTAGCGTGGCATGTTGGCTGCCATCGCTTAGGCAGGTTTTCTCTTCACTCGAGCGGAGATGTCTCTGAGAGCGCCTGCTCTGTTTTTGGTTCTACACCACTTCGTCGAAGGTACGGTCGGTACCTTCATCCCTACAGTCGGCCTGTAGGGGAGGGACATCACATCACGTCATCTTTTTTCCGCATCTGCGCTGCTGTCCTCTCGACTGGACAGAGGGCAGAGAGAGTCACTTGACCCGCCTCTTCTGGGTCACCCACAGGTAGCTGTTCCGTCTTCCCTCCTCCCGGGGGTTTCACCCGGAGCTTGCACTGGTTGGGGCCGCACACTGGTTGGGGCCACGCACTGGTTGGGGCCACGAAACTGGTTGGGGCCACGCACTGGTTGGGGCCGCACACTCGTTGGGGCCATGCACTGGTTGGGGCCACGCTCTTGTTGGGGCCACACACTGGTTGGGGCCACGCACTGGTTGGAGCCGCGCACTGGTTGGGGCTGCGTACTGGTGAAAAAGTACGTGGACTTTGCTGGACGGTCCTGATCCCTGTCCGGGACCTCCAGTGACGACGCCTCGTCCCACGGGATGCGCTCTCCACCGTCCTCGCACTTCAAACAGCCCATGTGACCGGTGTGGTAGCTCTGTACTGTGCGATTGGGCGTATGTTGTGTGTGTCAGTGGTGTCGGCATCGAAGGACACTCCGCTCAAGAACCGACCCGGTTTGGGGCACCTGCTGCGTCAGGGTGCTCCCAGTTGGACTTTGGAGAGGCAGGGGTGTGAGGGAACCACATGAGACCTCGGAAAGGGATGGGTGCTGGAAATGCTTATTTATGATTAATTGTGTGTATGTCGTGTGTGTTGAAATGCTTGATTGTGATTGTGCATGTGGTGTGTGTTGGAATGCTTAATTGTGCGTGCATCGTGTGTGTTGAAATGCTTGATTGTGATTGTGCATGTTGAGTGTGTTGGAATGCTTATTTGTGACTATGTGTGTGTTGGTGTGAATAAATGGGGTGTTGTATTGTAATCTTTCTTGTGTGATCTCTTGCGAGGCGTGTGAGGTCAGTCACTCCCTTCACTCCCATCTAGACCGATCCTGTCAGGGCAGACCTCCAGGGGTCGGTCGTCACATTTGTGGGGGCTCGTCCGGGATGTGAAGGGCTCTGACTGTCTCTCTCGTTTCGCGGAGTACCTGTCCAGTTCTGTCTGTTTTGTATACGTTTAGTTAGTTTGTCGTGTTTGTTTGTGGGTGGTTGGCTGGGTGACTCTAGCGTGTAGGGAGTCTTTTGGTGGCCTGAAGGAACAACTGGTGTGGCTGGGGAGTCGAGGTGAGACCAGGGGGAATCGACCGCGTCCAGACCTCCTTCCGCCGGGTGCCTCACGCAGATACGGCCGTAAGACTTTCCTTTCTGCTGCCACTCAGTCTGTCATTCCTGTTTTGTAGTTATCCAGTTTTTTTTTTTTACCGGTGGTGGTTATTGAGTACAGGTGGGTGTATCGGACGTTAGTGTCACTTTTTCCTCTCTCCGGATTCCGTCTGCCATTTGTTTTTTTTTTTTTCCGGTGAGCCCCACCGCACTGTTGCTCGTGCTGTGGAGCGCGGTGTTGCCAGAGTGGGAGCAGCCGGACATTTTTTTTTTTTTTTTTTTTTTTTTTTCGGTGAGCCCCACCGCACTGTTGCTCGTGCTGTGGAGCGCGGTGTTGCCAGAGTGGAGCAGCCGGAACAACATCCGCACACACACACACACACATCCCTAAAATATTTGTTTCTTTCTAGTGGAATTGTCTTTCCCCTGTATTTGAGAACCGTAGGATATTGTTGTCATGGCAACGTCGGTGCTGGTGGTATGGCGACGCGTGCGTCAAAGAAGAAGGGTCTTCAGGATGTAGTCCCTACTATTAGTACCAGTACTGCGACTACAGTGACTTCTACTTATTCCAGTGCTGTAGCCGATAGTCCAGCGAGTACTTTCACTACCTCTTCGCTAGGGGATCTTCCTGTTGAGACCCCGACTGGCACTTCCGCTCGGAAGCGTCAAAGTATAGCGAAGCAACTGTGGGCTTCTGTTGAGTCACAGAAATCAAAACCCTCTTTTCTTCATGCTTCCCCTCGTAAGGAGTATGCCCCGGGAGACTTTCCTCATGGGAAAGTCGAGACCCAAGGGACGGGTCAAACGGGTCATCCTCCCGTGTCGGGAGTGGTGAATCCTGCTCAGGATATCGCCTCTGTCCTGATGTTTTTGGAGCGACAGCGACGAGAGGATGAGGCCCTCCGTCGGGAAGAGGCTGTCAGACAGGAGGCCCTCCGTCGGGAAGAGTTAGATAGACAGGAAGATCTGCGTAGGGAAGAGCGCAGAGAGGAGGCTGCTAGACAGGAGGCCCTGCGTAAGGAAGAGGCTACGCTGCGTAGGGAAGAGGCTGCCAGACAGGAAGCTCTGCGTAGGGAAGAGGCTGTCAGACAGGAAGCCCTCCGTAGGGAAGAACTAGACAGGATGGAGGCTCTGCATAGGGAGGAGATGGAACAACTTCCTTCGCGGTCTCCCGCATCTGTAAATCAGGGGGTTGATCGACAGGCAAGTGATAGAGTTAGAGGCCCAAAGTTAAAGCTTCCAGAGTTCAGACCTAGTGAGGACATTGATATGTTTCTTAGAGCATTTTGACAAGGTTGCTAGTTCATACCAATTGTCTGAGGAACAAAAGGCCATGCACCTTTTTCTGGATTATCAGGTGCTGCAAGGGAGTGTGTGCTCACTCTAAATGAAGGTGCGTCTTATGCAGACATGCAGTTGGCTCTGCGTAAGCGTTTCCACCTTACCCCAGAGACGTACAGGAGGAAATTCAGGTCCATGAAAAAGAATAACGATGAGACCTTCGTACAGTTTGGAGATAGGCTGCGTAAAACGCTAGGGTATTGGCGTCAGTTGGCTAAGCTGGAGCTTGAGGATCTGATTCTCATCGAACAGCTGACCAACACCGTTGTCCCAAGAGTTGAGGATCCGTATAGGCGAGACAGCACCACAGGATTTCGCAGCTGCGATTCATACCGCTGAGGTGTTTGCTGAAGCCCATAGGGCTTATGGGCATCGCCCAGATACGGACAGGAAGACCCTCACGGGACCTAGTGGCAGTAGGGCACCGACGACTGCTAGCGGGTTGAACAAGGCAGGCAGTTCATCGGGGATTTCAGCACCCCGGTTCTGTTTTCTTTGTGGTCGTCCCGGCCACATTAGGAAAGATTGCCCTAAAGCCGCCGGTAGTTATGGGGCTAGTCCTTCCCAGCGTCCTCGTGCCTCGGCTAACGTGGGGTCCATCCCAGCTTCTGGTGGTACAGAGTGCCCGGTGTTTCTTTCTGTTGTTGGTTCTTCCTTGGTCGACACCATCAGGGATTCGGGAGCTTCAACGCTCTTTGTGGATAAGGATTTGGTTTCCCCTGAGGCTCAGCGAGGCGCCAGTTATGATGTGGTGCGGGTTGGAGGTTGGTTTTACCTCCACCCGTCCTTCTGTACTCATTTCTATCTCCACCCCCTACTTCTGTGGCGAAGTATGGGCCATCGCGGTGGAGCGACCTCTGTATTCCCTTCTCATAGGGAATACTATCACCTTTGCGGACGGACGCAGTCAGTCCGTGTCTACGGATCTGCCCGTACAGGCGTGTGTGGGAGTTACCACACGCGCCAAAGCTAAGAAGCAGGAGCAGGAATTGCGTCCCGTTCTACAGCCGATCTCTGACGAGGTTCTGGCCAGGGTCGACCCTGCTACCATGGTCCGCCTTCAGGCCAGGAACTTGGATGTCCAACGCCTGCGACAACTGGTGGATCGTCCCGCTCAGTCTGCCGACACGCCAAGGTGAGCATCAAGCTCCACAAGGGGATCCTCTTTAGGGTTTTCACTCGGGCAGATCGGGTAGCCAAGCAACTAGTTGTCCCCCAAAGCTTGAGAGAATCTGTTCTCCGGCAGGCCCATAATTCACCTATGGCAGGTCATATGGGCTCAAAGCGGACTCTCGAGCGAGTAAGACAAGACTTCTTTTGGCCAGGATGAACTCCAGGTTAGGCAGTACTGCCGCAGTTGCGATGTCTGCCAACGGACAACGCCTAAGGGTCGCTTGAAGCGTGTTCCCTAGGGTCAGTGCCACGGGTTGGGGAGCCATTCAGCAAGGTTGGGGTCGACCTGGTGGGACCCATTAATCCACCATCCAATCGCGGTCACCGCTACATTTCGGTAGCGGTAGACTATGCGACTCGATGCCCAGAGGCTGCCCGCTTAGGACTATCGATACCCCTACTATTGCTGAAGCTCTCCGGCAGATTTGGACGCGCACAGGCATGCCCAAGAAGAAGTACGGCCGGACGTTTGTACTGGAGAGCGATCATCATCCTCTCCAGTGCTTGGACCGGATCCGGCCAGTCAGTCGTCGACTCATGAGTTAGGCAGTGGAACTGCAGAGTCATTTTCGCCATATCAAGGGTTCTAGCAGTACGGATGCTGACTATCTCAGCCGAGCTCCGTAGTCAGCACATTGGAAAATCAGTCAGAGGGAACACTCCCCCTCAACCAGGGTTATATCCCCTTTTGGTCCTGTATCAGGTGTAGTGACAGTTTTCACTTCAGTGATGTTAACGGTAGTGGATCGCCAATGGTTCGGATTGCTACTTTTTGTTGTTGGAAGGTTTGCTTAGTTGTTTGATAAATGTAGTATTATGTATTTCCCTGTGTAACTCTACCGTGGAATGTTTGTATTGGATTTGTCGTACTCTGTCGATCACAGAGGGTTGGGTTCAGTCCCATTGTTGTGAATTTGCACATGCGTCAAGGTTCAAAGGAGCACTGTATCTCAGAGAAACAGATGCTTTTAGAAGGGGGGTTTGTCACGAGTTTGTCACGAGGCCTACGACGATTGACCCATCTGGGGTGGCGGAATTATTCATTTATTTATTGTCGTTGCTGTGGTCGTGTATCCGTCCCTTAATGTGGCTTGTGGTGCGTTTGCACTTTAATGTCGTTCAGCTCAGGTTAGGTTTGCTTTCTCTCTCTCTCTCTCTAATTCCACTGCCCGTGCAATTCATTCCTGCAGGTTCACGGGTGGCTGGTACCTTTCGCTTGAACTGGCTGTCTCTGTCGGCCTCTCTCCTGTCTTGTACCTGCCGCACGTGCATCATTCCTCTTAGGCTTGAGGTATGCTCACTGTGACGTAGCGTGGCATGTTGGCTGCCATCGCTTAGGCAGGTTTTCTCTTCACTCGAGCGGAAGATGTCTCTGAGAGCGCCTGCTCTGTTTTTGGTTCTACACCACTTCGTCGAAGGTACGGTCGGTACCTTCATCCCTACAGTCGGCCTGTAGGGGAGGGACATCACATCACGTCATCTTTTTTCCGCATCTGCGCTGCTGTCCTCTCGACTGGACAGAGGGCAGAGAGAGTCGCTTGACCCGCCTCTTCTGGGTCACCCACGGGTAGCTGTTCCGTCTTCCCTCCTCCCGGGGGTTTCACCCGGAGCTTGCACTGGTTGGGGCCGCACACTGGTTGGGGCCACGCACTGGTTGGGGCCACGCACTGGTTGGGGCCACGCACTGGTTGGGGCCGCACACTGGTTGGGGCCACACACTGGTTGGGGCCATGCTCTGGTTGGGGCCACACACTGGTTGGGGCCACGCACTGGTTGGAGCCGCGCACTGGTTGGGGCTGCGTACTGGTGAAAAAGTACGTGGACTTTGCTGGACGGTCCTGATCCCTGTCCGGGACCTCCAGTGACGACGCCTCGTCCCACGGGATGCGCTCTCCACCGTCCCGCACTTCAAACAGCCCATGTGACCGGTGTGGTAGCTCTGTACTGTGCGATTTGGGCGTATGTTGGGTGTGTCAGTGGTGTTGGCATCGAAGGACACTCCGTTCAAGAACCGACCCGGTTTGGGGCACCTGCTGCGTCAGGGTGCTCCCAGTTGGACTTTGGAGAGGCAGGGGTGTGAGGGAACCACATGAGACTCGGAAAGGGATGGGTGCTGGAAATGCTTATTTATGGTTAATTGTGTGTATGTCGTGTGTGTTGAAATGCTTGATTGTGATTGTGCATGTGGTGTGTGTTGGAATGCTTAATTGTGCGTGCGTCGTGTGTGTTGAAATGCTTGATTGTGATTGTGCATGTTGAGTGTGTTGGAATGCTTATTTGTGACTATGTGTGTGTTGGTGTGAATAAATGGGGTGTTGTATTGTAATCTTTCTTGTGTGATCTCTTGCGAGGCGTGTGAGGTCAGTCACTCCCTTCACTCCCATCTAGACCAATCCTGTCAGGGCAGACCTCCAGGGGTCGGTCGTGACAATTTGGACTGTTTGCTTTCTTCATCACCAGAAACATCTAGACTGAAATACTGCAATAAAGCATTGGTGAAGTTGGCACAAAGTCTAGCATTTAATCCTTTATCTTTTTACTGTCTGAGCACACGATCACACAGGACACAACAAATCTACACGTCTTTTGTCTCTGCCATTGTTGACGCTACAAACATGCACGCACGTTGCAAGATTGGAATGAAGTAGGCCTACATGAAAGCAACAAAACTAGCCAATATAGGGTCAGGCACACACACACACACACACACACACACCCCACACACACACACACACACACACACACACACACACACCCCAACACACCAGCAAGAGAGAGAGAGAGAGAGAGAGAGAGAA